>JAUPFV010000001.1:269957158-270706836 GCA_036936605.1 Limnanthes douglasii subsp. nivea
TCTTCTTCAACCGACCTTCATCACTACTTGATGAGACTGATTCCTCAAGCTCTGAATCATTATATGAACTACTAGAAGATTTCAATGTGGAACTCTCCACTTGTTTGGACCGATGCATTTTTTTAGAGCTGAGATGAGTCTTTATGGACTGCTCATTCTCACTAGGATTATCACTAAGGTGGAGTGCTGATGCACCATGCTTTTCTTTAATTCTTTTTTTCTTCCTGTTTCTGAGCCTTTAAAGCCTCAATTTCATCCCTTAGTTGATCACGTTCTTCTTGTATGGATTGTTTTTCATTGTTAGCGTGATTCACATGAGAGACAGTAGTGTTCTCATTATTTTATTTTACACCTTCCACCTTCAGAGGTGGAGCACTTTGTACATTTGGATCCATCCGAACTGGTTTGTTTACTAGTTTTGAGTCCGAAATTCAGGCACCGTCGCCTCCCACTATGGTCGCCAATTTGGTGTGGATAATTTAAAGTCGGGTATTTTGGGGAGTTTGTAAATTGAATATTAATTTCTGAGTAGCGAGTAGTGATATAATGAAGGTGTATACTTGTATCTAATATTTTTCAAAAAGTATAACCCATTAAATGAAGTTGGTTGAGGTATTTATACTGATTTTATGACCCATGGGCCTTTTAGGCCGGACCCTGGATTTGGGTCAATATTTAAAGACCAAACCCTAAATAGTATTAGCACACAACTGAGTCATGATAGATTTGATTAGACTGTTAACAATATGTTTGGTGTAAAATATACCCGAATTTCCCTTCGGATAAGGCATCGATGCCATTCCAAAAATATCTGAACGCATCGACATTCATACAAATTAAGCTACATCAATTCATCTCAGTTGAGTTATATTGACAGTAAAGTTTATGAATTTACATCAGTTCCAATTCAAAAAATTTAAGTTACATTGACAACAAACAATTAAGGCATTTAGAACCAAACAATTAAGATAAAACAACATGAGCCAACCATTCTGATTTTTCAATAGTTCCAATTCCAAACAACTAAAATCCAATCCATTAAATTCAAATTCAAATTCAACTAAATTCAATTCAATTCCAACCAACTACTACAATTTAATTCAAATTCGAGACAATTAAGTTACAAAACACAAAACAACATAGAGCCAAAATACGCTTGATACACCAATAACAATTACACTTAACTAAAAAATACAGCGAACAACGAACATAAAATTAAACATATACTAAGAACCTTAATTATCCGGTTTTTATTTTGAAGTTCTTCCTATATCTTTCCACGTTTCTTTAATAGATCTTGAATCACGGGTTGTGACCTATCTTTTGCGATGGGATCAATCCATCTAAAATAATGACAATTTTCAGCTTTCGAATGAAGAAAGACTTATTTATAAAAACCAATATACAATAACACAAACTAAAAAAATCAAAATAAAAATGAAAGAACATTTATCCCGTAATTGTCACATTCATTGAACCTTCTATCCAAATTAGGGTTTGTCCAAGCCGTTTGGGTTAAGTTGGGTAACACACAATAACAAAAACCTAAATACATAGGGTTTTGAGGTAATGGAGAAGGACATTGGTGGGTTTGTTGGAAAATGAGACTGAATATAAATAAGATAAAGAAGAAGAGGTCTTAAATTAGGTAGGAAACTAGGTTTATTGAAGAGAATGGTGAATTTCAAAATCGAGAAGGAAAACTGGACAAGAGGGTTCGAAATGAGGGTTTAAATTTGGTTGTAAACGGGTCATGTTGTTTAATTAAATGGTCGATCCGATTCAGCTAGAGTTTAATAATTTGGGTAAGTTAGTGAAAAGTTAATGTTAAAGGGTAAGTTAGTAAAAATTAGATGGTAAATATTTAAGTTAAATAGTAAGATGGTTAAAATAAGTTTGGATGACCATATTTGCAACAAAAAAGATAAGTTTGGGTGTCACGTCTCATATTCTGGTTAACTTGTACGTCGTTAGTGACTATATATGCAACAATTGTTAATAAAAGTGATCAATTTTGGGTACGAAAGAACCTTAGTGTTGTGACCAATTCCGGTACTAACCGATAATTGTATTTATAGGTTATATATATTTTGAGTTGGAAAGAAAATTAAATTATGCAACACAAAAAGGGAAAAAGAAATTCATATAATACAAAAAATATACAATAATATTAATTATTCAAAATATTTAAATAGTTAAAATCTATTTTAAAATATTTTTATAATTGTTTTAAATCTTTTTTATACCTAAATAGTCAAACCATCATTATAGTTTGTTATATAAAAAAGCCGGTTAACACGACATCCTGACGTGTTGCCAGCTGTTTAGCTTCGGTTATAAACACGTTTTAAATCTGTAAAACATATCCATATTTTAAATCTGAAAAACATCTATATATCACAAATCTAATTTCTGATAAAAAAAATATATAATTTTTTTATACTTATAATCAAATAATATATACAAATATAAATTAACCAATTTCACATGTTTAATATAAAATTTATTAAAAAAAATAAAACTAACAAATAATAATATAATATATAGACTAATCATTTTAGATCACAGTAAATAAGTATCAATATTATATATAACATAAACATGAATCCCCAATAAAATATACCAATGGCAAATTATAAGGATTATAAAACTTATTGTAGTATATTGTTAGTTTTATTTAGTTTGGAGTAAAAAAATAATTTCAAAAAAATAATATCTAACTATTACATAGAAAATTGATTAGAGGCATTATATTATCCATTATTTATAAAAATAATAATATTAAAAGCATAATATGAAAAAATTATTTATAATTTGTTATATAAAATGTAGCGGTAGTCGATTATGTCTAAATAATAAAATATTTGTATATATTAAACAACTAATTTATACTTATATTTTAAGATTAATTTTAAAACTAAAATGATCGTAATTTATAGGTGAATATATGTTTAGAACTACGATCTAATTTATTGTCAATTTTTACCAATTGATTTTATAAAATTATTAAACAAAGACATTTAAAGAAAAATAGTCATCTTAATTATTATTCAATGTAAAAAAAAAATATAAGAGCAAATATAAATTTGACATATAGGATATAAATAAAAAAGAAATATTAATCTATCTATTATTTTGAGTTTATTCATAAAAACCGAAAACAAACTGTAACAACTGTCAATAAAATATTATGTTTAATAACTAACTAAAATGGATTAATGTTTAATGACTGGATTAGTCACGTTAAATATATACTATATAACAAAAAAGAAAAAGTAGAAAAATATAATGCAACTTTTAAGACTTAAGTTAAGAATGTATTTATCGTGTCACCTTTTTTTTTTCTTCTCTATCTTTACTCAATAAATACCTGCGAACCCCAGACTCCATTTTCACAGCTCTCTCTCTCTAATCAACTTTCTCAAGAAAATCAACTTGTCTTCTTCTTCCTCTCATTTCCCCCATAACATAAACACAGAAGAAACCAAAAAAGTGAAATGCTTCCTGAAAGAAACGGCGTCATTTGGTCAGAAAACAACGGGATGACCAACAATGGTGCTGTTATGGAAAACAGAGATGAGTTGGGTTCTTTATCCATTTTCAATGACTTGCTGGACGAAGTTGATGACTGGTGTGTTCCAAACAGCATCATCCAAAACCATGACCTAACATTTTCCATTGAACCAGATAATCTTTTACTCAACCCACTGGATTCCTCTGCTTCTGCCTCACCTGCCTCCTCTGTTTTCACAAATCTCACTGACCCGACTCATTTTAACTATATTCCAAACCCCAGACCCAACTTGTCTTCCCTCATCAACATTTTGCCAAATAATTCTCTAGCTCATGGTTTTGATCTCACCCAAATCGGAGGGTTTATGGACAATCAAACGGAGACTCCACCCAACTCTGTTTTTTTGGATAGAGCACCGGTGGATTTAACTAGTTTTACCGATTTGAATTCGATTGGAGGAGGTTCTGATTTGAGTCTCGACCCAACCCGGATGGGTCAATTTCCAGAATCCGGTTCTGGGCTCTCAGGTTTTCCGACCATGGGCGAGAACGGTTTGTTTATGAACAGGTCGAAACAGCTGAGGCCACTGGAGAATCTACCTCCAGTGGGGACACAACCTACTCTGTTTCAGAAAAGGGCAGTGCTGAAAAACTCGTCAGGGAACGGGGGTAGTTTCGGGATTTCAGAGGGAGCTGAAGAGAATGGACAGAATAAGAAGAGAAAGATGGCGATGATCGGTAATGGTAGCCGTGGCAATCCGATGAACGATGGAAATTTTGATACTTTTGAATTTAATTATGATTCTGATGATGTTGCTGAGTTCTGTAACAAATTTGGTGAGAATGGTAATGCTGGAAATACCTCTAATGGTAATGAGAATGGTACCGTCTCCGGTGGCGGTGGAGCTCGAAAAGGACATAAAAAAGGAATGCCGGCCAAAAATTTGATGGCGGAGAGGCGCCGCCGGAAGAAGCTTAACGATCGGCTCTATATGTTGCGCTCTGTAGTCCCAAAGATTAGCAAAGTAAGTGTCTTTTTTTCTTCAAGCTCCGGGTTAGTTAGTGGATTAAGTAAAATTTTCACATAGAATCTACGGTCTAAATATTATAAAAAGGTCTAATTAGTAAAAAAAATTCTGTAAATTTTACTTAGATATAAAAATAAAATATTTATTTCCCAAATCAATTTTTAATAATTTTACTGCATTTATGTGCATAGTAGAGTCTGGTTACTTTAGAATGATTGCTTTATTTTTATTATAAAAAAAATTGAATAATTTATATCATTGACATGTGAACAATAGAGTTATATTTTTTGTGCCATGAGTAACTTGAACCACTCCCATTAGAAAATTTACTCCGTAACATATAAGTACAAATAAAATTTAAGTTCTTGTCTTCTCTCATTTATTATCTCTGTTTGGCACTCACATTTTTGTAACATATAGCTAGTTAGATGCACCATTTTAATAATGTTGGTTGTTGTGGTGGTGATGTAGATGGACAGGGCTTCAATTCTTGGGGATGCCATAGATTACTTGAAGGAACTTCTTCAGAAAATCAATAACATCAGTAACGAACTAGAGTCGATCACTCCCGGCTCTTCTACTACAGCTACACCAGCGGTTACACCAACTTCAAGCTTTAACCCATTGACCCCTACTGCGTCTGTCTTGCGCAACTCTACCAAAGATGACCTCTGCCCTAGCCCAATTGGCCAGCCTGCAAGGGTAAGATTGGACTTAACTCTACTGTTTGGCGTTGATAGTTTAAGAAAACATTTTATGTTAAAGAACTTATTTGGTGTTTGGTTTTGATGTGTACATAATAGGTTGAAGTAAGGGCTAAAGAAGGAAGAGGTGTAAACATTCATATGTTCTGTAACCGACGTCCCGGTCTCTTACTCTCGACAATGAAAGCTTTAGACAACCTTGGTTTAGACATCCAACAAGCCGTCATTAGCTGTTTTAATGGTTTTACAATGGATATCTTCCGAGCCGAGGTACATATTCTTACTTCATCTAGAATTATGATTTACTAAAGGTCCAGTGTTTATGTCATATATTTATCTCGGAAGCTAAGATTGGGTAATTTGTTTACTTAATGAATACAGCAACGGAAAGAACAAGATGTTCATCCTGAGCAAATCAAAGCGACGTTGCTGGAATCAGCTGGATTGCTTGGCTTGATGTAAAAGAAGCTGCATTGTCAATTCAACCCACAAGACCATGCCAGAAAGAGTTGTTCAGTTTGAATTTTGTTTATGGAAACATCCTTTTTATTTAGTAGTTTCATGTGATAGTGAATTTGAGTCTAAAGCTTGAAGCTTTAGAGACATCTGGGAAACTTTTATCCTTTTAGACCTTTTGTTTTAATATATTTTGGTTTTAAATTCTTCTTTTTGTCATGTTACTATAACTTTACTTCCAATCATTGATAGTTCACTTGCAGAAAAGTCTTTTCTTTACAATAATATGCTGGAAATAATTTTTATTTACATATAATTAAACTTAAACATGAATTTGATCTCGACTGGGACTAGGATCCTAAAATACCAGAATCTAACTAATCTTTATTTCATCTTTATATATTTTATTACGTTCATGATGTAGTAAATTTAAATTTGACAGATTGATGGTTATGTTTAATTGATTTTGAATTATATTTATATTTAAATTTAAATTATATGTTTTATTATTATGTTTTAATACGTAAGTTGTTATATCTAGTTAAAATACTGAAATTTGTTTTTGCAATTATATTGCCATTCTGTATTTGGATGTGTATAGAAAAGAGAAAGAAAATATCTTTTTTCTTAAACCAGTTTCTTTTTGAAGAAAATCATATTTATGAAAATGTATATTTTGGGTTATATTATATATAAGATTTGGTCAAATTTCTAAATGTAGAATTTTGAAATAAATACATCAGAAGTTCTGGTATTTGGATAAGATTTAGTTGATAGACTTAATAGTATATTTTGATATAAATATACCATATTGAATAGATGAAATCTAAGTATATTTTGAACATTAATATATCATAATTAGGATATGTTTAAATAAAAGTTAGTTTTAATTAATTAATTTTATGATATTTATAATCATTTATTTAGGAATTTTATGATATTTACAAGTTTTTTAATTTTAAGTAATATATATTAAAAGGATAATAAAGGTATTCTGACATTAATATAATTAATTATTAAAAAAATTTATATTAATTTTTACAGCTTTTTTTTTCAAACTTTAAACAATCTCTCATAATTGTTATTGGATCACTAAATTATAAGGTAAAGAGTCGTCATAAACATGCCCAATTAAACAAATTTTAGTCAAATAAAAAATAGTTTTGTATTAAAATAAAAATAAAAATTAACATCTCCTAATAGTTTTTCGTGTAAAAATACTAGTTTCAAAATAACAGATGATGATATAAAAATATAACAATTTAAAAATATTTAAAACAAATTAAAAATTGTTTTAAATACAAAATTTTTAACAATTTGGAAGTTATTTATTATATTTGAATTTTACTAAACATATTAAAAATTTCACAATTCTAATTAGATAAAAATATCCATCTAAAATATGAAAGACTTAAGGTGTAAGTATATTAACCATTCATAAATTAACTTCAAAACTATTTGCTAAAAACATATTCGAAGAATCTACACCATTTGCTACTCGATCAGACCTTTTTGTTGTAGTTGCACACAATATATCCGAATAATAATTTTTCTATTTTATTTTATGCGTTGTCTCTTTTATCTCTTGCCCCATATATATAACATAAGGAGATGAAAAACTTAACTTACAAAGTTGGGCCTAAATTAACATGGACTCTAACAATCCCCCCCCCCCCCCTCCAACCGATCACGAGAAAGATATGATCATAAGTTGATCACTTCAACCTCATCTATGTGAGCTTACTACAAAGCTCAACCTTGTCTTCAGAAACAACATTTGTCAACATGTTTGCACTACATTTATGAGTGTTAACTTTCTTCAACTTTTTTAATTTGTCTCGATCACATCCCACAACCAATGATATCTTACGTCAATATACTTGGTTCGTGCATGATACATTGGATTCTTACTCAAATTCATATCACTCTAATTATCACAGAATACTATATACTCATTTTGCTTCAACCCCAACTCTCGAAGGAACCTTTTAAGTTAAAACATCTTCTTGTTTGCTTCTACTACTGCAATATACTATGCTTTATTTGTTGACAATGCTACATATACTTGTAGCTTGGATTTCCAAGATACGGTTCCCCATGTAAATGTAAACACATAACACAAGGTAGTTTTCTAATTATCAAAAACATCATCCATGTCAGAATTTGTATGTCCCTCTAGTATAAATTTACCATTTATATACAACAAACTCAAATAAGAAGTACCTCACAAATATATGAAAATCCACTTCACTACTTCCCAATAAATTTTACCTGGGTTGGATAAATGCATACTCACTGAACAGACAACATATGCAATATCTGGTCTTATACAGATCATAACATACATCAAAGAACCAATTACAGAAGAGTAAGGAATAGTTGACATACTTAAGTTGAAGCAAGTAGCTAAGAGTGTATTGACTGGATTGACATTCTTAATATTGAACCTTTCAAGTATACGTTCAATATATTTATCTTCTCATTGCCATAAATTTCCAGTTTTCATATCACGAGCAATCTTCATGCCTAATATTTGTTTTGTCGGACCCAAATCTCTAATGTCAAATGCGTTGGCTAAGTATTTATTCAACTTGATAATTATCTTATCATTTTGCCCGACTATCAACAGATAATCTACATACAGAAGATATATGATGAAATTACATTCAGGGAACATTCTGAAATAGACACAATGATTGACATGAGTTGCATTATTGTCATAAACATGTTAAATTTCTGATACAACTGCCTTGGTGCCTGTTTAAGCCCATATGAACTTCTATTTCAGCTTACAAACAAACTTTTCTTTCCCTTTCTCTTCAAAACCTTCGAGTTACTTCATGTAGATTTCTTCATGTAAACTACCATGTAAAAATACAGATTTTACATCAAGTTGTTCCAACTCAAGATTAAATTTATAGTTAAACCCAACAAAGTTCTAATAGTCATGTTGACAATATGAGAGAAGAGGCTTTGAACAGGAAATCGTCCCTCGACTATCGCGTTTGGTGGCAGATAGTCCCTGGACTTTCAAATGTCCGTTGGCAGTCCCTGGACTATCGCGTTTGGATAAAGTTAGTCCAGAGGATCCTCTGATCCACCAGATGCTGCCACCTGTCCACATACTCCCCAGTTTTTTGTGTGACCAGTAGTCCCTTAACTTTAGTTACTCTTTTTCCCTTTGACCAAAATCCTTGTTGGCATAGTTGTAGGTGAGATGGCAAATTTAAATACGTGGCACCTCCTATGTGTCATTTTTTAATATAATTAAGTTAAATTAATAATTTTTTTTTTGGTTCAAAACTTGAAGGTGCATTCAAAATCATATAAAATTAAATTATTATTATTATTATTATTTTCGTAGCTCAAATTGAATGCTAAACAATTTATTAAAAAAAACCAAAAACAAAAATAAAGGAAAAATAACAAACCAATTTATAAACACTGTTTATTCGAATTCAATAGAATTTTCTTCCAATTGACTACAGCTACAAGATAAACCCTAAAGAAAGTAATTGAACCAATGAAATGAACATTGCGTAGCCTTCTCAACCGCCGTCGAGGAACCAGCAGAGCCACCGTCAACCACCATTTTCTTCCAGCACAGAAAAAAGTTCCGCGTCCCCAAAATCATCAGTTTCTCTTCTCTCCCTAAACTTTCTAAATTAAATTGGGAGTAATGGAGATCGAATCGCGATAGATCAGAAGACTCCAAGACAGGTCGACGGCACTCCTTCACGTATTGGCTAACAGCGGCGGAGATCAGATCACCAACGCTTGACTCCGATGACATAACTACCTGAACAGGCCCCACACTTCCTTGAATCGTCACGTTAAGCAGTAATTTCGTCAGTCGTGGCGCCGCCACCGGAACCGGAATCATAACCAAATTAACGCTCGAAACCGAGTAAGGGAGCAGGTCTTGGACCGCCTTCGGTCGCTGGATTTTTCGTTCAGAAGGGGGCGAAATTCTTCCGTTGAACGAGGATGACTTCTCCGATTGGTTTCCTTTCTGATTTCTCTCCTCCGGCACTCCTCTTTTGCTACACGCCTTCGTCGTATTTGTCATAGTAATAAATCCGAGAAGCCGATATGATTCGGATAATCATCAATCGCCGGTATCGGCAAATCCGAAAGAGAGTGTAATCGAGAGATGGAGAGAGCAGCGGCGGCTCTCAGATTCCCAGTGATCGGAAACTACCATAACAAAAAGGGGCAGGCGCTGTAAACGAGAACCGATCACAAGGGAGGGGAGTGAAATGAAACGATATGGCAGATAGGTTGTGAAAATCCTTATTATTTTCGTAGCTCAAACCAAACTAATAAAATCTGACTTAATTGTGTAACGATTCTAAACTCATTATAAAAACAACAACTATTGAGTAAATTCTTTTATAGCTACAAAGCTTCTCTATCACTCTTTGCGGACAAAGTAGAGTTTCCCCATAACATGAAGAACAGCGACGAAAGCAATGAAACCAATGCTCATGACAAGAACAACATTAGGAGAGATCTTGAGTCCAGGTGCATCGTCAGTATAAAACTGAAGCATAGTACCAGCTTTGAACAAGGGACAACGGAGAGTGGAGAGGGAGAGTAGGGTTTATGTTTCGATTAGGGTTTGATTTGGGGATTTGAGGCTTTGAACAAGTGACAGTGGAGAGGGAGAGGGTTTAGATTTGGTTTAATTATTTTAATAAATTAAATTCAATTAATTAAAACATAAAATGAACGCACCGATTGATAAATGTTACAAATGAATTTGGGAAAAATATTCCACGTAGGCTAAATAATGCCACATGGGTAAAATGATTTAATTAAATATGCTAAGCTGGAAATTAAAGGGGTATGAGGGTCATTTAATGTCGTGGACTAAGTTTGGAGTTTGACCTAAAGTCAAGGGACTACTGATGACACAAAAAACTGGAGAGTATGTGGACAGGTGGCAGCATCTGGTGGATCAGAGGATCCTCTGGACTAACTTTATCCAAACGCGATAGTCCAGGGACTGCCAACGGACATTTGAAAGTCCAGGGACTATCTGCCACCAAACGCGATAGTCGAGGGACGACTCACTGTTCAAAGCCTGAGAGAAGATCTCATAAAAATAAATATTATTTTTCTGATTGTATCCTACTACTACCAATCTAGCTTTCTGCTTGAAAATATTCTCACCACCTTTCTTGTTCTCGAAAACCCATATATTTTCAAGACTTTATTTCCATTAAGAGGTTTTAATAGTTTATAAGTTTCATTATTTTCAAGGAAGTTATCTATTCTTTTATAGCATCAAGCCAAAGGTTTTTCATCTCACGAGATAACACTACTTGATAATTATTTGGCTCTCCATTTTGAGTGACTAGAATAAACTCCAAACTTGGATACAGTTTTTAATATTTTCTCTCTCTAGCTGACCTACGAACATGTGCATCCTCTACGTGATGGGTAAGTTTCTCCTCCCTGCTCATGAACTTCTTCATTATGAGGTTCTTCCTCAAATCAGGTCTCATTAGAATTATCATTATCAATATAATCTTATAAGTCACCACTGAGTGGAACATCCTCGATATCATCAAGAACCACCTCAACATTCTTATTTGCTACCTGATTTACATAAGAAATACTAGAATAAGAAACATCATTAGTGGTATTAAAAGATATATTAAAGGTATAAGTGAACCGTGTACTCAAAATATTTGCACCATTTTTGTGCTCAAAGAATACCACATCTATACTTCTCACTACTATATTATTTCCAGGATCATACAGTCCGAAGCCATACTTTTATCACCATATCCAAAAAAAAACACAAAGATTATTCTTCGGATCAAGTTTGGATCTATATTCCTTTAGAATATGCAAGTATGTCATCCACCCAAAAATGTTAATATGTGAATATCTATGATCCTTTATTTGCCATACTCTCTCAAGAATACTAAAATCAAGAGTTCTTGATTGAGCTTTATTGATCAAGTACATAATACAATTAACTACTTCATCCCAAAATATATTAGGATGCTTAGATATATCTTACATACATCTCACATTCTCTATAATGGTTTGGTTCATTCTCTCTGCAACTCTATTACGTTGTGGTGTACTTGGTATTGTCCTCTTATGTATAATGCTATAATATGAGTTATAACTTTTGAACTCATTCAAAAAAATACTCAACACCATTGTTTGATCGAAGACATTTCAAATATCTTCATGTATTTCTTTCAACAATGACATGAAATTTCTGGAATCTCGAATACTAGGTTTTTTTACCAGCAACATGTATATCCAAGTTTTTAGAAGAACATCATTAATAAAAAAAAATACTTATTACAAATAGAATCCACTTTCATAGGACCACAAATATCAGAGTGTACTAACTCCAACTTTCCTTACCTTATAGTGAACTACTTAGAAAACAAAGCTCTATATTGCTTTCTTGCCAAACAATTGTCACAAGGGTCAATAATATTAGCTTTATCAACATGAATGAGTGACTTAAATGTCAAGAATTTTATCTTCTTGTCACGTATGCATCCTATTCTTTGATGCTACAAGTTAGGAGAATTATTTTCCTCAATTGTATTTAGCTCATTGAAACACATACCCAAATATGTTTTATACTAAGAACAACACAAATCACCTCGATCAACTAACATCCAACCTTTAGAAAATTTACACTTACCATCACCAAAAGAGTGACAGAAACCTTCTTGATCAAGGATATTTGCAGACGGTAAATTCAAACATAGATTAGGAATATGAAGTACATCATTCAGTGTAAGTATATACCCAATACATGTCTCCACACTTATATCACCTAACACGATAATGTTAGCTGAGCTATGATCTTCCATCTCGACACTTCCAAAATCACCATATTTTTAATTTAAAAAAATACTTTGTATTAGGGAAAAAAATGATATGAAGCACCTGTATTTATAAACCATTTTGAATTTGAACTATCAACATGATTACACTCACCAATAACACAAATCAATGATGCATTATCACTAATAGTAAAAAAATGTAGTATTTTTACTATCATCCTAATTTGATGAATATGACTTGTTACATTTTTCTTTCTCCGTCCTCACTTTCCTCCTCTATTTCTATTTTTTCTTATCATTTTTTTTATTTTTTTTATTTTCCATGATCATCACTTTTTATTAGATAGTTCTTACTATAGTTTTATTTTTTACAAAATTATCATTTTTATGATCAACAAAATCATTTTTATCTTTGTTGCCTTTTGCTACCTCTTCTGCTGACTTCTTCCTGAGTATCAATTTTTTTCCTACCATTTTAGCTTATTCATAATGCAAAATGAGCAAATCTCCATCTATAACCTTTTTTTAAACGTAAAACAAAATAAATTATATTACAATAACAGTAATAACTTATTATTGTTATTTAAGCTTAAAAATTACTAAAATGTAAATTTTACCTGTGTTAGTATTATTTTTTCAAACAAGGTCAATACCTTATTTTAATATTTTAAATACTATACATATAATTAAATAATATAATCTACATATTTACTTACAATTGTAAGTGAGACACATCTACTGTGCTACATGAATTGTTTTGTGTTTTTTTCTTGATCGAGTCAATTTGTTTTTCGATCATTTTTTCCTAATAAAATTTGTATAATCATGCGAGTTTATTTTCTATGAATCTAGCAAGAGCTTTCAGTAATTTGTTTCTACAAATGGAAAAAAGTGAGATATAGGTACATACTAGCATTACACCTAAATCTTGGATAATTTGTTCATCATCCTTTATTACTATATCTTCTATTTTTTCTTTTAACTTCTTCTTAATGACATGTTGGGGTCTTTGTTTACGCAATACTTTTAAAATGCATTTGCAATATATCTGATGGCACTGTTTATTTTTATTTCTCTATCTCTCTCGTTCATCCCATATATAACTTCAACATCATTATTTATAATTGTCATTAACATCTCCGCAAAGATAAAACCATCCTTAAATTTATCGTATTTTTTTATAATTTATATTGTTAGCTCCCAAAAATTCTTAATATTAAATTACCCTTCAATTTGGAATATGCGGTTTAACATATTGTAAAATAGTGTGGTGTGTGTTACTTCTATATATTTTTGTTATATTACTTAATTACACAACAATTTGAGTATGAATAATTGGACCTAAATATAGTTGGTTGACTAATCGATTTTATTGTTTTTGGATTTTCTTTTCTTTTAAGAGCACATGATTCTTTCTATGAGTTTTTGAATCTGTTGACAAAAAACTAAATATTTAAAATAATATATTTTTTGTATGAATAACAATATTATTTAATAAATAAAAATATTAACACTAATATTCTAAATATAATTAATATGATTAATAAAAATATTACAGCAGATCGTAAAACTAAAATAAAAAACTAAAATAACCAAAATTAATTATTAATATTAGATAAAAACAAATCACAAATAACCACTTTTGATTTTAAAAAAACATAATCATTATTACTACTATTTTCTTACAGTAATTTTCAGATTATTAATTTTTATCATATATATTAATATTTTAGTATCCTCTATATACAAAAACACGTTTGAAACCATTTTATTAACATTATTTTCAATTAATATTCAAAAACAGAACCACTAAAATACAGATACATGTTTGAAACAATTTTTACTATTGTTATTCTGAGTTACGAGTTTAAAAACAGACATAGTAAAAATACGAAGACAAGTTTGAAACAATTTTTACTAACGTTATTTTTAATTATGACTTCAAAAACAAATAATTTATAATACAAAGATACATTTTTTTATTAATGTTATTCTCAATTACGACTTAAAAAACAGGATCGTTAAATAATAAGACACATTTTAAATAAATTTTATTGACATTTTTTTCAATTATGACTTTAAAAACAAATCCGTTAAAATACAAAGACACTTTTGAAACTTTTATTAACTTTATTCTAAATTATAACGTAACAGTTAAAATAAAAAACACATTTACAATTTTTTTATTAACGGTATTCTCAAGTATGACTTCTAAAATAGAACCGTTAGAATACAAAGACACATTTTTAATAATTTTTATTAATGTTATTCTCACTTATATAAGCATTAAAATACGAAGACACGTTTAAACAATTTTTACTAACATTATCTAAATTATAACTTAAAAATAGAATAATTAAATACAAAGACCTATATGGAATAAATTTTACTAAAGTTATTCTCGATTATGAATTAAGAAAACAAATCCATTAAAATACAAACACGCGTCAGAGATAAGTTTTTACCGACGTTATTCTCAATTATGACTTAAAACAGATTTTTAAATACAAAAACACGTTTTAAACCATTTTTATTAACATTATTGTCAATTACAACTTCCAAAACGGAACCGCTAAAGTAAGAAGACGCGTTTTCAATGATTTTTATAAATGTTATTCTACACTAGACTTAAAAAACAAATATGTTAAAATATAGAGACCCTTTTGAAACCTTTTTATTAACAATATTCTAGATTATAGTTTCAAAAATAGACTTATTAGATACGAAAATAAATTTAAAATAAATTTTACTAATGTTAATCTCAATTATGAATTCAAAAATAGATCTGTTACATGACAAAAACACTTTTGGAACAATTTCTATTAACGTTATTCTCAATTACAACTTCAAAAACATAACCGTTAAAATACAATGACATGTTCTAAATAATTTTTATTAAAGATATTTTCAGTTATGACTTCAAAAATAAATCTATTAAAATACGAAGAAACATTTGACGAAGAAGCTGACCGAAGAGGTAGTCTTTTTGAAGAGGTAGTCTTTTCGAAGAGGCTGGACGAAGGCTAGTTCTTTGGCCAACCTCTTCAGAAAATACAAAATTTTAGTAATATCCTACTGGAATTTAGACACCAATCTACTTTCAAAAACCATTTATGTGTCCGTTTTTAGAGGAAAGGATGTAGCACGACTATGGAAATTACAAATAAAACCTAAATACTAGTTATAAACAAAAATAATGGCAAAATCACTTAGAAATTATGTCAAAGCAAACAATCTAACACAAATATGAAATCAACCAACACAAACGAGGTAATACATAAAACTATCACAAGATTTACAAGCAATAAACATCAGAAGTTGGTAAATTTCTCTGTCTCGTACGTTTCAGTGAAAAGATAATGAAAGACACTACATATGTAACCCATAGTTATTTGATAAAATCCCAACCCCAACTAACAATAATTTTGTATCTAACTACAAATTTATTTATTATAAAATGGACCTTATATCTTAATCTCAGATAATAATAAAATTGTAGCTAGATTAACAATATTATAGATGTCACACTGATACAAGCATTAATGAAAAACTTATAGGAAAAAACGTCGATTGACTGCAGATTTATCGATACAACCTTAGATGTACCAAAACCATAAACCTATCAAAATCGATTGACACCATAAACCATTATCATGTCCTTAATAAATACTAATATATCAAAATTGAAACAAATATATCTTATTAAACCAAACAAATTACTAACAACGTTGATTGAAAACTAATTAACTGAAAATTCTAATCGATTGTAACCCTAAACGAGTGAAACAAATTCAGAACAATTACTGTAGTTATTCTCAGTTACGACTTTAAATACATAAATTTTAAACTATGAAGACACGTTTAAAACAATTTTATTAACGTTATTCTCAATTATGACTTCAAAAATAGAACTGTCAAAATGCAAAGACACGTTTGAAATAATTTTTTATTAATGTTATTCTCAAGTAAGACTTCAAAGACAGATATGTTACATTACGAAGATATGTTTGAAATAATATCTATTAATGTTATTCTAAATTACGACTTAAACAACAAAACCATTAAAATACAAAAACACATTTTAATGTTCTTCATTGAAGTTATTCTCATTTATGAATTAAAAACAAATATGTTAAAATAAGAATACACACTTGACGAAGAGGCTAGACAAATACGTAGCCTTGTCAGAGAAATTGGGCGAAGGTTAATCTCTTTAGAAAGTAACAAATTTCAGCACTATCGTACAAGAAGTTAAAAACCAATCTACTTTTGAAACCAGTTATGTATGTGTTCAAAGATAAAAGAAGGTAAAACGAGTTTAAAAACTACAAATAAAACCTAAATACTAATGATAAATAAGAATAACGGTAAAAAAGGTTTAGATATAGCAAATCCGCATAGAATATATATCTGAATATAAAAAATTTATCTCATACGTTTAAATGAAAGGATAATGAAAGGCACTCCACATAACCCTTTGTTATTTCATAAAATCCCAAATCCGCATTTGGTCCACTACCAAAAGCCTCATACTAGTTAAGGTATGTTTTTACTTATATACCACTGATCCTTCCCATGTTTAACCGATGTGGGATGTGGGACTTTGGTTGCCATCCTAACAATAACTTTATTCATTATAAAGGAAACCTAGATCTATAAGCCAATTAACAAGAAAATCGTACCAAAATTAACAATATTATAGTCTTCAAAATGAAAGAAACATTAATGGAAAACCTACATGAAAAAGCGTTTGATTGCATATTTTTCAATAAAACCTAGGTGTACCAAAACTATAAACCCGTCAAAAATAATTGGAACCCTAAAATAATGAGAAGATTAAATAAAAAATTATATCCTGAGTAGACACTAATATATCAAAATTGAAACAAATATAGTTATATCGAACCAAACAACTCACTGATAGTGTTGATTAAAAACTAGTCGATTGATAATTCTAGTCGATTGAAACCCTAAATAAGTGAGAAAGTTTCCCAATAATTACTAACATTATTCTAAAAACGACTTTAAAACATAAGAATCAAAATGTGAAGACACATTTGAAACAATTTTTATTAATGTTATTCTCAATTATGACTTAAAAAACAGAACCGTTAAAATACGAAGACACGTTTGAAACAATTATATTAATGTTATTCTCAATTATGAATTCAAATACAAATTGTTACATTACAAAAACACATTTTAAATAATTTTTATTGACGTTATTCTCACTTACGACTTCAAAAAACAAAACCGTTAAAATACAAAGACATATTTTGCACAATTTGTATTAAAGTTATTCTCAGTTATAACTTCAAAAAACGTGTAAATATAAAAATCCACGCTTGACGAAAAGGCTAGGCAAAAGCCAGTCACTTTGGCCAACCATTTTAGAAAGTAACAAATTTCAACAATACTCTACTAGAGGTTAGACACCAATCTACTTACCAAACCAGTTATGCGTGAGTTCTAAGAGGAAAGAAGGTAGCACGAGTTTGAAAAATACAAACAAGAACCAAATACTAGTTGTAAACAATGAAAAGAACAATTAAAAATTATACCAAAGAAAACAATTTACAACAAACATAAAACCAGACAAGACAATGATTTCAAGACCAACGAGGAAATAGATAACATTATCACAAGATTTACGAACAACAATAAACATCAGAAGCTGGTAATTTTGTTTGTCTCGTACGTGTAGGTGATAAGATAATGAAAGACATTGCACGTAACCGTTAGTTGTTCGATCAAATCCCAAACCTAACTAAAAATTATCTCACATGCACCCAAAACTTTATTCATAATATAAGAAACCTAGATCTTAACGCCAATTGATAAGACAATCGTACAAAGCTTAACAATATTATAGCAGTCAAACTAAAAAAAAAGCAATAATGAAAAACTTAATAGAAGAAACGTTGAATAACTGCAGTTTTTTCGATAAAGCTCCAGATGTACCAAAACCATAAACCTTTCAAAATCGATTAAAACTCTAAATGAATGAGAAAATAAAAATAAAAAACCTATCTTCAATAAACACTAATATATCAAAATTTAAACAAATTATATATATGAGTATGAGTTACCGACATCGTCGATTGAATATGAGTTAATTGAAAATCCTAATCGATTAAAATCCTAAACGAATGAGAAAATTTTAAAACAGCGGAAAATTAAAAGATTTATCAATTAAAAATTAGAGAAATGTGAGAAGATTTAAAAAGTGTGATACTGAAAAGATTAGAATTATAGATTTTTGATTTCAGAATTTGTTAGTCGAATATTGAAACAAATATTGAATTTAAGAAAAAAAATAGTTATAAAATTTTTATATATTTTTAACTTTTTTTTTTAAATTTTACCTATCTTTTATATATATATATATATATATATATATATATATATATATATATATATATATATATATATATAGCAGTCAATACCTATCGTTGTAAACCGAGATTAATGTTATTAAATACATTAATTTTCCACTGAAACTAACTGATTATTCGTTAATACAATTTATTAACTGACTGTTATAAAACTATAAGTTTCACTGATTAGACCATAAGTAGAAAATACAAACTAAAATCTCTTACAAAGTATTAATATAATTTTTAAATAAGAAGTAACTAATGTAGTGGTAAACGGGGTTAGTTGTTTAAAAAATATATTAATGTAATTTGGCGGTGTATGATAGAACCAAAAACTCTAGTGACCACCTTTTATAAAATGAATTATAATTAATAAAAATCTGATAAGTTATTTATAACTGTACGGTTTTTATTTTATTTCTAATTTTTATATTTATTATCGGTTTTGAACTAGGAAATTGTCATTCAACTATTGAATTTAACGATAAATAGTATCTAAATTTTTATAGTATGTGGTAGTCCATGGACTATCCATTTTGGTGACATATAATCTCTAAATTTCAAAAGTCGAGTGGTAGTTTTTGGACTATCCATTTTGGATAAAGTTAGTCCCTAAACATATTTATTAAAAAGACTAAGTTTATAAAAGAAAAGTCAACAGATTAACTTTATCGAAAATGATTAGTTGATGGACCACGTACCACAAAAATTGATAGTCAACACATGCAGGGGACTAACTTTATCCAAACTGGATAGTCTAGGGACTACCAGCGAACTTTTAAAAATCCACGAACTATCTGTCATTAAATTCAATAGTCTAGGGACGAGTTACCGTTCAAAGCCCTTTATTCTCTTAGTCTCTGTTTTCTGAATTCGTCCAACGCAAATCCAAGTTACATGGATTTTGAGAATTTGTTCATCCACTTCGTGTGACGCAGAGTCTTTTTTCTATTTTCTCATAAAAAAATTGATAGAATTGTTGGTTTTAAATTCTATCTTTTACTGTTAAGGTGACGACCAAAGTCTCACATCCCACATCGGTTAAACATGGGAAAGATCACCGGTATATAAGTAAGAACATATCTCAACTAGTATGAGCCCTTTTGGAGGTAGACGAAAAACAAAGCCGCGAGGGTCTACGGGTCCAAAACAGACACTATCATACGAGTGTGGAGATCGGTTGTTTTTATTTATATACGGCAACGAAATATGCTATACATATACGGTTTCAGCATTTGGTTTTTATGTCTTAGACAAACGTTTTTTCCTCTCTTTTTTCATAAATCTTTTGAGAGAATTATCAGTTTTGAATTTTATTTTTTAAGGTTTAATAATTTTGATATTTGATTTTTTATATATATTTAGATAACATTTATATTCACAAATACAAAATTTATATATATATATATATATATATATATATATATATATATATGCACCACTCTAATATAGTATACGTAAAATTTGATTTTTATATTTCGTCACAATGTTGAAGGACAAACTTACTATTTTACCAATGAAACGAATTATTTTAGATAATTCCTACTATCGATGTGTTGCTTTTGTTCGGATCCATCTGTTGTTTTCATATCTCGGTATAATAATTTACTTTAAATATTGAGTTTAGATGCTTACTTTTATCTTTTTCTAACTTAGATCAAGAATACATACTATATTGTTTACAAAATTTAAATGTTTACAAATGCGAAACCTTATATAAATTATATGAGAAATTTAAGTCATTATAAATATGAAATCTTTAATAGACTATATGTATAACGAGTAGTATTGTTGATCCAAAACAAATAAAAAATGATGTATGTGAAACCTGACTTCCATATATCCCACAATATCGATGAATAAAACTTACTATCTTGCTAATAAAGTGGCGAAATACTTTAGGCACTTCAAATCACCAACTTTTTGGTTTTGTTAGGACCCATACAATATTTTTGTATCGTGGTAAAAATATTTACTTTAAATGTAGAATTAAGATGCATGTTCTTATCGTCCCCCAAATTAGGCTAGGAATACGAAAATATATGATATTGTTTGTAATCTTTAAGCATTTATAAATGTGAAGCCTTATATATACTATATGAAAATTATAGTATGAATGATGTAAAATTTAGATAATTATAAATGTAAAAATTTATATAAATTATATGCAAAATGATATAATTATTAATGTGGAACAAAAAAGAAACGGTGTATGCAAAACCTGACTTTCATATTTCGCCACAATGTCGATTGATTAGACTAACTATATCTCAAATGCAGTGGTAAATTATTTTAGGTCATTCCAACCACCCATCTGTTGGCTTTGCTAGGACTCACCAGATGTTTTCTTTTCGTGGTAGCAAGATTTATGTGAAATATTGACTTCAAATTATTATTCTTACTGTTACCCAACCTAGGCCATGAATACAAAAAGATACGATATTAATTGCGACCAATGAATTATAAATGTGAAACATTACATAATTATTTTCAAAACAAGCAGTATTGTTGATGCAAAACAAATGAGAAATTGTATTTGTAAGACTTTATTTGATTAATTGCAAAATATGAGATTTTAGAAACTTTAATGTTGTTTTCTTGTTGTATGAGTCAAATACTGGTGAAATATAAACATTAATGGATTACAATTAGAAGAAAATAATGGATGAAATCCTCACATTACATTCATAACCAAGAAGAAAAAAAATCCAGAAACAACACAAACATCTAAAATAGATCAAACACCATGCACGCTTCCGCATCTAGTTGTTCAACGAGGTTATCATCCATCTTTTATATCATATGTTTTTAATGGAATCAATAATATTCAAATCAAACACCATGCACGCTTGTTTCCTGATAGTATATGGGAGTTTGAAAACCATAAAATTTGGAACCGATTTTAAATATTTGAGCTTGATAAAGAATTCTTCATGACCTCGTGTAAAGTGAAGCTAGAAAACCAAAGTCTGCTATGTATGAGTGAAACGATACAATTTGACAATGTGGCACTCTTTCGTTTAGCACTAGGAGAACAACGGGTCTTTATTCTTCGATGTAGATTTCCATTGGACTCTAGATTATGTCGGCTGGATACACTATGGTTTGGGTGGAAGTTATAAACCTTGAACTTCTATGTCCACGAATATCATGAAAATAAAATGATATGGTAGTTGAGAGCTGTGTATAAAATGATATCTATGACACATCATCGAGACTTCCATGGTAATTATGATGAAATCTACGTTCTTTTCCTTCAATATTGCGATATTTTAGACAAACTTTGTTAATAATTTGTGTAGTATTTTTTGCTGTTGTATTTAGTGTTTGTTATTTTAGTATTATAACTACAATGTATTATATAACATATATGTACGCATATATAATTTATACAATGACATCATAATTTGTGAAACATATGATTTCTGTAACATGCATGTCATTGCGATACGATGCACTTAATAAACCAATACTTGAGAATTATATCTTATGGAAACCATTGCGAAATACATGCTTTTAACTAGTAGATTTTAATTCTTTTATATTGTTATAAATTATTAATACAAGTTAGAAAAACATTATATTAGTATGGAGATCGGTGTTGTTTTTACTTATATGCGGAAGCGAAACATGCGGTACCCATATTCCCAACAAATGTTATTAGAGCTCCAGGATCAGATGGTACGTGGTGAAGTTCTCCAATGTCGAATATAATGAACTAACAACTATGCTCAAGGTGAATGATCTACTATATAGATCACTACTATAACCTATTTTGGAATGCTCGTGGCTCATCAAGCGGTGTGACTTGATTCGAGTGTATCAAGGCAGCGTGAGATGACTGGAGTAACTTTAAAGAACATGTAGTGTCTTATTAATAAAAATAAGCACATAGATCCATTGTAAAGATTTACGACTTAGGTGTTGAACCTTGGCACAACTTGATTAGAGTGAGTAGATGAAAGTTAATTGTGAATATTCCAAAGTTATACTTCGTCCAAGAGGATGAATTTTTAGGTTCGATCAAAGTCCCACATCGGTTAGACATAGAAAAGATCAATGATTAATAAGTAAGATCATATCTCAGCTAGTAGGGGCTTTGGAAGTGGACCAAAAACAAAATTATGTGGGCTTTTGGGCCAAAACAGATAATATCATACTAGTGTGCAAATGAGATTATTTTTACTTACATACAAAAATGAAATATTTTTTACCAATATTTCCAAAATATATATTTTGCAAAAGCAAACCAACAATTGATCTTTGAACAATTTTACACATGACTAAAGTTTTATAAGATTTTGAATGGTTTAATTTTTTGTCTAATGCATGAATTAAGAATATGAAATTTGTGATCGATAAGAATCAAATCTAGATTGATTGAAACACATATAAGCATATGTATTTAAAAAACTGTTTTATGGTACTTACAACACTCATTGGTTCCTTTCCATCTATAGTAGAAGACAATCTGATTTTTTAATGAAAATTCGACTATGGTACTTCCAGCAGTTTACAAGACACTTTATAATCTATCTATAAAAAATGAAAATATAATCTCTTGATGGACCTTATCAGATATAACTCTGGAGAAGAGATAAAGTAAAGAGAAAATGAAGACGATATATATATATTTTTCTAGAGTGACACTAAAACCAAGGATTTGGACAACTATTTATATTTTAGATATTTTAAATTTTCTAAATTACTTAGTAGTCTCTAAATTTTAAGTGTAAATTTCTAAATACCACTTTATATTTTTTTTATTGAATCACCTCTTAATTGTTTAAAATTACTATGGTATGATGTACTTTCTATGGGCCATATCTTTTATTATGCTTTTAGAACCCAATAACGGAAGCACTAGATTGATGGGTCATCCCTCAAGATCCATATTTAACCCAACTTGTATACATCATATATACCTCTATTATTATTATTATTATTATTATTATTATATAGGTCTAATATATATAACATAAGGTTAAGTACTTTTATTTAATTATAGGAATGACAACATGTCCAGATATTGTAAATTTACCAATGATGAGAAATTCCAAGTTCAAGATATCCTTATGATCTCCAACTTGGATCTTTCATATGTACTGAAGTGTATCCATCTGAATGTGGAGTTATGCAATAACATTGTTTACAAATAATCCACTTCATGTCTTAACATACCATGTGATAGCTAACAATGAACCAAATGGCATCAACAATGACTTATCTGTGTACAACTGATCCTACAATAAATGTATTCACAACTACTATTCTAATGACTCCCGCATGGAGTGCAACATAGAATCAACACAACCCCAATATTTATTTTTCGATAAAAAACATTATGTGAAATCTTCAGTTTTTCCTCTTTCTCTATCCCCATCACGTAGGTACAACATTTGAATCAATAGATAACATTTTCTTCTGTATCAATTCATATGAATACATTATGAATCGATATTATTACATTTTAATTCCTTAACGATACCCAATCTCGAATTGGATCCAAAATTAACGGGTTAGTGTGAGTGTATCTATGCGGTTATGAACTCTTCGAATATGAATTCATTTTTTGAAAGATCTAGACTTTCGTTCTTTGGTGGGTCTCCGAGATCCTTTCGAAGACCTATATCACTGCATGTGAAATTCCAACAGGTTCTACTTAACTAATATGAGATCGCTAAAAACTTAAGGATAAGAGAAAAACTAAAATATTTATTATTCGAGTAAATGTATGCATACGACATGAATAATAATAATACAATATAGAACTGAAAAAATAAAAACTGAACTGTAAGTGATACAATACTATGTGTTCAACCATGATATGACCATTCTAGATTCTTTCCTTCACATAAAGTAAGTTGATGTCTATATGTTTACCTTATTGGAACTTTTGTTTTAGTTTGAGAACATAACAACTAAACTGTTGTCATAATAGAGCAGGATATGTCTCTCAATTTCATCCACTGTATACAATGCTAAGACAAAGTTCCTTAACCAAAGTGCATGGTTTGATGTTGTGAAATATATCACATACTCGGCTTCCATATTAGAGTTTGTGATGAGAGTCTGCTTTGTAATATTCCATATATTCGATTGTAAACTTTCTATGTCAATCTATAGTGTTTGTTATTCTTCAAGTATTATAGCACCATTTTCATAACATTCCAATAGAAAACTCTAAGATTCCTCAAGTACAACGATGAATGTTATGTCTGGTCTGGCACATACATGAGACTTTTAATAGCTAAGGTATATGGATGAGTCTTCATTATCTTAATTTCTAATTTTATCTTAGAGCAATGATAAAGTGAAAACTTATTACCTTTTCATATAGATGTAATCATGGAGTTTATATTTTTTCAAACCATAACGATGTAACATGCCTTCTATGTATGCTTTTTGTGAGAGACCCTAGATATCACAAGGGATATTTCTTACTATTTAGATCATTTAACACATAAGATGATTGACCAAGGTCCTTCATGTCAAATTTCTTTGACATAAAACTTTTGGTAGCATATAATAAATCCAAATCATTTGTGGTAAGAAGTATGTTATTGACATACAACACTAAATAAATCATTTTACTCAAATTGAACTTGTGATATACACAGTATTCCACATGTTTCATCTCAAAACCAAATTAGGTGATTATACATAGTAATTTGCAGTAGCATAGACGAGATGCATGTATATATATATATATTAGCTTAGACATTGTCAACTTTGGGTCTTTTGACACAAAGTTTTTAGGCTGTTTCATATAAATTATTTCCTCAGTTTATCCATTTAGAAACACTATCTTAACATCCATTTGATGAAGCTCCGAATAAAAATAAGAAATAGGAGAAATAATTTTCCTAAGTGAGTCATTTTATAAAATTTAAGAATATATCTCAAAATAGTCAATCCATTCATATTGGTTGTACTCTTTTGCTATAAGGTGCGATTTATATATTTATATTTTCCCCCTTAAACATCATATTTGGTTTTAAACAACCATTTGCAACCAAGTACTTTCTTCCCTTCAGATAAGGTAGCAAGATCTTATACTAAATTATCTTCCATCAAATTTAATCTTCACTTATTGCTTTAATCTGTAATACAGTGTATTGAACTCTTCAAATCATCGTGAAAGGTGATTGGATCTTCTTCAATAATGTATGATGTCTCCTCATGTTTATTAAGTAATATCACATAATATGTAGGTAAGCCATGCATTATCTTTCTAGTGAATTTATATAATATAGGCTCAGCTTTTTGAGGTTATTAAATTTGATCATCACAAACAACATCAATATCATAATTTTGAGGCGGAAGTACAATATCAGTCCTAGAAACTAAATTACCTAGAATATTAAAGATGATCAGTATATTAACTGTAGTAAGATCATCTATGTCAGAGATTGAATGAATTGGTTATAAGTGTTTATAAAAATTAATGTTCTTATTTTAATTCTTCATACCAAAATATACATCTTAAAAAATCGTATATCTTAACTCAAATATTGAATGCCTAATAGGAGAGTAAACTTTATAACACACTGAGTGGTCTAGCCTATAAACTGACAAGTAAGTGTTTTGGATTCAAGCTTCTGTTTTCTCAGATTCTAATATTTTGCTTCAGATGGACATACCCATACATAAAAGTAGTTGGTTATCTCTGACGCGAAGACGCGGGTTCTCACCGTAAAGTGGTACAAATCTAAAAGTAAGGTTTGTTCCTTGAGCAGCATGTGCAATCACGATATATATGCATGGATTAACTCCAATACTTCTTTAGCACTAAAGGCTTCAAATATCCTTTGTTTGGTCTAATTTTTATTAATACATCCTGCACGTTTATCAAAGTTGGTGAAACCAATGGGACCCTTATTGACATAAACTATATATGTTTCATTTATCTCATGATCATACTTTTAATCCTCATGCGCAATATCCAAAATGAGAGTATTCATGTCCCGCTTATTTCAAGGAAATCATAGGTTGTCTCTAAGACGTTGAATCGCGAAGGGGGTGATAGGAAAATGTAAGACACTACAACAGTCTTTGGGAGTCAACATTTAATGTCTTTAATTTCCCATGACTATCAATCATTTAAAAAATATGTTCTCAGAATTTCCCATTGCCCTTGTACTTCATTGTCGAGAGTTTATCAATAAGGTTTTTAATTTCATCCTTATGGTAAATTATGAGACTCCTTTTGAGATATCAAAAGTGTACTTAACATTCTCCACATTAATGGTTTGAGAACTCAAGAACACTTGCAAGACTGCACTTTGTAGGACATATCGACTTAAAAATTAGAATGCTCCCAGCTTTCTGAGCGCACCATTTCATCTGAAGTGCTTGTATCTGTAAAATAAACAGGTTTATCCTCTTAAAGCCAATTTTTAATACCATTCAGACCCAACACGTAATATAACCTTGATTAATCTTTAAATTTGACCCCAGATGGTTTAGGGACCTTAATATTATTTCATAGTTAATAGTCATTCACTGAGCAATCAAAAAATAAAACTAAATTAATGAGAAAATTTCTAAAATAATACCTAAGCTAGTTAAACACAAAATAATGAATTTTATCAAGCTAAAAATTATGAAATAAAATTATATTTACTGGCTCGTCATGATCATTAGCGAAGATGGTAGACGTCAACGCGTGATACATCATCTTCAAAGACAATACTTTTGCGAAAAAGATTGTTGGTTTAAGACCATATATGAAAATAGCCAAACCTTCTATATAGGTCATACTTGACCATTTCATGGTAACTAAATGAACCATTCAACACTAAAACCATTTGTCTATGAGTATGGTGCGGCTAAACGCATCAACTACATCATGCAACAGTTTACTCACGATCAGAAAAAATATGACGTAGTCTTCTGTAGGGGCCGACCTACATACATAAATATTATTTCTTAAGTTATGAGTGATGAGGGAGAATAAAAGACATGGTGAAATTGTAAAGAAGAAGTCTGTTAAGGAGAAAATTGCAAAGAAGAAGTTTATTAAGGAGAGAATTGTAAAGAAGAAATTGTACTAGGGGAAAATTGTATAGACTAGTAAAGAAGTAGCCATTATGAGAAGATGAAAAGATATAGAGACTAAAAATGTAATAAACGGGAATTAAAGCGTGTGAGACCCGTAATTGTACTATAAAAGGACCACACACGCTTCACAGATCCCGAGATGAATATAATATTACTTTTTCTCTCTACTTAAGCTGGTACTTACTTTCTCTCTCTAAAATATTCCTTAGCTAAGTTCTTAACTCTATTTTGACACTAAAAGATCTTCGTAACACAAAATCACCCCGGAGCATTCCTAAAAATCTTCAATGAGGACCCAAACCCATTTCTATATGACTCGCTTAACATAGCCCATGTAGGTAGGATGTCATGTATGTCAATATATTTGAAGATAATTGTCATTTGAAATGTTCACATTGTAAGTCATAAAATGTAATTGAATTATCTATCTAGCATATGAAACATAATGCACTGTATTTTGTTATGTTGCAAGAGTCTAAAGCGTTTTTTGGATGTAAAATATTAGGTCAAGTACTCAAATATTTGAAAGGAGACGAATTTCAATTCAAACTCTTAAACCTGGAGTAAAACAATTTATGGGAATGCATAATATCACCCAGTACATCCCAGAATCCAAGTGCCAACGACAGTGGATAATCACTTCCTAAATAGATGAGGTTACATAACTTAAAACCTCTAAATTTTTAGCACTAAATCTAAATATTACAAAACGTATACATGTTAACATATACGTGTAAGTACTCAACATGCTCAATATACGAACTAAAAAACATACATTAAATCGTTAAAATTTCTTAAATTATGAATTAGTTTTTTGCAGGTTTGAATGGGTCAATTGCAATAAACTCACATACAAACAAGATCAAAATAGAAAATAAAACATATACTTCAAACATTAGTAATTTTCCGCGACTAAAACATGGGTAATTGTGGTGATAAACCTTTTAGTTCAATTTATCGTGGAAAACCAATGTTGGTCATGGTAAATTGCCGGTATACTGAGACGAAATATTATATGTCGCGAAGAGTTAGTTTTCTGAAATAGTTCTTCATGGCGACAAACCCTTTTACCGCAACGAACTCTTGAGTCTAAAAACTTAAAATGCTAGAT
This sequence comes from Limnanthes douglasii subsp. nivea, assembly GCA_036936605.1. NCBI lineage: Eukaryota > Viridiplantae > Streptophyta > Magnoliopsida > Brassicales > Limnanthaceae > Limnanthes > Limnanthes douglasii. The sequence goes on from JAUPFV010000001.1 coordinate 269,986,238, forward strand.
TGGTCTGAAATGAGAGGTTTAATCTAAATATTTCGAAAATTAAACCTGTAACTTTAGTCATACATCATAAATAATAAACTACCTACTCTCGACTACACTTATAAATCCTAAATATGCACACTATATTCTCTAACCCCTAACATACGATTAGATCTCAGAAATATAAATTAATTTACGAGTTTTATTCCAAACTGAATCATTTTTTTCAATTGGGGATTGGGGAGACAAAATCGAAAGATATTCGGCCCCAAGATATAAAGCAATCAAATTACTATATTAACCATTATTAATATCAAATAGTTACATAGTATTAGACCCTTAAAATACAAAAGGGTTTATCCATCTGTTCTAAAGATAAATAACACAAAAAAGAGAAGAGATTTACAGTTTTTTTATATTCAATAATCGGTTCCTTTCGAAGATAATCTGATTATATTGATGAAGAACCAACTGCGGTACTTCCAGTAATTTTCAAAGCTCTTTATAATGTATCTCTAAAGGATGAAGCTAAAATATGTTAATGGACCTTAGAATTTAGAACTCTTGAGAAGAGATGAAGTTGAAAGAAAAAGAATAAAATGATATATTTATTTTTTATGAAAAATTATAGTTTGGATAACTATTTATATTTTAAGGACTCGAATTTCTTAAATACTAATCCATGAATTTAACAGTTCTAAATGGATATCATTTTTTTATTCTTTAATTAGTTAAATCAAACTCTTAATTTGTTTTCAATATTACTATTGTTCGATGTACTTGCAAATGTCAAGGAGCATAACCGTTTTGGATTTTTAGAACCCAATAACTGAAACACTCGAATAATAGTTCCTCCCTTAAAATTTAACTTTAGTCTCATCAGTATATGCATTATATCAAAGTCACGCTCTTTAAAAAGAGCAAAATACTTCTCGTCTAGTAACCACGTATATGGTTTTACACCAAAATCGGGGCTCATAACCTCTTTGTGGTATTACACCAAATTCATACTCGTTAGAGCGAGCAAAATATTTATCATCTATGAATGATATTTTTATTATTTATCTATTTGTTTATGTATCCGCTCAAGCAATTGTTTAGCATTCATGTGATAGTATCAATAAATTTAATAATTTTTCTATTAAACTATTAATGATAAATTTAAAGTTATAATATTATTATTTTTAGTTATTTTGTCTTTTTTTTAATTCATACGTTATCCTAACAATTGAAATATGTCACCAATTTTTTTTGAGAGATTATTTCACTTATTTTATGTAGAAACATACATACATTAATTAACTTTATAGATGTTGTGTTTCTATTTCTTTTTACAATGATATCACGATAACATTAATCAATCGGTTTAAAATAGAATTGCATTTTATTTTTCATAAATAGACATTTATATCAATATGAATGTAATATTAAAAGTTTAAAAATATATTAAAGGTAGTTATGAAGAACTCATAATTTTATCAGTGTGTTATTTAATTGAGTTATATTGTACATGAAAATTGGTCCATAATTTATTTCCTATAAAAATAGATTGATATTGAGTTTTTTTAAAATATTTAAAATAGGTTTATTTAAAAGTTTCAAGTTAAGGAATCCATAAAGTTGTTTACATACAAAATTTAAATTATTAATTAAAATAAAAAATTATTTTAAATATTAACGATGAAAAATATTAAAATTTATCAAGCAATTGTTTGTGATATTTTTTGTATATTCAAAACAAATGTAAAGCATATCAAATTCCTATAATTAAATTTATAAAATATAAAAAAGATAAATTTATTATTTGAAAAATAGATATTTCTTTTTTTTATAAATTTTATATATAGATAACAACAACTATGATAAATATGGTGTTTTAACCAACCAACTTAACAACTATGATAAATATGATGTTCTTTTTTAGGATGTTTTGTAAATAAAATTTTAAATGATTCTAAAATTAACTCTGTTAATATATATAAACTTTAGCTAATATTTGGCCAATAAATTATATTATTTTTATAAACTAAGACACGTTGAAAAAAATCGTAGATAAACACTTACGATCAATATGAATGGATAATAATTTTTGTTCTAACAGAGAAAAAGCATCATAGTAGAAATGTGGAAACCTTTAAAAGTCAAACACATTAAAAAGTATCATTTCTTACATAACCGAAAAATTTAGTCTCATAAAAGAAATAAAAATAATAATGGGTACACATAGACTTTACAACTTTAATCGTGTTTACTCAATATAGTAATTCATCTTTTAACCATTTATCAACTTATAAGTATTAATTATAACCATGTTTTGATATGGTTCATGATACTTATTCGGAGTACTATCAAATTAAAATTCAGCAAGATGATAAAAAAGTATATTTTTTATATATTAATTTTTTTTTTGTCATCAAGTAATGTTTTTCATAATGGAGGATGCATCGTGATCAATAATGGCTTGTGAACAGAACTTTAAACATTATTTTAAACAATCAAATGAATTCAGATGTCGTCTGAATCCTTTTAGTGCCAAACTAAACACATATGCATTGAGTTAAACCAAATCAAAATTTGAAAATTCTAAATTGAGCCATGATCAACCTTGTAATTTTAGATAAGTTAGGAATGAGATTATCCAACGTATGAGGTTTGGCTGCTATAAGATACTTCTAATTTTTTAAAAACTGAATTTTGATATACTGCGATATTTTGTATGGGTGAGATAAATACAATCTTTAACCTATTGGCGGTTAATTTGGACGTGTTTTAAGGTTCTTAGGTTTAGTATAAGCAATAAAGATGTCACGTGTGTGTTGCAAATAACTTTCAGATGTTTGGTTCAAACAATGTTATATTTTATTATGAGTTTTTTATGTTTTATATGTCATATCGTGTTTCAAAGATAAATAGTTTGTTGTGAGAGGTGAGTTTTACTGATTAAGCTGAATTTTGAGAGAATAAACGATTTAGGAATTTCATTGGGAGGAACACGACAAACCAATAAATCTCTCTCTAGGCTTGTACTATGTTTTGAGAAATCTTGTAGCATAGTGTGTGAAAGGTTGTGTTAATTTTGTGATTACATTTCTTTGTAATTGTTTATTTACAAAAACCAGTGTTTCGTTGTCCGTGCACGTATAATTTCTTTGTTATTCGAACCATGCTAAATATGTTGTTGTGCGTTTGATTCTATTTTGTATTATTTTATTTACTTTTTTGTTTGGGTGTAAATTGTTAAAACATTGTTACTACCCTACAATTCTGAAAATAGCTATCATCCTGCATAGTTAGCTAAAAATATGATCCAAAAAATATTGTGTTTCTATCCAACACTAACTCAATAGTAAGATGTATATGAACCTCCTATATTTGGTCACCTATATGATCCAGAATCCTTATATGAAATATTTTTTCATATAAAAAATAATACCATTTACAACTTTAGCAGCATCACAAGTTGTTGAATTTGGTTGAATGATAATTTATAAAATCAGATATGTATTAATGATGTGATCTCTGCTGTAACATATGAAACCATTACTAGCGGCATCACATACTAAAGTGATGGTTTAGTTTAGAAATATCAAATTTTTTCCAAATCTCTTCCACTATATGCGATGAGTTAGAAAATTTTAGGCCTTAGAGGAAGCATCGAAACCTAAAATACTAATACCTCCATGATTGCGTTTATTATATACCAATCAAGTGATATTTATCATGTACATTTTGCCATCAGGATGAAATAGTGGTATAAATATTTTTTGAAGATTTAATCATTTTGATGAACTCTTTTCGAATATATAATAGACATTCAAAGTTTTATTTATTTTTAGCTTCATTTTAAATATTTACTAGTTAAAAATCCTACGCGTGTTGCGGTGATGTAAAATTTAACAATTCCACTTATATAGAATTTAATATTTTGAACACATATAAAAAATTGATAATAATAACATAATTAATTATTTATATAAATAAAAAAATAGTAATACAAATATTTATCTAACACAAAACCAAAATACTATATCATACCAAAATATAATATAAATATCTATAAAAAGATATCATCCATAATTACATAAACACAAAATATATTTGCACAAGACTTATACATGTAGTTGCAGAAGATTAAAGACCCATATATCTAGAGTTAATATCGGGAACATAGTTCAATTAATAATAATGTAATGTTGGCTAAAGAAATTTGAAGCATAAACGAACTTGTCGATATTAACCGAAGCTTTGTCTCTAATTTTTTGGATCCTATCTATATTTTTCAAAAGGTTTCACTATACTTTCTGAATTATTTCTTATATTAAAGCCATAATATTTTGCATTTTTCTCCATGTACTTAAAAATTGTGAGAGCCTTCAAAAAACAATAAGAGTCCAATGTAAGCAATCTTCTCTAAATATTATTATGAATAATATAAACATTATATGTAAAATACAGGAAGATGACCCTCGCACAGATTTGTAAAAAATGTTTAGTTATTTTCCACTATAATCTGGAGCACCAAAGAAGTTATATAATAGCATATTTCTGATACATGAGTAAATTAAACAGTAAAAATCTGATAAACTAAAATATTCCAAGTTACATCAATATGAAAATTTATAGGGTACAAAATCTTAGAAATATAAATATTTCAATAATTTTTTTTTTGTGTGTGTAATAAAACTTAAAATTAATTGAAAATGGTTTATACAAGAAACTAGGGCATACCCTGAGTAATACAGTCTAATCTAGTCATCTGGTAGAAAATATACAACTTTTCACCCAATCATAATAGAAGTAAGATAAAGTATGATAAGTAATGGAGCACTGATCAATACGAAATGGAAATCAGAGACAGTAGTCGTACACCTGCATAGAGAATCGCCGCGACTGTGTGAAGACAACCTGCATGCTCCTCTCAAAACCTGAAATCCAAACAAAACAAATTAATACAGAGTTAAACAGGCCAGCTAATCTTGGTGCCATGTAATCTAAACCAGATATCCGATAGGATGCAACGAGAAACCATGAAGACTAGGGCTGGAGTGGAACCAAATATTCTTGAGTTCCTCTCCTTCCATACGTGGTAAATTACCGCGGTGAAGCCAAATTTCCAAATACAGTGGTTACGAGATTGTGACCACTTTGACGCTTCACTGATCCAAGATTGCCAGCAAGAAGCCGTAAAGGGGAAGCCTAGTTTAATACTAGCGTTAGTCCAGATACTCTGAGTGAAACTACACTAAAAAAGAATACGAGGGATAGTTTCAAAATCAGAGTTGCAAAGGGCACAATCAGTCAGGATATTGTATCCCCAACTGATCAGCTTGTCTTTCGTGGCAAGCTTGCCATAAATAGCGAGCCATAATATAAAAGAGTGACGAGAAATGTTGTATTTATTCCAGACTAACCCGGCCTACCCTACTTTAGGGTGGGGCACACGAATAGCATGATATGTGTCTTTGATAGAGAAGGAATTGCATCCTTTTTTCACCGTCCAAAAAGGAATGTTAGGGGGAGGGAGAGAGAGGATTAGCGATTAGATCTCCCTTAAACTTTCACGACTTCGACCTCGCGCCGATCTTAGGTTTGCAGGCCAGTTCCAGTTCCAAAGAGCGAAGACGAAGAATTTTCCTCCAGATCCAAGAAGGAGAGGATCCAATTGGAAAAAGCCAAAAATTTACGTTTTTAATTTTTTCAACTTTAATCCAATCACACCAAATGGATTGATTATTATTACTAATGCTAGATCAAAGATGCTTGAGGATAACTGCTTGATTCTAGATTTTTAGATCCAGAATCCCAAGGCTACCCCCTATAGTGGGCAAAGTGACCGTGGACCAGGCTACTTTAGCACCATAGATTTTCATAGCAGGTCACGACCAAAGAAAACGGCGAAGGTATTAGGAGAAATCTTTGATTATTCTAGAAAGAAGAATAAAAATGCAAGACCAATAGACCTGACCATCGAATAATACAGATTTGATTAGTTGAAGCCTACCAGCGTAAGAGAGATGCTTAGAAGTCCACAAATCAATTTTAGAGGTAATTTTGTGAAGAAGAGGGTGACAGTCCGAATAGGTAAGCCGACTAGTGAGAAAGGGGAACACCTAAGTATTTTACAGGCAGAAACAAAGAACGATTCATATCAATACTTCAAACAATAAACACAAAAAGTAAAGCTTAGTACTAAGTAATATATCGTTGGAGAGGTGAAACAAAACTTACTCATTTTCATCATATATCAAATCAGAAAAAGTTAAAATTTTGTCTCCAAAAAAGAACTTACAAAAAAATATTAAAAGAAGCAAGTGAAAATGAAAATCAAAAGGAAAATTCTTCCTCGAGACAAACATAAACAAAAATACCAACGACCATTCAAGTATACGCTAAGAACTCCATAACATTTATTCAAAGTAATTTTTACCAGTACAAATAAATATAGAGTGAGTACGAAATCAGATATATATATATATATATATATATATATATATATATATATAGTCAGATGTTAAAGTTTTTGATACTAACCTGTACACTTGCCACTCATAAGAGGGGCCATACTGTAGCATTTACTATTTTGGTGCCTAAACATCAGAGCAACCTAAGAAAAATAGAAAATTAAAGATCTTACCAAGTCATAAATTAAGTTTTGCAGAAAATAGTAAAAATTAAAATCAACATTTTATTAAGCATACCTTGATCGCATCAAGGCCAGTTGTGTCAATGTCACCATTAATCCTTCTTCCAACATAAACTGGTACAAAACCAATTTTTCTTAGTTATATTTGACTCTTATATACAAGAGAGTTTCCAGCTTGTACCTAGACATAAAACAAACCAAACTCTGAATACCTCATCCAAAATTTTTAAGTTTATCAAAATAAAAATAGTACAAACTGAAAAGAAAGCATGAAAAAGATAACAACTACAAGACACCATTCACCCAAATAGAAATCCATAGAAATTCATAAGGAAGCTTCTAATTTTATAATTAGAGATGAAAAAAAAAATTACATACAACATATCCAGAAAGATCAGATTTCCTAAGTTTCAGAAAAGTGTTACCCCAAAAAAATAGAAAGAATGGTAAAAACATAAGACATCATCCATACATGGATGGTGAAAGTGAAATATTTAGACAATGGAACATGAAAGTATATAGAGTTTCCATTTGTCAACTGAAGATGAATAGTTTAAGAGTTTGTTTGGTACAAAACATTAAAGACTATATTGAACTACTTTAGTCTGATCTAGTGCATAGTGAAATTTTAAACCCAAACCCAAATAATTTATATGAGTTGTTTATATTGATTTGATTTGAGATAAAGTATAACTCTATCTCCTCAATCATTTAGGTATGATACTTCTAAATCATTGGATTTGGATCATAATTTTGTAATAAAAAAATTAATTCAAGAGTGTAAATATAATCTAATATGTTTTACAAAATGAGTGTAAGATATTCTCATACACCAAGTGAGAGACTTGTTTATGCAAACTATCACTCTTCTCAATAACTTATTCATAGCAGTTAACTTTTGATTCACGGCTTGAAGAAGCCAATAATTTTTCATTTGTTTTTCTTTGCATTTGATAAACACACACAAAAATCATTCAAGATTTAAAATTGGCATGCCAATTTAAATAAGTATATATCTTAATCACATGGCTTTGTTTTGTTCAACTACTATACTTTTCCTTAACCATTGTACATCAGATTAAACAGATATAAAAGAAACACTCTGATTTGATTCTTTTAGTTTTGGAACCATACTTGATCTGTTTAGGTTCGATGTTAGAGAGTATAAGACATTCTTGAATGGGTTTGTGGCGTCGCATTAAACTTGGCATTATAAAGCTTCTGAAGTGCTTTAACTTGCTTGGGTGTGTATCAGCCATACTTTTTATTGTCCACTCTTCCCATAAATTTATTCTTGCATCATGAACTCACTGCTATCATATCTACATATCTAACACCAAACACCACAACAAATTATGATTACAACACATAATTAATAATCATATTAGTATAAAAAAAACAACTTATAAGCTCAACTTTGTTTTTTATATCTCCTTAAATTCTATGTCACCTTTCCTCCAGTACATAACATTTAAAAAGACAAAATCCCACCTACAAATATAAAATTTAAAAATTTGACAAACCCATTATTCTTTGAGTCCATCAATATAGCAAAAAAACGTAATATCAATCTTAATCTATTTGCAGAAATAATCACAAACCAAAAATACAACATTTCTAAACATATAACAATTATTACCGAAATATTTAAAGGAAAGCATAATTATCAAGAATGATATATTTTATTTCAATCTTCTTCGGCTCTTTAATTCATGCTTTCATGTTAATAAAACAAAAATTCAGAATTTACTACTAGCACATAGCTTAATTATCTCACTACTTCCTACTATAAACATTAAATTCCACAAAACAACCAAAATATTTTACAAAATTACCCTCAGGAACAAAAATAAACCACACCAAATTGGCGACCACAATTGGAGCACGACGGTGCCTGAATTTCATAATTCAAAACCAGCAAGAAACGTTATTCGGATGATCTGAATCCGAATGAGCAGAATGTTCCACCTCCTGAGGTGGAAGGTGCAAGGGAAAACAAGGAGTACACTATCGAGGAACGAGACCAGTTGAGGGCTGAAATAGAGGCGCTGATAGCAATAAAACAAGTAGAAAAAGGAGTTAAGTAAAAATTTAGAGCGTTAGTACTTCACCACACAAACAATCGTGGAGAAAATGAACAGTCTTTGAAAACCCATCTCAGCTCCAAGAAGACACACCGATCTAAGCCTGTTGGAAGTTCTGCATCTGAGTCTTCCAACAGCTCATCAAATGAGGCAGAGCTTGAAGAATCAGTATCTTAAAGTAGTGATGAGAGAAGATCAAAAAAGAAAATGAGGTTAACTAAAAAATATTCAAGGCAGAAGGATATGCATGACAGGATTAAGAAGCACTATGGCAAGGGTAAGGGGTCAGCGAATAAGCATATTGACCAGTTGCTGATTGATCCCTTTGCTTTTCAATCTGAACCAGGTATTTTTACAACCCCTAATGAAGACACTGTTTTTAGCCGTAGCAAAAATTGGAGGCAATCTCCTTTGTCCGCAAAAATAATCTCTGGATAACTTCCTAAGAGGTTTGATAGCTCCAAGATGGAGAAATACGATGGGAGTCAGGATCCAGACAACTATCTGGAGCAGTTCAAGAACTTCATGATGAATTTTGATGACGATGATAATCTATTGTGTAAGGCCTTCTCCCAAACTTTCACAGGAAGTTCCCTTAAATGGTACAATAGTCTCCCTCATGGGTGTATAAGAAATTTTGGTACATTCTGGGTTTCCTTCCGGAGGCAATTTGTTGGAAGTAAGGAACTCAAGGGTAATGAGGACAACATTATCCATTGTGCTCGGGAACCAAACGAGTCCCTGAAGGAGTACATCAATCGTTTTGTGAACACAAAGAATGGGCTGGCAGATTGCTTTGAACAAGTTGCAATTTCTTCCCTCAGATAAGTTTAAATCTAGGTAATCTAGCCGCTTCAGTGACTCCGAAGAAGTTTATGACCTAGGGTGATTTGTTGAATCAAGTGGGAAAGAAAATAACGTAGATTAAACAAAACAATAGAGTACACCGTCAAGTGAGATCTACTACTACGACAACAACTCCTAAAGCTACTAACCAGTCCGGTTATATGGCAATCAAGACTGGACAAGGGTCCAACCGGTCAAGGCAGAATCAACCAACCAAACTCAAAGCCAACAAGTTAGAAGTAAGAGAGGGCCCTAGGTTCATCCTTAGTGGTTTGCTGATTTGGGGGCGAGTGTGGCTACAAATTATGATAAGACTAAGAATGAGGTACATTTTAAAAAGCCAAAAGCCTTGCAGTCCCCCATAGAAAACCATAGCACTTGTTTCTTCCAATACCACATGGCATAGGCCATGATACTCACGATTGTATAGCCTTGAAGCAAGAGGTCCAGAACCTCATTGAAAAGGGCAAGGTGGGGGCTTACGGGGAAGCAGACCAGATAATGCTCAAACCAATACTCCCTGGAGTGGTCCTTCGAACAATCCTGGGGCATTTACACAGAAGGGTGCAATGGTAATTGTCGAAAGACTTGATGTAGACTCTAAGTATCTTGATCCAGATTCGAGTCGAAATCAAGTGGGAGTGATAACAGACAAGACCAAATTTGTTTCCGGTCTGATTAGCTTTTTTGAGTCACTAACTATTTTCGGAGGGGATACTGTGACTGCGCCTGCTACTTCATCCAGGAAGAGACATGTCCATAATTTGGCCACCCAGTTGGATGGTGGAATGTCCACCCACCAATGCCAATCCCCATCCTGATTTATAGTTTTTGATGAGGATGATCTGAAGGACATTGCAGGGCCTCATGAAGATGCGATGGTAATAGGGGCTTTAATATGGGAAACGATATACGCTGGATTCTGATTGATACATGCAGTTTGGCAAACATCCTTTTTTTAAGTTCATACAAGAAAATGAGAAACCCTTCAATTATACAACGTTCGAACAAAACCATTGTAGGCTTCACAGGAAGTTTTGTAGATGTGATTAGGGAGTTCGAAGAGGAAGTGTTGTTAGGCAAGGGGCCCTTTAAAAAGATGGTAGAATTACTATTTGTTGTGGTGATTGCCCAACATCTTACAATGCAATATTTTGGAGGTTTTGGCTCTCTAAAATGCATATTGTGTCCTCTAAGATCCACCAATGTTTGAAGTATGTTGTCCAGGGACAAGTAGGTGTTGTCCGGAGCAGCCAGAAGATAGCTAGGGAATGCTATGCAACAACCCTTGCCCCTAAGACTCTAGGGGCAATCAGAATTAACAGAGATTAGAAACTATTGGAGCCTTCTGTTGAGGAAAATGAAATTTATTATCTCAGGGAGGCTCCCAATGTTATAATATCGACTTAGGAGGTCGAAACCCACTGCATCGCAGAGGGCAAGAGTGTTAAAAATTGTTCCAAGCTGGTACCGGAGTTAAAGCACCGGTTATTATCCTTTTTGATGAATTATCAACATGCTCTTGCATGGTGTAACAATGATGTCACTGGAGTGCCAGCTGATATTATTTATCATAAGTTGTTTATCCGGAGTGATATTGCACCAGTTGTACAAAAGAGAAGGTCTTTTTCTAAGGAAAAAACGGATTTGATTGTTCAAGAAGTTGAACGTTTAACCAAGATGGGTCACATTAAAGAATCTCAATACCCTTTGTGGACTGCCAACCCTGTTTTAGTCAGGAAAAAGAATGGCAATTGGCGCATGTGTATGATTTCACTGACCTTAATATGGCATACCCTAAAGATCTTTATCTTGTTCCTCGGATAGATCAGTTGGTGGATTATACCTCTGGAAACAAACTATTATCCTTCATGGATGCTTTCTCAAGGTACAACCAGATACAAATAGATCTGAATGATCAAATCACACAACTTTCATCATAGACAGAGGTTTTCATTGTATAGAGTCATGTCGTTCAAATTGAAAAAATGTTGGGCCATTTATCAGAGGTTAGTGAATAAAATTTATGTTAATCAGATTGGCAGAAACATGGAGGTTTACATAGATGATATGATGGTTTAAATCTTGGAGGAAGATTCACATATATCTGATCTTTAAGAAACGTTCTCTAATTTAGAGGCTGTAAATTTAAAATTGAACCCTGAGAAATGTGTATTTGAGGTCCGATCTAGAAACTTCTTGGGATATATAATAAGTGAGAAGGGAATACAACCTGATCCGGATCAGCTTAATGCCTTACTGGTAATGGCCCTCCTCAGAATATTAAAGAAGTACAAAGGCTGTCAGGAAGATTGGCTGCATTGAATAAGTTTATCTCAAGATCATCAGACAAATGTGCTCCATTCTTCCAAGTGTTGAAGAGTGCTAAAGACTTTAATTGGTCCCCATAGTGTGACCAGGCTTTTATTGAAATCAAGAATTATTTATCCTCACCTAAAACTATTTTCAAACCTGTTCGAGGGAAAATCTCTATGTATATCTGGTTGTATAAAAATATGCAATAAGTGTTTTGCTAGTAAGAGAGGTCCATAATTACCTTCGTCCGGTGTATTACATCAGTAAGAGTCTGTTGGATGCAAAAAGAAGATATTTGAAGTTGGAAAAATTAGCATTGACCCGAATAATTACAGCAAGGAAGATGAGACCATACTTCCAAGCTGATTCTATTGTTGTTCGAACATCTTTCCCCTTGAAAATGTTCTTTAGAAAGTTGATGTGTCAAGCAGAATGAACAAGTGGTCAGTAGAACTAGGTGATTACGATATTGGCTTTGCACCTCAAACAACAATTAAATCCAAGTCATTGGTTGACTTCTTGGCAGAATTACATGCTGATAGATCCTCCAGACAGGAATCAGAAAACCAATCTAAGAATGAATGGCTAGTTCGAACTGACGGTGGATCAAGTACTATATGCTGTGGAGTTGGGGTTTGTCTAACTTCTCCATACAGTGACAATATGTTCCAGGCCATATGTTTTCGATGGAGAGCTTCTAACAATGAGTCTGAATATGAAGCAACCATAGCTGGTCTTAAGCTGGATCTCCTATGTGGGGCAAAGAGAGTCCGGTTAATGAGTGATTCCCAATAGCTGATTCACCATGTTCAGGGGAAATATGAAGCAAAGAAAGAACAATTTATTAAATACTTGCTTATGTTGAAAGAAGTTGCCACAAACTTCAAAAATATCCGCTATGAGCACATTTCTAGATCGGAAAATACTCTGGCAGACTCTTTGGAAACTATAGCTTATTATGAATCTTACCCATGGATTCTGGTGCAGGAATGTTCATCCGTACAGACAGGTCAGAAAAAAAAAGAGTGAAGAAAATATGAATATACTTGTTATTCAACCTACAAATTGGAGATATTCTCTTCTCCAATACATCTCCGATGAAATATTGCCTCCGGATAAAACTGTGGCTAAAAAGATCAATTACAGGGCTCATGGTTTCTTACTATTAAGTTAAGTTCTTTACAAGAAATATTTCACCAGACTTCTCCTACGTTGCTTGGGATTTGAAGAATCCCAAGTTTTATTATCTGAGCTAAATTATGGAGAAGGTTCTGCACGATGTGGCTATGGGGCCTTAACCTAATAAATCCTATTAGCAGGATATTACTGGCCAACTATAATACAGATGCTAAAGAGATGGTGAAGAAGTGTGATCCTTGTCAAAAGTATGGGAATGAAATTTATGTGCCAGCATTTCCTATGGAATCCATATCTGAACCAATACCCTTTCCCAGATGGGGTATAGATCTAGTTGGGCCTCTTCCTATGGCATCCAGTGGATGTAGAACAATCATAGTCGGTATTGACTATATTTCTAAGTGGATCGAAACCAGTTATTAAATTTATCTTATCTAACATATGTTGCAGATTCGGGGTTCCCCGGAAGATTACTACAGATAATGGGCGACAGTTTGATAATAAAGACATGAAAGCTTTATGTACCTCTAGAGGAATTCAACATTGTTTTTCTTCTCCTTTCCACCCTCAATCAAATGGCTAAGTTGAGGTAGCAAATAGAAAAATCTTGTCTTGATTAAAGAAAAATTAGAAGGAGCTTCAGGAAAGTGGCCAAGTTATTTACAAGAAGTATTATGGGCCTACCGGACTACACCAGTTTCCACGCAAGAGTCTTCTTTTGCTTTGGGATATAGGATGGATTCAATTACTCCCATAGAAGCTACTTTACCATCTCACATAGTCCAGAACTATTCCGAACAGGCTAATAACATAACAGTTAGGAATCAGTTGGATTTGATTGAAGAAAAAAAAGTTAAAGCACATCTAAGAACAACGCATTACCAAGGCTTGATAATGAGCAGATTTGCCTCCAAAGTTAAAATAAAGGATTTTCAAATAGGGGATAAAGTTTTAAGAAAAGTCTTTTTACACAACAAAGAAAAACAGTTCAGTAAGGTGTCTGCGAACTGGGAAGGCCCTTATATGGTCTGTGGGAAGGTTAAATCGGGAACATACAGGCTCCAAGACAAAAAATGGAGAGCACTAAAGCACCCATCGAGCATTGAACATCTCAGGTTATACTTAGATTAGAAATCTTTTGTAAATATTTAATTTTTAAACATCAATGTAAATATTATGCGGCATACTCTTTCCTATCCTGGTGGCATGGGGAGGTTTGAATGAGGTATCCGGGTTTTGCAATAATATATTATGCCTTCTTCAAAATTCTGGTGCAATTTTGTTTCAGTTTGGATATTAAATACTTATTAAACACCCCAGCTCTCAAGTATTCTTGAGATGATCAGATTCGTTAAACACATGTGGTTGGGGATGTTTGATGATTTTGTTCAACACATTTGAAATATTGTGGGCTATTTAAACATTCTCCATAAAGATTTAAACAAATTTTTAACAAAGAGGAATATGATATTAAAATCTGATCGGATTAGAACCGATCTCTGATACACAAAATTCCTTGACTATTCAAGGAATTTAAAGCTTTACAGCATAAAGATCAAACAAAAAATGCAACAAAATGCCTTGGCCGTCCAAAGGCTTTAGGTTTTCAAGCAAAAAGTACACAATGTAACTTTAGGGCTTGTTCCCTTCGGTCTTTTCTTCACCACCTTCTTTTTTTGGGACTTTTGAGTTCAACACTTGAACTTTCACCCACTTCTTCATCGTCTTCAGAGTCTATCCCACTGGAGTAGTTGCGCTTGTCACCATCAGCCATCATATGGAAAAGGAGATCACCATAGTCTAAATATTTCCACAAAGGACCAAGGGTCCTCTTAGGAAAGGTCTTATGAAACAGTAAGACCATGTCGGACTTGATTCCATCATCCTTCTTCTCCAGAGAATCCACTATTTCACTAGCATACTTCTCTATCCGTACAGCTATTGCTTGAGCTTGTTGACGTTCCAAGGCAGCTTTCTCTTCGGTCTTCTCTTGAACAGTATTCTCCAACTTGACTTTGTCATCGGATAAAGTCTGGATAGTATTGTCCTTAGTTTGTAATTTCTCCTTCAAAACTGTGATATCATTTGAGGAAGAAGTCTCCAGATTGGACTAATTGGTTTGGAGGTCTTTGCTGGCATTTTCTAACTTATGTAGTTTGGCAGTTAAATCCTATTTTTCCTTCATCAATAGTTCTATGTTTTGCTGAGCGGTGAGAAGATCATTTGTCAAGCTTTGTTTTTTGGTAGTTAGGGTGTTGACGGTAAAAGTTTTATCCCTCACTTGTCTCTCCAGATCAAGCACTGGACAAACATAACCCAAGAGGTCATGGCTCAAGGTATCTTTCTCGCTAGATATCGCATAAGTCTCACCATTGTGGATTACAACCTTGGACGTGTTGGGAGGATGGTAAGGCCCCGCGAAATCATCTTTTTCCAAATCATTAAAATATATATTAATATTCTGAAAAGCGCCAAGGTTTACCTCTTCGTTACCATCACCAGTAGCATGTTCGGAATAGAGATTAGGTGGAATTTCCTCTTGTAAGGTAGGATGGGCAGGAGCTGGAGGAGGGATTTCAGAAGGATGAAGAATTATCTCTGATCCTAGAGTAACTTTCTTCTTCTTGGCAGCATTTTCATCACTGTTGGCCTTACGTTTTTTGTTCTTCTTCGAAATATTTGGTGGCTTGTCTGACCCACCAGCCTCTTTGACTGTAACTTCTACTGCTTCCAGTAGAGCAGCATTAATGCCTCATTGGTTCTATGAACCGGTCCCTTCACTAGTTGTTTGAGGTGGGTTTGTTGTGGTTTTCTTCTTGTTCTTCACCTTGTTCAAATTACTGGGGGCTTTGGCCCTGGAAGGCAGGTAAAGCTTAGTATCTTTATCCTCTGTCCTACTTAAGATGACATCTACAGAGGGAGGGGTGGTCAGATCTTCCCAAGAGAGCTCTCTTCTCCCTATGATGTTCCACAGATGAGACCTCACAAAGTTCCTCGATGTGAAGCAGTTGTGGAAAGCGTTGCCCTATTTCTCCAAGGTCCAAGAGTTCAGTTTGGCACAAGTATCTTGGCCTCCCTTTACATAGTTTGAAAACTCCTTCAGAAACACTGAGAAAAGATATAAGTTAGTTCAGAGTAGTAACTTAATACTTGAAAGATTAAAGAGAATATAAAAGGAACTCACCAATACTCTTCTAACGACTGGTCAGCTGGCTTGGGTTTGAGTCAACCTTGATCTTTTTCCCATTCTCCTAGGCCCCACTGATGAATAAGAACTACGTCCTCCACGACTTTTCTGACTTCAGGAGATTGTTTACTACCTTATAGTCATTCCCCATGTTGTAGTGGTAAAAATTGATGTGATGATTCTTACAAAACAAAAAACTGTTCCATTGGTAGTGGAATCTTAGACAGCCTGGATGCCATGATGCAAGCTAGTAGGATATACCAAGAGTTGGGGCTCAGTTGGTTGGGACATAGCTTGGTCAGGTGGAAGTACCTAACTATATCTGGATCCAAAGGAAACCGGAGTCCCCAGTTTAGAACTTCTGTATAGACCACTAGCTCATTGGGTTTGTAGTCCATCGGAGTCTGGGGGTGACTAGGATTCTCACCTTCACAGACTCTGGGATTCCCCACTTAGTGTGAATGCGACCCAGTTCAGTAGTGTGGGTGTATAAGTAGGCTATATTTTCAAGGTACAACAAATACTTCACAATGACCTTCTTAAAGTTTGGCCCCACTCTACCCTCTAGAGTCTCCGGAAGTGCATCTGGATAAGTCGTACCTACTTCGGTCTTTCCATTCTGATCTACAGTTGTGTCCTCTGTATGACCAGAAGCCTCAAAAGGGGCCTCATCTAAGTTGTCCTCTATGTTTTCTTCCATTACAGTGGAAGGCTGTTCGGATGGTTGTTTAGATGATTGTTCGGATGGTCTGGCTTCTGCCAAGGGCTGTTGTCCAGATGGTTTGGCTTTTGGAACGGGTTTTATTACCTCAGAACTTTAGGGTTTTGAAGAGGTAGGTGTGGATTTTTATTTGGACTGACGGGTGACTCGGCGTGGGGTTAATTTCTCTAGATAACTTTCTATATTTGAGCCCATTGCGATAAAAGTAGAGGGTTTTCTAATGCTAGTTACGGATTTCTCCTTAGGGATAGGGTTTTGGGACTCTTGGACAGAGAACCCTGATAGAAGAGGTGAAAATCTTATAACAAAGGGCAGTTTTCTAACCTTGGAAGCTTTTGAAGATGATGAACCTTGGTCTGTATTCACTTGTGATTGATTGTTTCATTCACTAGAAGGCCATCAGCAATGCGTTCGTCTCTTGTAACTTTTCTCGCTTTCTCTAACTCGGACAAGTTCAACCAAACTCCTTTTACTATAGATTTTATGGCTGTGAACATATATGACTCAAGCACGAATTCGAAGATGAACTAAGCTTTCTCTCACTAGGAATGTTTATAATTTTTGAAGACAATGAAACAGTAAGATGGTTTATATATATCAGTGAAAAATGGCAGTTTTGGATAATGATTAAAACCTGCGAGGTATGGGAGTTAAAGCATAAGTAACTTTCTAGCCTAGTAGGTACGAGAATCTAGGTCTTCCAAAGGTTCTTTGCAAGACCTAAAAGGGCTACTGAAGATATCAAATATTTTAGCTATTGTGTCTTCAATTAATCCGATGGGAAGTTCAAACTATGACCACTATTATAAAAAAACTGAACAGGAAAAACATAATAAATGCTGACTAAGCTAGGTGCTGGGCACTTCAAACCAGATTACTAATGGGTCCTTAAACTTAACCCGACTTCACGATCCGACCCAATAAGCCCATGGGTCAGTAATTAAGTATAAATACTCCAACCATTTTCATTAATGATGGTAATCATAACTTACTGCTAGCACACAGCTTAATTATCTCACTACTTCCTACTATAAACATTAAATTTCACAAAACATCCAAAAAACTTTACAAAATTACCCTCAGACAGAATTAAACCACACATATAAATACATTGTTCTTATCTCTTAAATTACTAGTCCTACTTTGTTATGTGGGTCACTTTTTTTAGTAACACCGTGTGTATTTTCACTTTTCTTAGTGACTCGATTTCCTTAGTGAGTCTAGAAATTTATTTGCTTCTTTTATTTGTGGCCCCCTCTATTTTTTCCACCTTAGTCTCTAATCTTGATATCACTTGATTTTTTTCTTGGTTGGAACTATAACTGCTCATCAACATAAAGAAGAATTGATTTTCTTAAATATCATTTTTGTTGAATTTTAGTCTCTTTAATATTTAAATTATTAGTGAGTTCAGTTTTCATGTGTCTGAACTAATCCAATACGATTTTATTTTCTCCCACAAGGTCATATACTTCTAAAAACAATTCTCGAGAAAAATTTACAACAAATATTGAATTATTATCAGGCTTCATGATTTTCTTTTGCAAGTAGTTGCATAACTATTCAGAGAAACAACATCCTTCAACAATAGAAATGAGAAGAAAAACAAAAGAAAAGTTAGCGTACTAGAGCATAAGGAAAAGGCCGTTCAACATTTATTTCTGATAGGTGAAGGAGTCTGACTCGAAGCGACGGTTCAAGAAGGTGCTCACCGAAATCGTTTCCCGCCGGGGAATGCTTCCTCTCTGATTAATTTCGGAGGTGCTTCCGTGTTCTAGGTTCTTTTCTTCTGATTGTCCCATGAAAATCTGTTCCTTCGAGCCTCTGTTTTCGCCTACCCTCTGTTTTGGATCCTATTGTTTCTTACCATGAATCTGATGAAGGAAATTATGTTAAGCAATGAAGAGTTCCCAGCCCTTCAAACTAACAATAAAATCAATACCCAAAAACAGTTCAAGAAATCGTTTGCAGAAATCATGAAACCAACGACTCTGTTTTCTGAAACAACCCCTGAGTTCGTCAAAGAAACAGAGGACCATATAACGATTCAATACTCGAAAGAAACAAAAGATCTTCTCCTTCAGCAATCTAGAATTACTTTAATCGGGAAGTTCAGCAGTGGTATACCGAAAAGATCTTCGCTTAGAAGCTTCCTTGAATCGTTTAAATTTAAAGGATCTTATAAATTTATCACACTGGACTCTCGACACATCTTAATGAAATTCTGTTTAAAGGAATACATCAGCAATCTTTGGTCTAAAAGCGTGTGGAATATCGATGGTAAAACGACGAGACTTCTTAGATGATGCCCTGACTTCAACAAAAGCTTTGAAAATCCTATAGTTTTGCTTTGGGTTAGGTTTATAAACTTTGTGAGTTTATGTATAATACCTCTGTTATTAATGATCAGGCCTCATCTCTTCATATAACATATTGAACAGTCGTCCCTGATAGATATAGGGCCAATAGCAATGCGTGTTATGCTCAAGTCAAAATTGATGTTTCAAAAGGCTTAAACGAAGAATGTGGGTCGGTTTTGGGGATAACGACGGTTGTTGGGTTTGTATTAGCTACAGAAATGCTCATAGTTACTGCAATGGCTGCTTTCATCTAGGCCACAACACTGATGAATATAGAAAGATGGAATCAATTGTTAAAGTTGATAAAGAAAGAAGTGAAGATAAAAAAGATGATATTGATATTAGTCAATCTGATCCAATACAAGAAAATTCTACAAATGTTCATACAACCAAGACAATACAGTTACAAAACTCTAGTAAGGTCTACAAAAGAAAGATAAAATATGTCATTACAAATAATGATCAAGCTAATAATTCTCAGTCTAGAACTACACACAAAGATGATGTTATTCTTGGCCTTGAAGAAGGAGGCAACTCTTCTAAAATGATCTCGATATGATTGGGGTGCTTCAAAGATTGGATCAAGACGATCAAAGCAGTCTTTAGAATCAACATGAAAACATCTCTTTATTTCCTCAACATGACAATATTGGTAGTAGTAATGTTACTCCACGAAACAACTCTCCTAGCCATGACTTCAACGCCATCATCAGCATCAAGCTTAAATCTGCAAACAAAAATAAAAATGTCAACTGACTAACTATCAACTCTCTTCTGAAAAGAGAGAGGAAACAACACAAGTCTTTATCTGATAATGATAAAGATCGTTAGCTGGGATGCTTGTGGCATCAACAACAAACCTACCTTGTTAAGGCTTATCTCTATGGTTAGGGTAAAAATCACTGTTAGTCCCCAATGCTTACCGCTTGTATCAACTTAGTATCCTTCCTTCAACTGTGCATAAAACTCATCCCCTTTGTTTTTTTAATTTTCATATTTAGTCCCCTCGCACATGTGAAGCCTGAGAGCTTGACACGTGGCATCAAGTTTTGTTGCAAGAATGGTCCCCCAATTGTTTTGCCAAAAAATGCCCCTGCCTCCATGCCAACTCAGCTTCCTAGTCAGATTTAATTTTTACATTCAAAAATTACCATTTACCTTAAAAAGTTACCATTTACCCACCAATGTTATAAACAGACCGGGTTGAACCCAAATTTAACTTACGCAACCCAAAACCCAATATAACTAGCCCAAACCCCAAAACCCAAAACCCAAAACCCAATTAATCTAACCCAGTTGCTTAATTAAATCAATTTGAAGCTAGAAACCCTAATAAGAGAAGAAGACAGAGTATACGTATCAGTTCATCTTCCTTCCTTCTCCCTTCCTTCACCAAAACCCATGGCTTACTCTAGCGTTTCAAGAACCTCTGCTAACTCGGTTGGTGATGGTATTTGTAAATGCGGGTAGCAGATGTTCTTGAAACTACAGCGGTTGTAGATGATGGAACTTGGAATTGGTTGAATCAACTTCTTTATTGTCTTATGTGCCTTTTCTTGTCTATTAGTGTGGTTTATTTAGAGTTTCGATCTTTTAACTTTTGAATATATTTCTGCTAGCCATTTTTATGTTTATAAAGCATGAAGTAGTCTTGAGAAATTTTCTTATCTGATTTGTTTTTCTGATTGAGTTCATTCTATAATAAAACTATTTTTTGTGGAACCTGTAGATTCCAACGTAACCTGTTCATTCAGCCATGAATATTTAGTAGATTTTTCTTTCTAATCACATATGTATCATTTACTAGGTTAAAAATGTCCCTTTTTTAGCGTCACAAGGTTGCTTTGTTTTGATTAAGCACTTCACCTGCTTTTGTACTGGACTAGTATTTGTGTCCCGTCGAATTTTGATAATTTATGTTTGGAATTTTGATTATTCAATTCTAAATTAATTCTGTCGCCTGGAATCATAAAACAATGCAACTCTGAACCGATTTATATATTTCATTACTTCACAATTCTAATCCTAATTCCGTAGAAAAAAGAAACACTATCTCTACTTATATTTAGCAAACTTGATCAGATTTTATGACCAACATAAGTTAATTCAAAATGCAGAGGCTTCTTTCTTCAAAATTCCAAAATACATAATACATAAAAAACCTTTAATCAGGTTAAAAAATATGGCAACATCACTATGACCACCCGAGTTAGCAGAGGTTCTTGAAACGCTGGAGTAAGGCATGGGTTTTGGTGAAGGAAGGAAAAAAGAAGGAATATGAACTGATACGTATACTCTATCGTCTTCTGTTATTAGGATTTTCTAGCTTCAAATTGATTTAATTAAGAAATTGGGTTAGATTAATTAGGTTTTGGGTTTTCGAGTTTGGGCTAGATTATATTGGGTTTTGGGTTGGGTAAGTTAAATTTGGGTTCGACCCGATCCGTTTATAAAATTAGTGGGTAAATGGTAATTTTTTAAGGTAAAAGGTAAATATCTGACTAGAAAACTGAGTTGGCATAGGGGCAGGGGCATTTTTGGCAAAACAATTGAGGGACCATTCTTGCAATAAAACTTGTTGCCACGTGTCAAGCTTTCAGGCTTCACATGTGCGGGGGGGGGGGGGATAAATATGAAAATTAAAAAAAGAAAGAGGATGAATTTTATGCACAGTTGAAGGAAGGGGACTAAGTTGATACAAGTGGTAAACATGGGAGACTAACAATGCTTTTTAGCCCTATGATTAATACTTAAAAGCTTAAGATTATAGCCATTCAAGAACCTATGGCTAAGTTTGAAAACATTAATAGTATTGCTGTGATGATTGGTCTGAATAATTTCCCTGCTAATTTCTCTAATAAAGTTTGGATTTTCTGGTATGAGGACAATAACATCAAGGTTAAAGTTGATCATGAGAAATTTCTTCATATGGGAGTTATCTATCCTAATATAACTTTCAACATTACCTCTGTTTATGCTAAGAACCAAAGGTCCCTTAGAAAAGATCTCTAAATCTAGATGTTGTCTATTGCTAGTGATGATCTTCCTTGGATTGCTGCAGGTGACTTCAACGCTATCACTAGCTCTGAAGACCAGCTTGAATGCTCTACATTTGATGAAGTTAGCTCTGATAACTTCAATGAAGCCATCAGACTTTGCAACCTTGAAGACACTAGCTATGTGGGATCCAGATATACCTGGAGCAAGAACCATCGCTGGAAAAGATTAGACAGGGCATTAATTAATAACAACATGATCTCTTTATTCAATAGTATCCAGTTTTTTCACATGGTCAGAACTTGTTCTTACCATGCCCACCCTTCCCATGTCTTCTCTAAAAATTCTAGGACTCTTTCTAATTGTAACAAATGTAATTTTAAGTTTCTGAATTCTTGGACTAATGATATTAACTTTCTTAGTATAATTAAGCAGAACTGGAGCCTCAATTGTAAGGGTTAGAATAATAATATTTTCTGGTACAAGCTCAAGAGACATAATAAGTGTCTTCGGGATTGGAACAACAAGCAGTTTGGAAATATATTTAACAAAGTTAAAGATGCTACAGAAGATGTTAACAACATGGAGATTATTCACCTAAATGAGAACAGCAACTCCTCTAAAGCTAACCTTTGGGTTAATACAGGCTCTTAGAAATGAAGAGAGTTATTGGAGGCAAAAATGTTTTAACTCTTGGTTAAAGGATAGTGATGGCAACACGAAACTGTATCACAGCTATGTCTCTAAGAAAATAATGAAGAACCTAATTAAAGGAATCAAAGATGATGGTGTTTGGATTCAGAACCCTGATGAAATAACTAAGTCTGCTAATTTTTTTTTTAAGAATGCTCTTTCTACTGATTCTTACATAAGCTATGATGAACTTAACCTTGAAATGCAGGATCCTATTTTTAATAACAATCCCAAGCTAGTTATAGACAGTGATAACTATTTTATCCTCAAGTCAACCACAAAGGAAGAGCTTTGGTCCATCATCAGCTCCATGAAGAATGAAAGTGCAGCTGGCACTGATGGTTTTAATTATTTTTTTCCTTAAAACTTGTTGGGATATCATCCACTTGGACCTCTACAATGCTCTTAACTTATCTTAAGCATAGTAATATTTCCAATGGGGTGTTTGCCACAGGGATATGCCTTATCCCTAAAGGTTCTAACCCCTACTGGCTGGAGTAGCTACATACCTATCAGTCTATGTTCTATTTTTAACAGAATTCTATTGAACTTAATTAACAACATAATTTCAGATATTCTCCCCAACATTGTATCTAACAGCCAGTGAGCCTTTGTGAAAAACAGACTCATTCATGAAAATATCCTAATTGCTAAGGAGATTATTCATAATATCAACAAAAAGCCTAATAAAGGGAATATTATGGTCCAACTGGATATGTCTAATGCATTTGACAGAATGTCTCATGCTTTTATATTCAAAGTTTTGGATTATTTTGGGTTCTCTAAAGAGTTCATCTGTCTAATTAGGAAAATGATCATTTATGTTATGGTTTCTATTCCTATCAATGACTCTAGTGTAAGTTACTTCCATCAGAAGAAAGGTCTAAGGCAGGGAGATCCACTATCTCCCAACCTTTTCATTCTTGCTGAGAAAGTACTTATAAGAGGTCTCTTTAACTTGTTCAAAACTAACAACAGTTTAAAATTTCATGTGAAAGCAGATTACCTGGTGCCAAGTCTGGCATTTGCAGATGACATCCTCATCTTCATAAATAGCCTTACATCCTCCATTGATAAGCTGTGTTACCTGCTAGAGCAATACCAGTCAGTCTCATGTCAGGAAATAAATAAAGAGAAAACCAAAATAATTACGTCTACCAGAACTTCTCAATCCAGAATTGCCAGACTAAAAATGACCATTGGCTTCAATGTGGATACAACTCCCTTCACTTACCTGGGCATCACAATCTGTGGCAACAACAAAAGGAAGAATTTTATCCCATTACTTGAGAAAATTCACAATAAAATTAATGAGTGAGACATGAAACATCTGCCTTTTGTTGGCAGAATGTCTCTTATCACTACTGTTTTACACCCTATTATCTACTATTGGATGCATAACAATATCATTCCTAACTCCATTATTAACAAAATTGAATTATGTGTCAATAGATTTCTTTGGAGGTCCAATTAAAATGATAAAGTTATTCACTGGACCTCCTCGGACAAGTTGTGTAAGCCTTTTGAAGAAAGTGGATTGAATATCAAAAGACTGACTGATATTCAACACACCTTCTCTCAAAAGCTATGTTTTTTTAGGAAGAAAAATTATCTTTGGGCTGAGCTAATGCATTGTACATATTGCCCTAACATTCACCCTTTGAAAACCACTTACAAAACTACTGATTCTATTGTTTGGAAAATACTTCATAGCATTAAAGGTGATGTTGATAGAAATATGAAGTGGATTCTTGGACATGGATCTATAGATTTCTGGTTTGATGAGTGGCATGATATGCCTCCTCTCTTGAATGATTCTAGCCCTGATAGGTGGTTTCTATCAACTAATATGAGGTCTTTCTGGAAAGACAAAAATTGGGACAATACTACTCTTCTGTCCTTCCTTCCTCATGACAGAGTTAACCAGATTAACTACTTTAAGCTCATCCCTGACCAGGATGACAAGCTAATTTGGAAATTGTCCAATGATCATAACTTTAATACTAAACTAACATGGGATAGTATCAGAAATAAAAACAATAAATCAAGCTTTTTAGTAAAATTTGGAATCATTTCAATCCTAATTTTTTTTTCTTTCTTATGTTGGAACATAATTAACAACTATATCCCTATTGACAACATCCTTTCTAAAAGACAGATGGTCATTGTTTCCAAATGCCAGTTCTGCTGCAGTTTTGAAGAGAAAAATCATCTCTTCGTCAACTGTAACCTTTCCTGGACTATTTGGAACTACTTTGGTTGTCTTTTCAGAATCACTTTGAATCGTTTCATGTCTCTTAATCATATTCTCCGTTGATGGTTTTGGTTCACTAAGAACAAGTTTCATATTACCCATATTGTTCCACAAATCATCTGTTGGACAATTTGGTATAACAGGAACTGTTCGAAATTCATTGACACCCATGATGATATCAAGAGTGTCATTGATAGAGTGACCATAATCATTGTGAGAATTGATTCGAGCAACACATTATCTGCTAAGCACTGGTCTCATGTCATTAACGCAAGCTCAGATATGAGATGTAAGACTATAAACAAGAGAAAGAAAAAGCCTAGATACTTGAAGTAGATGACACCCAATCCTGGCAGACTCAAGCTTAATGTTGATGGTGCATGTAGCTCGACCGAGGAATCCAGTGGAGGCATCTTGGTCAGAAATGAAAGCAGCGACATAGTTATTGGCCTTGGCTGCTTGTTTAGAAAGTTAAATCCCTTTCTGGAAGAATGCAAATCCCTAATTGAAGGCTTAATTCTTTGTAAGCGCAATAACCGGAAGAATCTTGATGTAGAGTCAGATTTCTAGACTCTAATCAGCATCCTCGCATCTGGAATAGCTGCTCCATTCCTCGACTCCACAATCGCCATTTGTAGAAGTCTCATGTATCCTTGTATGACACTCCGGTACGCTTCCAGAACTCAGAACCAGGCATCAGAATGGATCGCAAAGTGAATTCTCTCTTGTAGACAAAATCAAAATTTCAAGGGAAACAATTCCCCGATTCTTCTTCTGGTAATTACAACGTTGGAAAGCCTCAGAATCAGATACATTGACCCTGGATAGCTCCCGATTTTATCTATGGCTTCTTCTGATCTTAGAAAGAATGGGAACGATTTTGTCGAAGAAGAAGAAAAAGACCCTCTCTCTTCAGTTACTTTCTTTAGGGTTTATTGATTCCTAGCCTCTTTTAGTTTTCTATATTTTTTTAGTTCTATTTATAGTTTGGTTATAATAAGTGGTTCGTATTTTATTTAATTCTCATTTCTATTTTTTCAGCAAAAAAAATATTTTATAATAGACGTTTTCAGTGAACTCAAACAAATAACCCGTTCGTCCTCAATTTGATAAAGAAAACATTCATTAATTCAAAATTACTGAACCCGCCAAAGATTAAATTCTTAATCACAAATTGAGTTCAAAGAAACAATTTAACAATAATTAAATTTTGGATTCTGAGTAAGAAGGTGAAATCAGGATCTCAAATGAACCAATT
Organism: Limnanthes douglasii subsp. nivea; assembly: GCA_036936605.1. Lineage (NCBI taxonomy): Eukaryota > Viridiplantae > Streptophyta > Magnoliopsida > Brassicales > Limnanthaceae > Limnanthes > Limnanthes douglasii. The sequence continues at coordinate 270,012,713 of JAUPFV010000001.1, forward strand.
GATCCTCCGCATTCTCGGTAGGATTTCTCAAAACTCAAACTTCTATGAGGCTTTTAGATTTATCATATTTAGTTGAATGAAGAATGATTTATAAAAAAACTCATTCCAGGAAAATATCTATACTTGGCTCAATAATATAAGACAAAGATCTTTACATCATCTGAATGATTTAATTTCATGTTTTTCATACAAAATAAAAAATCACATACAAATCTATTCTTGGGAAAATGAAGTACTAATAATCTTGCAACATCCAATCCTTCATATCAGATAAATTTAATTTAATGCAAAAAAATAAATTATTTTAAAAACATGAACTAACTAATTTCATTTTGAAAGTATTAAATTTCATATTCATGTATCCCACTTCAGAGTCTCGCGAACATTTTCCGAATCCTCATAACCAAATTTCTTTTCCACTACCCAATAAAATACAATTGGTTAAAATGCTGAAAACCCCCTTAAAGATCTAAATTTCTCCGGATATATAAAGTAAAAAACCATGTCTCGGTTTGAGAAAATGTAAATCTATATGTGTTCCTCATCCCACCTAAATTTATATTTTACAACATGTCAACTATTTAAACACTAAATCATAATCAAACACAATATATAACTAAATCATAATCAAACACAATATATAACGACAAATAGATTAAAATATGAGAGCCTGAAAAATCCTCAATCGAGATTGATTAAAGAACAAAAATCCAATATTCACTCGAGAAGAGAAAATCGGGCTTCGTTCTCTATCTCACCCGGAGAAAAATATGAAATCAAACTTTAATTTAAATTATTGATCCTATTGAAATAATAAGACTACTCACCAAAACCATTAATCCCTTTCTTGTCGCCAACTGACTCCATTAAATTGTAAAATACTGATCCACACTTCATCAAAATGGTGAAGCGCTAATTTATCTAGTCCTATTTTATTAATTTTAATACTAATATATAATCAAATTTATCATCACTTAACCTTGAGAATAAATAAATAAATATATTTCTTATTTTAATTTAATTTTTTTTATCAATACCACTATTGAGTTATCAACAAGCAGTTCAAAACTGAGTTTGACAATTATACCATGGTTCTTCCTCTACAAAAATAAATTTTATAAAAAATAAATATAATATTAAACAATAAAAGTTGGTTATTACCATCGGTAAATATTAATCACAATAATACTAAGATATTATTTGGAGAATTGTAATATACGAAGACTAAAATATTTAACAAATAATTAAAATCATTATTAAAGAAGACTAAAATAGTTAACATATCATCAATGTCACTATTATTATTTCATTTTAATTTACTATAAATGACTAGCTTTGTATATAGAAATAATCAACAAAGTCGGAGACTCATCTTAAATATATAAATTGCGCACAAGGGTAAGTACAATACATCAAAGAGACATCATGTAGATATATCGAAACAAGATCCCCTTCATTCAGTTAAATCAACCTATGCAATGGTGAAAAGAGATAGTTAGACTACAAGGTTCAAAGCCAACAACCAATAATGAGGTTATTCCATTATCAGGAGATATCATAATAAGAATAACAGAAAAAAACCGTAGGATTTAAAAAAAACTAAAATATTGAAGAAAATGACGAATTGACCATTCGAAATCTACTAGAATTCAGTGGAAATCCTCATCACGGGAGGATAAATCCAAGTAAAAGTGTACATATTTTATAATATATAAACATACGAAGGAGAATTGCTTTTAGTTGGTCGGTTACAGGCAATGGTGGCAAGACAACCATAAAAAAGACATATGTCATTAATAACATTCCAAATGTCCACTAGGTCTTTACTTTGTTGATCAAGTGGTTCATAAGGAAAAAATCTTACTTTCTCACATGATATTTAATAAACAAATTTGGTTGTGGCATCGACACTTAGGTCACCCCTCATTGATTATCTTCGTACTTTATTTCTTGCCCTTTTTCAGAATAATGATGCTCATTTTTCACGTGAAACTTGTTTATTGGCAAAACGCCATCGAACTTCTTCTAGCCCAAGTAATAAACAGGTTTAGCCTATGGTATCTTCAGTACATACATATGTGTAGGGGTAACACCGTACTATAATAAGAATGCTTTTCAATATTTTATGTTTTTAGTTGATGAATTCTCTCGCGTGACTTGGATATACTTTATAAAACATACATCTGAAGTGTATGAGAAATTTGTTATTTTTTTTCCAAATTATCCAAACCCACTTCAACAAAAAAATCAAAATTATTTGGTCCGATAATAAAGAGGAATATGTTAACCATTATATGAGAAACTTATTCCAAAAAGTGAACTTATTCACCAAACCTCTTGACTAAATACACCCCAACAAAATGGAATTGCGGAACAAAAAAATCAGATTCTTCTAGAAATAGGTAGAGCTATGATGATTAATTTTAATGCTCTTAAACACTTATGACCCAAAGCCATTGTCACATCAGTCTATCTAGTTAACCGTTTACCAACAAAAAGGTTAGGCCATAAAACCCCACTTTAAATTCTAGAAACCCAAACAACTATACCACATACTCTAACTCTCCCATCTTGTATATTTGGTTGTTCCGTATTTGTTCATGTTCCAAAAGGTAATAGATCTAAACTTGATCCTTGTTCCATAAAATATATTTTTGTGGGCTATGCACTTCATCAAAAAGGGTATCAGTGTTATAATCTAGTCAATCATCGGATCTATCTCACTATGACTTGCAATTTTCTTGAGTTAGATTTCTACTAACTTACCCAACCTCGTGTTTATGGGAAGAACACAAGTGACTCACTAGGTTAGTTAAGTTCTCCGATCTTTCCAGATATTGTATCCACAGAGCCACCCATCAAGGTAGGACAGACCAATGACTTCGTACCAACAATGATCAACCTTCAAACGATGTCTTACGAGAGGTAAATGAACCATTCCATCCAATTACTTTCCCTATAATTTATGATTATGTAAATGTTCACACTAGTGTAGAAGTGTTTGAAGAACGTATATATATTTTACACGTTTCTCACCCAAATATGTTCCTCAAGCACGTAGATATCCTGTGGGAAACTTGGTTATATGGAGCACGTCAGAAGATGCCAATGTATTTACTATAATTCTCTACACCCATAAAATTCCAAAAAAAATCTAATAAGTAACACAAAATAAAGAGTAGAGGTTGGCCATGAATGTCGAAATGGATACCCTTTCAAAGAATCGTACTTAGGAGAAATGCCAACTTCCATCATGAAAATAATAGATAGGTCTTCACTATCGAACACAAAGTTGATCGAACCATAGAATGATACAAGGCTCAACTTATGGAAAAATTATACACACAAACATAAATTGATTGTTCTAAAACTTTTTCTATAGTGTCAAAGATAGACACAATTTGAGTTTTATTCTAAGTTGTAGCAAACATAAATTGGCCATTTCTCGATGTAAAAAATGCATTCTTTCATGGATACTTGAAAGAAGAAGTATGTATGGAGGATCCACCATGATTCTCTAATGGGTTCCGAAAAAATAAAGTATGTTGGATTTTGAAGGCGTTGTATGGGCTCAAATAGTCCCCATGAGCATGGTTTGCAAAATTTACTATGGTAATGAAGCAGCACGAGTACACACATAGTAACCCTGATCACAATTTGTTTCTAAAAAAAGATAACATGATCACTTGCATAATGATATAAGTAGATGACATGATCATTAAAGAAAACTACACTGGAGATCTATGAGTGTTAAAATATTCATAGGAATCAAGGTTTTACGTCCAAGCAAAATGATCTTTATATCTTAGAGGAAATATATTATTGATTTACTTACAGAAATATGAATTGGTTGATTGCACACCAGTCGAGACTCCAATGCAGGTTAGTCATTCGCTCAGAGGAGTTGAATGTGTTATCCAGACAGAAAAAGAAAGATATCAACAACTAGTTGGAAAACGAATTTACTTGTCACACACTCGACCAGAAATATGCTATGCAGTTGGGGTTGTAAGTCAGTTTTTGCATCAACCACAATTAGATCTAAGTAGTCATGAGGGTATTACGGTACTTAAAAGGCACGTCGGGGAATGAAATTATGTTCAAAATAAATGAGTATCTAAATATTAAACCATACACTGATGGAGATTGGGTTGGTAACCCAAATGATCGCATGTCTACATGAGGTTAGTTTACGCTAGTTGGAGGAAACTTCATGATATGGAGAAATAAGAAGCAGAAAGTCGTGGCATTTTCGAGTAATGAGGCAGAATTCCAAAGAATTTATAAAAGAGTAACAAAAATCTTGTGGATCAAGAAATTAATGTCTGAAATTAGATTTCCATCATCTATTCCAAGTCAACTCAAGTTTGACAACAAAACAACAATAAGTATCTCAAAAATTCTTGTTCAGCGTGACATACCTATATATGTAGAAGTAGATCGATATTGAACATTCTTTTGTAAGGTCGAAGGATAAACTAGCAGACATCTTGACTAAAGCTGTAACAGAGTGAACATTCACTACAATTGTGAGCAAGTTGAGTATTGGAAACCCAACTATTCAACTTGCTGGATAGTTTTGAATATTACCATAATTAATATTTTTGAATATAATAATCACAAAAAGATCAAGGTATTATTTGGAGATTAAATGAGAAAACCAATATATTAATTATGAAGACTAAAAGATTCAACAAATAGTGAAGATTATTATTAAAGAAGACTAAAATAATGAACATATTGTCATTGTTATTATTTATTATAAAATATCATTTTTTATAATCAACCAAAACTCTTTCAACCTAAAATTAAACTATAATTTACTTTACTCAACTCAATTCAAACCCCAAAAAATAAATTAGAAAAGGCGAACGGTAATATCTGATATTAATCATATATATTTTTTAAATTATTAAATAATTTTTTTTAAATGAAAACTTGAATAAATGAAATCTTATCTGTATCAAATAAAAAATGGAGCTCGTTTGAATTCGTAACCATACTATTATCAGCAGATGCAATACAGGCTTTTCTTTTTAAAATGTAAGAGAAATGGTTGGATAGATCAAGAAAACAGCGGTAGCAGTTGCAACATGAGCTGGATATTCAACAAAAATCCAAGGACGCATACCCAGATGGAAACTAAGTTCCCACTCATGACCCATGTAGCAAGCTACAACAAGTAAGAAATATAGAACAATTAACTCATACGAACCTCCATTGTATAACCATTCATCAACGAATGTTGCTTCCCAGATCGGATAAAAATGAAAAACTATAGCTGCAAAAGTAGGAATAATGGCACCATAAATAATATTGTTTCCATAAAGTAGAGATCCAGAAAGTGGTTCACGAATACCATCAATATCTACTGAAGGAACAACAATGAATGCGATAATAAATACAGAAGTTGGAGTCAATAAAGTAGGGATCATCAAAACACCAAACCATCCAATGTAAATACGGTTTTCAGTGTTGGTTATCCAGTTACAGAAGCGACCCCATAAGCTTTAACTTTTGCGTCTCTCTAATATTAGAGTCATGATAAAATCTTGGTTTATTTAATCATCAGGGACTCCCAAACACACAAAGTATATAGAAAAATAACTAGATAATTGAAAGCTTGTTATTGAACAATATAACACGACTTATATACCCATGTCAACCAACATGACATTTATCTTATCTATCAAAATACATCATTTTTATTTAGAAAAATTATTGATTTTCAAATCAAAACACACTTTGGTTTGGTATTTTGTCTTCAATTTTTTACTCCTCGATATTCAATCATATTTTCGATAGTCCCATATTTTAGAATTCTTGAACTCTTTCTTCTGTATCAAGGATTATCGAAAAAATAAAGAATATTATTTCTACGGGAAATACCATTTTGTGGTATTTCAATTGAGATTTCTGAATACGACAGTAGTTCTTTGTCTTTTTCTTGAATCGATTGGAATAGAATGATAAAGTTATTTATTCGAATATTTGCTAATAAATCTAAATTCTCGTGAAGAATAACGTAATATATTAGATTAGAATGACTAGTATATATGTTTTGATTAAGTTTTGAATGATAAGGAATCCTTTTGGTTTTTTTATCAGAAAAATCCGAACTAAAAAATTTGTTTCTCACTTGATTCTCTGAGGGGCGATAAATGTGCCTTTATTCAAAAGAAAAAGAATGAATATTTGTTTGATCTTGATCCACGTGTGGAATGAAAAATTAAGTAGACTGGATATGCACGAACTTCTTGATAATATCCACAAATGACTTACTTTTAGTAGAGGTGTACATTACTATATGTAAATTCGGGTTTAAATGGTATTTTTCTTTTGGTAATAAAAAAGATAGATTCTAATGAGTATGTGATCATTAATCTACCGTATTATTTCAATTGATAATCCTCCAGAGATTACCATGTAAATGGGTTAGTAGAATAGTATTTTAATATTTGCTGCTAGAATTTAAACCATTTATGAATTACCCATATAAATGGTATTTTTTTAGTATTTTTAATAAAATTAAATAAAAAATTAAAATCATTGTAAAAAATTATAGAACATATTCCAGTGAATTATAGCATCTAAAATAAAATATAACACATAAAAAAATGTTTTCGATGACGGATTAGAGACAAAACCTAAATAGACAAATTCTAAATACAAAAATACAAACAGAAAACAATTTTTTAAACCTACACTACAATAGAAAATGAATAAAATAATATATTTGTTTTTTAAAATACTAAAACTAATGTCACTGGAAAAATATGATATTGAAAATGAACACCGATAGTATAGTAGGAAACAAAATCGAAGAAAAATAGTAAAAAACAACGATAGAAAAAAAACACCCTCCCGTTATAGTGAAAAAAAGACTCCACGAAAGAATTGCTAATCACCACAAAAAATGATTTATTTTAATTTTTAAAAATGAACATCAAACCACCAAAAATGTGTCGGATCCAATAACATTTACATAATCCATAATCAGATAATCATTACTAAATAGTGTAATGTTACCAAAAATTATAACAATAACCCATACAAAATTGAGCTATCGTAGGATAACCGAAGATCTTAATGTGAAGCATACTAATAACATAGCCGAGAACAAATAACGAGATCTCAATAGTATCATAAGACATTTTCACATTTTTGACTCAATTTTTTGTCAATATCTATATCCAAAGAAATAATATTGTTTCCACTAAACACGAAAAAAACTCTAACATCCTCCGAGAATGTAGTGTTTATTAACTCTATTCAATATGAGCACTATAGGTTGAACCGTCTTTGTGATTGAATCCTGAGTTGATCCAATGTCGTGAGGCTCAACGATAGCGTCGAATGATAAAAAAATATGTATATTCAATGAGAAAAAAATGAAAACAAACATAGTAGACTTTAATCTCACTTTGTTTAGATGTTGAAAAAGTGTTTTTTTTAAGTAGATATATGTACATGGATGATGTTACATCTAATTATGACTATTATCAATAAAGTCAAACCCCTCTCGTTACGTCCAAATGTATGGCTATAACTAGTGTAACCATCCATCTACCTTAATATCAACAATTAGTTTACAATAAATACAAAGCTAATTTAATAATCCCTTCAATTTGGAGAGTGTAAATCAATGACTCTCAACTTGCTACAAAAAGAAATTGATCTTTCTCAAGTGCTTTAGTTAATATGTATGCCAATTGTATCTTTATAGAAATATAGCATTAGCGAATTATCCTAACCTGAATTTTTTCTCGAATTATGAAAATCAATCTCAATGTGTTTAGTACGCTCGTGAAAAAATAGATTAGCCGCAATATGCAAATCCGCTTGATTATCACAAAACAATGATGTCGGTTTGTCTCAGTCGACCTTCAAATCTTTAAGTATATATCTCAACCAGGTTTATTCTAAATAATTTGACAATGCTCTTTACTCTGCTTATATAGATGATCATGAAAATTTAATATGTTTATTTTATATTCACAATATGAGTGATGATCTAAGAAAAACACAATAACTGGAAATATAGAGTATTGACATACGACATCCCCCACAATCTGAATCACAAAAGGCATTGAGTATAAGATTGTTTGCTCATAGAAATAAAAGACCCTAACCACTAATTTCTTGATGTAACAAAGGACTCTTAACACTACTTCCTAATGTGGATTTTTAAGTGCTCCCATAAATTGGCTCAGTGTACACACCAAATACACAATCTCAGATATGGTCACTGTCAAACATATCGATTTTCCAACCAGCCTATGATATATAGTCGAATCATGAAGTTGGTCATCGTGTTCACTTGTTAGTTTAAAGTTCTGCTTTATTCAAAATAGTTCAGGTTTTACTGATTAAAATATTGTATCTTGTAAAGTATATAATACATATTTTCTTTGAGATATAAAGATTCATTTATTAGATCGCAACAATACCTAGAAAATATTTTAAAACACCAAGATCTTCAATGTGAAAAGGTTGGAGTACATGATTCTTCAGTATGATATCATCAACATAGATGAGAATAGCAGTGAACTTGTTACCTTGGGATTTATTAAAAAGTGAGTAATCCTCCACTTTTGAGTGTATGTAACCTGTGTTTTTAACAGTAGGTGAAACAATGGAGAATTAATTTTGAGAGGCATGTTTCAAACTATAGTTAGGCTTCCGAAGCCGACATACCAAATTCCCCATGTTGGTGGAGACCATGAGGTGGAGATATGTATACCTCTTTCTCTAGATTTCTATGAAGAAAGATATTATACATATCAAGTTGATGAGTATACCAGTTTATGGAGGATGCAACATTCAACAAAAATAGAAGATATGTGAGTTTATTAGTTGGAGAAAACGTTTACAGATAGCCAATACTTTCAACTTGGGTGTAGACTTTAGCCACCAAATTAGGTTTATATCGCTTAATGGTTCCATTAGAATTGTATTTGATCTTATAAATCCAAGAACATCCAATAGGTTTGTACCTCTTAGATAGGTGAATTATCTGCCAAGTGTTGTTATGTTCTAGAGCCTGAAGTTCAATGGACATTGCTTAGCGCCATAGTGGATCACGGTTAGCATGTTCAATATATGAAGGCTATGTTAGTGTTGTTAACAAATCGAGAAAAATAAGATCGGTAGGGAAACCAAAATATGAGATAAGAGGGGATACCTTGAATATTGACGAGAACTTGATTGTGTTAAAGATTGATTGATCCTAGTGGACATGTCGTAGTCTTGGTATCATACATGAGGCTGAATGTGGCGGGTGATATACCATTAGGAACAAGAGGACAAAGAGATGTGGTTAAGACAGATAAGATAGCAGAAGGTGTCAGTGGAGTGGAAGGTGATAACAAGTGATGAGTGAGGTGATGAATGCATAGCTGATTCTGGGGATGTATTAGAGGTGGAGGTTGAACGTGTGAGATTCATGTGATTGGATGGAGATGAAAGAGATAAAAGCTAAGTTTCCGAGTTATAAAACTCGGGATTGGGAATTGGAATTGATGTTGAATTAGGTGCTTGATCAAAAGATGATAAGGATGATTGGTTTGGAAAAAGAAACGTGGAGGCGGGATGGAAGGGAAATATAAATTCTTTAAAATTGACATCACGGTTTATGAAAACTTTATATATATGTAAATTAAAAGCTTTTTTATCCATTTTCCATGTAGATACTCCAAAAAAACACAAACTGATGCACGATAATCAAATTTATGTTTGGGATAAACATTGCTTACATAACCTGCACAACTAAAAACGCGCAAGTGCATGACGGAGGGAGACCAATTATATAAGACCTCGAATAAGAATTTATATGATAGTAAACGTATAGAAATACGGTTGATTAAATAAACGGTTATTAAAACATAATCCCCCTAAAATTCAAGTGGTAAATTTGATTGATACATGAGAGAACGAGCAAAATTTAAAATATATTAATGTTTTCGTTTGACAACTATGTTTTTTTGTTGGGTGTAAACACAATAATTTTGAGGTTCAATGTCTCTGTTTAATAAAAATCGGAAGAGGAAGAAATTCAGCACTATTATCCAGCCTTATTGTTTTAACCTATTTTTGAAATTGGGTTTTGACGAATTACACAAAATTAGTAAACAAAAATTGTGTTTTGTTTTATGGTTAATAAGAAATGTCCATATTCATCGAGTAAAATCGTCAACAAGAGTAATGAAATAACGTGAACCATTACATGAAGGAACTTTGTGATACCCCCTTACATCACAATATAATAAATCACAATATAGCCCCAAGGGGTAGCCGAGTTGGTTGAGTATGGCATTCTTATGACCAAAAGGTCATGAGTTCGAGTCCCTCTACATACGCTTTCTCGGCTGAGCTTGTCACCTTGTGTGGTTTACCTTCTGGCGTTGGTTTGCAGGCTATCGCGTCAGATTGAGGGTTTACCCTATGCGCACTCATTGCACTCTGAGTAGCGGCTACGGGTTCCTTCCGAAAAAACAATAAATAAATAAATCACAATATAATAAAAAGATAGGAAACTTTTTTCATTATATAGCATAAGACTAATTGTTTGTTTTTTCTCTATTTTTTATTTTTTATTTTTATAAACAAAATCATACCAAATTTATATTATGATCAAATTTACAAAAAATAATAAAAATAATTTATCTTTTAGGATATCAAATATCTAAAAACATATTTTATTTTATTTCCAAACTATAATTTTGATTAAAAGGAAAACAATCAAAATAGATATAATGTTTTAACTAAATTAAGCTTCTCAAGCTTTATAATAACATTTATAAAAAGTACTAATGGTCTAAGTTTATGAGTTTAACTATAGTTTAAGAAATATAAACATTGTAACTAACCAATAATTTGAACATAAAAGTGTTATGAGAAGTTAAACAAATAAAAAATATGTGTTTTTATAAAAAACCAAAACATATTAAGAAAGATTGTGGATACGCACTATTTATCCATACAAGTGAAAGATATTTCTTTGTTAAAAAAATAAAATCATTATAGCAAAAGGAATCAATATCTCGACATTAATAAAAAATCATATCTTATACTGTGTCATATGGTCATATGGAACTGCCATACATCATTGTAAAATTTCTACTCCTCAAAAACCCATAAGAACGGAGCTTATACGCTTATATCCATAACACATATCAAGTTATTTGATATTCAAGTTATTTCACAGAACAACACTCGTATGTATTGAGCTCACATAAGTAGTAAAAGTGTGAAATTTCTGAATGCCAAAGAGATTAAAAAAGATAGTCTTCCTTATATGTTTGACTAATAAATTCATTGTAAAAACCGCATCATGAGATTTTATGATCTTAATCTGGTTTACATAAAAGACTAATTTATTTTTCTAAGAATTGATCAACTAGTGGATATCACTTTGAGTCAAGCCTTGATATCTTTTATAAACGCTTACTCGAGGTATAACCAGAATAAAATATATAAGAACGATAAAAGACATCATCTTCTATAACAATAATATATTTTTATGAAGTAGTGTCTTTTAGGTTGGAAAATGTGAGTGTGATCTACCAATGACTCGTTAATAAGGATTCAAGTAGAAGTTGGGAAGAAATATTGAACTATATATTTACAAAATACTAGTAAAGTTATTAAAAAATTAACTCAACTAACATATCTAGAGGATATGTTTGAGAATATACAAAAATAAAACTTGAATCTTAACTCATCCAAACATCGATTTAGAGTCTGGACAAAATTATTTGTCGATTATATTGTTTAGTTAATGCAAAATATAATATACATTTATAGATATAAACTTGTTCATGGCCGTCATGGAAGTATAGGTGATGATATGATGGATGTCACTTCTTAAAAAATACATCTACCAATCATCTGATATAAACCTTTTATCATATAAACTTATAAAATGTTAAAACAATTCACGTGGACGAACAATGCAACAAATCCATCTAAAATCTAATATATATATATATATATATATATCATGAAATCTTAGTCTTGAGGGATTCAACATATATTTTTAGCAGTGTCAAATGTATTCATGAGTGTTTTTTAAATATAAGAAGAAGAAGAAGAAGAAACTTTTATTTTGTTTATTATGTACGTAAAACATTCGTCCACACTAAAAATAATTATCCAAAATTAGAAAAAACTCATTGGTGGTTGCATTAAAAAACGAGATCTTATTTATAAAGTCATCAACATTCATACTTTTCCCTCCTAAATAATATCATTCAACAACCAAATAATTTAGGATGGTTAATAGTTATTATATAAAACTAGGTGGAGAAATCCAGTTTTAAGCCTAAATGATAATTAAATAACAAGTATCAACAGATTTTTCTGTTGAATTCCAAATGGAATGTCTTAAAAAAAATATCGCATTAAAATGGCATCATAATGGATGAATGATAATATTAAAACTAATATCATATGAAGGTTGTTTCATATATCACACCAGGAGAAGTAATACAATAATAGATAAAATTTAATTTCAAAGCTTCAAACAAAGAAACTCATTAGGAGGTAGTATTAGCAGTTTTACGACTAGTTCAAATCTACAGGAAACAACGAATAATTACCCATCAATTCCATTGTAAGCACTAACTAAATAAACGAGAAATATAAAATGATATTAGAGAACGCAAAAAAAAATATCTCAACTTTAAAAAAACTATATTTTTTTTTCAAAAATATAATATACAAAGAAAACTTTAGCGTGAAAATGACTTTGTAAATGTTCTCATCGACATAAGGTGCGCTACTGCAAAACGTTTTTTTGTATTTTTATAAAAATAACTCTCCAAACTACTAATGTTCATTTGGGCCACTACTTGCAATCCATAAACAGTTAATGTATTGGCATAACAAAATCATATAATTCATATCTTGAGTTACGCTCCATTGGAGATATGAACCCACCATAAGTATTATTGGTTGAAATGAAAAGATGTATTCTTTTCACATATGTTTTGTCCTGAAAGATTATTATCCAATACTGTATAATATTTATAAACGTATCTAATAAAAATCACACAACAACGAATGTAGTCCTTATTATAGATTACAATCTTTAATATGATGAGTACTTTTTGCATCTTATTATTACTCAACTCTAAAATTGATGTTAGAAAATTTGTAAAAAAATTAAGAATCGTGTTAATGTTGTAAGTAAATACATTGTTTACTTATTGTTTTAAAAGTAAGAGATTAACATTATCAGACCATACCCAATAGTTATTAACAACCGACAACATGTGTTAGTGAAAAAATATATTGTTTTTCTAAGTCGATGGAAACAATATTATTACATCTAAGAAGATATTAATATAAATTTTTATTTCTGAGAAATTATATTTATTACATGTATGAGGCTTAACGGTTTATAGTTCTAACAAACAATCCTAATTTTTTTATAAATAATTATAATTAAAGTATTTTTTTACAATTAGCAAGTTGAACTAACAACCCGAATCATATTAAATCATATAAAAATCATGCCCATTAAGCTACAAAATATGTTATATATATACCAAACGACTTCTATAATGGAAAACCAAAAGACATTTTTTGTGAAATAAAATATAATATACAAGTATAAACGTATTGGTCTAGTTGCCGTATCAACCATTATAGCAATGTGAGTAATAAGCTCGGGAAAGGATGAGAGCCTAACCTTTTTTTAAAAAAGAAATTAAACTCATAACTATCATTTTTCTCGTAAAACTTATATTACGTAAGGGTTTTCAACACAAAAAATTAATTGAATTTTGCTCATGCTAGAATCTAACTAGTAAAAGACTACAAGATGTCGGCAAAGTCCAACCCTTAAAGGTATTTTTTTAATGACATATAGTTTAGTTTACAAATATTAAAATAACATTAATATGTGGGGATAAATTTAAAGCTTGTAGAACTGTGCTAAAAATAATATGAGAAAGTGACCATTTGGATCACTTTTAAAATTTTAAAGACTACTTGGTATGGTCCAAAACAAAGACACCACTTAAGTCCGATTTTTAATTTTATACTTTGCATCAATCATATTTTATACTTAGCCCTACCATTTCTTATCTTCATTCTCTATTTTTATATGTATTAGTTTTTTTTCTTTCTTTCAAATGATAATATATTAAGATTTACAGGTCGGGAAAATAATCTGAGACCAACATATTGCTTATATTAAATATACGAATCAAAATATGGTCGACTTGATATATTTGATAAAATTTTAGAAATCTATTAAAAATATATACGGTTTTCTAAAAAAAAATTGAACACAATACTTGTGTATCAAAAAACCATTCAGATGATTCAATATATGGAAATATCATCTTAACTTCATAAAAATTATTACTAATAGTTGGAACATTCCAATATCTTCTCAAAGAATGAGTATTGTTTCACAAAAACTCACTCGTAAACAATATGTACTCCACGACGTTCATTATAGGAAATATAGTGATATTAGCTCTCACGTAACCAATGCCCAAAATGACCTCTTCTAAGCTTAGTCCCACTTTTCTCATGACCTTTCAATCTTGTTCATTGTCTCCAAATATATCGAGGCTTCATACTCCTTTATCTTTCTCAGTAGAGACAAAGAATCATTTCTCAAGAAAAAAATCAAGAGAGACATGGCTAAACTTTGGAGACCCAAATACAATTTATTTCACTAAAAATATCAAAATATTTATCTTACTTAATAATATAGTCTAAATCTCCAATAATTAACGAGACCCGATAATCTTTACTTTGGAGGCTGCGAATGTTTTCGTGAACTATTTCGCTAATCTCCTCAACACCAGTAATCCTCTTGGATATCCGTGATTCTCAAGGGTCTATGCTCTCATTTCTAAAAACATCGACTCTCTAGATAAGACATTTACGATTCATATTATAATGTGTGGGGAGATAAAAGAATATAGTATTCAATAATTATAGTAACAAATTTACGGGGCTTGATGGCTAGAAAATGTGACTTTCAAGCATTCCTTGAATATTTTGGATAATGATATATATGATGGGGACCTCAAACTCTTTAAATTATGGATATATGGAATTTTACTTATATTTCCCTTATTATTAAAATTACTCTCATTCTTAGACCATTAATTTCAAGTCAATTGCTTGTTGTAGTGTCGTGTATAAAATTATCTCTAAGATAATAACTAACAAAATCAAGGAATATTTCTCTTATTTGATAAATAAATATTGCTTTACTTTAATCTCAAGGCATAGAATTTCTAACAAAGTCCTTCTCTCCCAAGAACTTCTCACGGATTAACAAACAAACAACAAATATCAGAGGGTCGCACTAAGAGCTGATCTTATGGAAGCAATTGACAATGGTCATTGGCGCCTTATTTTGGACATCCTTGTCATCGTGAAATTCCTAGAGGTGATAATCTCTTGGATGATTCAATGTATATCCAATATCACATTCAGTGTTAACATGAATGACGATCGTAATGAAAATTTCCAAGGTAGAAAGAGGGCTCATGCAAGGTGACATATGTCATATTTTCTATTTATCCTTGTAATGAAGGATTTATCCATTATCCTTAAAGAGAAATGTAATATGATAATTTTAGATTATACTAGAAATATCAAAAGCTTAAAATAGTTAACCTTTATTTTTATGATCTAATTATTCTCTATCATGGTGATCTTAACTCTCTTAGACTCATAAAAATGTCTAAATAAATTCTTTGAAATCTGGGTCTCCAAGTTAAAACTTTTATCTATGAAGTTAGTCTCACCCTTTAACGAGATTTTATATGTTAAATGTAGGCTTAAAGTAATGCGAAGTATAATATTATTTTCATATTCATTAAATTTTTTACATTAATTAGATTTCTATATTAATTAGATATTCTATACTAATTAGATTTCTATATTAATTAAGTTTCCTATATTAATTAGAGTTTCTATATTAATTGGATTTCCTATATTAATTGGAAATTCTATATTAATTAATTTTCTATATTAATTTGATTTTATGTATTAATTAGATATTCTATATTATTACATTTTTATATTAATTTGGTCTTATATATACTAATTAAATTTTCTATTAATTTGGTTTTTTATATTAATTAGATTTCTTAATTTGGTCATCTATATTATTCTTATTAATTTGGTCTTCTATATTAATTAGATTTCATAACTAATGGATTAAGATTTATCATAGTCGGCATATAAATAGAAAAAAAATATAGCTTTGCAATTTGTGACGAGACGAGATGTGAGCTGCATATATCTTTAGAGAGAGAAACTAGCACTGGAAAAGGGTTATGTGAATCATGCTATCCTTTGTTACAAAGAATGATTGAGTCTTTGGTGTTTGAGAGTCTTTCTATAACCTACTTATTTGTGAAAGAAGTGTTTGTGCCCGTGGATGTAAGATTTTTTCACGATCTGAACCACGTAAATCTCTTGTTGTGCGATTGTTTACTTTTTATTTTTTGGTTAACTTTGTTCTTGAAATAAGGTAAGATCTGAAGCTTGTATTACCTCTTACGAACTTTTGGGTAGGTGTTCGCCTGTCGGTCACTGCTTCAGCTGAAGTGGCTAGGATTTAACCTAGCGAGTCTAAAGCATCAATATCCGAAAAAAATCTCACCCATGGTCAATTGTAACATTTCCCATGGTGGAAGGTGGCTTTGGGATTTTGGATTCAAAAACTTGGACTTAAACAGTTCTGCTTAAACATATATGGTTCATAGTTAGTAAAAATATTAACTTTATTTGGGAGGATTAAATTAATTTTGAAAAGATTAAAACTAAAAACTTTTGGTCTTTAAATCTTGTCTCATTTCCTTTTAGGATTTGGAGGAAAATTTATGTCTTAGGCCTCTGGCTAGCAAAATGTACAAGATGGTGATTGATAGTGGGGATACTACCTCCTTCTGATACGACTAATGGTGGATACATACCTCTTTTATGAGCAAAATATTATTCTTAATTCAAGGCTTGAGAAAAAACTTAAGATATCCAACATCATAGTGGATGAACTCTGGAACTTGTTGGCCCAAATTAGGTATACAAGTGCCAGAAATCATCGCAAATTTTAAGAGATAAATAACCTAATTATATCTCTTTCTCCTCCTAGTTCAACTATAACGACATCCACTATTAGACCACCAAGAGTGGGAACAAAAATTTCACAATCAAAGACACTTACAACGCCATGTGTATGTCCACCCCTTGTGTCGGATGGGATAGGTTAGTATGGCATAAGTATAATATAATTTGTCATTCCTTTATTATTTGGCTTAATATTCATGCCAAGTTGTCTACATGAGGCAACTTATAAGTTGGGGATTAAAATATCCTCTGAAATCCTCTATAAAAGTTGTTTCACTCAGTCCATTTGGGTTGCAACGAGTTCTAAGCTCGGGTTCACACTAAACATATTGGTTGATCTTCTTGGGTTAATAATGTGTCGAAGTGCCCTCCCTCTCGTATCCACCATATTTGGCGTTCACACTTGGTATGGTAATAAAACATATCTGGGTATGGTAATAAAACATATCTGGCAGGAGAGGAATGTAATAATGTTTAGCTCCTCTGGCGCCCTCGCCTCTGTAGTTTCACACCGTATGCTTTCAGACCTACGATTCAAATTTTTTGATACCAAAGTTAACTGATCATTGTAATCTTATGTTTGATTTATTATATACTTTGTTGTAACCATCCCTTATTGATGTGGTTCCTACAATATAATACTAGACATGATTTATATGAATTTACATATCTCATTTATATATGTGTAGTTTCTTATTTACGATTACTACTTAGTAGTTTTCTAACTCAATATATTGGAGTCTAGCTATGCTACTTTTTATTTTGATCCATTCAACTACTACTTTTGTTGTTTTTTATTTATATTTTGTACCAAATTTTAAAATATATTTTGATTATTCGTTTGAGCAATTTAAAATTTACTTACACTTTCTTTTTGAGAAAAATACTAACAATTGAAACTATTATTATCATTTTTTTTAAAACTAAAATTTTGTAGTATTTAAAAAATCAAACCTAGGTAAACGCAAATCCAAAAACGTTCATGAACGGTAGTATCCCAAAACCTTGAGACTTTCTCTTAAGTTTTTCGCTACTAGACAGGACAAAAAAAATTGTTTTCCAAAATGCAAAATCCAAATCCTAGGTTAAAAGTTATCCTCTGATATAACCTTTTTGTGAAATACAAGAAAAGCGAATGAAGCTTAAAATACTAGGTTTTCTATGGGCAACGAAAAGTGTAGATCTTGGTTGACATGTGACCATAATAAGTTGACCATATTAGCTCAATCGTCGTTAGATTATTAACATGTGAATGGGTAAGTAGAACACTACCGTCAATAATTGCTGCTACAATTCAAGCCAATTATATTCATAATAATATTTCTATCTTGATAATATTATTTTTTAAGATAATTTCATCTTTCAAAAATTAACCTTAAATCTATCGTTTACTAAATAACGGTTAAAACAATTTTTGTTTAGTCAACACCAACGGAATAAATTTAAACATCAGTTTAGCTATCACTCTTTAGGACCAAAACAAACCCTAAAAATGCAGGTTTTTCATAGTGATTAGAAAATAGATTATAATGAGCAGGTATATTGCTTGCTTTTAAACGAATTGCGGTTCGGATTGGTTTTTTCATTTTTAGGTTCTTTCAGTTTAAACTATTCGCGGACCGAATAAAATTCGATTAGGTTCTTATAGTTCTTTTATTTTTATTTTTTGAGTTTTTAAAATATGATAACGATTTAGTAGTCGGATAATATTCAGTTCGATTCTTTTCCGTTCGATTCAGCTTCAGTATAAATATTTTAATTTTATGTTTGAAATTTTTTCGATATGTACGTATATTTATATATTTATCCACTTTATTTTAAATTTACTGTTTTTTTTTTAATGGAACATAGTTCGACGGTCGATTGAATTGAAATATCGGTCGTAAAATATTCAAAA
The DNA here is from genome assembly GCA_036936605.1 of Limnanthes douglasii subsp. nivea. NCBI lineage: Eukaryota > Viridiplantae > Streptophyta > Magnoliopsida > Brassicales > Limnanthaceae > Limnanthes > Limnanthes douglasii. Next base: position 270,031,716 of record JAUPFV010000001.1, read on the forward strand.
TCTATATATTAGGTCAAGAAATATTTAAAATCTATTTTTCTTCATCCACACATATGAATTACAACAGTAGATCCATAAGGATTCTAGGTTTGGGTATTCCTTCAATTTTTTACATGTAACCACTTACATATGTTTAAGCATGTTGATTTGTATGTGTATGTGTATGTGGTTAAATTGATATAAGTGTTTAAGTATTTATACATATATGCATGACTAAGGTTGTTCATACGACGATAGGTGAATCATAAAATTAATTCGTCGGTCCAAAAGAAGGTTAGTTGGTGGATAGAGGATTCTAGGATCTAACCCGTTCATGGATTAAGTTTATTGCAAGTATTATCAGTCCAAAGAAAGGTTAATACTTGACATGATTAATCATGAATGAGATAAAATCATCAAAACATTAATCATTAAGTTTTTAACTGAAGTAAGGGAAACCCCAATGAGGACTTTATCGGTAGTTAACCAATTAGAAGAAGAGTAATAGTTATTTTTCAAAAACACATAAATGCATGTTAGTATGTATTTTTGTGAAAATGTATTTTATTAGCGATATATGTTATATTTTACATGTATTACACCACATTTAATTACACTTAACTTAAGTTATATGTCGATGTGAATCTTATGTTTTGTGTGTTTACATGATTTATATTTAATCTTCTTGGTTATATTCCCATGTAGAATAAGCATTACATGTTAGACGGGCCAGACCTTAACCAATATAAATGGAGAATAATTGGTCCTTAAGTCTAATGATTATGACTGATCACTGATGGTGCATAAAATCTCCCTCTAACTGAAACAAGTACTCATGAGGAGGCAAAATATTATGAAATTTTGAAAGGTCCAATAGGTTGTGCTTGGCCCTAATTCACCAATGAGTTCTAGTTGTATTCCGTGAGGTTCTCCAAATAGAGATTACTACTACCTCTAAGTTTTTAACGAATCTTGAAAAAGTATTTTCTAAATATAAGAAGGTGTATATATATTTGGTTAACGAGAGTGTCATCATAAAGTATGAAAGAAAACGGTTCGTGAGAGAACATATTCTTGGGATGTCTATCATTTCCATAAAGTTAAGGGAAATTAAGATAGATATTTGTAAGAAAGCATTTCTAATATACTTACAACTACATGTGTGAGAAGTGAATAATCAGTGAGTTGATTTATCATGCTTCACAAAAGGGGGAGAAAATTGAAAGGTGAACCAGTTGAGGTGAATCGGGTAAGCTCCAAGAAGGGGGCAAGACAAAATATAAAGTTTGATGGAAAAATATCTTGGATCTGTTTCAAGTGAGAAGAAACAAAATGAGTCGACTAATGGTCGATGCTTCTTCAACAAGACTAAGAAGCATATCAAAATGTATTATGAAAAGTATCTAAATTACATGAAAGTGAAAGATAATCTCATTACTTTGGTATGTTCAAAGGTTCATCTAGTTTCGGTTGTAAGTGATACATGATGGGTTGATACGGATACAACCACTCATGTATGTATTTTGTGTATGATACATTAAGAAGTCACACTCTTAATGAAGATGAAAGGTCCATATACACGACAAATGGAAAATTGTTCCCGCGTGTAGCTATATGTAATTTTTTTACAATTATCCACTGGACATATATTATTCTTTGAGGATGTTCTGTTTGTGCCTTATATTTATAATAAATTTGATTTCTTTCTTAGCTTTAGAAAATGTTGGTTACTCTTGTCTGTTTAGAAGTAATCAATTAATTCTTCCATTTAATAATGTAGTAGTTAGTATTAGATTCTTGAAAATTAATGATAGGTTGTATTTATGAGATATAATTAAGAAACACAATCAACAAATAAACATAGAATTACCAAATCACAAGATTCATAAAACTAATATTCAGAAAATCTTTGGCACAAACTTTTAGGTCATATCTCCAAAGAAAGGATACATAAGATTATTACCGTAGGTTTATTAAACCCACTTGATTATTCAAACTTCATTATTTCTATAGAATACATCAAAGGGAAACAGATCAAAATGAAAAGGGCAAGAGTACAAAGAGCGAAAGAAGTCTTTTAACTGATTCACAATCGTATTTGTGGAATGTATCCAAAAGAATTATGAAACATGCAATGATACTTCATATCATTCATGAATGAGATCTATCATTATGGGTAACTCTTATTTATTCATGATAAATCAGAAGCCATAGACACGTTTATATTTTTTTAGGACCGAAATTATAAAATAACTAGGTAAAAGCATTGAATATTTAGATATATTCCCGTCCGGGTGAATACTATAGAAGATATAACGGATCATGTGAATAACATCAAATACCATTTTCTGGATAGCTAGAGGAGTGCGATATAATCCCTCAGTATATAGTTTTGGAACCATCCATCAATGGTGTATATGAGAGATGAAATCACATATTAAAGGATATGGTAAGAAGTATGATAAGTAAATTAACTATGCCGCTATCACTCTAGGGTGAAGCGATCAAATGTGCAACTTATATTCTTAATATAATTCCTATTACGGAAACCATTAAGACTAAATATGAGCTATGTAATGGGCACAAACCTAGTTTAAAGCATTCTACATATATGGTGGTGTCCATCTCGCACAAAGGCTTCAAGTCCCAAGAAAAGAAATTAGACCAAAAATAGTTAGCTTTTTTTCATTGGTTAGTATTGCTTTTTAGACAAGTACATACAAGTTCAATGAGGATATTAAGTTTAAAGTATATGATTTCATGAACAAATAATGTTCATTTTGTGGAATAATCTATAGAGATTCATGAAGGTTATACCAAAAATACTTTAGTATCAGAAGATTAAACTTTAATTCATATCATTTTAGTGCAAGAAGATACTCAAAATTAATCAAATATTCAGCTTGAGGGTGTTAACCATGATACATATATGATTCAATTAGAACATGAAGACATTCAAGATAATGACATTATTCCACAAGTAAAAAAAAATTACATTGTTCATGAAGATCAAACTCTACATCATCAAGAGGTGCGACAAGAATTAATAGTGACCTTAAGAATGTTTATACGAGAAAATACAAATGATATACTTTTAAATTATATAGTATATCTTGAAAAACAAGAAGACTCGTGTGGTATAACAATTAAATATTCGTCATCTTACAAAGAAGCCATTCAGATTTTTAATTATCAATTATTGATTACGATATGGACAAACAGTATAAATAAATTCAAGATAATGTAGTACGGGAGCTTCTCCCATTAGTTGAAGTGAAAAATATTATTGGTTGTAAATAGATTTACAAAACTAAAAGAAATTCTTTTATATATTTGAAAATGATAAATCACGACTTGTAGCAAAAGACTATACTTAGTATGAAAAGATTGACTTTTCAATGACATTTTCACTTGTATTTTTGAAGGATTCTTTCATGAAAATAATTGCATTGCTTGAATACTTTAATATTAAACTTCATCAAGTGGATATTAAGATCACTTTTCTTAATTGTCACATTGAGGAAATAATGTATATGGTACAACCTGAGCGTTTTGTAATAGCTAATTCAAGATCCATGGTATGAAAACTTAAAAAATCATTTTATAGGCTTAAACATGCTTCGTATCAGTGATATTACACATTTATTAAGGTAATAGTCTCTTTTGGTTGGGAGATTAACTCAATTGAAGATTATTTATACCATAATTCAGTGGAAATAAGTTCATATTCTTGGTCTTGTATGTTGATGAAATACTACTTGCTTTGAATAATAAAGACTTGTTATATACTACACAAATTTTTTGATCAAATAAATTTGATATGAAAGATCTTGGTGATACAACTTATGTGTTAGGAATCCAGATTAATCAGGGTCACTCTCGTGGAATTTTAGGATTGTTATAAAATATATACATAGAAATTATGTCTCACAATTAAGGAATAACAAGTAGCAAACCCTTAAATACCCCTATAACAAAAAGTGACAGATTGAGCCTTGAACAATATTCAAAGACATGCCTTGAGATTGAAGAAATAAAAATGATACTTTATGTTTTAGAAGTTGGGCGTTTAATGTATGCTCAATTATCTAAAAGGATGGACATTTCCATTTATGTCAATTTGTTGAGACTGTAGGGAAATAACCATAGGAAAAACCATTGGAAAATAGTTAAGAGAGTCATTTGGTATTTGTAAAGAATAAAAGAGTATAAGTTGACATATATGAAGTTGAATAACCTAAAGATCATTGGGTATTTTGAATCAGATTATGTTAGATGCATTGACACACTAAAGATCACATCGAGCAACATATTATTATTAGTTGGGGTGAAAAATCATGATTATTTTCATCCAAAAACTAATTATATCATCCACTATGACGATAGAATTTGCTGCATACTTTGAGGAGTCTAACTAAACATTATTTATGTAGATTTTTATCACTGGCCTACGTATTGTACAAGGGACGGAAAATCCCATGATATTGTATTATGACAACAATTATTAGTACATTATTCCAACAGTAAAATAAGCTCGTCTAGGTCGAAAGGTATTAATATCAAGTTCATTTTTGTTAAAAATATAGTTTAGAGACGTCAAATAAGCATATACCACGTCTTCAAGAACTTCATGGTAGCAAATCTTCTTAAAAAATACTAGTTAAGGTTTTCCTGGTGCACACCATTAGGATGCCTGTGGTTGATTTAGAAGATTGTTAATTTCAGTGGGAGTATTGTGATATGAGCCAATTTATATTTCCAATTTGATTGTATGCACTTTGGTTTATTGTAATATATGTCTTAGTTAAAGGTCATTGTCTTCTCGAACATATTAAGTAGGATCACATTATAGATGTGTGTGATTACAATTCACAGTATTCTTATGTTATACCCCCATAAATGATCCATTTAATTTATTGATATTGATAATGTAGTTGATTTTTCATCCATTATAAACATTATGATAAAAAGGTATTTAGTCCCTTATCATTTATCATCATGTACCGGTTTGTTCAGTTCACCTGTTGATAATAGATTCATGATATTCAATACTGAAGAAATTACAAGAGAATTTTATTGCGATCTCTTAGAAGAATCCATAATCAATTATTAAAGAATCAATACGAGTAACACCGGTAAGATTATCATGAAGTTCAAAGTCTAAAAATGATGACATCATCATCCTGTAAGCTTTTCTACTTTGTTATAGGCTGATTTTTACTTATAGGTGTCTTAGTTAAATTTGAAATGTAAGATTTCTAACAAGTGGTATTAAAAAACACCCAATAAAGTTGAGTTATTAGAGCATGTACAGTGTACATGTTAAAGCACATTTTAACTTTTTTTAATAAAAAATATCTTCAAGGAATGTGTTAGTGATATTGTTAACTAACACGAACACAAAAAATGTTATTGGTTTTGCTAATTTACTATCGCGAGTTAGAAAAGCCACGTCAGCTATGTTAACAATTTGGTGGAGTTTTTTTTCTCCTACTTTTTTATTCACCTTCTTCATCTTACAGTTTGTTTTCATCAGTGTCTTCTTCATCTTCTTTGTTTTCTTCATTTTCTTTATATATATCTTTTATTTTATATGATTCTTATGATAAATATGATACCATAGATGGAGGTAAGAAAAAGTTATACTTATATGATCGTTTTCGTTGATGATACAAAATAGTTTCTTGTCATTCATCGGTATCCGTTGAAGTTTTCTTTTGTAATAACTTGAAAATTTAGATTCAGAATATGATATACCAATCTTTTATGATAGACTCATAAACATAAATATCTTTTGTATATATTGATTAACAACAAACAAAATTAAATTCGTTATTTAAAATACATTTTAAAAGATATCTTAATAAACAAGATTGGATTAAAATTAGGTTTGTTAACTAAAAGAAAGCTAAATGTTGTTTATCTGTCCTAAATGGAACCCACTAATATGTAACTTTAACATGAACAACTGTACATGTTCTTAGATTTTAAAATTTTAAAATTTATAATATGTTTACATTTTTAAATATTGTTTATATTAGTTCAATTTGCAATGTTATTTTTATTTATTTTTAAAATCGTAATTTAAACAAAAATTCAATGGAATATACTTAACGTCTTTTTAATTGCTATATTGCATGATGTTTTAAATTAATTATGCGCTTATAAATTAATACAGATACATATGTGTTACAGGAATAACAAGTTGTGCCAAAGTAAAAATTCACGTTCTTAGTCAGAAAAAAGATAAGGCAAAAAGATCGTGTTATTTATCAAAAGAGTCTTCCTACTTATAGTTCTGTGAGTTAGCGGGCAGTTATATTTGTATTCAATTATATTTAATACACCACTAACTCACTAACATCACTTCTCCTATAATTTCGAGAAAACTTCCTACACGGTTTGACACGAAGTTTGTAACGTTTATTAAATGATGAGTAAGGAAATTCTTTGTTCTTCAATTATTTGCTTTGACTGGTCCCACGTGCCAATCTGAGTTGGCTCACTTCTTAAGCACAACGGGGTTTGTGTTGAGCAACGTATTTTTGAGCTCACTCGACTACTCATTGTTTCTTGGCTCCTCTTTATCTTTGTTCGAGGTCGATTAATTATCTTCGAGCTCGTTCTCCATTTAACTTTAAGGTCGATTAGTTTATTCGCGAGCTCGTCCCTTGTTTTTTCATCGCATCTTTGTTATGGTCGGTCAACTTGTTACTCAGAGTATCTTTGAGCTCGTTCTTCACTTATCTTTGAGGTCGATCGGAGTGTATGAGCTCGTCCTCTGTTTACTTGTTTGACTCTTATTCCTTTACTATCTTAGCCCAAGATTTTCATCTGCCTTTCCTGCTTTTTTAGATACTTACTCGGGGGGAATCCCCCCTTATTAGGGCACCCCCCCTAGTTTATAGGTTCAATTATTTTGGAAAAAAATTAGTGAACCTATAAAATAAATATTACCGTTAATGAAAATGTAGAGGCGTATGGTAGACATGTGGTTATTCAAGTGACTTTTGGCTTCATTATTCGACATGTGTCAATGGTGCAACTGTGACGGATCTGACACAGTCGTATCTGGGATACAACTCCTGGCGCTTGACAACTTTCAATTTTTTAGTGACGTCATACCAATATTCTCTAAGAGTTTCAATGCATTTAACTTATTGTGTGATTATTTTCTTGAGAAATAAATAGAAAATACCCTCGAGTATTATTGTGTCGTTCTTGCTGGAGAAGAAAGTCAGTTTCCATTCAAAAACTCCCTCGAGTTATTTTCTCATTGCAGTATCAATAGAAGCTATGGCACCTAAAAATGCAACAAAGACGAAAGTAGATAAAATTGTGGAGCCTGTGTTTGAGAAAGTCAGTGCTTTGGAGAACTATTTCTCATAAATAACCCCCAAATATGTTTGCCTAGATGAGTCTAATGTCACTAATCTTAGGAATAGATGTGGTATTCTCGAGAATATGACCATAAGAGCGCCCGTTGTAGGCGAGCATCCTTATGAGGCCCAAGAAACAAAGACGTGTCTTTTCACCACTTTGTTCGATTGGGGTTTGCGTGAATCATTTAATCCGAATTGGGAATTTAGCTTGTGAGGCGTGGCAGCAAGATCCCAAACAGTTGTTTACACGCTACAATTATCTAAAGTTAAGCTTGTGGTTTGTGCCGGAGTTGGAGATTGCATCAGACGGTAAGGTCATGATGGTAGACAGGGGTGAAGCCACGATGGAGCGCATCAGGGCGTTAATGGAAAAGAGATATCAGAAGAACAATAATGTCGAGATTTGACTTACAGTACCTCAAACTACCCGAAAGGGTACTAAGGCAGGAGATTCATCATATGCTGCTTTCCCTTTGGGTGGGCAGTAAGAGATATTGGCCAGTAAAATGGGAGAGGAGGTTGAGTAAGTCGAAAAGAATGCGCCAGCTATTCAAGAAGTCGCTCAGACTAGCAAAGGGCAAGCAGAGCGAGAAGAGGAAGAGGACACTGAATTGCCCTCATTGGTTATTCCTTGGAGTAAGGGGAAAAAGTGATTAAAGATGGTGTCCCTCTTGTTGTCAGGAATTTGCGGCTAAGAGATGATGACAGTGATAGCACAGGGGCCGCTCCTGAATGAGCAAAATATCATCTAATTCACTTGTCATCTAAATAAGGCGAGGAGGAGAATCCTAATGCTGGGAAGGACCCGATTTATTTGGTGGAAGACAGTAAGGAAAAAACAATAAGGCTCAGAAGAAGAAAGTTATTCCGCCAAAGCATGCTGAGAAGATGAAATGTTGGGTGAATACGTCCAACATGCTTCATTTGGCAACAATAGCGGGAGGGGGTATTGTGCCTCAAATGGTAGGAGTATTTGAGAAAACTAGAGGCGAAGATAAAGGTGTTGGGACCAGTCAACCAAAGGTGTTGTTGGAGGAGTTGTTGTCCAAGTAGATTATCATACCACGCCCCTCCTCCTTTATGTTCGAACAACTCCGTCGAATTCTTGACTTATCATATTATAATGGGATGTAAGTTCATGAGATCTTACAGCAACAAGTTGAGCTCGCCATTGAGGTAAAACATTGGTTTTATGTGTTGAATAAGAGGTGGTAGTATAAGTCTGACTTTTTGGTTTTGTGACTATGGAGAAACGGAGACCAGAAGCCATGATTTTTGGATCAGCCAAAATGAACACTGGTGATGTTACTCGCTTGAGGCATGCGTATACCTCAGCAAAGGCGACTAAACACCAGGCGCTTGAAGCGAAGGAAAATTGGAGACTACGATGGAAACCTTAAAACAGGTTTGATATGCAGCGGCGAGAGATGTAAAATCGTGTCCAAAAATCACAAAACAGTGTTGAAACAAAATGAAAACCTGTTGAAGAGAAATGATGAAATTTTTGCTCAGAGCTGAAACCTGGTGGATAGAAACTTGCCTCAATCAAAAAGGGTGGAAGAGCAAGCTGAGCGAATAGCAAATTTGACTCCTAACAATACCAAACTGATGGCCCAAGTGGAAGGGGGGGTATGCAGAGCTCAAGCGGGAAAGTCAGCAGTGGAAAAATGACTTAGAGGCAGCTGTAGCAGAGAGGGACACACAGATGTTCACTGTTGCCACAGAGATGATAGACAAGGAGAATAAGAAAGCTATAGCCGAGCTGTTGGCGCTGAATCTTGGGTTGAACTTGGGATCTTTGGCGTCTCTTGTTCAAAATCATGTACCACCTCAAAATCTTGGGTTGCAATATGTGCCAATTTTTGAAGTTGTTACCACTATTGTGGCTGATGTTACTCCATCAGAGCAGAACAATCTGCCCTCTTCCCCAAGTCTCAAGTTGTGATAGTTTTTGTTGTCTCTTGTTTTTTATTTATGTTTATGAAAAACCTTGGTTATGTCACGTATTTTTGACACATGTTGAACTTATTGCTCTGGTTTTACTTACACAAAATAGAACAATAGGGAGTATGCTTAATGTTATTAGTATTTATGGAGAAAGTGTGGAGCATCTGTTTGTTGCCTTACATGGAGATCCTTACAATATCGAGCTCAGTAGGGCTCATTGCGTATCTTAGACAATAATTGTCATAATAGCTTGTTCGCGGCGAGGTCATGTAGACCCTATTGCGTAGTCTATCTTAGACTTGGTCTTTAACCAGTTCGCTAATATACCTAGTACAATGTATGAGGCACATTATGGCCATTACGTAGCTCGTAGACGTGGCCAATTAGCCCATTCATGTTTATAAACACTTATTCTGGACTCGGTATGGTCCATTGCGTAGCCACATATGGTGTGGTCATTGACCCTTTCGCTAATTGTAAGGATGAAACTTGCAACAAACACATATTGGCGAAAACATAAATTATATTGAATGAGTAAATTAATGTCTTAAGATGTCTCATTAAAAAACCTCTTTGCGCCATCAGGGAGGAAAAAGAGCACATCAATATAGTCTAAGTAGTTTGGTGATACAATATTAGGTGATTGACATTCCAAGAGTTTTTGAATGTTTGGCCACTGTGATCCGCCAATCTGTACGCCCTATGGTGCCCTTCGGTCCCAATTTTCGACATCTTCCACTGTTGGAGCCTTGAAATACTTTCTTTAATACCAGATCTCCCACCTTAAAAGAGCGTGTCTTGAGTAGAGCGTTGAAATATTCTCTCATCAGGCTTCTGTAATGCTCTGCTCGTACTCGGGCCTGATCTTGTCGCTCTTCGAGGAGATCCGAGCTGGTTCATCTGGCTATTAAATTTTCCTATTCTTCGTAGTGTTCTATTCGATGGTTTGTCACAATGATCTCTGTTGGGATGACTGCTTCAGTGTCGTACACCAGGGAAAAATGGGTTTCTTTTGTTATTGAGCGTGGGGTGGTTTGATATGCCCATAATACCTCAGCCAATTTATCCAGCCATTTTCCTTTGGCTCCTTCCAAATTTTTTTAAGTCATTCGAGCAGCTTCCTAATGGCTACTTCAACCTGACCGTTGGCATGGGGATAATATGGAGCAGAAAAGTGCTGGACTATCCCATATCGTTTGCAGAAGTTGGTGAGTATTGAATTTTGAAATTGTGGGCCGTTTATCTGTCATTAGAATTCGCGGAATACCATATCTAGTCAGAATCTGATTATAGATGAGGTTATATACCTCATGTGCCCGTGTTCGAAATAGAGCTTTGGCATCCACCCATTTGGAGAAGTAATCTATCGCGATGATAATGAATTGCCTCTTTCCGGTAGCCATTGGTAAAGGGCCCACTAGATATATCCTCCATTTATAAAAAAGACATGGGACAAGAATGTTTTACATAGGTTCGCTGGGTCTATGTTGTATGTTTGTATACTCTTGACATTTGTGACATTGTTGCACAAGACTTTCTACATCAGCTGCGAGCTCGGGCCAATAATACCTTGTCAGGACAAACCGGTGGATTAGTGTTCAATGACCACAGTGAGCACATGCCTCCCCTGAATGTAGATCGGTTAAGATTGAATTGGACTCATTGCGATCAAGACATCAAAGTAAGGGACGAGTTGAAATCTTCATGTATAAGATGTTATCGAGCACACAAAACTTGGTTGCTTTAATCTGCAGTGCTCGGACCTCGTTTTTATTTTCTTGCAATAGGGCAGAGGTCAGATATTGCAGGTATAGTATTCTCCAATCGGTATCAGTTGTGATTGAGTTGATGGTTTCTATTGTAGGTATGAGCTTGGTCATTGGTAGCTGTTGGAGTAAAATCGTGGGGTGTTCTCCCAAAGCTGCAGTCTTGGCTAGAATATTGCCTACTGAATTATCCTTTCGTGGGATCTGCTCGTATGAAACGTGGGTTAACTTAGATTTGTACTCATTGAGTATAACAAGGTAATATTTGATACCGTCCTGTCTGGCATCGTAAGTACCCATTGCCTGGTTGACGACTAACTCGGAGTCGGATTTTATCCTAATGTTTTGTGCTCCACAAATCAAAGGCCAATTTTATGCCACAGAGAGCAGCTTCATACTCTGCCACATTATTTGTGACTAGGAAATTAAAATGAACTGCCTACTTGATCTCCTCGCCATTTTGGGATCGTAAGACAATTCCTTCTCTTCCATCTGATGCACAAGATGCACCATCAACTTCACAATCCACTGATCTAGCCTTGTTACTTCTTGATCTTCAGTATCAGTCTGTTGATGCCTGGAGGAGGATACTTCTGCGAGAAAATTGGCGATTACATGTCCTTTAATAGCTAACCGTGATTCGAAACGAATATACTCGCCGAGATCTATACTCCACTTAGTGATTCATCCGGAGACATTTGGCTTCTACAGTACTGTTGGCAGGGGAAAATTTGTTTGCACAGTAGTGATGTGCCCTTGGAAATATGGACGCATTCGTCGGGCGGCAATAACTAGACTCAAAGCTAGCTTTTCAAGATTTTGGTACCTTGTTTCCGCGTCCGTTAGCGTTTTTCTTGTATAATATATTAGGCGATGTACCCCGTTCTGGTCGCGAACTAAAGCCGAACTGATAAAAAATGGTGATACTGCCAAATAGAGGAACAGTGGTTCCTCAGCCATGAGTGCAAATAAAATCTCTAGAGAGGTGAGGTATTATTTGAGTTCGGTGAAAGCTTTGCTGCACTCTTATGTCCAGGAAAACTTCTTAGCGCCTCGCACGACCTCAAACAAGTGATGACTTTTGTCTGATGCGCGGGAAATTAATGTAGATAACGCCGCTAGCCTTCCGTAAGATATTGTACTTCTTTGATATTTTTTGGAGGGTTCATTTTCAAAATTGCATTTAACTGGACAGGGTCGACTTCAATACCTCGTTGACTCACCATGTAGCCCAAAAATTTTCCCTTAGCTACCCTAAAAGAACACTTATCCGGGTTGAGCTTGAGGCTGAACTGTCGTAACAAATCAAAACCTGTCTGTAATATCTCCAAGTGCTGTATTTCCTCATGAGTTTTAACAATCATGTCGTCAATGTATGCTTCTAAATGGTGTCCCAGATGGTTTTGAAAAAAGTGCTTTATCAGTCTTTCGTATATTGACACAGCGTTCTTTAAACCGAATGGCATGAACGTGTAGCAATATAAACCTCTCTCAGTCTGAAAAATGGTGTGCTCCTGATCGGATGGGTGGAGGCGAATATTATTGTACCCGCAGTATCTATCCATAAATGACAAGTATTCATAACTTGAGGCTAAATCGACTAACTCATCGATGCGCGGCAGTGGGAAGGTGTCTTTAGGGCATTTCTAATTCAGGCCGGTGAAGTCCACGCACATTCTCCACTAGCCACTCTTCTTCTTAACCAGAACGGGGTTAGCTATCCAAACTGGATATCGAGCTTAACAGATGTATCTCAAACGAGTTAATTTGGCCACCTCGAGTAAGATAGTTGCCTGCTTTTCAACTGAGAAAGATCTATGTTTTTGGCGTATTGGCTTGGCGCAAGGGTTGATAGCCAACTCATGACATATAATCGATGGGCTTACCTTTGAGACACCAGCTGCCTCCCAAGAGAAAACATCTAAATTTTTGCTAATAAAGCAATTAAACGTTCCTTAGAATCTTGAGATAACTCTTTTCCAAGTCGAAGCATGTGACCGTCGGCTATAGGTGTGTCCACTACCGCAGTACTTGTATCAGTAGAGTTGTCGATCTCACGCGGGTCGTCCACTAGGTCCGGCGAGGTAGGATCTAGTGTCTCTCGTTTAGGGACTCCCTCGCCATTTAATTAATATCGGAGCGGTTTGGATGGATCCGATGCGATTGCGTAGCAGATTCGTGCGGTCATATTGATGTCTTATATTGTTCCCACCAAGACGCCCACTGGATATTTTATGCATTGCCAGAACGTGCACGGTGTTGGTTCCATAATATGCAGCCACGGTCTCCTAATAATAGCATGGTAGGGGCTCGATGCGTCGGAGATTATAAACAGTGTTTTAAATCTCTTTTTTGTGGCTCTATGGCCGACTTTTACCAGCAGCTCCACTTCCCCAACATATTGTGAAGTTCTACCCTCGTAGCCGGCCAAAGTGAGTTGTGTTGGCCGGTATGGAGGTACATTTTGCATGTGGTCAAAACTGCTTTTGAATATGATGTTTGCAGAACTCCCACCGTCGACCAGAACTTGAGTCACCATAACACCTCCGATATCCATATGGATAGTTAACGCGGTCTCATGGGGCAGACTAACACCTCTTAGATCGTCATCGTTGAACGTGAGATCGGCCACTGGATCCACGTAATTGCGATAGGAATTGGCATTTGTTTCATACACGTCGAGCTCGTTTTTAACTCGTTTGTTTGAGGAGGTCCCCTAGCTTAGTGCTGAATTACCCCCTGATATTGTGAGAAGCCACTACTGCTTATTAGCTTCTATTTCTTCTCCATTTCATGGTTTCTCATTTATGGGAGAACGAACTTCCTCACGGTGATCTAAATGCACCGCTTGATGTATTGTATCAACTCTCCATTATCAATTAGTTGTTGTATCTCTTCTGTGAGTTTCCAGCACTCGTCCGTGGAGTGTCCATGGTTATTATGATACTCGCAGAAATACCGGTTAGATCGCTTAAACCCTGGGGCACTCATCACGCGCGGTGCTTGGTACTTCGTTTGTTCTCGTGTTCGTTCATAAATCACGGATATGGCTTCTGTCAACGGAGTGAATCGTCTTGTTGGTTGGTCGAACTGTTGAGGTCGCCGGCTATAATCTCTTCTATGTTGTTCTTCGACCCTTTTTCTTTTTGACTCTACCTTCTTTAGAATCTGATCCGTGTCGTTCGGGCGATCCACCTCTTCTGGCGTCATCGACTATAATAAAAGTGTCAGCCCAAGCGAGTAAATCCCCCATGTTCACTATTGGGAACTTGATGAGGTCGGCATTGAGATCACACTTTCGGTCGAGCCCTCGCTTCAAGGACACCACTGCCATGTTTTCCACTAAATCTGGTAAAACATTCATGGCATGAATAAATTTCCTAACATAACTTTTAAGGGACTCACCTTGTCGTACGTAAAGGTCCATGATTGAATCTCGCTCCCGCTTAAGCTCCTTGTTACCAACAAAACTTTCTCTGAATGCTTTCCACAACCCGGTAAGGTCGTAGATGGACCTTTTGGTAAGCTCCTAAACCAATTCATTGCATTGTCTTTGAGGGTCATAGAAAGTACTCGGCACAGCATCGCGTCGTCAGGGTTGAACGTCATCATCATGTTTCAGAATTGTTCCAAATATCTTTACGGGTCTCCTATTTCATCATAAACTTCCATTCGGAAAATGTCGAATTTCCTTGGGAGCTGGGCTTTGAGAATCTTCTCAGAATGGCGACTCTTTAAGTATGTAGGCTGATAGTCTTGGGTGAACTTGGTAGGCGTCTGATTTACCTCCTCTCTTGGACATTTGCTCTGATTCTTACCTTCGCTCTCGTCTTCGCCCTCCTGTTTGTCATCCCGCTTGGACGATCGCTCCGCCCTGTTAACTTTGCTAGCTCCAGTCCAGACGGCTGATTGACTAGGCTTGTTCCCTTGAATTTAGCGGTGAAGGCGTGAATGGCGTCATTTATTCCGGCCATGGTGGCGTGCATGACATGTTCCCTTGCGCCTCACTCAAATTCTACCTTCAATTTCTCTTCTTAAAGATGCTGGATTCTTTGTTTGAGTTGCAGGACCACTGAATCAGCGGCAGGGGTGGCTTCCACAGTTTCTTGGGCCACCGATGCATTCACCGGTTGGTGGGGTTGCACTTCAACCCGGGTAGCAACGGCGAGCAGAGTCAGGAGCTACTCCAGATTGATTTTCCCGAGGGACGCTGATGACTATCCCGAGGAGCGCCATGGGATTGCCTCATCCGGATGCTACGGGGATGGGGTAGAGGGTGCGTTTCCCGGGTGGTGGATTTGTTGCTCCCCTTATGTTCATTGTTACTTCACTCGTTTTTGGGTTATCCCTCTTGATTCCTGACCTTGTGACTACCATGGTTAATGATTAGTTGCTTTCTCACAGACGACGCCAAAACTTGTTACAGGAATAACAAGTTGTGCCAAAGTAGAAATTCACGTTCTTAATCAGAAAAAAGAGAAGGAAAAAATATCGTGTTATTTATCAAAAGAGTCTTCCTACTTATAGTTTGGCTAGTTAGTAGGAAGTTACATTTGTATTCAATTACACTTAATACACCACTAACTCACTAACATCCCTTCTCCTATAATTTTGGGCAAACTGCCTAAACGGTTTGACGCGAAGTTTGTAACATTTATTAAATGATGAGTAAGAAAACTCTTTATTCTTCAATTATTTTCTTTGACTGGTCCCACGTGCCAATCCGAGTTGGCTCACTTCTTAAGCACGATGGGGTTTGTGCTGAGCTGCGCGTTTTTGAGCTCACTCGACTGCTTCTGGTTGCTTGGCTCCTATTTGTCTTTATTCGAGGTCGATTAATTATCTTCGAGCTTGTTTTTCATTTAACTTTAAGGTCGATTGGTTTATGCGTGAGCTCGTCCCTTGTTTGTTCATCGCATCCTTGATCTGGTCGGTCAACTTGTTACTCAGATTATCTTGGATCTTGTTCTCAACTTATATTTGAGATTGATCGGAGTGTATGAGCTCGTCCTCTGTTTACTCGTTTGACTATTATTCCTTTACTATCTCAGCCCAAGCTCGTCATCTTCCTTTCCTGCTTGTTTAAATACTTACTCGGAGGAATCTCCCATATCGGTTGATGAGTCCGAATTCAGCGTACTCCCCGGAAGGGCAGATCAGTCTAAATCTCTCCGGATACCGGACATGCACTAAGGACATAAATCGGACAGATCATTTGGGCCGGACAGTTCACTTCGAACACTGCGAACTTAATACTGTTCGAACTATGACTAAAGTACTAAAAAACCTAAACACTTCGTGACTAAGCTACCTGCCCTCCTGCTTAGAACTCATGGGTCTTTAAACATGACCCGGGTCCATTCAACATGACCCGAAAGCCCATAAGGGCCCAAACATCACACTATAAATACCCAACCACCAGCATTAACTATGGGTAATAAAAATTAACTGCTACCAAGCTGCTTAATTATCTCTCCACCGTTAAACACCCACACACCACCGTTAAACACCCATACACCACCTTGAAACTCCACTTAAAATTACTAGCCTACCCTCAGGCGATTATTATCCACACCAAATTGGCGACCACAGTGGGAGAAGAGAGGTGCCTGAATCAAGCATTCAAAACCTGCCAAAAAATTCTGTCCGAATGAATCCGGACAATCCAGAGCTCCCACCAGCTTTGCTCGAAGTGGTGGAAGAAAACGATGAGTATACTGTCCAAGAGCGCGACAGGTTAAGGCTTGAAATAGAAGCTCTGAGGGCTGAAAAGGCCAAGATGGGCGTGAAAGAAAAATCCAAGGCATCGGTTGTTCATCACACCGATAACCCCAAAGAGCATGAGGCTTCCAAAACTCATGTGAGCACCAAAAAGACTCATGCTAGTTCTAAAAAGTCTCACCGATCCAAACCTGTGGAGAGTTCTGACTCGAGTTCAGAATCTTCGGGCAGCTCTTTGGACAGTGAGGGAAATGAAAAATCCTTGTCCTCTAGTAGTGATGAGGGTCGAACCAAGAAAAAGCAAAAGCAGGTTATGAAATATTCGAGAAAAAGAGATCACCATGGAAGAATGAAAAGGCATATTGGAAAGGGGTCATCTCACCACCGGAGGTATACGGACAAGATGCTGATGGATCCCTTTGCTTTCCACGATGAGCCAGGTATCTTTGCAACTCCCAATGAGGATACTGTGTTCAGTCGTGGAAGGAATTGGAGGCAGTCTCCACTGTCTTCTAAAATCCTGTCCGGAAACCTCCCCAAGAGGTTTGACAGTACTAAGATGGAGAAGTACGATGGCAGTACCGATCCGGACAATCATCTGAGCAATTCAAGAACTTTATGATGAACTTTGATGATGATGATAAACTACTGTGTAGGGCATTCTCCCAATCTTTTACGGGGAGTGCTCTGAAATGGTACAACAGCCTGCCTCAGGGTTGTATTAAAGATTTTGATACGTTTTGGGTGGCCTTTCAAAGGCAGTTTGTGGGGAGTAAGGAGCTGAAGGGCAATGGAGACACAATAATCCATTGTGCCCAGGAGCCAAATGAGTCCTTGAAGGAGTACATAAGTCGGTTCGTGAACACAAATAACGGGTTGGCTGATTGCTTCGAACAGGTGGCAATAGCATCCCTAAGGCAAGGTTTGAACCCAAGCAATCTGGCTGATTCGGTGACCAGAAAGAAGGCCATGACCTGGGGAGGGTTGCTAAATCAAGTTGGCAAGCAAATAAACGTTGATGAAACAAAGAAGACCAGGGTACACAGACAGGTGAGATCCACCCCGGTGGCACCAACTCCAAATCAAAACCAGTCCGGGAACAAAGCAAGAGAAACCGGACAGGGGCATGGTAGGGCAAAAGCTCAGTCTCAGCCAGCTGCTCCTGCTCAAAGTCAACAATCTAGAAACAAAAGAGGGCCATGGGTCCAACCGGAGTGGTTCGCAGAACTCAAAGAAAGCGTGGCCACCATTTTCGATAAAACAAAAGATGAGGTACACTACCGGAGACCAACAACCTTGCAGTCTCCCAAAGAGCATCGTAACAACTCATTTTGCCAATACCACAATGATATTGGCCATACCACTAACGATTGCATAGCGTTGAAACAAGAGGTTCAAAACTTGATTGAAAGGGGAAAGTTGGGTGCATACGTTAAAAGAAGAGGAGGCAACAGGCCTGACAACACTCACCGGGTTGGTCCAAGTAATGCTGCCCCGGAGGGGGCCATGGTAATAGTGGAAAGGTTTGATGTGGAATCTGAGTACTTGGATCCTGATCCAACACGAAACAGGGTGGGTACTATAGAGGAGTGTTCTAGGTATGTCCCCGGGCTCATTAAATTCTTCGAGTCACTTAAAATCTTCGGAGGGGACACTATGACAGCTCCTACTGCTTCTTCGAGAAAGAGGCATGTTCATAATTTAACCTCCCAGCTAGAAGGAGGCATGACATCTTATCAATCACCAAACTCATTCCCATTCATTGTCTTTGATGAGGATGATTTAAGAGACATTGCTGGCCCTCATGAGGATGCTGTTGTCATAGGAGCATCTATAGAGGGCAATGAGATAAGGCGAATTCTGGTGGATACTGGAAGCTCTGCCAATATCCTTTTCCTAACCACTTATAAAAAAAATGAAAAATCCAGTTGTGATTCAAAAGTCGGACAGGTCAATCGTGGGCTTCACGGGCAGCTCAGCCGATGTGATCGGGGAATTTGAAGAAGAAGTGTTATTGGGCAGGGGCCCTTTCAAGAAAATGGTTAGAATACTCTTCATCGTGGTGGATTGTCCCACTTGCTATAATGCTATTCTAGGGAGATCTTGGCTCTCTAGGATGCATGCAGTGGCTTCAACAGTCCATCAGTGTTTAAAGTATGCTGTTCAGGGACAGGTTGGGGTTGTCCGGAGCAGCCAAAAGGTCGCAAGAGAATGCTATGCCACTGCCTTGGCTCCACGAACACTGGGGGCAGTCCGAATAAATGATCAATAGCAGTTTGAGGGCCTTTCTGGGGGTGAGGGTGATATTGATGACCCCAGGGAGACCCCCGGAGTGTTGATCCCAATTGAAGAGGTTGAAACACACTGTTTGGAAGAAGGCAAAAGTGTCAAGATAGGGTCCAAGATGCCACCAATATTGAAACAAGAGATGTTGAAATTTTTGAAAGACCATCAGCACGTTTTTGCTTGGTGCAATGCTGATGTTACTGGAGTTCCATCAGAGGTGATATCCCATCACCTATCTGTCCGAAGAGATGTGGCACCAGTGGTTCAAAAGAGAAGAGCTTTCTCGAAAGAAAAGGCTGATGTCATAGTACAAGAGGTTGACAGACTCACAAAGATGGGGCATATTAAAGAATCTCAATATCCTTTGTGGACTGCAAATCCTGTCCTGGTGAAGAAGAAAAATGGCAAGTGGCGCATGTGCATTGACTTCACAGATCTTAATAGAGCTTGCCCAAAAGATTTGTATCCGGTTCCCCGGATAGATCAGTTAGTAGACTCTACTTCTGGGAACAAACTGCTCTCCTTCATGGATGCCTTCTCCAGGTACAATCAGATCCAAGTAGATCCAAAAGATCAAGAACATACCACGTTTGTCACTGATAGGGGTCTACATTGCTACAAGGTGATGCCTTTTGGCTTGAAAAATGCTGGGGCTACTTATCAAAGGTTAGTCAACAAGGCATTTGCTGATCAAATTGGAAGAAATATGGAGGTTTACATTGACGATATGATGGTGAAAAGCGGGGATGAGCAGTTGCACTTGTCCGATCTCCAATAAACTTTTGCCAACTTGGCAAAAGTGAATTTAAAACTAAACCCTGAAAAGTGTGTATTCGGAGTGCAGTCCGGGAAGTTCTTAGGGTATATCATAAGTGAGCATGGAATACAGCCCGACCCGGATCAACTCAATGCCTTATTCCAGATGGAGCCCCCTCGAAACATTAAAGAAGTACAACAATTGACGGGGAGATTAGCTGCCTTGAACAGATTCATCTCCAGGTCTTCGGACAGGTGTGCTCCATTCTTTCAAACTTTGAAGGGTGCAAAAGGGTTCGAATGGACCCCGCAGTGTGGTGAGGCATTCAATGAAATCAAGAAATATCTCTCCTCTCCTAAAACTTTGTTCAAACCAGTTGACGGGGAGACTCTTATTGTGTATCTGGCTGTTTCAAGTTGTGCCATCAGTGCTGTGTTGGTAAGAGAGGTCGATGGTTGTCCCTACCCAGTGTACTACATCAGCAAAAGCTTGATTGATGCTGAGAGGCGTTACTTGAAACTCGAAAAACTGGCATTGGCTCTGGTGATAGCTGCAAGAAAAATGAGGCCTTACTTCCAGGCTCATCCTATCGTCGTCGGACATCTTTCCCTTTAAAGAATGTCCTTCAAAAAGCAGACATTTCAAGCAGAATGACGAAGTGGTCAGTGGAGTTGGGGGACTTCGACATAGACTTTGCCCCCCGAACAGCAGTAAAAGCCCAAGCTGTGGCTGATTTTCTGGTTGAATTCCACTCCGATAGGGATTCAGAGCAACCTAATGATTCAAAAGACAAGAAAGTGTGGATTGTCCGAACAGACGGAGGGTCTAGCACCCTGGGATGTGGGGCAGGAATATGTCTCACTTCCTCATATGGAGACAGCATGTACCAAGCTATTTGTTTTGCTTTCAGGGCGTCTAATAACGAGTCCGAATACGAAGCAGCTATAGCTGGGTTCAAATTGGCCCACATCTGTGGGGCTAAAAGGGTCAAGCTTCTGAGTGACTCCCAGTTACTTGTTCACCATGCCTTAGGCCAATCTGAAGCTAGAAAGGAGCAGTTGGTAAAATATTTACTCCTCTTCAAAAATGAAGCGTTAAAGTTTAAAGTTGTGGTCTATGAGCACATTCCCCGGGCAGAAAATGAGCTAGCAGACTCATTGGCAACGATAGCATATACGGAGTCCTATCCATGGATCCATGTGCTTGAAAGTCCTTCTATTCAACTTAGTAGGGGTGAAAAAGAAGAAGTTTTTGAAATACAAGGGAGTCGACCTCAAGACTGGAGATCTCCTCTCATACAATATCTGTCCGATGGTATTATACCTTCAGATAAATCACAAGCCAGAACATTGAAACACAAGGCTCGTGGTTTCATTATGTTGAGAGAAGTGTTGTACAAAAAATCCTATAGTAAACCTCTCCTACGTTGTTTAGGGGATCATGAGTCACAAGTGGTCCTCTCCGAATTGCATGATGGTGAGGGATCAGCCCATTGTGGGTTCAGAGCTTTAACAAGAAGAGTGTTACTCTCCGGATACTATTGGCCATCAATCATGAAAGATGCTAAGGAGCTGGTAAGAAGGTGTGACCCATGCCAGAGGTACAGCAATGAAATTCGTGTACCAGCCATTTCTTTGGAGTCAATTTCTGAGCCCATCCCTTTTGCTCGATAGGGATTGGACTTGGTTGGGCCTCTCCCTGTGGCGTCCGGAGGGCGTAAAACTATAATTGTGGCCATTGACTACTTCTCGAAGTGGATAGAAGCAGCTCCCTTGGCAGGGACAACATCAAAAGCTGTCATAAAATTCATTCTGTCCAATATATGTTGCAGATTTGGTGTCCCACAGAAGATAACAACGGACAATGGGCCACAGTTTGACAACAGAGAGATGGAAAGCTTCTGTGCCTCAAGGGGTATACAGCATTGTTTCTCTTCACCTTTTCACCCACAAGCCAATGGGCAGGTTGAAGTGGCTAATAGAACTATACTGTCCGGGTTAAAGAAAAATTTGGAAGGGGCTGCTGGGAAGTGGCCTAGTTATCTACAAGAAGTCTTGTGGGCCTACCGGACAACACCTGGGGCTGCAACACAAGAATCTCCCTTTGCCTTGGTCTATGGGATGGATGCAGTAGCCCCCATAGAGAAGACACTTCCTTCCTTTCGTGTTCACAACTTCTCCGGACACGCTAATGAAATGGCAATTAGAAATCAGCTTGATTTGATAGAAGAAAGAAGGGTTAAAGCCCACCTTAGAATTGCACACTATCAGAGCCTGATGAGAAGCAGGTTTGCTTCTAAAGTTAAAAGAAGAGATTTCCAGACCGGGGACAAAGTATTGAGAAAGGTCTTCTTGCATACTAAGGAAAAGCTCTTCGGAAAGTTGGCCCCAACTTGGGAGGGTCCGTATACTATAATCGAAAAAATCAAGCCTGGGACTTATTGGTTGGAAGACAAAGATGGCAGGGTTTTAACTCACCCTTGGAATATTGAACACCTTCGAATGTACTTGGAATAACACTTGTGTAAATATTTACTTGTTTAAACATCCATGTAAATATTTGGGGGCATACCTTCCCCTCTTCGGTGGCACGGAGAGCTTTCAATGAAATTTGATGCCTTCTTCAAATTTTTCTAAGTATTTTCAAAATTCTATCTCTTGTCATACTACCCGGACTGAAAGATCTAGGGGCTATTTAAATTCTAGCTGAAGAGTCTTAATACTCTCACAATGCAATAAAGCTATTTAAACTCCAGCTATTTAAACAAAAGCAAATAATGAAAGAAGATGATGGTTGAACAAAATAGAAACATTCATTTAACAAACTTAAAATTGCCTTGGCCTTCCAAGGACTTTTGAACAAGTTAGGATACACCACAAAAAATCTGTCCGAATAATATGAACACCATCACAAAAAGAGTGCCTTGGCCTTCCAAGGACTTTGGTTTGAATGAAAGATAAGCAAAATAAACTATAAATTAAGGTTGAGCCTTTGAAGATGGCTTGCCCTCATCTGCTTTCTTGCCTTTGATGTCACTCCCCCCTTCGACCACTTTTTTGCCCTTGGGATCATTCTCTTCTTCACCTGGACTCTCTCCGGTTTCTTCTTCATTATCAGGTGAGGACTCACCGGAATATCCCTCGTCAACCATAGTATAATATGGAAGGTCATCATCATCCACATAGCGCCATAAGTCCCCCAGTCTCCTTTTCGGGAATTTTTCATGAAACAGAATAACCATATCAGACTTCACCCTTTGAATCATTAGCTCCTCGCTTTGTATCATCTCCCTGGCATAGGCGTTGATCTTGGCCTTGATTGTGGCCTCTTGGTCCCTTACCAAAGCAGCTTTCTCTTCAACAGCCTGAGTCACTGTATTTTCTAAAGCAATCTTGTCAGTGGTCAGGTTGGTGATGAGCTTCTCCTTTGCTGCAGTTTCTCTCCTTGAGGTTGTCAAGTCCTTCTCCATTCCGGACAGCTTATCCTGAAGATCTTTTATGGTTTCTTCTATGGTGGAAACTTTTGTGTTGCTTTCATTTTGCTTCTTCTTCAGCTCCTCATTTGCTTCCTTAAGCAAGTTAGCATTGGTGGTGGCAGTGCGGAGGTCTTGGGACAGCTTTTCCTTATCAGACTTGAGGTCTTTGATAGTGTCTGCTTGACTTCGGACTTGCCTCTCCAATGTGAGAACTGGCTGCACATTACTAAGCAAGGAATGGGCTATAATGTCCTTCTCACTGGAAACCATGAAAGTCTTACCATTGAAGTTAACCGTATTGGAGCTACTCAGAGGGATGTAAGGCCCTGCGAACTCATCTCTAGGGAGGCCAAGAAAATATTCACCAAGTCCACCCAGACCGGTGATGTCTACTTCATCCAAGTTGAGCTCTCCCCCCTCAACTTCATCAGTGTGAAACTCTCTGGGATCTCTTCGGCCAGCGTTGGATCAGAAGGGCCTGTGGGAAAAGAGGGCTCCGGATCCCGGAGAGCGAGTTCATCTCCTTGAGAAGTCTTTTTCTTCTTAACTACCCGTTCAGCACTTTCACTTGCTTGCTTGCGAGTCCTCTTGGGAGCCTTTGGAGGTTTTGGAAGATCTATTTCCTGCCTCTCGGTCTCCTGCTCCACCACCTGCAAGAGGGTTGCATCAATTTGAACTTGGGCTGGCCCCTCTGGATCTGTTGGGGAATCCTTCTGAGCATCACCCACCACCTTTTTACCTCTTCGTCTGCCCTTCATTTTGTTTGGGGCTTTAGCCCTGGCAGGCAGGTAGAGGGTCCCATCCAGTTCGTGGGACCTTCTAAGCACAATGTCTTCATCAGGCTGGGTGGTGAGCTCCTCCCAAGTTAGGTCTCTCCGACCTGTTGTGTTCCACAGGTGGGACCTTGCTAGGTTTCCAGTGGTGAAGGCCTTGTGGAATCGGTTCTCCCAGTTCTCTGCATCCCATATGTTGATTTTGCCACAGGTAGTCTGTCCGGCCTTCAGGTAGTCCCCGAACTCCTTTGGCAGCTCTGTTAAAACAAAAGAGAAATCGGTTAGTACAAACTTAACTTAAAGAGAAAAGAGAGATTCGGACAGAAACTTAAAGTAAAAAACTTACGGTCACTCCTCCACCTACTCCTGAGAAGGCTTGGATTCTCTCTGGCCTTGATTTTCTTGCCGTTTTCCCATGAGCCACTAACAAACAAGAATTGGCTCCTCCATTTGCTCTCCGACTCTAGGAGATCATCAACAGCTTTGAGATCGTTCCCCATGTTAAAATGGTAGAAGGGGAACTGATGATGCTTGCACAGGTTGGCCACTGCTGCGAACTCTTCCATAGGATGAGGAATCCCTGATAACCTAGACGCCATAATACATGACATTAGGGTGAACCAGCCATTGGGGCTTAGCTGTGTTGGGCAGAGCTTGACCAGGTGGAAGTAGCGCACGATTTCCGGGTCTAGTGGGAACCTAAGTCCCCAGTTAAATAGCTCCGTAAAGAAGACTATTTCGTTCCGTTTGCAGTCCATTGGGGTCTCCGGATCAATGGGGATCCTTATCTTCACGTTTTCAGGGATCCCCCATTTTGTGCGCATTCTACCCAGGTCAGAGGTATGGATGAATGCGTACTTTGTCTTTTGCAAGGCCAAGAGGTACTTAATCTCGACTTTGTGGAAGCATGGCCCCACTCTCCCCTCAAGGCACTCCAGCAGGTCCGGATGCCTCAGATACAAATTTTCTTTCCCCTTTTTGGCAACAGCAAGAGTGGTATCAGCCTGTCCGGAGGACTCGGACTCAAAGGGGACCTCTTCAGTAGAGTCCTCCATTCTCTCTTCCATAATTGTTGGAGGGACTTCTGTGGAAATGGTTCGGGGAGGATTGAAGCTTGGCATAGCTTGCCCTCCGGACTGTTGACTGCCCGTATTTATCTGACTTCTCACCTCAAGTTGAGTTTCTGAGGCAGAAGATTCTCTGGGGGGTACTGGGCTGCTGGCCTCCGGACCGGACTGCCTCTCCCGGGGAGCTCTAATGGGTGCCCCAGACCCCGATTCACTATTTTTTGCCCCCGATTTCAAGGGAGTATTTTTAGAGGTTAGCCCCTTGACTAACCGGCTTGGCCTTTTGATGACTAACTTCTCCGGGGAATGGTCAGAGTCAGACCCCATGGCAATAAAAGATGATTTTTTCCTGACGCTTGTAGCGGTGACTCCTGGTTCAACGGCAGGTATTGACTCCTGAACTGAGGAACCAGATACTATGGGAGAAAGGGTAGATTGAAAGAGCTTTTTGGGCTTGGTACCTTTTGAAGAGGATGAGCCTCTAT
Source organism: Limnanthes douglasii subsp. nivea (assembly GCA_036936605.1). Taxonomy (NCBI): domain Eukaryota; kingdom Viridiplantae; phylum Streptophyta; class Magnoliopsida; order Brassicales; family Limnanthaceae; genus Limnanthes; species Limnanthes douglasii. The sequence goes on from JAUPFV010000001.1 coordinate 270,057,354, forward strand.
CAGATTCTGCAACAGAGGAGGCTGGTTTCTCAACAGGCGACGATGGTAGCCCCGCTGCCAGTCGTTTTTCCTTCTCGACCCTTTGTGCTTTCTCCAACTCCGAAAGGTTGAGCCAACCGCCTTTGATCAATGCTGTTCTTGCTGTAAACATACAACAGCCAAGGAAGTTTTTGTTCTAGAGAGATAAAGCTCTGGGTGAAATTGCAGAGTAAAATTTGAGAAAGATAGTGAAAACAATGAAAAATGAATGAGAATTTATAGTAAATGTGAAAAAAGGAGTTGATTCCTAGGAGAATCCGAAAAGTTGGGAAATGATTAAAAGACGGCGCTGATGTCACTATTGGCAATTAAAGAGGTTACTTGTTAAAGAAGGTGGTGCGAAATTCGAGATGAAAAAACGGCTGGAGTGACCAATCAGAGAGCGACACGTGTCCCACTAACTCTGACAAAAACCGTTTGAAATTCGTAACGTTTAATCTCTCTGAGTATACCCACTACTTTTTCCGGATTAAAAACCACTTCATGTAATCGGACTGTTTTTCAGTTCTTTGACAAGGACACTTGTTCAAACACCTAAAAAAGGGGCTCCTGATGAGTCTGAATTCAGCGTACTCCCCGGAAGGGCAGATCAGTCTAAATCTCTCCGGATACCGGACAGGCACTAAGGACATAAATCGGACAGATCATTTGGGCCGGACAGATCACTTCGAACACTGCGAACTTAATACTGTTCGAACTATGACTAAAGTACTAAAAAACCTAAACACTTCCTGACTAAGCTACCTGTCCTCCTACTTAGAACTCATGGGCCTTTAAACATGACCCGGGTCCATTCAACATGACCCGAAAGCCCATAAGGGCCCAAACATCACACTATAAATACCCAACCACCAGCATTAACTATGGGTAATGAAAATTAACTGCTACCATGCTGCTTAATTATCTCTCCACCGTTAAACACCCACACACCACCGTTAAACACCCATACACCACCTTGAAACTCCACTTAAAATTACTAGCCTACCCTCAGGCGATTATTATCCACACCATCGGTGTGCATTTTAAATTGCATTAAGAAACTATATTTCTTTTCATTCAATTAAGAAACTACAGTTTTAAGTCTATTGAAGATTTAACATGCCTGTGCATGCAGTTGGTAGATAAAATTAAAAAGAAATTGTATTTGTATGAGTGAAAATCTTAGTCTGCATGAAATTGAAGATAAAGAAATTGCAAGTTTAAAAACTGCTTCTACAGTTTTATGATGTTGCATGCATAAAATAAATTTGAGATGCTAAAACATCTATGTCGTGGAAATATTTGCAAGAAAGAATTTGGAAATTTAATTTAAATATTTAATAGTTATTGTTTTATACATTTTCCATTTGGTAATTGATCTTGCGGTGTTTGTAACATTATAATATAAGATAAGCACAAATAAATGTATTTCATGTATATTTGTATAATATATAATGGTAGCACCTGACCTTCAAGGAAGTACCTGTGCGACTAAGGACCTGTGAATTAGCACCTGTACGCATAAGGGTGGCAGTTGGTACTACTGGGCTAGGACCTGGAACCGTCATTTTTGGAAACGTCATTGGAGTTGTTCTGCCAGTATCTCCTCCGTAAGGGCTTTGTGAAAGGGCTTTCTCCAAATGTAGTGCGTGTTGATGTGCTTCAGACAGATTCACAAGATCGAGCATGTTCAGCTATACCTGAAAGTGTTGTCTCGTCCCACCTATGTAGCGAGATACTAATGATCTGCTGAATCAGCAATATCGACACGGTTTTGCAGCTTGAAAAAAATCGTTAGTGTATTCATCAACAGTCCTTGACCCTTGTTTAAGGTTTTGTAACTGCTGGTACATTATACGCGCATAATTTTAAGGCAAAAACGCAGCCCTCGAGTGCTTCAAAAATTTAGCCCATGTTGTTATTTTTGGCTTACCTTACCTTGCTATGGTCTGCTTCAACTGCTGCCACCAAGATGCAGCTCGACCTGAGAACTTAGTTGCAGCCAACTGTACCCGTTTTGCATTCGGAACTTCTTTGAAATCAATGACTTCTTCAACTGAGACAATCCAATCTAAAACTCCTCCGGTTCGAGACCCCCTTGGAACTCTGGGATCTCAAGTCAGAATCGAGATTTCCACCGGTTGTTTGCGTTCTGATCAAAATCTTTCGTTGGCTGCTGCTCAAAGACTTGTTCACGACAGTCTAGTGGGTGATATTGACCTCTACCTTGTTCTCTCCGAGGAGCAAACGGATTCTGCTCGCAGCCGGTCTCTCTCTCAGATCCCGACGGCTAGTTGCTCGAACCTGAAGCATGAAATCTGTTGGTTTGGTTATTCAACAGCCTTTGTAGTGCTTCATGTACGTCTCTCATCTGGTTTTACAACGTATGCATTTGTTCACCAACCTAGCCAAATCGGTTTTCGAATTCATCGTGGTCGACCGATTCTGCGATTGGAAGAGTGAACTTCCCACGAAAGGATCTATTTGATGGCATACCTCTGTAACCCACGCCGTATGAGCTATGTCGCTCTGATACCAATATGGTAGCGCCGAACTATGATAAGGAACAGACTAAGGCAAGCACAGAGAAAAGAAGACGAAAACAGAGAATAGATAATCTCTAACTCGAGGTCAGAGTATAAGAGACTTTAGAGAAAACCAAATTATTTTCTAAAAAGTCTGACGGTAAAAATAGGATTTGAGAGCCTTTTGTTTGTCACGAAATAAAATAAAGCCCAACCCAATTTCAAAGAGATTGGAGCTGGTTAAGTATTATTAAATCCAATAAAAATAGGAAAATGTAGAAAAATCACTAAAACAACAAAAAGAAAAAGGGCGTAAACGATGGAATTTTGTGTCTGGACTTCATCACTAGGATTCGTGATTCTTTCAAAAATCGTTGGACTTCTCGACGTGTTCAATTTGAGTAGTCGCAACGCCTAATTCAGATAACCGAGCCCCAAATAAAGTCCATTTTCGTTTGTCCAAAAGGGCCATATAGCCATGGGCTTGTGCAACTACATTAGATACTTTGATATTCAAATATTTGAAATGTGTAATATACTTATATGAAATTCAATCGTCACGATATTTTATTTATATATAAATTTTTCTTTTGTTGTGATTTTGCTTTAGTTAATAATAAAGGGAATTGCTAAAAAAAGTCACTTTTACTCCGTGGAAACGCCTATTTTGGATTTTAAAAATTACTCTACGAAGACGCTTATTTTGGATTTTAAAAATTAGTCCGTGAAGTTATTTTTTGACATTTTTGCCCTTCACGAAATTACATAAATAGAAGAAATTACTCCGTGAAGTTGCCCTAATTTGAAAAGAGATTACAATTTGCTACATTCTCTCTACTTTCTCTCTCTAAGCATAATTGTTTTTCCACCAAAAATTAAAAGAACTAAAACTAAAACTAAAGAAGTTAACACTATCATTATTAATTTAAATGTTGCTCCTTACCTTCAAAACCATATAATCATATATCCTAACACTCAATAACTTATTTATAAAAAAAACATATTTACATCTTAGTATTAGAAAGGTTTCTCAAATAATAATGGATATTTTGTTTTAGTGTAAATTGATATTGTTTTTAGTTAGTATTAGTCTTTAGTAAGTGATAACCTACTAAAAAAATTACGAAAAGAGATAAAATTAAAAGATAAACGTTAAAAAGTTATAAAAAACGATACATGTATGTCTGCCAATGTCATGGCAGACACGATGGTGTTGACGTCATCGCCTCGCGGAAACAGTAACCCGAGCGCCATTGCATGGTGGGCAAATCCCTGTGTCCGCCATGCAATGACGCAAAAACTATCGTGTATGCCATGTCATGACGGGCGGACCCCTATTTCCATTATTTTCCTAGCGGAAAGTATCATCTTCTTCGACATGATGATGGCGGCGAATAGCATCTGGACGCCATCGTGTGTGGAATCGAGCATTTTTTTTATTTTTTTTAAATCACTTTTTTCAAAACAATAGAAAGATAAAAGGTTCGTCTCCATGTTGGTTTGTAGAAAAACAATTTTTGTTACCATTTCTCCAAAAAATTTAAATTTTACAAAGTTGAAAAAAAGAGAGCTTTGGCTAGTTTAAGTTTTGAGTTTTTATGATTTTAGTAAGCTTTAGGATATAAAATGTTAGCTTAGAGTAGATTTTATGTTTTTCAACTTCATGCAGTAAATAATGGCATAAAACGTAATTAAATAAATTTTTAAGCATTTTTGAGGTTTTTTATTAATGGCGATTTCGTAAATATTGAAAAATCAAAACATGCGACTTCACGGAGTAATTTGGATTTTTTTTAGCAATTCCCAATAATAAATTGCCCTCAAGTAGGATATAATTGTTAAATATTTTAGTGATATTGGATTAATTAGAACCAATATAATCATGATATTCGAACAAGTTAGAGAGCACAATCACTCGGGGAATCCGCACACTTACTAATCGAATTATTATGATTAGTATGATAAAAAAATGTAATCACTTGCCTAATAAAAAAAGAAAATTATGAGGTTGTTATTATTCAAAAAATTCATTTTAAATTCAAAATTTAAAATTTTCAAAATTAACTTCGGGTCAAAATTTACGTATTCTTTTAACATGCTAAAATATTTTGATGTTATTTTTCCTGGTCGAAATATACTTTTAATTGCAAATCATAATAAAAACACAACAAAACTCACATTCGCGGTTTTTTATGATTTTGTTTTTTTTATCTTATTGATTTTCTTAAAAAAACGATCAAAATATTTTAATCTAAAATTGTTTTACAGAACTTCTAAAATGATCTCCTATGATAAACTCGTTCTTACTACCATCACTAGAATGGATAGATTGGCCAATTCAAGATATTAAAAGAAGAAACCAGAAACATGCAAACCAAAATATATTAAAACAAGTCTAAAAGGGATAGAAGTTTCCTAGCTGTTTCTAAAGCTTAAAGCTTTGAAGCAAAATTCCCCATTTCACGTGAAATTAAGTCAACCAAAAACTACTAAAGAAAATGATGTTTGGACAAACACAAATGCAAATTAAAAGATAACTCTTTCTGGCATGGTCTTGTGGGTTGAACTGATAACGCAGCAGCTTTTACATCAAGCCAAGCAATCCAGCTGATTCCAACAACGTCGCTTTGATTTGCTCAGGATGAACATCTTGTTCTTTGCATTGCTGTATTCATTGGGTAAAGAAACAACTCGATCTTAGCTTCCGAGATAAATATATGACATAAACAGACCTTTAGTGAATCATAATTTTATACGAATTAAGACTCAGTCAAGATAAAGTAGCAATCTTGATACTAGATTGCTTGTTTTGAAGTTTTACTTTTTAGGGGGTCTTATTGTACTCTGATTTAAGGATATAAGCAAGATCCTGTACCTCGGCTCGGAAGATATCCATTGCAAACCCATTGAAACAGCTAATGACGGCCTGTTGGATGTCTAAACCAAGGTTGTCTAAAGCTTTCATTGTTGACAGTAAAAGACCCGGACGTCGGTTACAGAACATATGGATGTTTACACCTCTTCCTTCTTTAGCCCTTACTTCAATCTATACACATCAAAACCAAACACCGAATAAGCTCTTTTTTATTTTAAAAATGAATATGATAACATAAAATGTTTTCTCAAGCAAACCATGCCAAACAGTAAAGTTAAGTACAAATATACCCTTGCAGGCTGGCCATTTGGGCTAGGGAGTGAGCTAGGGCAGAGTTCATCTTTCATAGAGTTACGCAAGGCAGACGCAGTAGGCGTCAATGGGTTAAAGCTTGTAGTCGGTGTAACCGCAGGTGTAGCCGTAGTGGAAGAGCCAGGAGTGATCGACTCTAATTCGTTATTGATGTCATTGATTTTCTGAAGAAGTTCCTTCAAGTAATCTATTGCATCCCCAAGAATTGAAGCCCTGTCCATCTATATCACCACCACAACAACCAACATTAAAATGACATCACATTACTTTGCACATGAAAGAAAAAAACAAGAACGCTTTTCGGACAATTTTATAGGTTAATACATCTAAGTCCACTTCCTAAAGGTGGTTCAAAAGAAGAAGGATATCCTATCCTTGACGAATATTTTATCCGAACCGGAAAAATTAGGTACTGACTAAATTTAGAAAGAAAGTTTAGACTAAAAAAATATTATGTGACAGTACTTTAAAGAATTTTGTGTGAAACAGAGATAATAAATGAGAGGAGACAAAAGAACTTAATTTATTTGTATTTACCGAAGTGGGTCGAGTTCATAATGGCATAAACTGGGACGATATAATGATATTCACATGCGAGTATAAATATGCAAATTTGCTACTATAACAGAACCAGATTCTACAAACAATGCACGATTTAGTAAAATTAATTTTCATATTTTTACTAATTGGACCTTTTTTATAATGTTTAGAAGCCAGATTCGATGTAAAAACTTTAGCCGAGTAAAAACTGGAACAATGTTAAGAAAAAAGAACAAATAAACTTACTTTGCTGATCTTTGGGACAACAGAGCGCAACATATAGAGCCTGTCATTCAGTTTCTTCCGCCGGCGCCGCTCAGCCATCAAATTTTTCGCCGGGAATCCTTTTTTCTTACCCTTCTGATCTCCACCGCCACCAGAGACGGTACTATTCCCATTAGAGCTATTTCCACCATTACCATTCTCACTAAATTTGTTACCAAAATCAGTAACATCATCAGAATCATAATTGAAAGCACAAGTACCACCAAAACTCCCATCGTCCACATCATCACCACCGCTACCATTACCGATCATCATCATCATCTTCCTCTTCTTCTGCTGATAATTCTCTTCAGCGTCATCTGAAATCCCAAAACTACCCCCGTTCCCTGACAAGTTTTTCCGCAATGCCCTTTTCTGAAACAGAGTAGGTTGTGCCCCCACTGGAGGTAGATTCTCGAGTGGCCTGAGTTGCTTCGACCTGTTCATAAACAAACCGTTCTCCCCCGTGGTCCGGAAGCCTGAGAACCCAAAACCGGATTCTGGAAATTGACCCATTTGGGTCGGGCTGGGACACAAATTGGAACCTCCAATCGAGTTCAAATCGGTGAAGGTTGTTAAATCCACCGGTGCTCTATTCAAAACAGCAGAGTTGGGGGCAGTCGCCGTTTGATTGTCCATAAAACCTCCGATTTGGGTGAGATCAAAACCATGAGGCAGAGAATTGTTTGGCAAAATGTTCATGAGAGAAGACAAGTTGGGTTTGGGGTTTGGAAAATAGTTTAAATGGGTCGGGTCAGTAAGATTTGTGAAAACAGAGGAGGCAGGTGAGGCAGAAGCAGAGGAAGCCACTGTGTTGAGTAAAAGATTATCTGGCTCAACTAGATTAGGTGAAAATGTTAGGTCATGGTTTTGGATCATGCTGTTTGGAACGTACCAGTCATCATCTTCCCCCAGCAGGGCATTGAAATTGGCTAAAGAACCCAACTCGTCTCTGTTTTCCACAACAGCACCATTGTTGTTGATTCCATTGTTTTCTGACCAAACGACGCCGTTTCTTCCGGGAAGCATTTCACTTTTTTCTTTTTTTTCTGTTTGATTTTAAGTTTTCCGGGGGGAAATGAGAGGAAGAAGAAGACCAGATGATAATTGTTAGTGTGATGGATAAGAGAGGAAATGAAGATCTAGAGAGAGAGAAAAAAAGTAGTCGACATTAAATTTGGGTTTTGCAGGTATTTATTGAGAGTAAATTTAGATAGAGGAGGAAAAACAAAGGTGACAGTGACACGATCAACTGCAATGTTAAAGTTACTCTATAGTTTATCCTTATTTTTATTGTATAAAAAGTAGAGTAGTAACTTGTATTTTTGATAAATAAATGCGACTAATCCAGTTTAGTTACTTTAATAATTGCCACTAATCCGGTTATTAAACGTTAATCTAGTTTTTTTTTTAAAACAAGTAAAGACTTTTATTACTTAAATGAACAAATTACAACAGTTTGGGATTAAAATTGAACTAAGTAATAATCAAGAGGACATAAAGGAAATATATTTTTTCATTTAGGCGCCCAAAATTCCCTCCTTTGATTCAAGCAAAACTTCATCTTCGTCTTCAACTATCATCTCTGAAACTCAGGTAACGAAACTCAATCTAAGGCTTTCAAGAAGCGCAAAGGTTCTAAACTCATTTGGAGAATCATCACTACAAAAGTATAGATTTTTATTAATGGTAAGAACTTTTTTAGCAATCCAATCTGAACACTGATTCTGAATTCGAGAAATGTGATGAATTGTCATCTTTAGGTGAATTAGGGTTCTGCAAATATCCATTGAAGATTGAAGGTACCAGGCTTCGTTTCTGTTAGCGATGAGGTTAACTAAGATCAAGATGTCTGATTCCACATCAACGTCAATCCAATTTTTTTGTCTGCAAATGATCAAACCCTCGATTAGGGCACTGATTTCAGCGAAGAGAGGATTTAACTTGCCCGGAAGAGTTCCAGATCCAAGCAAAATGTCTTCATCTGAGTTTCTAATCAGAACGCCTCCACTAGCTTCCCCGTGACTGTTGCACGATCCGTCTATATTTAGCTTCATTCTTCCTGGATTTGGAGCTATCCATTTGAGGTATTTGGGAACTTTTCTGTTGTTTATCATTGAGCTACAGCCTAAAGAAACACCAACGCGATATGCATTAGTCCAGTGTTTATATGTTAGCATATTAGACATGTCCATACTTCTAATAATGTAGATGATTCTATCAATAGATTTCTTGACAGTATCAGGAGAACCAGAAAATTTTGACCAGTTTATGTTTCCCCAAATTACCCAACAGATGACTTGAGAAATGATGTGAGTGGTGTGTCTTTTGTTTTTTGAATACCAGAACCAGGAGTGAAGGACATGGGAAAGCACCATATAACGCCTTATTTTGATTTTGAAAAGGCAACTAAAATAGTTCCATAACTGCCAAGCAAAGCAACAGCTTACAAAGAGATGGTTTTTCTCTTCGCAGCTGTTGCAGAATTGGCACTTGGAAGCCATTTGAGTGTGCATTTTCTTAATGTTACTATCAATAGGAATAAAACCATTCAAAAGTTTCCAGCAAAGGAATGAAAAAAAATTGGGATCGAAGGGCTCCAGATCTTGTAGAAAAGACCAGACTTAGTGTAGGTAGTTCTAATACTTTCCCAAGTAGTTTTAGTTTCAAAATCCTGTTTATTTGATAGTCTCCAAATGATTATGTCAGGTTTATCAGCTTCAATTTTATACTTTGATAAGTGGATGATTCTATCACTAGGCAGAAATTTTTGCAAAGCATTGTAGTCCCAGTTGTTGCTTTTCCAAAACGTTTTTCCACAAGCATTAAGATACCAGTTGTGAGAGTTAGAATCACTTTTCAATGGTGGTTGATCATGTCAACCCTCCAACCAGAAGTTTATGCAACCTTGTCCTAGCTTCCATTTTATATTTTTCCCAGCTGTACTTTTGATGGCAGAAAGTCTTTTCCACATAATTGAGTCAATGTTTTTGCATCTAGCTTTTAAGGCATGAATGTCTGAGCAGTATATTTTATGCATCAAAGTGGACCAGAGGCTATTGTTCTTCCTGAAAATAATCCATAGTTTCTGTGAAAATTTTAATTGAATATCATTCAAAGTTTTTATGTTTAAGGCACCTTCTGCAAATGGTTTGCAAAAATGGTACCAAGTTGACCAATGAATAGTTTTCACATTAAAGTTAGATCTCCATAAGAATTTATTAAAGACTCAAGTTTCTTTATGGTGTTATTAGGAACAAGGGTGTTATGCATCCAATAGTAAATGATTGGCATTAACACATAGGTTATCAGGGTTAATCTGCCCCCAAAGGACAAGTTATTAGTATCATATTCAACAATTTTATCATGAATCTTATCTAGCAGAGAAGAGAAATACTTCCCTTTCTTATTGCGAGCAATAGTGATCCCCAGATAGTTGAATGGGAGAGTATCTGTGTTGAAGCCATCATTGATCTTTATGTTGTTTGTGTTTGAATGATTAGCTTTGCTGGAAATAATTAGGGGTGAGCAAACACCGAGAAAAACCAAACCGACCGATCGAATCAAACCGAAATGGATGGGTTTGGTCAGTTTTCTAAAACTAAATTTTGGGTTCGGTTTTATTTTTTCAAACCAAATTAATTTCGGTCGATTTTCGGTTTGTCCGGTCGAACCGGCCGAATAAACCGAACCGACCGAATTTACTGCATATATTATATACATATAACAATTTCATGATTTGTAAACAGGTGTCCTAGTGGTTATACCAGACTACCTAGAAATCCTGTTACCCTATGAGTAAGGGTTCAAATCCCAAATTCTGCAGCAAAAGATCCTTTTACACTTTATCTTTTTTACTTTTTTTATTTTTTATATATATTATGTCTCCCAAATTCTACAGCAAACACTTTATCTTTTTAGTTTTTTATTTTTATCTATATTATGTCACTTAAAAATTATATATTATGTCTCTTAATTTTTTTTATATATATTATGTCTCCTAACTGTTTATATATATTAGGTCTATTAACAGTTGGAAATTCAAAACATTGAAGTTAAAATTTATTATTCTTTTATATTAATATTTAAAATTATTCAATCATTCTTTTATTATCTAGCACCCTAACAAACGATAAACAATTTGTACCGCACCAAAACCAGATTCATATAATATACATCTCAAGAATTTTGTCGAAGTTATTTGGGAATGAAACTAATAAACTCTTTATGGCACGCAGTTTGCTTTGTTTTTCATGTTTGGTTCTGAATATGTAGGTGTGTTACTGACTTGATAATTGCTTATGCAACCTCTATTATTTTTTAGTTGGGAAAAGAAATCTTGTTACTTATTTATCACATGTAGAGGTGTCTAATGGTTCAGGAACCACGGTTCAAAGCTGACAACCTACTTAAGAACTGGCGGTTTACCTGCGAAACTGGCCCATTAGGATCCAAGGAGTATCTGAAGAAGAAATCAATATCATCTGAGCCCAAAGATCTAATCTAAGCAGACGCTGACTCTTAGTATAAACAGTCGTAAAATTGAAACTGGTATCACAACCCGGATAAGTCACCACCATATGAAGTAATTGATCATGATCATTATGCACATTAATCTCTACATCTTCATCCCAGAAAATCCACACCTTGTTGGAGAAATTTGCAGTAAACCTTTTGAAGCCAAGAACAACAGACACACCCTCAATCTTACCAACATCAACCATAGGTTCTTGAATAGACAAAATCTTATATTTGTTTTCTTTAATCATAGAAAGGAGCCTTCTCAATGTAGGCTTATTGTTCAAACCTCTAGCATTCCAACTAGCTATCTTTATCATTATTTGATAGAGATTTTTGTTTCAATTTTTATCCTTTTCTGGTCAGAGAATTGATAGTGATCTTTTTGGATTTTCTTCTTTTCATTTTAGACTTTAACTTACTGCTGATGATGGTACCAAAATCACTATTGTAGGATGAGTTTCTAGGAGAATTTTCACAGCTGCCAATGTTTTCATAATCAGGTGTCATATTGTTTTCTTCAATCTGAAGATTGCTTTGAGCAAAGTCTTGATCAAGCCTATGCAAAGCTTCTATAATTTCTATGTTATTTTTAACAGATTCATTGTTTTTACCATTATCCTCCCTTCTATCTTTATTGCAATCTTTTGTCTTTAAATCTTTATCCTTTCTTGTGACAACTGATTTCAGTTTTGTTCTATAAACTTTGTTAAAGGTTTGAATGTTGCTAGAAACATTTTAAAACGTTCTTGGCTCTTGATAGGTATTTTATTTAGCATTAACATATTTATTTTGAGATGTTCTTATCTCTTGATTGTTGTTATCTTTAACACTTTCATCATGTTTATCAACCTTCTCAACTTCTTTATCTTGATGATCAATCTTTTCAGACCTTTTACATTCCTCCTCTTTATGACCAATGTGGTAACACACATTACAATAAGATGGTACATTTTTGTAACTTAAGTTGATCCAACAGCCGTAATTGGATCCAAATCCTATCCATAGTCTATATTTAAGTATTCTTGAAACGCCAACCTCAACGTGAGGAAAGCACACATTCATGGCAGCTTTATTAATGTCAGGGACAATTACTTTGTATAGAGTTCCAATTGTTAAAGCCAAATCATGTATAACGGATTCATTATACATGAATTCATGAACTCTTTCAAAACGAATCCACACAAGAGTCTTTGGGTTCTCAAATATTTTATTAAATTCCGGACTCCAACGCAAAATTCTCATGATCTTTCCATCAACATTCCAACCGTTCTTGGACCAGATACTGCTAACATCCTCTTTAAGGTGAAACTCCATAAAGACATGCCTCGAATCATGACTCATAAACTTGTAGGCTCCTTTGAATTTGAAGTCTGAAGAAAGCCTTCTAACACAAATTTTCTGGGAATTCGCTCGCTGAACTTTCCAACAATCGTAGTAGTTGATTTTTTTAGCAGAAAATCTTTGACATCTTTCGTATATTGTATAGTGCAGTGATCTTCTGTTTCCTTACAAAACTCTGGCTTGATATCTAGTCTAGGATCATAAGATATTTTTCTAACAGTTACAGCATACGAATTCTTGGATCTAGAAGCCACATTTTCATGATGAAAAACATGAAACTCTTCAATATTAATGAGATTATTTGCAGATGAATCCATGACAAGGAACCAGGAATTCATAGATGTGAGAAAAAATGGAAGATTTTCGTTCTTGGAGACATTCTTAGAAAGCTCCATATTGCTTGTCAAACGTTAATCTAGTTTAGTCACTGTATAAATTGAGGAATCCATTCATTAGTTTTTGCTATATTTCATGTTAAACGTTTCTTCATACAAACTGGAAATAGTTGGCCGCACATGACATTGCATACTAAAATTCCCAACTAAATATACTAAAGTTTATATACATAATATAATTGGGTGGGATTTTTATACTGTGTATTATTAAATCTTTTAAATTATTATTGTTTATAGATATTTAGTATTTATTTTAATTAAAAAGAGTCAACGACGTTGATGAACTATAATGGTACGAGTATAGATAGTTTTAAATAAGAATTTTAGCAAGAGCTAAAAATTTTACAAAGCGAGAAGAGAATGAGTTTGGCTATGATTTTATTTTTTCTCATGAATCAGGATGAATTTATATTCAAATCATGATTTTGATATTTTTTTGAAAAGTTACTATTTAGAGTAGTTGAATCAAGATCTTATCGTGATTTTTTTTATTAAGATTGGTTTTTTTTATAGGTTGAAAGCTGGCAAGTATTTCATCACCATCAAGATACAATTTAAAACTTCACTTCCATTATTTTATAGTCTAAAGTGTTATAATTTGTTTGGATGGATGGCATTCATTGTACCTGTATTTAGGACTGATTCCTATAATAAAAATGTTGGTCAGGAGAATTCTGCCAAAGATGTTAGTGCAATATAATAAGTAGAGGATGTTTCATGTTGATAATCTAATGTAGCCCAGGATTATGTTTTCCAAGAAAATACTGGCCGATACAAAAGGAGGGGAATTAGAAGCATTGAAATCACAATTTGCTTTAGAGTTGAGAACTCATTTGGTTATTGATGTAGCAAAGAATGCAGGCAAACTGGTTATTGCCCAGATATTAGAATTAGGTCAAACACGTACTGAAATAGTAGATTTTGACGAGCCTTTCAGTTTTTGAAAATGTTTGGTAACCAAAATGTGACTGATAAAGCCTTAAAACCCAGGTTTTATATATACGCGTTATTTAAATATTTAATTGTTATTGTTATTTTATTCTAATATTTTATTTTAAGACATTTATGTAATTTTTCTATTTTGGGATTATGGTTTTGCGTAGTTGCTATATAAAGCATACCCTATTTTGTCGTCGGACTTTTATGAATTATATTTGAGATTATGTTTCTCTAAGTATTTTTTTTCACTTTAACCAAGAGTTAGGATTTATATCCAGTATTTCTTCTTTTCATTGTGTTTTGCACTCTCTCTCTCTCTCTCTCTCTTATATCTCCTCTACTATATTGGTATCAGAGTGACAGAGCTCCTACGACGTGGGTTAAGGAAATATTACCACTCACGAGAAGTCCACACTTCCAATCGTTGAACCATTCGGTCGGTAGGAGATGAATAACCGATTTGGCTAAATTGGTGAATGGATGAATTCACTTCGACATTAAATGAAGAATTGATAGAAGATATAGAGATGATGACCACCACCAAATTCCAAACTCTAATCGAAAATTTAAAGGCAAAAGTATTTTTCACAGGATCTAACCTCAACCATAGCTACAATTTGGAAATACCAAAGGGGAAGGAGCTGCTGGTGACATGGAGGGTTAACCGATACTCGACCATCCACTCTTTGATGAGTATGATGCTGACTACCAGGGTACAATTTCTGGTCAAACTATGAGATCTGATTTATGATGTATACGAAGTTGAGGGTGAAATCAATGTTAAAGACGAAGACGATTGGGTAACACCAAAAAACGTATCTCGTTATTTCAGCAAGGTAAATAATAAAAAAATCTTATATTTTAATTTTCTACTAAAGAAATTGTTAAATATTTGGTTGATAATTTTTTCTGTGACCCTAAGAACCCTAAGAACAAAAGAGGATCTATGATTAAGAATAAAAATGAAAGCCAACATATCAAAAAATAAAAAGAAATAAAAAAAATAATAGTGTCTTAATAAATGAAAAATATGATTTTCAATAAGAACTTGGGGGAGGTCGTCAATTCATTTACTCGAGCCATATCGTAGTGTCTTTGATTCTTTTGGTAGGGTTTATAGTGGTAGAGCTAGCTAGGTAAGGTTATTCGTTGGATGATGAAGAATACATGACTATCAAAGAAGTGACTAAGTTATGGATTTATCAAGCTCGATATAGGATACCTTTAAGTAGTGACCTCCTAATTCTTTGGTCCTAATTGAATGCATTGATGCATCGATCAAGAAACACAGACAAATAATCCAGTATATACTGCCACATCAACTTGAGAAACCATCTGATATTCAACAAAGAGGAATTGTTCATTTCTATAAGGGTTTTGATTGAAGCAGTTGTACCCAAAAGTGAGTTTTTACACGCGCAAAGGTGTTGGTGTGCTTAGTAAACGGGTTGGTGAGGCTGAAAGACAATACAAATTACTTTTTGAGGATGTAGTTTTTTTAATATTTTGTCGTTTTAAATTCGATGTCGAATTCATCCCAACCGAAGAAGAATGATGTAACGGAGAATGTAGACATACTGGTTTCTCGCTCAGGTATCGGAATTGGGTCAAACATGTACTCATATCAAATATTTCGACGAGTCTGTCAGTTTTCAAAAATGTGATTTGTCAGTAAGTTTGATACTCAAATTCGATCGATAAAGCCTTCATAGCCCAGTTTTTATATTTACACGTTATTTAAATATTTAATTGTTTTTTTATTCTAATATTTTATTTTAAAACATTTATGTAATTTCTCTAATTTGGGATTAGGGTTTTGGGTAGTTTCTATATAAATCATCTTATACCCTATTTTGTCGTCAGAATTTTATGAATTATATTTGAGATTATTTTTCTCTAAGTATCTTTTTCCTCTAACCTAGGGTTAAGGTTCATATATTTTGTTTTTTGTTTCTTTTTTTGTTTCTTGCAGTCGTGGATACTATTTCGACTATCCCCTCTACAAGTTATCCAATCCACGGAATGGTTTTGGTCAATATACACATGTATAATGGTCATTTGAGATGATATTAATTTCATATATATAGAAACTAAAGGCCATAAAAACTAAATAGCTTATCTATAAGACAACATTTTGAAACAGAATTAAAGAATCAATTTTAATATCTACTTTTTAACAGTTCTTTGATTTACAGAAAATAAGAATTTCTACAAGTGCTTTAATTTCAACAAATAAAAGTGATTTTTTGCCAAATAGTTTAGCAATAGCATACATTAACGTGCCATTAACATCTCTAATTATAAAACCTCCACTTGATTCCCATTTATCAGACATGAGCCATCACAATTAATTTTGATTCTGTTTTCCATCAGAGGGAACCATTTGATACACGAGAAAGGATTATAAACATGAATATAATGGAAAAACGTATTGTATAAGCAATATCATATCTCCTGACCAATATTTAGATTTGAGAAGATTAGCACTGTCCAAATTTGTAATGATCATAATTACTTTGTTGATTTTACTTTGAGAAGTAGGCTTGATATATTTATGTTTTGATTTATTTCTGGCATTGAAAATGGACCAACAAATGATGGAGGGAATTGTAGTTTTTATATGTTTTTTTGTTAACATGAACCAGATATTGGTTATATGATTGATTGTCATATAGTTACCAATTTGAATACCAAAAATATCTGCAAAATGGAACCAGACATTAGAAGTAGTTTACAAGCCACAAATAGATGGTTTACATGTTCAGAATTATCACAAAATTGATATTTTGATGCAAGGTTGAAATTTATTTTTAAAAAAATTGAATCAACAGATATGTAATCATTAAGAATTCTCCAAAGAGTGAATGAGTACTTATTTGGAGAAATATTATTCTAGAGTTTTTTATGAAGGACAAATCTATAACTCTTTTGTCTAATCATATGTCAAGTATCTTTTAGTGAAAAACAACCATCGTGAGATATATTATAAATAATGGAGTCATCTAAATTCACATTGATCTTAAGCTTTGTAATTTTGATTATGTGAGATGGTAACACATTTTCTTTAAGTTTGTTCATATTCTAAGACACAATTATGCCAGAATTCATTAACATGATTAGGATGGTACCATAAATATTTTTTATTATAAACTTGAATATCGTTATTTGATATGATTCAATACTGTTTATTATCAGAAAATAAAATATAAAAAAAATAAAATTTATTGATACTATATTGATTTTTGACAAATTTAACAACAATTACAAAAAAGCATAATTGTGTCTAAATGTTTAATTTTAGAATACATATAGTATAAACTATATTTTTATATCTTCATAATTATTTATGAAACTAAATTTTAAACATTGTAAATCAATATAGATTTATATTTCAATTTGATATAGATTTTTCGGTGCAAAATCTATTTCGAACAGTTTCAACCACTATTTTGAGAAATATATAACTTTGTATATAATTTTTTAATATAATATTTTTTTAATTAAAAACTGACTCATAGATATTTGAGAGCATATATGGAATTAAATTTTAAACATTTAAAATAAGTGAAAAAATAAATTTCAATTTGGTCTATAATTTGTTGATGCAAAATACGTTTTTGACAGCTTCCACAACTCTTACGAGAAATACGATATATGTAATAGCTAGTTTTGATTTGCCGGATAATCTATGAATTCTTGTTAAACAATTTCATATTCAAATTGTTTTGGTGGTTCTACAAAAATTTCCAATCAAATAAAATCAAATTATAATTCTAAGTGAACAAGAGAATGAAAATTCGAACATGATATTTTAAGATAATGAAAATCATATATGATTCGTATACAAAATCATAGAATAATCCGCCCTTTGGACCCCACAAAGGATACACTTTTTGACTATGCTCGCTAATCATGATATATTCTTGCAGTTGCGCACTCCACACGTTCCGAATTATTCGATAAAATATTGTGACTAAATTGGTCTACTTGTCGATCGAATCACGCTAAAATTTCTAATAATGTATTTGTCTATAAATTTTATTTTGATATCATACTTTTCTCATTAGAAACTAGACTTCTAGATATTCACTATCATATATGAATTAAATTTTAAATTTACAAAAAAAATGTTGATGAAAAATCAGTTTTATACAACTTCGAGGACTAGTACGAGAAATGTTATCATCTTATCTAGAAACTTTATTTTCGTATGACATTTGTTTACTCAGAACTAGACTCTTAGATCTTTGAAACCATATATGGAATAAAAATTTAAATATTCTAAATCTGTGTAAAATTATATATTAATTTCATACAAGATTTGTTGTTTCAAAATAAGTTTTTGACACATTCGACGACTGTTGCCAGAAATATGATAACTTTGTCTATAAATTTTATTTTGATATAATATTGTTTTGTTAGAAACTAGACTCCTAGATATTCACTACCATAAATGGAATTAAATTTTAAATATTCATAATTAGTATATAATTAATTTTTAAATTGATCTAAAATATGTTGATTCAGATTTAGGTTTCTACAACTTCGACTGTTATGGAAAATGTCATCCCATTGTTTAGAAATTTTATTTTTATCGCATTAGAAAATAGAATCCTACACATTCACTACCATATATTAAAATAGATTTCAAACATTCTAAGTTAGTGGATAATTACATTTTTTTTAAATATATCGATGCATAATCGATTTTCTACAACATTGACTATTATTACAAGAAATACCATAACCTTGTCTACAAACTTTATATTAATATAATATTTTTTTGCATTAGAAATAAATCATATTGTAAACAATAAACATTATATCATGCACAAGTCCTTTTTTTATCATATTTAAGTATAAGCTAAACGCATAGATAATATTATAATATTAAACTTGTTTTAATAATATTATTTTTTGTAATTCATAAATTTATATCATATATTGTATTTAAAATATCGGTATGTTACTGTATTGTTGCGTGGTTGATATTGAAAATCAATGACATACAAAAACAAATTGGTACATTACCGTAGTTTAAAATTAGCCTATCGTATTAAAAATTTGAAAAAACAAATTGACATGCTTTGATAAGACATCGACATGTTAGAGCAATATGACAAAACAAAATCTACCCTTGTATATAAAATTTTGATTAAACGTGATTATTACTATATGATTGTGTGTTGTTACACATATTTTGTCTTATTTTTATTCAAAGTTTAAAAATATATTATCATATTTTTAATGCATAATAGAAAACTATTTTTAAAATGGGTTAATGTTATGTTATATTAAATTGTATATAAATTTTGATTCATAACTTTTAAATAAGTAGAACGAATAAGTTTATATATCATTTTGGAATAAACCTACTAAGTATAAAAATTAGACATAATTATAATGTAATAATAACCTGCTTTATTATTTAATTTTATAAAAACAATTATCGTATTTTTTTATTTAGAGACTTCTTAAAAGTTTCGGTCAATGTAAAATGATTAATTATATTCAGTTGGAACTTAATTATCAGTTATATTCTTGAAAATATGTTTTAATCCATGTCAAATCACCATTGCCTAAGTTTCTCCAAAACATTAAAAATTCAAGTTTTAAACTCTGAAAGAAAATAATATAAATCCATGAAATACTTTTTTGCATTCTACAACCTAGGTATATATAATTTATATTTACCGTATGTTGCAACCAACAAATGGTCGAAGAGTCATTTTAAACACGATTAAAGCCTATCAAAACTTCAAAGGTTTAACGATGTGTATGTTGGAAATATATATATATAATCAAAACATAGTTTTATAGTTTTAAAGATATGAATTGTGGTCACCATTATGTTTTTAGAAAAAAAAAGTATTCAACAATGTTATTTCATGTTATATGTTTTATAGAATGGATGATTATTTTCTATAAATTATAAAAAAATTCAAAAGAAAAAAGTAACTCATACTGTTTATGAAGTGATAGTGGAATCGACCATCATGACAAGTAACTTTAAAGATAAGTAGAAATTGTATACCCAATTTGTCATCCATATAATATTATTTTGGCATGATAGCCATTGGACCTTCATTAGATTAATCAGACTTTAATTTTGTAAAATCAATATTATAAATTTTGATAAAAGTTCATTGTCTTGACTATGAAAACTTGTTGTCGTGATCACTTTTAAATTTCAAAAAGATTATCGTTGATAAAGAAATGGAACTTCGAGGACTGAAATGTAAAGAAGAAAACTTCTTATGACAGATTGTAAAGTTAGAGGAGGAAATTAGAACTTTATATTTAAGTTGGGGAAAAACATGCAATTATCCCTTTCATGTATCTGTTTTAGTTAAGAACTAAGTCCTTACACCTCTATATAAACCCCAAGGCTGATCTAATAAAGGGGTTGGCTTTTTAAAATAGATCACTTTTGCAATCTGATTTTCTCTCTCGAAAACCTATTCTCTCTCGACATTCTGACTTCTCTCAATTTACTTAGGCAATCCAATTAAACAACTCATCAATCATCATTATTATAATTTATATAGCACTATAGGATATTCATATATATCAAGATGAGCAAAGATTCTTTTTGTCAAAGTGACTATTATTCCGAATTTTCGATCCAGTTTTTATGGAATTTATGTGACATATAATTTAATAAAAAAATTAGTGATACTTTGAAATTATAATCTAGCATTTTTATGATATGGTATATTTTATGTAGTTGTCCAAGCTTCAAATTTTGTCTAATGAGATATAATGAGATAAATATATCGTTAAAGTCTTCCGTGTTAATAAAAATTTCATCCAGGTTATCTGAAGTATATTGTTTGAAAAAAAATAAGCATCCTGAAAATTAATATACTATAGTTTTTCCAAGTGGATACTTACCTATCAGGTAATTGTAACACTAATGATCTAAAAAGAGGTTTTGTTTTTATTTTCCATACATTGGCATATATATATGACATGAGTGTAATATAAATCCTTTTAAAAAGAATGTTAAATGTTACATATTTATGTGGACTTGAGACCTTTAATGTATATTGGTCAATATAGTTTTATACTATATAGAAATTGATCTATATGAAGATTTAATTATTTTTAGTATATCAACACTCAGTCTTTAAAAAGTTTCTAAATGTATAAGCGTAAAAATCGCACCACTAAGGATTTGCTAAAATTATTTATGTAATATGTTTAGAATAGTATTTAAAATAAGATAATTAGTTTACATAACAAATTTTATTGAATGCTAAAGTCCGATTGATTAATTGTTTATGTCTTGTTTTTCCATTTTCTTATCAATCTTGGGTTATAAGTATACTATTTATGAAACTTAAACCACACCCATAATATTATTAAGGTTATAAAATAAACAAAAATAAGCTTATCATTTGAGATGTCAAGATATTGCCAAAAAAAAACTTAAGAAGGACATGTCTACTTTATTTTTTTATATAGTTTTGATATCGATAAGACCAAGATGAAAAAAAATTTGGCCCGTGATGCTTTACAATGACAATTTTGAAGCATTAATATTTTAAATCTCTGAGATTATCTCTGATAGTATGAATTTTTAATTATAACTCCACACTACTCTGAACGTAAGAGTTAAAAAATAAATAGCGAAAAAATTGTGTTTCTTTTTATAAAAAATTAAAACATGATATGAAATATTATGATAAGATTAAGATTTGGCAAGCCAAATTATATTTGAATGTGTAGTATTTTAAGATATCAATTTAGTTTTATTTTTAAAAATATTTGACGAATTAATACAACAACAAACATTCTAATTTTTTTAAACGTGCAATAAATTAAAAAGAAAACAATAATAGTAAAAATAAACATATTTACACTCAAATATGTAAGTCCGTGTATAGTTCAAATTTATAATTCCATATCATTGTTAACTAATATATATTAACGTACTACATATACCGGAATCATAAAAAAAATTATTTTTTATTACTTTACTTTAAAGTCACTATATATATATGCAAAAAAAATAGATAAAATATAAATATTCAAACAAACTTTAAATATAAGTAGATATATTATTTAACCGTAAATAAATATCATAAATATATTTATTTAAATTTTCATAATCTATTTAAAAATACTATTTAGTATTAAGTGTTTGGATGATTCAAACATCTAATGATTGAGATCGAAACCATGCAATGCATATCAATTTATAGTTCTGTTCATACAATCAATTGAAAAAACATGTTGATTAAAATTTTAGTAAAGAATCCATGCCACTAGGATACCGATTGTTGATTGTTGTGTGAGCTGGTTACTATGTAGATTTAGGTTTATAATGTGTGTTCTGGTTACTATGTAGATTTAGGTTTATAATGTGTGTTTTTTACATTGGTTTTATTAATTAAACCAAGTTCGAGTGTTGTGATTTATCACATAAATTTGATTACATGACCAAAATTAAGATTTTTGTACTCAATTTTGGGTTTTATTTGTTGTTGAAAAATAACGGTTTTGCAGCAAACAGACCCAAAATTGGGTAGAAACCCGTGATATAACAAATTTACCGTGTTAACCCTTACTTTGTTTTCAAAAAACCTATATTGGGTGGTAGTTTTCACGACAACCCTCATTCTTGTCGTATCAAACCTATTGTTGGGCGGTAGTTGTCGTAGCAACCTCTTATATTGCCGCGACAACATGCTATTTTGCTACGACAATTAAATTTTTCACCGCGATTATAGGGATTTTTGTCACGGTGATGTTGAGAGATGAAATAAAAATACATAGTTACAGATGCACACCTTGGAGTGCACCTTGAGAGGCATTTCTTTGGACCTAAACCAGATACCATATATGAACTTGTTGTTTTTTATATATGGTTTTTCTTTCGTGGTTAAATAATCTATGGAATTGCATGACTAAGGCTTCTCAATTCGGTAAGGATTCATGAAACGATTATATTGGCTCACAAGAAGGTTATTGATCAATTGAGGAGCTTAGGTCTTGACAATTCATGGTTTAAAATATTATAAGCATTATCGGCCGTTAATATTTGATATATTTAATCATGAGTAGAGAATGTCATTATTTCATTGATGATAAAGGGTTTAACTTTTGAAAATAGGGAAACTATCCCAAAAGAAGGTTTTCCTCAATTAAGTTTATTAAAATTTGACCAACAGTGTTTTTTTGTCAAACTCGTAAAAATACGTGTCGATATGTTTGCCTAAATATACTTTATCTGCAATGTATGTTGTGTTTCACATGTAATATGTCATGTTTTAAACGTTTTTAATATTATATGTCAAATAATAATGTATCTTATGTGTTATGTGTTATGTTTTTATTATATTAAATGTTGGTAGCTTTAACCTATTAGGATATAAACCTCATATTTTGTACGAGTATGACAATTACTAATGGAAAAACGATATGGAACTGTATATGAAATATCATGATTATGGCCGAGCAATAAAAATTCCAAAATCTGTGCCCCTCACTAACACAAGTATTTCTAAAAAAACATAATTATTCGAGGCATATGGGAATAAAATAGGTTGTGTTTAGATATAATGAAACAAATAATACCTCAAAGGTTTCAGGGAGTTTTCCCAAATTATATCCCTAGTGTTGTTGTATTTCTCAATAAGATGGAGAAATTATTTACCAAAAAAGAGAAGGTGGAGATGCAAATTCTTATAAATTAAATATTCATCATTAAGTATATTGGAAAATGGACCGTCAGGGAACACATTATGGGGGATTCAATAATTGACACTAACTTAAGGGCTATTAAGATTGGTCTCATTGAAGAATGTATAGTCGAGTTTGTATTTATGTATCTTCCTCTAAAGTATAAGAACTTTAAAATTACTTATAAATGTACGTGTAATGAACTGTTTTTTATATTTCTCAAGAAAAAATGTAATATTTAAATTTGTTAAGGTGCACATGGTGAGATTTAATAAGGGGAATATAAAAAACAAATCGTGATGGAAATGTTTTTGGTTCATAATGACAATAAAACATATATAATCGATTGATGATAGATGTTTCCTCTACAAGAAGAAAGTATATCAGAAGAAAGACTATGAAGAATACCAAGCTTATATGAAAACAAAAGTTAATATCACTATTTTCGTATGTTCAGTGATTAATATGATTTCAGTTGTAAGAAACACATGATAGTTCTTGATTAGTTCTTGATGAGTCCGAATCCAGGACATCTCCCCGGAAGGGCAGGTCAGTGTAAATTCTCTCCGAATACCGGACAGATCATTTGGACCGGACGGATCACTTCGAAACAATGTGAGCCTAAAGCTGTTCAAACTATGACAAAAGTACTAAAAAACCTAAACACTTCCTGACTAAGCTACCTGTCCTCCTGCTTAGAACTCATGGGTCTTTAAACATGACCCGGGTCCATTAAACTTGACCCGAAAGCCCATAAGGGCCCAAACATCACACTATAAATACTCAACCACCAGCATTAACTTCTAATAATGAAAATTAACTGCTACCAAGCTGCTTAATTATCTATCCACCGTGAAACACCCTTACACCACCGATAAACACCCTTACACCATCGTTAAACACCCTTACACCACCGTTAAACACCCATGTACCACCTTGAAACTCCACTTAAAATTACTAGCCTACCCTCGGGCTATTTTTATCCACAACAAATTGGCGACCACAGCGGGAGGAGAGAGGTGCCTGAATCAAGCATTCGAAACCTGCCAAGAAATTCTGTCTGAATGAATCCGGATAATCCAGAGCTTCCACCAACTTTGCTCGAAGTGGTGGAAGAGAACGATGAGTATACTGTCCAAGAGCGTGACAGGTTAAGGCTTGAGATAGAAGCTCTGAGGGCTGAAAAGGCCAAAATGGGCGTGAAACAAAAATCCAAGGCATCGGTTGTTCATCACACCGACAACCCTAGAGAGCCTGAGGCTTCGAAAACTCATGTGAGTACCAAAAAGACACATGCTATTTCTAAAAAGTCTCACCGGTCCAAGCCTGTGGAGAGCTCTGACTCAAGTTCGGAATCTTCGGGCAGCTCTTCGGACAGTGAGGGAAATGAAAAATCCTTGTCCTCTAGCAGTGATGAGGGTCGAACCAAGAAAAAGAAAAAGCAGGTTAAGAAATATTCGAGAAAAAGAGATCACCATGGAAGAATGAAAAGGCATATTGGAAAGGGGACATCTCATAACCGGAGGCATGTAGACCGGATGCTGATGGATCCTTTCGCTTTCCACGATGAACCAGGTATCTTTGCAACTCCCAATGAGGATACTGTGTTCAGTCGTGGAAGAAATTGGAGGCAATCTCCACTATCTTCTAAAATCCTGTCCGGAAACCTCCCCAAGAGGTTTGACAGTACCAAGATGGAGAAGTACGATGGCAGTACTGATCCGGACAATCATCTGGAGCAATTCAAGAACTTCATGATGAACTTTGATGATGATGATAAACTGCTCTGTAGGGCATTCTCCCAATCCTTCACGGGGAGTGCTCTGAAATGGTACAACAGCCTGCCTCAGGGTTGTATTAAAGACTTTGATACGTTTTGGGTGGCCTTTCGAAGGCAGTTTGTGGGGAGTAAGGAGTTGAAAGACAATGGAGACACAATAATCCATTGTGCCCAGGAGCCAAACGAGTCATTGAAGAAGTACATAAGTCGTTTTGTGAACACAAAGAATGGGTTGGCTGATTGCTTCGAACAGGTGGCAATAGCGTCCCTAAGACAAGGCTTGAACCCAGGCAACCTGGCTGATTCGGTGACCAGAAAGAAGGCCATGACCTGGGGGGATTGCTAAATCAGGTTGGCAAGCAAATAAACGTTGATGAAACAAAGAAGACCAGGGTACACAGACAAGTGAGATCCACCCCGGTGGCACCAACTCCAAATCAAAACCAGTCCGGGAATAGAGCAAGAGAAACCGGACAGGGGCATGGTAGAGGAAAAGCTCAGTCTCAGCCAGCTGCTCCTGCTCAAAGTCAACAATCCAGAAACAAAAGAGGGCCATGGGTCCAACCGGAGTGGTTCGCAGCGTAGCCACCATTTTTGATAAAACAAAAGATGAGGTACACTACCGGAGACCGGCAACCTTGCAGTCTCCCAGAGAGCATCGTAACAACTCCTTTTGCCAATACCACAATGATATTGGCCATACCACTGATGATTGCATAGCATTGAAACAAGAGGTACAAAACTTGATTGAAAGGGGAAAGTTGGGTGCGTACGTTAAAAGAAGAGGAGGCAACAGGCCTGACAACACTCACCGGGTTGGTCCAAGTAATGCTGCTCCGGAGGGGGCCATGGTAATAGTTGAAAGGTTTGATGTGGAATCTGAATACTTGGATCCTGATCCCACACAAAATAAGGTGGGTGCCATAGAGGAGTATTCTAAGACAGTCTCCGGGCTCATTAAATTCTTCGAGTCACTGACGATTTTCGGAGGGGACACAATGACTGCCCCTACTGCTTCTTCAAGAAAGAGGCATGTTCATAATTTAGCCTCCCAGTTAGAAGGAGGCATGACATCCTATCAATCACCAAACTCATTCCCATTCATAGTCTTCGATGAGGATGATTTGAGAGATATTACTGGCCCTCATGAGGATGATGTTGTCATAGGAGCATCTATAGGGGGCAATGAGATAAGGCGAATTCTGGTGGATACTGGAAGCTCTGCCAATATCCTTTTTCTAAACACTTACAAGAAAATGAAAAATCCAGCTGTGATTCAGAAGTCGGACAGATCAATCGTGGGCTTTACAGGCAGCTCAGCCGATGTGATCGGGGAGTTTGAAGAAGAAGTGTTATTGGGCAGGGGCCTACATTGCTACAAGGTGATGCCTTTTGGCTTGAAAAATGCTGGGGCTACTTATCAAAGGTTAGTTAACAAGGCATTTGCTAATCAAATTGGAAGAAATATGGAGGTTTATATTGACGATATGATGGTAAAAAGTGTGGATGAGCAGTTGCACTTGTCCGACCTCCAAGAAACTTTTGCCAACTTAGCAAAGGTGAATTTAAAATTAAACCCTGAAAAGTGTGTGTTCAGAGTGCAGTCCGGGAAATTCTTAGGGTACATCATAAGTGAGCGTGGAATACAGCCCGACCCGGACCAACTCAATGCCTTATTCCAGATGGAGCCTCCTCGAAACATTAAAGAAGTACAGCGATTAACGGGGAGATTGGCTGCCTTGAACAGATTCATCTCCAGGTCTTCGGACAGGTGTGCTCCATTCTTTCAAACCTTGAAGGGTGCAAAGGGGTTTGAATGGACACCATAGTGTGATGAAGCATTCAATGAAATCAAGAAACATCTTTCCTCTCCCAAAACTTTGTTCAAACCAGTTGATGGGGAGACTCTCTTTGTGTATCTGGCTATTTCAAGTTGTGCCATCAGTGCAGTGTTAGTAAGAGAGGTCGATGGGCATCCTCACCCAGTGTACTACATCAGCAAAAGCTTGATTGATGCTGAAAGGCGATACTTGAAACTCGAAAAACTGGCATTGGCTTTGGTGATAGCTGCAAGAAAAATGAGGCCCTATTTCCAGGCTCATCCTATCATTGTCCGAACATCTTTCCCTTTAAAGAATGTCCTTCAAAAATCAGACATTTCAAGCAGAATGACAAAGTGGTCAGTAGAGTTGGGGGACTTCGACATAGACTTTGCTCCCCGGACAGCAGTAAAAGCCCAAGCTGTGGCTGATTTTCTGGTTGAATTCCACTCTGATAGGGATTCAAAACAACCTACTGATTCAAAAGACAAGAAAGTGTGGATTTTCCGAACAGACGGAGGATCTAGTACCATGGGATATGGGGCAGGAATATGTCTCACTTCCCCATACGGGACAACATGTACCAAGCTATTTGTTTTGCTTTCAGGACGTCCAATAATGAGTCTGAGTACGAAGCAGCCATAGCTGGGTTAAAGTTGGCCTATATCTGTGGAGCTAAAAGGGTCAAGCTACTAAGTGACTCCCAGTTGCTTGTCCATCATGCCTTGGGCTTATCAAAGGCTAGAAAGGAGCAATTGGTCAAGTATTTACTCCTCTTAAAAAATGAAGCATTAAAGTTTAAAGCTGTTGTCTATGAGCACACCCCCCAGGCAGAAAATGAGCTAGCAGACTCATTGGCAACGATAGCATATACGGAGTCCTATCCATGGATCCATGTACTTGAAAGCCCTTCTATTCAGCTCAATAAGGGTGAAAAATAGGAAGTCTTTGAAATACAAGTGAGTCGGCCTCAAGACTGAAGGTCTCCTCTTATGCAATATCTGTCCGATGGTATTGTGCCCTTAGATAAATCACAAGCCAGAATGTTGAAACACAGGGCTCGTGGTTTCATTATGTTAAGAGAAGTCTTGTACAAAAAGTCCTATAGCAAACCTCTCCTACGTTGTTTAGGCGATCATGAGTCACAAATGGTTCTCTCCGAATTGCATGATGGTGAGGGATCAGCCCATTGTGGATTTAGAGCTTTGACAAGAAGAGTGTTACTCTCCGGATACTATTGGCCATCAATCATGAAAGATGCTAAGGAGCTGGTGAGAAGGTGTGACCCATGCCAAAGGTACAACAATGAAATTCATGTACCAGCCATTCCTTTGGAATCAATTTCTGAGCCCATCCCGTTTGCTCGATGGGGATTGGACTTGGTTGGACCTCTCCCTGTGGCGTCCGGAGGGCGTAAAACTATAATTGTGTCCATCGACTACTTCTCAAAGTGGGTAGAAGCAGCTCCCTTGGCAGGGACAACCTCGAAAGCTGTCATAAAATTCATTATGTCAAACATATGTTGTAGATTTGGTGTCCCACAGAAGATAACAACAGACAATGGGCCACAGTTTGACAACAGAGAAATGGAAAGCTTCTGTGCCTCAAGGGGTATTCAGCACTGCTTTTCTTCACCTTTCCACCCACAAGCCAATGGGCAAGTTGAAGTGGCTAATAGAACAATACTGTCCGGTTTAAAGAAAACTTTGGAAGGGGCTGCTGGGAAGTGGCCTAGTTATATACAAGAAGTCTTGTGGGCCTACCAGACAACACCTGGGGCCGCAACACAAGAATCCCCCTTTGCCTTGGTCTATGGAATGGATGCAGTAGCCCCCATAGAGAAGGCATTCCCTTCCTTTCGTGTTCATAACTTCTCCGGACATGCTAATGAGATGGCAATTAGAAATCAGCTCGATTTGATCGAAGAAAGACGGGTTAAAGCTCATCTTAGAATTGCACACTATCAGGGCTTGATGAGAAGCAGGTTTGCTTCTAAAGTTAAAAGGAGAGATTTTCAACCAGGAGATAAAGTATTAAGGAAAGTTTTCTTGTATACTAAGGAAAAGCTCTTCGGAAAGCTGGCCCCAACCTGGGAGGGTCCGTATACTGTGGTTGAAAGAATCAAGCCTGGGACTTATTGGTTGGAAGACAAAGATGGCAGGGTTTTAACTCACCCTTGGAATATTGAACACCTTCGAATGTACTTGGAATAACACCTGTGTAAATATTTACTTGTTTAAACATCCATGTAAATATTTGGGGGCATACCTTCCCCTTTTCGGTGGCACGGAGAGCTTTCAATAAAATTTGGTGCCTTCTTCAAAATTCTCTAAGTATTTTCAAAATTTTATCTCTTATCATACTACCCGGACTAAAAGATCTAAGGGCTATTTAAATTCTAGCCGGAGAGTCTTAATACTCTCACAATACAATAAAACTACTTAAACTCCAGCTATTTAAACAAATAATGAAAGAAGAGGATGGTTGAGCAAAATAAAAACATTCATTTAACAACTTAAAATTGCCTTGGCCTTCCAAGGACTTTTTGAACAAGTTTGGGCACAATACAAAAAATCTAGCCGAATAATACGGACACCATCACAAAAAGAGTGCCTTGGCCTTCCAAGGACTTTAGTTCGAATAAAAGATAAACAGAATAAATTATAAGTTAAGGTTGAGCCTTTGAAGATGGCTCGCCCTCATCTGCTTTCTTGCCCTTGATGTCGCTCCTCTCTTCGACTATCTTCTTGCCTTTGGGATCAATCTCTTCTTCACCTGGGCTCTCTCCGGTTTCCTCTTCATTATCAGACGAGGACTCACTGGAATATCCCTCGTCAACCATAGTATAATATGGAAGGTATTCATCATCCACATAGCGCCATAAGCTCCCTAGTCTCCTCTTCGGGAAATTTTCGTGAAATAGGAGAACCATATCAGACTTCACCCTTTGAATCATTAGCTCCTCGCTTTGTATCATCTCCCTGGCATAGGCGTTGATCTTGGCCTTGATGGTGGCTTCTTGGTCCCTCACCACAGCAGCCTTCTCTTCAGCAGCCTGAGTCACTGCATTCTCTAAAGCGATTTTGTCAGTGGTCAGGTTGGTGATAAGCTTCTCCTTGGCTGCAGTTTCTCCCCTTGAGATTGTCAGGTCCTTCTCCAGTCCGGACAGCTTATCGTGAAGATCTTTTATGGTTTCTTCTAGGGTGGCAACTTTTGTGTTGCTTTCATTTTGCTTCTTCTTCAGCTCCTCATTTGCCTCTTTAAGCAAGTCAGCATTGGTGGTGGCAGTACGGAGGTCTCCGGACAGCTTTTCCTTATCAGACTTGAGGTCTTTGATAGTGTCTGCTTGACTCCGGACTTGCCTTTCCAAAGTGAGCACTGGTTGTACATTGCTAAGTAGAGAATGGGCTATAATATCCTTCTCGCTAGAAACCATGAAAGTCTTACCATTAAAATTGACCGTGTTGGAGCTACTCGGAGGGATGTAGGGCCCTGCGAACTCGTCTCTGGGCAGGCCAAGAAAATATTCACCAAGTCCACCCAGACCGGTGATGTCCATTTCATCCAAGTTAAGCTCTCCCCCCTCAACTTCATCTGTATGGAATTCCTTTGGAATCTCTTCTTGAAAGTCTCTTGGGATCTCTTCGACCAATGTTGGGTCAGTAGGAAAAGAGGGCTCCGAGTCCCGGAGAGCAAGCTCATCTCCTTGGGAAGTCTTTTTCTTCTTGGCTTCCCTATCAGCACTTTCACTTGCTTGCTTGCGAGTCCTCTTGGGATGCCCTTGGAGGTTTTGGGAGGTTTACTTCCTGCTTTTCGCTCTCCTGCTCCACCACTTGTAAAAGGGCTGCATCAATTTGAACTTGTGTTAGCCCCTCTGGATCTGTTGGGGCCTCCTTCTCAGTATCACCTGCCACCTTCTTGCCTCTTCTTCTGCCTTTCATTTTGCTTGGGGCTTTGGCCCAAGCAGGCAGGTAGAGTGTCCCATCCAGCTCGTGGGACCTTCTCAGCACAATGTCTTCATCAGGCTGGGTGGCAAGCTCTTCCCAAGTTAGGTCTCTCCGACCTGTTGTGTTCCACAGATGAGACCTTGCTAGGTTTCCAGTGGTAAAGGCCTTGTGGAAACGGTTCTCCCAGTTCTCTGCAGCCCATGCGTTGATTTTGCCACAAGTAGTCTGTTCGGCCTTCAGGTAGTCCCCGAACTCCTTTGGCAGCTCTGTTAAAACAAAAGAGAAATTGGTTAGTACAAACTTAATTTAAAAAATAAAAAGAAAAGAGAGATCTGAACAGAAACTTGAAGTAAAAAACTTACGGTCACTCCTCCATCTACTCCTGAGAAGGCTTGGATTCTCTCCGGCCTTGATTTTCTTGCCGTTTTCCCACGAGCCACTGACAAACAAGAATTGGCTCCTCCATTTGCTCTCCGACTCCAGGAGATCATCAACAGCTTTGAGATCGTTCCCCATGTTGAAATGGTAGAAGGGGAACTGATGATGCTTGCACAGGTTGGCCACTGCAGCGAACTCTTCCATAGGAAGAGGGATCCCTGATAGCCTAGATGCCATTATGCATGACATCAAGGTGAACCAACCATTGGGGCTTAACTGTGATGGGCAGAGTTTGACCAGGTGGAAGTAGCGCACGATCTCCGGGTCTAGTGGGAACCTGAGTCCCCAGTTAAATAGCTTCGTAAAGAAGACTATTTCATTCCTTTTACAGTCCATCGGGGTCTCCGGATCGATGGGAATCCTTATTTTTACGTTCTCAGGGATCCCCCACTTTGTGCGCATTCTACCCAGATCAGAGGTATGGATAAATGCATACTTGGTCTTCTGCAAGGCCAAGAGGTATTTGAACTCAACTTTGTGGAAGCACGGCCCCACTCTTCCCTCAAGGCACTCCGACAGGTCCAGGCGCCTCAGATTCAAATTTTCTTCCCCTTTTTTGCAGCAGCAGGAGTGGTATCAGCCTGTCCGGAGGACTCGGACTCAAAGGGGACCTCTTTAGTAGAGTTCTCCATTCTCTCCTCCATAATTGTTTGAGGGACTTCTGTGGAAGTGGTTCGGGGAGGATTAGTGCTTGGCATAGCCTGCCCTCCGGACTGTTGCCTCACCTCGAGTTGAGTTTCTGAGGCAGAAGATTCTTTGGGGGGTGCCGGGCTGCTGGCCTACAGACCGGACAGCCTCTCCCGGGGAGCTCTAAAGGGCACTCCAGACCCAGAGTCACTATTTTTTGTCCCCGATTTTGAGGGAGTGTTTTTAGAGGTTAGCCCTTTAACTAACCGGCTTGGCCTCTTGATGACTAATTTCTCCGGGGAGTGGTCAGAGTCAGACCCCATGGCAATAAAAGACGATTTTTTCCTAACACTTGTAGCAGTAACTCCCGGTTCAACAGCAGGGATTGACTCCTGAACTGAGGAGCCAGATACTATGGGAGAAAGGGTAGATTGAAAGAGATTTCTAGGCTTGGTACCTTTGGAAGAGGATGAGCCCCTATCAGACTCGGCAA
The DNA here is from genome assembly GCA_036936605.1 of Limnanthes douglasii subsp. nivea. Lineage (NCBI taxonomy): Eukaryota > Viridiplantae > Streptophyta > Magnoliopsida > Brassicales > Limnanthaceae > Limnanthes > Limnanthes douglasii. The sequence goes on from JAUPFV010000001.1 coordinate 270,089,876, forward strand.
CAGAGGAGGCTGGTTTCTCAACAGGCGACGATGGTAGCCCTGCTGCTAGTCGTTTCTCCTTCTCGACCCTTTGTTCTTTCTCCAACTCCGAAAGATTGAGCCAACCGCCTTTGATCAAAGCTGTTCTTGCTGTAAACATAAAACAGCCAAGGAAATTTTCGTTCTAGAGAGATAAAGCTCTGGGTGAAAATGCAGAGTGAAATTTGAAAGAGATAGTGAGACAGTGAAAAATGAAGGAGAATTTATAGTAAATATGAAAAAAAGGAGTTGATTCCTAGGAGAATCCGAAAAGTCAGGTAATGATTAAAAGGCGGCGCTAATGTCATTATTGGAAATTAAAGAGGTAACTTGTTAAAGAAGGTGGCGCGAAATTCAAGGTGAAAAAACGGCTGGAGTGACCAATCAGGGAGTGACACGTGTCCCATTAACTCTGGCAAAAACCGTTTGGAATTCGTAACGTTTGACCTGTCCGGGTATACCCATAACTCTCTCCGAATTAAGAACCACTTCCTGTAATCGGACAGTTTTTTAGTTCTTTAACAAGGACACTTGCTCAAACACCTAAAAAAGGGGCTCCTGATGAGTCCGAATCCAGGACATCTCCCCGGAAGGGCAGGTCAGTGTAAATTCTCTCCGAATACCGGACAGATCATTTGGACCGGACAGATCACTTCGAAACAATGTGAGCCTAAGGCTGTTCGAACTATGACAAAAGTACTAAAAAACCTAAACACTTCCTGACTAAGCTACCTGTCCTCCTGCTTAGAACTCATGGGTCTTTAAACATGACCCGGGTCCATTAAACTTGACCCGAAAGCCCATAAGGGCCCAAACATCACACTATAAATACTCAACCACCAGCATTAACTTCTAATAATGAAAATTAACTGCTACCAAGCTGCTTAATTATCTCTCCACCGTGAAACACCCTTACACCACCGATAAACACCCTTACACCATCGTTAAACACCCTTACACCACCGTTAAACACCCCTGTACCACCTTGAAACTCCACTTAAAATTACTAGCCTACCCTCGGGCTATTTTTATCCACAACAGTTCTAACCATTTATGATTTTGTTTCTTACTTTCGAGTGGCTATTTTTTGTTTTTAAAGATGTTTTGTAAGTACATTCATTTAAAAGTAATTTGATTTCTTTTTTTTGGCTTTTGACAATTTTGGTTATTCTTGTCTATTTGGAAATAATCAAATGGTTCTTTCAGTAAATAATACTGTGGTTGGCACTAAATATTTGCAAATTAATTATATTATGTATTTGTTAGATATAATTGAGCATCACAATGAAACAATAAACACAAAAGTACCAAATAAACTGATTAACAAAATTGATAATTTGGAAAATATTTAGCACGGGCACGTAAGTCATATCTCTAAATTAAGAATATATAAGATTTTTTTTAGGGTTTATTAATTCTTTACTTGTATCAAATGTATCAAATGGAAGCATACCAAGAAAAAAAGTAGAAGTTCGACGAAAGGTTCGAAGAATGGTAGAATAAGGACTAAAAGATAATGCTGTAAGTAAGAAGATTACCTCTAAGAACACAAATTCTCTTCAATGGGTATTTGAATAGACAATAGAGAAAGATAAAGTAACTTGAAATTATGATTATACATTTTTAGAGTTTCTGTTTCTCTTACATATAGATTTAGAGTATATTTTTGTTTGCGATCTTACATCTCTTACCAAGTAAATTTATGGGGTGTTTGGTAGATGTTTCTGGAGATAAAATTTGGCTTCTGGTGTGTTTGGGTGTTGGTACGGGAATTTGGTAAAATCGGTGGCTTGGTGTTTTGATTCAGATATTTTGGTGTTTGATAAGAATTTGGAGTAGAATATGTGTTGGTATTGAAGGAGGGTTGTTGTGGTTTGTGAGGGAGTAGGCGTAAATATGATTCATGCATCATAGCTATTTTTGGTGCTTCGCCAATGGATTCCACATTCTGAAACTGTCTCATATGAAGCTGCAAATGTGGATTTAGATTAGTCAAGAAAATACTTAATGCATGGGCTCGTGGTAGGGATAATCGTGTGAGTTTACACTCGAATATATCATGAAACACCTCGACCGAATCGGTCTCTTGTTGTAAATTAACCAACTATGATAATGGATCAACATACAATCCTCCAAAATGAGTAAAGATCGCAAGAACATATTCTGTCCATGGTGGATATCAATTGAAACGTTATGAAATATAGTTATGGTGCCATTGCAATATTTTTCCTGTCATACGGATAGTAGTGAGTCTTACCTTCAATTCATCTAACGTTTCGTTAAACCCAACCTTAGTAAGGCGGGTGAGAAAACCTCTTGTTGGTGTCCTATTACGTCCATGATCGGTTCTACGATTCGAACCTTAGATGAGGATCAACGAATCAGGTGGTTCCGAAGAGAATGTTCGGAGAAGTTTCGTGAAAACGCCGGAATGTGAAGGATCATCGTCGACCAACGGACGCTTTTCAGGGTTCTGTGTAATAGGGCATAACTCCGCAAACATGTTCTTAATATCGTTGAATCGATCAGTCATCTCATCCCTTAATAGATCGTTTTGTTGAAGTTGAGCCACACGATTTTATTCATTTTGCTTGGCTTGATTGACCTAAACTTACTTAATCTCTTTAAGTTGCTTAACTTGAAGGAAACAAAATTCCGGTCTGGAGGATCGATGGCTCTGATGCCAATGTTACGGGACTCGTTAGGCGCGATAAATCCAAACTTAAAAACCGGCGAAAGGTTCAAATAATGGTAGAATAAGGACTAGGAGATAATGCTGTAAGTAAGAAGATTACCTCTAAGAACAAAAATTCTCTTCAATGAGTATTTGAATAGACAATAGAGAGAGATAAAGTAAATTGAAATTATGATTATGCTTTTTTGGAGTTTATGTTTCTCTTATATATAGAATTAGAGACATAAATAAAGAGAACCAAACAGATATCAGTTTAGGGTTTAAATGAATGAAAAGTAACGTATAAATCTAGTAGAAGACCAATAGGATCTCTGTAACATTGCCCTTTTCTTCGGAACATCCTTGTCCTCAAGGATTGAAATTTGTGTACTTGGCAGCAAACTTTTGGTAAAACTCCCAAGTAACGGCCGATAACAGATAACCTTTCAATTGAGTGAGAACTGATGCTTGACTTTTTTCTTTCAAGATTACTTCGGGTTCTTTAGAACTTCCCAAGTCGACGAGGTCTGGAGACAGATCAGAGATTGTTGAAGGTGAGTTAAGGAAAAACTTCAGTTGTCTCACATGAAAAACATCGTGAATGGATGCGGTGGCCGAAAGCTCCAGCTTGTAGGCGACAGTCCCAATTTTATCTGCAACAAGAAAATGATTATAATATTTTGGAGCAAGCTTATTCGATACCTTATTGGTTTTCAATGAATTCTTCCGATATGGTTGGAGCTTGAGGTACACGTAATCGCCTAGGTTGAATGCGCGGTAGGAGTAGTGTAAATCTGCAGTTTGCTTCATTCGATGTTAGGCACGAATCAAATAAAACTCTAACATTTGGAGGATATCTTCCCGTTTTTGAAGAGTCTTATCGATAGTTGGTGATTTTCTTTCTCTGGGTATGTAAGGAAGGTGGGTTGGAGGCGGGTATCCGTACACGATTTCGAATAGCGCCATGTGTGTAGCGGTGTGGTAGGTGGTATTATATCGCCACTCGGCTAAGGGAAGCTATTTGGACCATGTTGTTGAAGCTTCACCTGCCATACATCATAAATAAGTCTCAAGTATTTGGTTAGTGACCTCTGTTTTTCCATCGGTTTGTGGATGATAGGCGGAAGAATGTTGAAGATCGACTCTGTGCACTCGAAAAGTTCTTGACGAATTTTGCGTAGAAAGCAGGGTTTCGATCGCTAATAAGGTCCTTCGGCATACCATGGTATTTGAAGACATTATCAAGATAAATTTTAGCAATAGAAAGTGGTATATGGATGCAGGATGGTGATTAAGTGTGCATGTTTTCTTAACCGGTCGATAGCAACAAGTATACAATGCTTCCCGACTAATTTCGAAAGTCCTTCGATAAAATCAAGGCTAACTGATTCCAAAAGTCCGTCTTGTATCGGAAACGGCTGTAACAACCCCTGTTTCTTTTGTCTTATTGTATTTGTTTTGTTGACATATCGCACAGTTCCTTACATAATTTTGTATTTCCGTACTCATTTTCGGCCAATAAAATATATTTTTGGCACGATGAAGAGTAGAGTCACGACTCGAGTGACCTCCAACCACTGAATAATTTAACCACTGAAAAATTGAAAATTTGGTTTCTTTGTGGTTTTCGATAACTAGCTTTCCTTTCTTGGCGCAGTTCGTGGTTGGTGTCCATATACCATAGGATGAACATTCGTACCACCAATAATATCGTCGATCATGTGCTTGAGGGAAGGATCAGACTTCCAAAGAAGCCGCATGGAATCGAAAAAACCATGATTGAACTGTAGAGAACGTGAGACTAAGGAGTTGTGAACCCATAACCTATGATAGAGCATCGACGGCGTGGTTTTCTTTTCAGTGTTTGTACTCAATAACAAAATTGTAACCCATCAACTTAGAAATCCACATGTGTTGAAAATGAGTAGTGAATTTTTTATCCATCATATATTTTATACTCTTTTGATCGGTTTTAATGATGAATAAGAGATAAGCAAGTTAAGCATGCCATTGTTGAACTGCATACACAAACCGCAAGTAACTTTTTTTCATAAACTGGAAGTCGTTGGTGCCGAGGTCTCAAAGCTCGACTAATAAAGCACATCGAACGAATCTCTTGCATAAGAACCGCTCCAATCCCTACATTAGAGGCATCGGTCTTGACGACAAAAGTTTTGTCAAATCTGGTAATGCTAAAACTAGAGTAGATGATAAAGCTCTTTTTAAATTTGTAACAGCAGCGTTTGCTTCTTTATTCCATTCGAAACCATCTTTTTATAACAAGTTGTCCATGGGCCTAACAATCACACTATATCCTTTGATGAACAGCCGATAGTAATTAGCAAGTCCTAAAAAACTTTGTAATTATTTTACATCGACGGTGTAGGCCATTACGTAATATTATCGACTTTACCTAGATCGATTTCAACTTCCTTTGCTGAAATGAAGTGTCCCAAATACTCAACTATATTTGCTCCAAAAATACATTTGCTTTCTTTGAGGTAAAGTTAGTTTTGGTGGATGATCTCGAAAATAGTTTTATAGGTGGGTGAGTTGCGCTTCCCAAGTAAAGCTATACACCAAGATATCATCGAAAAAGACGACTACAAACTTTCTCGTTACTTCACTAAAAACGTGATTCATGAGGCTTTCAAAAGTACAAGGGGAATTTGTGAGACCATACGGAATAATAAGATATTCATAGTGTCTAGAGTGAGTCTTAAATGCTGTCTTATAGATATCTTCGGGTGACATTCGTAGTTGTTGAAAACGCGCATGGAGGTCCAATTTCTATAAGTATACAGCCCCACCCAATTCATCTAACAAGTCTTCCAACAATGGAATATGATATTTTTCTTTGATGGTTTGCCAGTTTAATCCGAGATAATCAACGCATAACCTCCAAGTACCATCCTTTTTATTTACTAAGACAGTTGGGGAAGCATACAGACTAGAAGTATGTTCGATTATTCTTTGGTTCAACATATCTTTTATCATCTTGTCTATTTCATCTTTTTGAAGTGATGTGTAGCGATAGGGTCAAAGATTAACGGGATTAGAACCTCTTACCATTGGAATTTTATGATTAAAGCCTTCGCGAAAAGGTGACAAAGCTGTGGGTTCTATGAAAATTACAGAGTACGAACCGATCAACTCAGGCAGCGTAGAGTCCGTAAAGAATTATGTTTTGGTCGCCGCGTCTAAAACGTCATTTGTTGTCTCATGACCAAACAAAAATGCGATCTGAGGTTCTTAAAACATTCACTTGTTCAAACTTGCTCCGTTGATCACCTTACATCCATTGTTTACATTCCACGCAGCACATGCTTCAAATTGTTAAGGTTGAATTTCATTCGGAGGTTGAGGAAATCCCATAGAATTAGACCAAGGGTGTGCAACAATTGAATACCTAACACAAAATCACAACAATCAAGGTTTCAAGTTCTTACCTCGATGGTAAAATCATGTCCTTCTACTTTCCAAGAAAAATTACTACACTTGTATTTTGTAACAATTGTGCTTCCCAGGGCTGCAAAAACTACCATCAGTTTTGTCGCTTCGAGAGGGCAACCGATTTCGTTGGCAACCTTTAGGTCCACGAAGTTGTGTGTACTCCAGGGATCAATCAAAATGTGGATCTTTCGCTTACCATTTTGTCCCGTCAAACGCATACAATTGAAGGTTGTGTTGCCATTCAGTGCGTGTAGCGATATCATAAACGGTTGTATTTGATATGGCTCAACAGTCGCTGTGTTTACGACTTTATGAACCTCATCCGCATCGGAAAGTTCAGATTCTGCATCACCGTCTATGACATATATATGAGCATTGCGATGGGTTTGTTGATGGCCGGGAGTGAAAATTTCATCGCAATACATGCATAGATATTTTTGTTTGCGAAGTAAATTTATGGGGCGTTTGGTAGTTGTTTCTGGAGATTAAATTTCTTCTGGTGTGTTTGGGTGTTGGTACGGGAATTTGGTAAAATTGGTGGCTTGGTATTTTGATTTGGATATTTTGGTGTTTGATAAGAATTTAGATTAAAATAGGTGTTGGTATTGAAGGAGGGTCGATGTGGTTTGTGAGGGAGTAGGCGTAAATATGATTCATGCATCATAGCTATTTTTGCTACTTCGGAAACGAATTACACATTCTGAAACTGTCTCATATGAAGCTGCAAATGTGGATTTAGATTAGTCAAGAAAATACTTAATACATGGGCTCGTGGTAAGGATAATCGTGTGAGTTTACACTCGAATTTATCATGAAATACCTCGACCGAATCGGTCTCTTGTTGTAAGTTAACCAACTATGATAATGGATCAACATGCAATCCTCCAAATGAGTAGAGATTGAAAGAACATATTCTGTCCATGGTGGATATCAATTGAAACGTTATGTAATATAGTTCTGGTGCCATTGCAATATTGTTCCTGTCATACGGATAGAAGCGAGTCTTACCTTCAATTCATCTAACGTTTCGTTAAATGCAAATAATTTTTTGCATTTGAAAACCCAATCACGTAGGTTGGATCCATCAAAAATTAGAAAACCCAACCTTAGTAAGACTGAATAGAAAACCTCTTGTTGGTGTCATATTACGTTCCTGATCGGTTCTACGATTTGAACCTTGGACGAGGTTCAACGAATCAGGTGGTTCCGGAGAGAATGTTTGGGGAAGTGTCGTGAAAACGCTGGAATGTGAAGGATCATCGTTGACCAACGGACACTTTTCAGGGTTCTGTGTAATAGGGCGTAACTCCGCAAACATGTTCTTAATATCGTTGAATCGATCAGTCATCTCATCCCTCAATAGATCGTTTTGTTGAAGTTGAGCCACACGATTTTATTCATTTTGCTTGGCTTGATTGACCTGAACTTGCTTCATCTCTTTAAGTTGCTTGTTAACCTCTATCAAAGCTTTTTCCATAGTTTCCATGATTGCTTAACTTAAAAAAAATAAACTTGGGTCCGGGGGATCGATGGCTCTGATACCAATGTTACGGGACTCGTTAGGCACGATAAATCCAAACTTGAAACCTGACGAAAGGTTCAAAGAATGGTAGAATAAGGACTAATAGATAATTTTGTAAGTAAGAAGATTACCTCTAAGAACAAAAATTCTCTTCAATGGGTATTTGAATAGACAATAGAGAGAGAGAGAGAGAGAGATAAAGTTACTTGAAATTATGATTATGCCTTTTTGGAGTTTATGTTTCTCTTACATGTAGATTTAGAGACATAAATAAAGAGAACTAAACAGACATCAGTTTAAGGTTTAAATAAATGAAAAGTAACGTATAAATCTAGTATGAGACCAATAGGATCTTTGTAACACATATATAGTGAAGAAGTTTTAAAGTTGATACATATCGATATATGGACCATTCTCAAATAAATCATGGAACGAGCAATAATATTTCATATTATCTATGAATGACCTCTCTCGTTTCGAGTACTTTTACCTTATTTTTGAGAAATCAGAAGCTCTAGACAAGCTCATAGATTTTAATACCAAAGTTGAAAAACTACGTAAAAATATTAAGTGCGTAAAATATAACTAAATGGTGAATACTATGATAGATACAAAGGTTAGGTGAATAACGGTATGGAATATTTTCTAAGTATCTAGAGGAGTATAGTTCCTCAGTATATAATATCGGGTTCATCTTGCATGAATGTTTTATTAGACAGAAAAAATCATACTCTAAAAGATATGATGATGAGTATGATTAGTCATACAACTCTACCAATATCGTTTCTGGTGAAGCCATTAACTCTGTTGCATACCTTATTAATGAATTTCCCACAAATGCAACCATAAATACCCAATATGAGTTTTGGACTGGGTGCTGCATATGGATGTTTAGAGGTGTCCAATTAAAGTGAAGATGGATGAAAAGAAGTTGGACTCAAAGAAGGTTAGCTGTTACTTCATGGGTTATTCAAAATATTCAACATGGTTTAATTTTTATGATACTTTCAATATTATGTTTTTGTAATGAGAACAAATTTCTTTAAGGACGTTGAATTTTGGAGGAATAATTTTTGGAAAAAAAAATATTTTGAGGAAAAATCTATGGAGATTTATGAACATTCTAACAAAAATACTCATGTATGAGGGGATTGGGCTACAATGGCAATTATTTTAGTAATGTTTAAACATGAAGACACTGAAAATCAAACACATGTTCAATTTAATAATTCTAACCATGATACAAATATTGTCATGTTATAATATAAATATACTCAAAATAATAATAATAATAATCTTCCACACGGGGAACAAAACAAATTGTTTCATAAATATCAAACTCTACCTCTTCAAGAAGTACAAAATGAAGTAATAGTTTCCTTAAGAAGGTTCACAAAGATAATAAAAATGGTATACCTAATATTATGTACTATATTTTTAAGAAAATGAAATTCATATGGTATAACAGTTAACAATCTGTCATGTTTCTCTTAAACTATGAAGATTTCTGATTCTGAGTTGTGGATCAACACTATTAAACAATAGTGTAAATCAATAAAATAAGCAAATTGGTTGTGAATGGATTTAAAAAAAAATTGGGATTCCCAATATAATGTTCAAGAAAGATATAAAGTATGATTTGCGATAAAATGTTATACTCAACATAAAGGGATTGACTTTCAAAATACCTTTCTCTTCGATAGCAGCGAACAATATTTTTAAGAATATCACAGCATTAGTTGCACACATTGAACTAGATCTTAATCAAATAGATGTTATTAGTATTCTTTAATAATGATATCGAGAAAACGATCTATATAGTGAAATGTGAGAACTTTATAGTTGGTTATCCAAAGTGCGTGATATACAAGCCGAAGAAATCTATTTATGGGATTAAACAATCTTCTTGATAACATACTACTGGCCATAAATGATAAAAAATTGTTACATACTACAAATAAATTTAAATCAATCAAATTTGATATTAAAGATTTTAATGATGTGAATTTTATATTAAGAATCTATATTCACATAGATCGTTCCACCATAATCATATAAATATAAAAACGTATATAAAGATAGTATGTTACAACATTAAGGAATTACATATATCAAGACCTTGAATACCCCCATAACAAAATGAGATAAATGAATCATTAGTTTATGTCTAAAGATAAAACTTGATATTGAGGAAATGCAAACAATCTCTTATGCTTCGAAAGTTGAGAGTTTGATACATGCTCAATTTTGTACAAGACTGAACATTACCTTGGAAAGTAGTCAAAAGGTTTATTTGGTATCTACAACTAACAAAATTGGACATGTTGACATATAGGAATTTTGATAACCTAGAGATCATTAAGTATTATGACTCAGTGTTTGGTGGATACGTAGACATACTAAGAAACACTTCATGCATCACGTTCTTATTAGTTGAGGATACAATATCGTGGAAATAATTTAATCAAACACTAGTTACTTCCTTCACTATGACGAAATTTTTTTTTGCATGATTTAAAAAATCCAATCAAGTATTATGGTTATAAAAATTTATCACCTGACTACGTGTTATAGAAGAGATATAAAACATCATAAAGTTATATCGTGATAACAATTATGTAGTTCAGTATTTCAATGATAACAAAAGCTTATCTAAGTCCAAATATATAGATATAAAGTTTATGTAATTCAAAGAGAAATTCAAGTGCAAAAAATCCATATAAAGTACATCAATATAAAGTCAATGGTAGCAGATCATATTAATAAAGTAGCATTACAGTTAATTTTTTTAGAAACAAATCATTAGGATGGGTGTGTTGATTTAGAGGAGTGTTTATTTTCATGCAAGTTTTTTAATAGGTCTCGATATATATTTTCTATTAGGTCACATACACTTCAATTTATTGTATATTATATATATATATATATATATAATACTCATTTGTGTTTCATTGACTTCTCAAGTTCATTGAATATATCTCACTTAAGTAAGGTCAATTAAGAATATATATATGCGATTACTTGTCATATTATTATTATTATTATACTACATATCATTATACATCCATGTAATTGATTGATAGTAATAATATCATTAACGTTTCGTACATTTACTCGCATTTCATTGTAGAAGTTAGGCTTTTATATTCATCTTCCTGTATACGATTGTGCAGTTCATCTATACACAATAGATTACAAGATATACATTAAGTAAATACATCTTTGGTAGCATGTGATTATCTAAGTGGGAGATTGTTGGATACATATGGAGCGGTCCATACTTAATGATGTATTTGGCTATTGTTAATAGACATTCCAATTAATAAGTAATCAGATAAATAAAATAATTGAATTTTTGACGAATAGATGAAAACTAATTATAAAGATAATTATGTAGATAACATGTCAAATTCGGGTTTCATTAAGGATTGAACCGATATTGACAATTAAGATTAAACGTAAGTTTATGGACTAATATAAGGGTATGTTTTATATATTTTTTTAAATATTAAATATTGATGAGAAAAATTGATGCAACGCAATATCGAAAGTAGCAACGAGATAAATAAAACCCTAATTATAGGGTAATAAAAATGAAATTTCAGTTTAAATGCAAAAATGTATTAAAATAAAATCTTTTCAAATGAGGAAAGTATGAAAATCTTATTAAAATAAAAATGTATTAAAATATTTTCAAATCTAGATGCAATCGGATTTGATTTGCTAATTAAATCAAGTTCTAAAAATATTAAAAATATATAAAAACACACTAAAATAGGTATTTGGGTCCTTAAAATTTGGAATCTAAGGTCCAAACTTTATGATAGGGATTTTAGCCTCCATCACGCCTTCGATAATCGTTGAGCTTGTCAAGATGTTCAATTTGAGTACCAAATTCGTCCAATTTTGATATCCAAGTGAAATAAGAGCCGTTTGCATTTCCATTAATGTCAGATAATTGTGGGTCTCTGCTCTTACATCATTTTTTCATGGTTGAAAAACAAATCACCTTGAATTCACAGCATCATCATCATCATCAATGGATTCAATGAAGGGAATTAGATGCTTCCCATGAAAGACAACACGAGTCTTCATATGCCTTGGCATCTTCAAATTATAGGTATTTGGGTTGATTTTCTCCACGATATCATATGGACCAAGCTTCCTAGATGTAAGCCTATTATACTCATGTGCATGATAATGATCTCTGGTTAAAACATCCCACACAAAATTCCATACCTCAAACTCGACCAACCAGTGTATCTTGTCAGTAATATCTTTCTATTTGTGGATAATGTCCTCAAGATGCTTTCCAGTTCTCTGATGAATTTTACATAACTCACTAATAGTAGTCTCAACTATGACAGAAACATTATGTATCTCCGAAAAAATCATATTCATACGACCTCGTGGATTATAACTATATACCACCATGAATAGACCATGTTCAGTACTCATTTTGTGGTGCCTGTTATATGAGAACTCTACATGATAAAGCCTCTGATCCCGTGACTTCGAATTTCTAGCCACTTCTACATGCAACATATTTCTCAATGTCATGTTAGTCACCTCAACTACTGAAACTCAACTTCGTACTAGTAAGTTGTCATAAACTCCTCCGTAAATTACCTACCAACCTTGGATCTCGATCAAATATGATATTCATAAAGTAGCCATACAAAAAATAGACTTTTCTGAAGTACAAGGTAATAATACTCACCGTATATGTCATCTTTTTGCATGTATTAAAGTGGGCCATTTAAAAAAATGATCAACAATCATAAAAATTGAATCATTACCCCTTTATGTCTGGGGTAACCCAAAAAGGAAATCCACTCTCACATTCTTCCATGGTACATCTAGTATGGGTAATGGTAAATAGAGACTCGCACTGGAAGTTATCCATTTTGTCATCTAACAAATTATGCACCCAGTCATAAAATGAATAACTGCCCTCCTCAAATATGGCCAATAAAACTGACGAAATACATACTTGAGAGTCTAATCTCGACCATCATATTTTTCATTATTTATTTCATGCACTATCAACAACCGTAAATTCTCAACAGGAACACATAAGATATTAATTTTGAATAGGTAGTCATTTCTCACAAAAGAATTTTTCCTCATACCAACCTAGACGTCCTCTAAGATGAGACCAAAATACAGATCCATAACCATAAATTCCTTCATCTACTCAAACCCAACAAAATATCTATTCATGCGAGTCATCATACTTCGCATGCTCAGTGAACCAATAACATAATTAACTGTCCTAGATGCGTATTTGATAGAAAAGTTAAATTTTTGTGTGAATGTTGCACATCGAGTATGACATGTAGCTAGCTTGTCTTGTTTTTGTAATTTCTTGAGTGAATTTTGATTAATGTATAACATAATATCATTATAAGTGAGATATAAACTCTACTACTTTAAATCCCAAACCACATCATAGAATTTCACGTCATAAGTACTGTAGTTGAGTTTTGATCCACTCAACTTCTCACTAAAAAAAATACACATATCGACTTCCTTGGCTCAACACAACTCCAAATACCCAATCAAGATGCATCACAATATAACAGATATCAAGTGGAAAAATTAGGTAAAACTAGAACAGACGATGTAGTCAATCGTACATTAATATCTTCAAACACTAATGTTGCTTGAGGAGCCATCAAAATGTATTGCATTCTACACAATCTGTAATAGGTGACATGATGGTGCTGAAATTGTAAATAACCCGCTGATATGGTGAAACCAACCCATGAAATGAACGAACTTCAGTAATAAAGATAAGTAGTGGCTAAACACAAACTGCTATCATTTTGGACTAATCAACTAATAAACCAAACTTTGAAACAACATACCCAAGGAATATAACATAATCAGTCATAAAAGAACACTTGTTTATTCCTCCATAAACTATGTTTCGCCATAAAACAAATAATACCTCTCACAGATGCCAAAGATACAAGTCTTTGCTAGTACTATAAATCAAGATATCATCAAAATAAACAACCAAAAACTTTCCAATAAAGGGACAAAATATTTGATTTGTGACCCTTATAAAATTAATAGGGGCATGAGAAATACCAAAAGTCACAAACATCTATTCAAACAAACCGTCTCGAGTTTTAAAAATTGTTTTCCATTCATCATTGACTCTAATGAAAATTTGGAGATATCTGCTCTTGAAATCCAACTTAGTGAATAACTTGGCGTCACTCTATTGATCCAACAAGTCATCAAGTCAAAGAATTGAGAAATGATATTGTACTTTGGTCTTATTGATAGTGCGGTTGTTTACATACATCTTCAGAAGTCAATTAGAGTGAGCTTGCAAATGTTTCCCTCAATGGTGCACGTAGATTGAAATATGTTATTCATAAGCCAATCATCACTGTCATTACTAATCTTAGGCGTAAAATAGACATAATTTAATACCAATATTTGACCTCATCATGCACACCAAACAATGAATTATTGCTTTCTTTCACTTAAGAATCAGTAGCTTTTGTAAACAAACTCCTAAATTTATGTAGCTTTGTACATTCTAATGCACGATGTCCCATCTCCTGATACCAAAAATACTTTATTTGAGAAGAAGTTCCAGAATGAACAGTTGTTGCATATTGTACTGTTAGATTAGGACTTGGAACTATCTTGTTGAGAAATTTCATAGTGGAATCCCTAACATTATGTCCCCTGTATAGTCTTTGTGACATTGATTTCTCAAAATGCAAAGCACAATTATGTGGTTCAAATACATGTTTAAATATTTCTAAAATTATTGCTTTAACCCTCCTATATAACGAGATACTAAATGATCTTTTGTGCCATAAAGATCAACACAATTTTGGAAGTTATACAATTCAACAATATACTCATCAACGGATTTCGACCCTTATAATCTTTACAAATTGAAAGGTAAAAATACATCCCTCATATGCTTCACAAATTTAACCCAAGTCGGGTTTTTAATTTACCTTGCCTCATACAAGTCTTTTTCAGTTGTTGCCACCATGATGCAGCCCGACCGCAAAACTTGGTTGCGACCGATTGGACCCTCTTATTATCTGGAAATTCCTTGAAGTCCAAAATATCCTCCACCGATGCAATGCAATCTAAAAAATCGTTCAGTTGAAGGCTCCCCTGGAAACTGGAATCTCAAGTCTAAAACTTGACTCTTATCGGTTTTCCGAGATCTGAATGAGACCACGATTTAGAGGTTGATCAAAAACTGATGAGCGGTGATATCATGGAGGAAAACACCATCTTCCAAAATCCCTCCTCTGTTTGCGAGGGATTCCTGGAGGAAAATGACATCTTCCAAAATTCCGCATATGTTCAAACAAATTTGTGTTATCATTGTTTTCTTCTTCGAGATCCTTCGACTGATTACTCGGGCCTAGAGCTCGGAACCCAACAATGTTCAGTCTACCATGCACCTTTAGTATTACTGATTCCAATCTCACATTGGGTCCATCTGATCTCTCAAACATTCTTCGAGATCTTCACGAATATTGATATTGACATCTGCGGTATTTAGTATTCTCACCTTTTTGGTTTTTTCGGCATGATTTCTTTATTTACATATCAGGAAGTCAACCATGATTCCTTTATTTACATATCAGGAAGTCAAGCCATGATATATACTCATGCAGCGTAATATGGAAAATAGCAAAAAGATAAATAAAACTATAACCCCTAGGTAACAAAACCAAAATTTTCATTGAAAAAATGTATTTTTTTAATAATAGTTGTCTGTTATTAGGGTATGAGATCCTTTTTATTGGAAGTGTCAAAAATTTTAATTCAAAAATATAAAAATAACATAAATATATTAAAATATAATCTTATCAAATTGATATGCGATCAGATTTGATTTGCTAATTAAAATAAGTTTTTAATATATTAAAAATATATAAAATACATTAAAACAGGTTTTTTAACCTCTGGAATCTAGACCTTATAAACTTTGTGAAGAATCATTAACCTCCATCATAGCTCCATCAATCATTAAATTATTCAAAACTTATAAGGTGGGATTCCCCCGAGTAAGTACGAAAACGAGCAAGAAAGACGGACGATGAGCTTGGGATAAGATAATAAAGGAACAAGGAAACAGAGGATGAGCTCAACGCTACTGTCGACCTCAAAGAGAAACGAAGAACAAGCTCGACAATAATATGAGCAACAAGTTGATCAATCAGACTGAGGCAATGAACAGACAAGGGACAAGCTCGCATATAAACTAATCGACCTTAAAGCTTGTTGTGGATAAAAATAGCCCGAGGGTAGGCTAGTAATTTTAAGTGGAGTTTCAAGGTGGTACAGGGGTGTTTAACGGTGGTGTAAGGGTGTTTAACGATGGTGTAAGGGTGTTTATCGGTGGTGTAAGGGTGTTTCACGGTGGAGAGATAATTAAGCAGTTTGGTAGCAGTTAATTTTCAATATTAGAAGTTAATGCTGGTGGTTGAGTATTTATAGTGTGATGTTTGGGCCCTTATGGGCTTTCGGGTCAAGTTTAATGGACCCGGGTCATGTTTAAAGACCCATGAGTTCTAAGCAGGAGGACAGGTAGCTTAGTCAGGAAGTGTTTATGTTTTTAGTACTTTTGTCATAGTTCGAACAGCCTTAGGCTCACATTGTTTCGAAGTGATCTGTCCGGTCCAAATGATCTGTCCGGTATTCGGAGAGAATTTACACTGACCTGCCCTTCCGGGGAGATGTCCTGGATTCGGACTCATCAGGAGCCCCTTTTTTAGGTGTTTGAGCAAGTGTCCTTGTTAAAGAACTAAAAAACTGTCCGATTACAGGAAGTGGTTCTTAATTCGGAGAGAGTTATGGGTATACCCGGACAGGTCAAACGTTACGAATTCCAAACGGTTTTTGCCAGAGTTAATGGGACACGTGTCACTCCCTGATTGGTCACTCCAGCCGTTTTTTCACCTTGAATTTTGCGCCACCTTCTTTAACAAGTTACCTCTTTAATTGCCAATAATGACATCAGCGCCGCCTTTTAATCATTACCTGACTTTTCGGATTCTCCTAGGAATCAACTCCTTTTTTCATATTTACTATAAATTCTCTTTCATTTTTCACTGTCTCACTATCTCTTTCAAATTTCACTCTGCATTTTCACCCAGAGCTTTATCTCTCTAGAACGAAAATTTCCTTGGTTGTTTTATGTTTACAGCAAGAACAGCTTTGATCAAAGGCGGTTGGCTCAATCTTTCGGAGTTGGAGAAAGCACAAAGGGTCGAGAAGGAGAAACGACTAGCAGCAGGGCTACCATCGTCGCCTGTTGAGAAACCAGCCTCCTCTGTTGCCGAGTCTGATAGGGGCTCATCCTCTTCCAAAGGTACCAAGCCTAGAGAGCTCTTTCAATCTACCCTTTCTCCCATAGTATATGGCTCCTCAGTTCAGGAGTCAATCCCTGCTGTTGAACCGGGAGTTACTGCTACAAGTGTTAGGAAAAAATCGTCTTTTATTGCCATGGGGTATGACTCTGACCACTCCCCGGAGAAATTAGTCATCAAGAGGCCAAGCCGGTTAGTTAAAGGGCTAACCTCTAAAAACACTCCCTCAAAATCGGGGACAAAAAATAGTGACTCTGGGTCTGGAGTGCCCTTTAGAGCTCCCCGGGAGAGGCTGTCCGGTCCGGAGGCCAGCAGCCCGGCACCCCCCAAAGAATCTTCTGCCTCAGAAACTCAACTCGAGGTGAGGCAACAGTCCGGAGGGCAGGCTATGCCAAGCACTAATCCTCCCCGAACCACTTCCACAGAAGTCCCTCCAACAATTATGGAGGAGAGAATGGAGGACTCTACTGAAGAGGTCCCCTTTGAGTCTGAGTCCTCCGGACAGGCTGATACCACTCCTGCTGCTGCAAAAAAGGGGAAGGAAAATTTGTATCTGAGGCGCCCGGACCTGCCGGAGTGCCTTGAGGGAAGAGTGGGGCCGTGCTTCCACAAAGTTGAGTTCAAATACCTCTTGGCCTTGCAGAAGACCAAGTATGCATTTATCCATACCTCTGATCTGGGTAGAATGCACACAAAGTGGGGGATCCCTGAGAACGTAAAAATAAGGATTCCCATCGATCCGGAGACCCCGATGGACTGTAAAAGGAATGAAATAGTCTTCTTTACGGAGCTATTTAACTGGGGACTCAGGTTCCCACTAGACCCGGAGATCGTGCGCTACTTCCACCTGGTCAAACTCTGCCCATCACAGTTAAGCCCCAATGGTTGGTTCACCTTGATGTCATGCATAATGGCATCTAGGCTATCAGGGATCCCTCTTCCTATGGAAGAGTTCGCTGCAGTGGCCAACCTGTGCAAGCATCATCAGTTCCCCTTCTACCATTTCAACATGGGGAACGATCTCAAAGCTGTTGATGATCTCCTGGAGTCGGAGAGCAAATGGAGGAGCCAATTTTTATTTGTCAGTGGCTCGTGGGAAAACGGCAAGAAAATCAAGGCCGGAGAGAATCCAAGCCTTCTCAGGAGTAGATGGAGGAGTGACCGTAAGTTTTTTACTTCAAGTTTCTGTTCGGATCTCTCTTTTCTCTTTTTTTTTTAAATTAAGTTTGTACTAACCAATTTCTCTTTTGTTTTAACAGAGCTGCCAAAGGAGTTCAGGGACTACCTGAAGGCCCGACAGACTACCTGTGGCAAAATCAACGCATGGGCTGCAGAGAATTGGGAGAACCGTTTCCACAAGGCCTTTACCACTGGAAACCTAGCAAGGTCCCATCTGTGGAACACAACAGGTCGGAGAGACCTAACTTGGGAAGAGCTTGCCACCCAGCCTGATGAAGACATTGTGCTGAGAAGGTCTCACGAGCTGGATGGGACACTCTACCTGCCTCCTCGGGCCAAAGCCCCAAGAAAAATGAAGGGCAGAAGAAGAGGCAAGAAGGTGGCAGGTGATACTGAGAAGGAGGCCCCAACAGATCCAGAGGGGCCAACACAAGTTCAAATTGATGCAGCCCTTTTACAAGTGGTGGAGCAGGAGAGCGAAAAGCAGGAAGTAAACCTCCCAAAACCTCCAAGGGCATCCAAGAGGACTCGCAAGAAAGCAAGTGAAAGTGCTGATAGGGAAGCCAAGAAGAAAAAGACTTCCCAAGGAGATGAGCTTGCTCTCCGGGATCCGGAGCCCTCTTTCCCTACTGACCCAACATTGGCCGAAGAGATCCCAAGGGACTTTCAAGAAGAGATTCCAAAGGAATTCCATACAGATGAAGTTGAGGGGGGAGAGCTTAACTTGGATGAAATGGACATCACCGGTCTGGGTGGACTTGGTGAATATTTTCTTGGCCTGCCCAGAGACGAGTTCACAGGGCCCTACATCCCTCCGAGTAGCTCCAACACGATCAATTTTAATGGTAAGACTTTCATAGTTTCTAGCGAGAAGGATATTATAGCCCATTCTCTACTTAGCAATGTACAGCCAGTGCTCACTTTGGAAAGGCAAGTCCGGAGTCAAGCAGACACTATCAAAGACCTCAAGTCTGATAAGGAAAAGCTGTCCGGAGACCTCCGTACTGCCACCAACAATGCTGACTTGCTTAAAGAGGCAAATGAGGAGCTGAAGAAGAAGCAAAATGAAAGCAACACAAAAGTTTCCACCCTAGAAGAAACCATAAAAGATCTTCAGGATAAGCTGTCCGGACTGGAGAAGGACCTGACAATCTCAAGGGGAGAAACTGCAGCCAAGGAGAAACTCATCACCAACCTGACCACTGACAAAATCGCTTTAGAGAATGCAGTGACTCAGGCTGCTGAAGAGAAGGCTGCTATGGTGAGGGACCAAGAAGCCACCATCAAGGCCAAGATCAACGCCTATGCCAGGGAGATGATACAAAGCGAGGAGCTAATAATTCAAAGGGTGAAGTCTGATATGGTTGTCCTATTTCACAAAAAATTCCCGAAGAGGAGACTAGGGAGCTTATGGCGCTATGTGGATGATGACGACCTTCCATATTATACTATGGTTGACGAGGGATATTCCAGTGAGTCCTCGTCTGATAATGAAGAGGAAACCGGAGAGAGCCCAGGTGAAGAAGAGATTGATCCCAAAGGCAAGAAGATAGTCGAAGAGAGGAGCGACATCAAGGGCAAGAAAGCAGATGAGGGCGAGCCATCTTCAAAGGCTCAACCTTAACTTATAATTTATTCTGTTTATTTTTTATTCGAACTAAAGTCCTTGGAAGGCCAAGGCACTCTTTTTGTGATGGTATCCGTATTATTCGGATAGATTTTTTGTACTGTGCCCAAACTTGTTCAAAAAGTCCTTGGAAGGCCAAGGCAATTTTAAGTTGTTGAATGAATGTTTTTATTTTGCTCAACCATCCTCTTCTTTCATTATTTGTTTAAATAGCTGGAGTTTAAGTAGTTTTATTGTATTGTGAGAGTATTAAGACTCTCCGGCTAGAATTTAAATAGCCCTTAGATCTTTTAGTCCGGGTAGTATGATAAGAGATAAAATTTTGAAAATACTTATAGAATTTTGAAGAAGGCACCAAATTTTATTGAAAGCTCTCCGTGCCACCGAAAAGGGGAAGGTATGCCCCCAAATATTTACATGGATGTTTAAACAAGTAAATATTTACACAGGTGTTATTCCAAGTACATTCGAAGGTGTTCAATATTCCAAGGGTGAGTTAAAACCCTGCCATCTTTGTCTTCCAACCAATAAGTCCCAGGCTTGATTCTTTCAACCACAATATACGGACCCTCCCAGGTTGGGGCCAGCTTTCCGAAGAGCTTTTCCTTAGTATGCAAGAAAACTTTCCTTAATACTTTATCTCCTGGTTGAAAATCTCTCCTTTTAACTTTAGAAGCAAACCTGCTTCTCATCAAGCCCTGATAGTGTGCAATTCTAAGATGAGCTTTAACCCGTCTTTCTTTGATCAAATCGAGTTGATTTCTAATTGCCATCTCATTAGCATGTCCGGAGAAGTTATGAACACGAAAGGAAGGGAGTGTCTTCTCTATGGGGGCTACTGCATCCATTCCATAGACCAAGGCAAAGGGGGATTCTTGTGTTGCAGCCCCAGGTGTTGTCCGGTAGGCCCACAAGACTTCTTGTAGATAACTAGGCCACTTCCCAGCAGCCCCTTCCAAATTTTTCTTTAAACCGGACAGTATTGTTCTATTAGCCACTTCAACTTGCCCATTGGCTTGTGGGTGGAAAGGTGAAGAAAAGCAGTGCTGAATACCCCTTGAGGCACAGAAGCTTTCCATTTCTCTGTTGTCAAACTGTGGCCCATTGTCTGTTGTTATCTTCTGTGGGACACCGAATCTGCAATATATGTTGGACATAATGAATTTTATGACAGCTTTTGAGGTTGTCCCTGCCAGGGGAGCTGCTTCTACCCACTTTGAGAAGTATTCGATGGCCACAACTATAGTTTTACGCCCTCCGGACGCCACATGGAGAGGTCCAACCAAGTCCAATCCCCATCGAGCAAACGGGATGGGCTCAGAAATTGATTCCAAAGGAATGGCTGGTACATGAATTTTATTGTTGTACCTCTGGCATGGGTCACACCTTCTCACCAGCTCCTTAGCATCTTTCATGATTGATGGCCAATAGTATCCGGAGAGTAACACTCTTCTTGTCAAAGCTCTAAATCCACAATGGGCTGATCCCTCACCATCATGCAATTCGGAGAGAACCATTTGTGACTCATGATCCCCTAAACAACGTAGGAGAGGTTTGCTATAGGACTTTTTGTACAAGACTTCTCTTAACATAATGAAACCACGAGCCCTGTGTTTCAACAATATGGCTTGTGATTTATCTAAGGGCACAATACCATCGGACAGATATTGCATAAGAGGAGACCTCCAGTCTTGAGGCCGACTCACTTGTATTTCAAAGACTTCCTCTTTTTCACCCTTATTGAGCTGAATAGAAGGGCTTTCAAGTACATGGATCCATGGATAGGACTCTGTATATGTTATCGTTGCCAATGAGTCTGCTAGCTCATTTTCTGCCCGGGGGATGTGCTCATAGACAACAACTTTAAACTTTAATGCTTCATTTTTGAGGAGGAGTAAATACTTGACCAATTGCTCCTTTCTAGCCTCTGATAAGCCCAAGGCATGATGGACAAGCAACTGGGAGTCACTTAGTAGCTTGACCCTTTTAGCTCCACAGATATAGGCCAACTTTAACCCAGCTATGGCTGCTTCGTACTCGGACTCATTATTGGACGCCCTAAAAGCAAAACAAATAGCTTGGTACATGTTGTCCCCGTAGGGGGAAGTGAGACATATTCCTGCCCCAGATCCCATGGTACTAGATCCTCCGTCTGTTCGGACAATCCACACTTTCTTGTCTTTTGAATCAGTAGGTTGTTCTGAATCCCTATAAGAGTGGAATTCAACCAGAAAATCAGCCACAGCTTGGGCTTTTACTGTTGTCCGGGGAGCAAAGTCTATGTCGAAGTCCCCCAACTCTACTGACCACTTTGTCATTCTGCTTGAAATGTCTGCTTTTTGAAGGACATTCTTTAAAGGGAAAGATGTTCGGACAATGATAGGATGAGCCTGGAAATAGGGCCTCATTTTTCTTGCAGCTATCACCAAAGCCAATGCCAGTTTTTCGAGTTTCAAGTATCGCCTTTCAGCATCAATCAAGCTTTTGCTGATGTAGTACACTGGGTGAGGATGCCCATCGACCTCTCTTACTAACACTGCACTGATGGCACAACTTGAAACAGCCAGATACACAAAGAGAGTCTCCCCATCAACTGGTTTGAACAAAGTTTTGGGAGAGGAAAGATGTTTCTTGATTTCATTGAATGCTTCATCACACTGTGGTGTCCATTCAAACCCCTTTGCACCCTTCAAGGTTTGAAAGAATGGAGCACACCTGTCCGAAGACCTAGAGATGAATTTGTCAAGGCAGCCAATCTCCCCGTTAATCGCTGTACTTCTTTAATGTTTCGAGGAGGCTTCATCTGGAATAAGGCATTGAGTTGGTCCGGGTCGGGCTGTATTCCATGCTCACTTATGATGTACCCTAAGAATTTCCCGGACTGCACTCCGAACACACACTTTTCAGGGTTTAATTTTAAATTCACCTTTGCTAAGTTGGCAAAAATTTCTTGGAGGTCGGACAAGTGCAACTGCTCATCCACACTTTTTACCATCATATCGTCAATATAAACCTCCATATTTCTTCCAATTTGATTAGCAAATGCCTTGTTAACTAACCTTTGATAAGTAGCCCCAGAATTTTTCAAGCCAAAAGGCATCACCTTGTAGCAATGTAGACCCCTATCAGTGACAAACATGGTGTGCTTTTGATCTTTTGGATCTACTTGGATCTGATTGTACCCGGAGAAGGCATCCATGAAGGAGAGCAGCTTGTTCCCAGAAGTAGAGTCTACTAACTGATCTATCCGGGGGACCGGATACAAATCTTTCGGGCAAGCTCTATTGAGGTCTGTGAAGTCAATACACATACGCCATTTTCCATTCTTCTTTTTCACCAAGACAGGATTGGCAGTCCACAAAGGGTATTGAGATTCTTTAATATGCCCCATCTTTGTGAGTCTGTCAACCTCTTGCACTATGACATCAGCCTTTTCTTTTGAGAAAGCTCTCCTCTTTTGTACCACTGGTGACACATCCCTCCGGACAGATAGGTGATGGGAAATCACCTCTGATGGAAGTCCAGTAACATCAGCATTGCACCAAGCAAAAACGTGCTGATGGTCTTTCAAGAATTTCAACATCTCTTCTTTCAACATTGGTGGCATTTTGGACCCTATCTTGACACTTTTTCCTTCTTCCAAGCAGTGCGTTTCAACCTCTTCAATCGGAATCAACACTCCATGGGTCTCTCTGGGGTCATCAATTTCACCCTCACCCCCAGAAAGGCCCTCAAACTGCTATTGATTATTTATACGGACTGCCCCCAGCGTTCGTGGAGCCAAGGCAGTGGCATAGCATTCTCTTGCAATCTTTTGGCTGCTCCGGACAACCCCAACCTGTCCCTGAACAGCATACTTTAAACACTGATGGACTGTCGAAGCCACCGCATGCATCCTAGAGAGCCAATATCTCCCTAGAATAGCATTATAGCAAGTGGGACAATCCACCACAATGAAGAGTATTCTAACCATTTTCTTGAAAGGGCCCCTGCCCAATAACACTTCTTCTTCAAACTCCCCGATCACATCGGCTGAGCTGCCTGTAAAGCCCACGATTGATCTGTCCGACTTCTGAATCACAGCTGGATTTTTCATTTTCTTGTAAGTGTTTAGAAAAAGGATATTGGCAGAGCTTCCAGTATCCACCAGAATTCGCCTTATCTCATTGCCCCCTATAGATGCTCCTATGACAACAGCATCCTCATGAGGGCCAGCAATATCTCTCAAATCATCCTCATCGAAGACTATGAATGGGAATGAGTTTGGTGATTGATAGGATGTCATGCCTCCTTCTAACTGGGAGGCTAAATTATGAACATGCCTCTTTCTTGAAGAAGCAGTAGGGGCAGTCATTGTGTCCCCTCCGAAAATCGTCAGTGACTCGAAGAATTTAATGAGCCCGGAGACTGTCTTATAATACCCCTCTATGGCACCCACCTTATTTCGTGTGGGATCAGGATCCAAGTATTCAGATTCCACATCAAACCTTTCAACTATTACCATGGCCCCCTCCGGAGCAGCATTACTTGGACCAACCCGGTGAGTGTTGTCAGGCCTGTTGCCTCCTCTTCTTTTAACGTACGCACCCAACTTTCCCCTTTCAATCAAGTTTTGTACCTCTTGTTTCAATGCTATGCAATCATCAGTGGTATGGCCAATATCATTGTGGTATTGGCAAAAGGAGTTGTTACGATGCTCTCTGGGAGACTGCAAGGTTGCCGGTCTCTGGTAGTGTACCTCATCTTTTGTTTTATCAAAAATGGTGGCCACGCTTTCTTTAAGTTCTGCGAACCACTCCGGTTGGACCCATGGCCCTCTTTTGTTTCTGGATTGTTGACTTTGAGCAGAAGCAGCTGGCTGAGACTGAGCTTTTCCTCTACCATGCCCCTGTCCGGTTTCTCTTGCTCTATTCCCGGACTCGTTTTGATTTGGAGTTGGTGCCACTGGGGTGGATCTCACCAGTCTGTGTACCCTGGTCTTCTTTGTTTCATCAACGTTTATTTGCTTGCCAACCTGATTTAGCAATCCCCCCCAGGTCATGGCCTTCTTTCTGGTCACCGAATCAGCCAGGTTGCCTGGGTTCAAGCCTTGTCTTAGGGACGCTATTGCCACCTGTTCGAAGCAATCAGCCAACCCATTCTTTGTGTTCACAAAACGACTTATGTACTTCTTCAATGACTCGTTTGGCTCCTGGGCACAATGGATTATTGTGTCTCCATTTCCTTTCAACTCCTTACTCCCCACAAACTGCCTTCGAAAGGCCACCCAAAACGTATCAAAGTCTTTAATACAACCCTGAGGCAGGCTGTTGTACCATTTCAGAGCACTCCCCGTGAAGGATTGGGAGAATGCCCTACAGAGCAGTTTATCATCATCATCAAAGTTCATCATGAAGTTCTTGAATTTCTCCAGATGATTGTCCGGATCAGTACTGCCATCGTACTTCTCCATCTTGGTACTGTTAAACCTCTTGGGGAGGTTTCCGGACAGGATTTTAGAAGATAGTGGAGATTGCCTCCAATTTCTTCCACGACTGAACACAGTATCCTCATTGGGAGTTGCAAAGATACCTGGTTCATCGTGGAAAGCGAAAGGATCCATCAGCATCCGGTCTACATGCCTCCGGTTATGAGATGACCCCTTTCCAATATGCCTTTTCATTCTTCCATGGTGATCTCTTTTTCTCGAATATTTCTTAACCTGCTTTTTCTTTTTCTTGGTTCGACCCTCATCACTGCTAGAGGACAAGGATTTTTCATTTCCCTCACTGTCCGAAGAGCTGCCCGAAGATTCCGAACTTGAGTCAAAGCTCTCCATAGGCTTGGACCGGTGAGACTTTTTAGAACTAGCATGTGTCTTTTTGGTACTCACATGAGTTTTCGAAGCCTCAGGCTCTCTAGGGTTGTCGGTGTGATGAACAACCGATGCCTTGGATTTTTCTTTCACGCCCATTTTGGCCTTTTCAGCCCTCAGAGCTTCTATCTCAAGGCTTAACCTGTCACGCTCTTGGACAGTATACTCATCGTTCTCTTCCACCACTTCGAGCAAAGCTGGTGGAAGCTCTGGATTATCCGGATTCATTCGGACAGAATTTCTTGGCAGGTTTCGAATGCTTGATTCAGGCACCTCTCTCCTCCCGATGTGGTCTCCAATTTGTTGTGGATAAAAATAGCTCGAGGGTAGGCTAGTAATTTTAAGTGGAGTTTCAAGGTGGTACAGGGGTGTTTAACGGTGGTGTAAGGGTGTTTAACAATGGTGTAAGGGTGTTTATCGGTGGTGTAAGGGTGTTTCTCGGTGGAGAGATAATTAAGCAGCTTGGTAGCAGTTAATTTTCATTATTAGAAGTTAATGCTAGTGGTTGAGTATTTATAGTGTGATGTTTGGGCCCTTATGGGCTTTCGGGTCAAGTTTAATGGACCCGGGTCATGTTTAAAGACCCATGAGTTCTAAGCAGGAGGACAGGTAGCTTAGTCAGGAAGTGTTTAGGTTTTTTAGTACTTTTGTCATAGTTCGAACAGCCTTAGGCTCACATTGTTTCGAAGTGATCTGTCCGGTCCAAATGATCTGTCCGGTATTCGGAGAGAATTTACACTGACCTGCCCTTCCGGGGAGATGTCCTGGATTCGGACTCATCAAAGCTAAGTGAAGAACGAGCTCGAAGATAGTTGGTCGACCACGTGGTGGGGTGAGCTTAAGAACGCGCAGCCAACACAAACTTCATCATGCTCAAGGAGTGGGCCATCTCGGATTGACACGTAGCCCGGATGAAGCGTTTTTTTATTCATTATGTAATAAACGTTATAAGTTTTAAGTCAAAACCGTTTCAAGTAGTTGTTCCGAAATTGTAGGAGAAGTGATGTTAGTGAATTAGTGGTGCATTAAGTGTAAAATGAATGTAACTGCCCACTAACTCACGACATTATAAGTAGGAAGAATTTATTGATGAATAACATGATCATTTTTTGCCTCGTCTCTTTTCTGACTAAAAGCTTAAGATTTTAATTTTATAGAACTTGTTATTCCCGTAACAAATTTGGCGCCGTCTGTGGGAAAATATTTAATCATCAGCCATGGTAGTCACAAGTCATGAATCAAGAGGGACAACCCGGAAACCAGTGAAGCAATAATGAACAGGAGAGGAGCGACGAATCCACCAATTGGAAAGGCACCCAGTACCCCGTCCCTGTAGCTTCCCAAGGGGGTAATCTCATGGCACCCCTGGGGACGGTCATACCGGAGGAGCTTCCAACCCTACCTGTCGTTGTCCATCGAGCAGAAGTGCAACCACATCAATGGGCGGATGCAACAATGGCCCAAGAAACTGTGGAAGCTATCCCAGCCGTTGACTCGGTGGTTCTCCAACTAGAACAGAGAATCCAAAATCTTCAGGAAGAGCAGTTGAAGATATCATTCGAGCGAGATTCAAGGGACCATGCCATGCACGCCACTATGGAAGGAATGAATGACGTCATTCATTCCCTCACCACTAAGACCAAGGGAACAAGAAGAGTACATCAACCGTCCGTCAGGAAGGCTAGCAAAATTAACAGAGCAGATCGATCGTCCAAGAGGGACGACAAATAGGAGGGCGAAGGCGAGACTAGAGATAAGAATCGTAGTAAAGGTCCGCGAGAGGAGGCAAAGTAGACGCCTACCAAAGGAGCTCGGGAAAATGAAGATTTCCACTACAACCAGGTCTGCCCGAGACTGTCAGCTTACATACTCAAAGATTCATCATTCTCTGAGAAGATTCTCGAAGCCTAGCTCCCAAGAAAGTTCGACCATTTCGGGATGAAAGCTTACGATGGAACAGGAGACCCAAAAAGGCATCTAGAGCAATTTCAAAACATGATGATTGCATTCAACCC
The DNA here is from genome assembly GCA_036936605.1 of Limnanthes douglasii subsp. nivea. NCBI lineage: Eukaryota > Viridiplantae > Streptophyta > Magnoliopsida > Brassicales > Limnanthaceae > Limnanthes > Limnanthes douglasii. Next base: position 270,117,583 of record JAUPFV010000001.1, read on the forward strand.
CAACGGCTCAATGGTGTGCCAAGCACTTTCCATGACCCTCAAAGGTAATGCATTAGATTGGTTCAGCAGCTTTCCAAAAGGATCCATCTACAAATTTATCGGGCTGTGGAAAGCGTTCAGAGAAATGTTTGTCGGTAACAAAGAGCTTAAGTGGGAGCGGGATTCAATCATGGACCTTTACCAACAGAGAGGTGAGTCCCGTAAGTGTTATTTAGGATATTTGTTCATGCTATGAATACTCTACCAGATTTGTCGAAAACATGGCGGTGACATCTTTAAAGAGAGGGCTCGATCGAAAGAGTGATCTCTATGCTGACCTCATCAAGTTTCCAACCGAGAACATGAGGGATTTGCTCGCCAGAGCATATACTTTTATTAGAGTCGATGATGCCAGAACATGTGGGTCACCCGACGACGTGGATCAGATTCCAAAGAAGGAGGATCAGAGAAAAGGGTTGAATAGTAGCCTAGGCGGGATTACAGCCGGCAACCTCAACAGCTCGAGCAACTAAGTAGACGTTTCATCCCATTAACTGAAGTTATCTCCGTGATCTATGACCAAACACGAGAAACAAACAAAGTACCAACCTCCGTGCATGATGAGCGCCCCAGGCTTTAAGCGACCTAATAGGTACTTTTGTGCATATCATAATGACCACGGACACTCTACGAATGAGTGCTGACAACTCAGAGAAGAGATCCGACGACTGATTGACAATGGCACGCTGATACAATATATCAAACGGTTTCATCCGGACCATCGTGAGGAAATTTATTCTCCAAACAATGAGAAACCGAAAAATGGAGAAGAAACGGAAGCTAACAAACAATAGTGGCTTCTCACCATATTAGGAGGGAACTCGGCACCAATCCATGGGGTCGCTTCAAAAAATGGGCTAAAAACAAGCTCGATGTGTACAAAATAGACGCCAACTCTTATCGCAGTTGCAGGGGTCCAGTGGTCGATCTCACGTTCAATGACGATAATCTCAGAGGTGTCAGTCTGCCCCATGATGACGTTTTCACTATCCACCTAGATATCGGAGGAGTGATGGTGACTCGAGTGCTGGTCGACGGTGAGAGCTTTGCAAACATTATATTCAAAATTAGTTTCGACCGCATGCAAAATGTACCTCCATATCGGCCGACTCAGCGTATGTTGGTCGGCTACAAAGGTAAAACTTCACAATGTGTTGGGGAGGTGGAGCTACTGGTAAAAGTTGGCCATGGAGCCACGAAAAAGGAATTAAAAACTTTGTTTATAATCTCCGATGTAGCAAACCCTTACCATGCTATAATCTGAAGACCATGGCTGCATAGGATGGAAGCAACACTGTGCACATTCCGACAATGCATAAAATATCCGGTGGGCAGCTTGGTGGGAACAATACGAGGTAGCCAAAGAACCGCGCGAACATGCTTCGCGATCGCGTTGGACCCGTCTAAACCTCTCCGATAGAAATTAAACGGAGAGGGTGACCCCGAACCAGAAACACTGGATCTTACCTTCTCAGACCCAATGGACGACTCGTGTGAGAACAAAGACTCAACTGATACGAGTACTACAGTAGTGCACACACTTATAGGTGACAGTCTGATGCTTTGACTAGGGAAGGAGTTATCTCAAGACTCTAAGGTACGTTTAACTGCTTTATTAGCAAAAAAATTAGATATTTTTTCTTGGGAGGAAGTTGATGTCTCGGGGGTAAGCCCTTCAATTATAAGTCACAAGTTGGACATTAACCCTTGCGCCAAGCGAGTACATCAAAAGCGCAGATCTTTTTCAGTAGAAAAGCAGGCAGCTATATTAGCTGAGGTGACCAAATTAAGACGTTTGGGACACATTCGAAAAGAAACATATTGGGTCTGGATGGTTAACCCTTTCCTAGTCAAATAAAAGAGCAACCAATGGAAAATGTGCATGGATTTCACCGACCTAAATCATGCATACCTCAAAGATGCTTTCCCATTACCGCGCATCGATCAGTTAGTCGATTCGACTTCGGGTTGCAAGTACTTTTCATTTATGGATGCATACTCCGGATACAACCAGATTCTCCTTCACCCATCTGACCAGGAGCATACATCATTTCAAACCAAAAGAGGTCTTTACTGCTACACGGTCATGCCTTTCGGTTTAAAGAATGCGGGTGTCTTTACTGCTACACGGTCATGCCTTTCGGTTTAAAGAATGCGGGTTCGACGTATCAACAACTAATAAACCACATATTTCAAGACGATTTGGGACACTATTTAGAAGCATAAATTGACGACATGATTATTAAAACTCATGAGGAAGCGCAGCACTTGGAGACCTTACCAACTGTTTTCGATTTGTTACGACAGTTCAACCTCAAGCTCAACCCGGATAAGTGCTCTTTTGGTGTAGCCAAGGGAAAGTTTTTGGATTATTTGGTAAGTCAACGAGGTATTGAAGCCAACCCCATCCATCTAAATGCAATTCTGCAAATAGATTCTCCAAAAAATATCAAAGAAGTACAATGTCTCACGGGAAGGCTAGAAGCTTTATCCAGGTTCATCTCCCGTGCGTCAGACAAAAGTCATCATTTTTTGAAGTTTTACGGCGCGCTAAGAAGTTCGCCTGGACAGAAGAGTGTAACAAATATTTTGCCGAGGTCAAACAATATCTCACCTCACTAGAGATTCTGTCTGCACCTATGGCTGAGGAACCACTGTTCATCTACCTGGCGGTATCACCATTTTCTATGAGTTCATCTTTAGTACGTAACAAGAACGGGGTACAACGCCCGATATATTACACGAGAAAAATGCTAACAAATGCGGAAACAAGGTACTTAAATCTTGAAAAAAACTTGATCTAAGTTTAGTTATTGCAGCTTGGCGAATGCGGCCATATTTCTAAGGGCACGTCATTACAGTACGGACAGCCTTTCCCTTACGAACGGTACCACAGAAGCCAGATGTTTCCAGCAGACTCACCAACTAGAGTTTCGAGCTCGGAGAGTATGACATTCGTTTTAAGCCATGCCTAGCTATTAAAGGGTAGGCAATCGCAGATTTCCTTGTCGAATTCACCTCCTCCAGGCATCAACAGATTGACACAGAGGACCAAGGAGTGACTAGATCAGACCAATGGATCGTTGAAATTGATGGCGTGTCTTCTACATCGGGCGGAGGAGCAGGAGTTGTCTTGCGATCCTCAAATGGTGGGGAAATCAAACAGGCGATTTGTTTTAATTTCCCGGTAACAAATAACATGGCAGAATACGAAACTGCTCTCTATGGTATGAAATTGGCCTTGATATGTGGAGACCAAAGGATTAGGATTAAGTCTGATTCTCAGTTAGTGGTTAACTAGGCAAGGGGTACTTACGACGCCAAACAGGAAGGAATTAAAGAGTACCTTGTCATACTCAAGGAATACGAATTCAAGTTCACCTGTGTTTCAAACGAGTAGATCCCACGAAAGGACAACTCAACAGCCGATATTTTAGCCAAGACTGAAACTTTGGGAGAGCATCCCACAGTTTTACTCCAACAGCTCCCCATGACCAAAATCATACCCACAACGGCAACCATTAACTCAATCACAAGTAATGTCGACTAGAGAATTTCATACCTGCATTACTTGAACTCTGACCAATTGCTAGCAAATAAAAATGAGGCCCGAGCATTGCATATCAAGGCAGTCAAGTTTTGTATTCTCGACAACATCTTATACATGAAGAGTTTGACTCGGTCATTGCTCTGATGTCTTGATCGCGTTGAAGCCAATTTGATATTAACTGATCTGCATTCAGGGGAGGCAGTCGCTCATTGTGGCCACCGAACACTAATTCGCCGGTTTCTCCTGACAGGGTATTATTAGCCCAAGCTTGTAGTTGATTCGGAAAGTCTTGTACAACAATTTCATAAATTTCAGAAGTATGCAAACACACGGCATAGACCCAACGAACCTATGTAGAACGTTCCTGTTCCATGTCCTTTCGATAAGTGGGGGATAGATCTAGTGGGTCATTTGCCAATGGCCACGGGAAAGAGGCAGTTCCTTATCGTTGCGATGGATTATTTATCCAAATGAGTCGAGGCCAAAGCTCTATTCCGAACACGCGCGCAAGAGGTATGTGACTTCATCCATAATTAAATTCTAACTAGATATGGAATTCCACGGATTCTAAAGACAGATAACGGCCCACAATTCCATAATTCAATACTCATCAACTTCTACAAACAATATGGGATTCTCCATCATTTTTCCACCTCTTATTATCCCCAGGAAAATGACCAATTCGAGGTGAATAACAGGACGCTGCTCGATAGACTTAAAAAAAAATGGAAGGCGCCAAAGGCAAGTGGCTGGATAAGTTGGCTGAGGTATTATGGGCATATCGAACCACCCTGCGCTCAACAACAATAGATACACCTTTCGCCCTGGTATACGGCACAAAAGCAGTTATTCCAGTAGATATCATAGTACCAAGCCACCGAATCGAGCATTATGAAGAAGAGGCAAACATAATAGCCAGGTCAACCTGCTTGGACCTCCTCCATGAGTGACAAGACCAAGCAAGGGTACGAGCAGAGCACTACAGAAGATTGATGAGGGGACGCTTCAATGCTCAACTAAAGCCATATTATTTTAAGGAGGGAGACTTAGTCTTAAAGAAGGTAATGCAAGGCTCCAGCAGTGGAACAGGTGGCAAACTGGGACCAAATTAGGAAGGCGCACACACGATTATCTCGACAGGGCACCATGACGCGTATAGATTGGCAGAACAAAGCAGCCAAGCACTTAAACACCCTTGGAATATCAATCACCTAAAATTATATCGCCAAAATACTTAGACAGTACCGATGCACTCTTTTTCCTCCCTATTGGTGCGGGGAGGTTTTTTAATGAGGCATCTTATGACAATATTTTGTTCCTTCAATATAATTTATATTTTCGCCACTGTGTGTTTGTTACAAGTTGTATTCTTACAATTAGCGAAAGGTTCAATGACCACACCATTCGTGGCTACGCAATGGACCATACGGAGTCCAGACTAAGTGTCTATAAACACGAACGGGCTAATTGGCCACGCCTACGGGCTACGTAATGACCATAGTGTGTCTATACTTTGTACTCTGTATATTCACGAACTGGTTAAAGACCAAGTCTAAAATAGACTATGCAATAGGGTCTATATGGCCTCGCCGCGAACAAGTTATTATGGTAGTTATTGTTTAAGCTACACAATGAGCCTTACTGAGCTCGGTATTGTAAGGATCTCCATGAAGCACAACAAGCACATACTCCACATTTTCTCCATAAATATTCATGGCAGTAAAGATATTGGCGTAAGAAAAGCCACAAATAAGTTCAATATGTATTCAAAATACTTTAGGAAATACAAGGTTTTCATATACATAACACACAACAAAAGAGAACAAAGAGAAGAAATACTATCACTACTTGGCACTTGGGGAAGAGGGCAGCTTGCTTTGCTCTGATGGAATAACATCAGCTACTCCAGTGGTATCAACTTTGATATTTGGCACAGATTGCAAGCTAACATCTTGAGGTGGTGCAGAACTCTGGACGAGAGATGCTAAAGATCCTAAGTTCAGCCCATGGTTCAGAGCCATCAGTTCAGCTATGGCTTTCCCATTTTCTTTGGCTATCATCTCTATGGCAACAGTGAACATCTGCGTCTCCATTTCTGCCATAGCTGCTCCCAAGTCCCTTTTCCACTGTTGCCTTTCTCGCTCGAGCTCTGCACGCCCCCCCCCCCCCCCCCCCCCACTTGGGCAATTAATTTAGTAATATCAGCAGTCAAAGTGGCAATACACTCAGCCGGCTCTTCCAACCTTTTAGATTGAGCCAAATTCCTATCTATCACGTTAGAGCTCCGAGCATACAGCTCGTCATTTCTTTTCAACAAGTTCTCATTTTGTTTCCGTACCATCTTGTGATTGTCGGATGCGGTTTTCCACTTCTCGTCGCTGCATATCAGAGCTTCTTTTTAGGTTCCCATTGTACTCTCAAGTTTTGCCTTTGCTTCAATTGCCTCATGTTTGGTCACCTTTGCTGAGGTATATGCATGCCTCAAGCGAATAACCTCTGCGATGCTCATTTTGGCTGATCCAAAAACCATGGCTTCTGGTCTCCACTTCTCTATAGTGTCTAAATCAGCTGGGGACATGCTCCGTTATCCCAGTACGATCGAGTTATGATGAATCTGTGTACAACCAGAAAGTTAGTATTATACTACCCCATATTATTCAACACAATAAAAAAAAGGCTTACGTAAATGCCCAACTCAACTTGTCGCTGTAAGATCTTAGGAACTGACATCTTTTCATAATACAACAAGTCAGGAATTCGACGGAGCTGCTCGAACATAAATGAAGAGGGGCGTGGTATGATGATTTTGTTGGGCAGCAGCTCTTCCAACGGCACCCTCTGTTGACTAGTCCCAACGCCTTTATCCTCACCTCTGGTCTTCTCTATTATCCCCGCCATTTGCGGCATAGTACCCTCTCCAGCTGTCGTCATCATAGGAGGTATATTGGAAGTATACACCTAACGTCTCATCCTTTCAGCATGCGCTTGGGGAATAACTTTTTTCTTCCGAGACTCGTCTTTTCGCATATAAACTAATCGACCTTAAAGCTAAGTGAAGAACGAGCTCGAAGATAGTTGGTCGACCATGTGGTCGGGCGAGCTCAAGAACGAGCAGCCAGCACAGACCTCATCGCGCTCACGGAGTGGGCCAGCTCGGATTGACATGTAGCCCAGATGAAACGTTTTTTATTCATTGTGTAATAAACATTATAAGTTATTGGTCAAAACCGTTTCAAGTAGTTGTTCTGAAATCATAGGAGAAGTGGTGCATTAAGTGTAAAACGAATATAACTGCCCACTAACTCACGACATTATAAGTAAGAAGAATCTATTGATGAATAATATGATCTTTTTTTCCTCACCTCTTTTCTGACTAAAAGCTTAAAAATTTACTTTGATAAAACTTGTTATTCCCGTAACAAAAACTTACAATTGAACACTAATTTTATTTAATATCAACGTTCAAATAAAAAATAAAATTCATTCACGTTCAATCATTGAAACCAAATAATTATGAACCATATCAAATCCCAATCATATATCAAAATCAGATGAGGCACATCGATTCCAGATCGTATATCAAAATTGGATATACATTCAATATTCAGATCTAGCTTTGTCTTTTATCGTTCATCTTTATGTATATAGTTGTGTAGTTCATTTATACACAATATATTACAAGATATACATTAAGTAAATACATCTTTTGGTAGCATATGATTATCTAAGTAGGAGATTTTTGGATACATATGGAGAGGTCCATACTGAATGATGTATTTGGCTATTGTTAATAGACAGTCCAATTAAAAAGTGATCAGATAAATAAAATAATTGAAAATTTAACCAATAGATGCAAACTAATTATGAAGATAATTATGTAGATAACATGTCAAATTTTGGTTTTATTAAGGATTAAACCGATATTGACAATTAAGATTAAACGTAAGTTTATGGACTAATATAAGTGTATGCTTTATATTTTTTAAAATATCAAATATATGAGAAAAAATTGATGCAACGCAATACCGAAAGTAGCAATGAAATAAACAAAACCTTATTGATAGGGTAATAAAACTAAAATTTTCAATAAAAAATGTGCCAAAACCCTTAATCTCAGAGTATAAAATAACATAAACGTATTTAAATAGAATCTTATCAAATCTAGATGCAACCGGATTTGATTTTCTAATTAAATTAAGTCCTAAAAATAGTAAAAATATATAAAAACACACAAAATTAGCTATTTTGATCCTTAAAATTTGGAATTTAAGGTTCAAACTTTGTGATAGAGCTTTTAGCCTTCATCATGCCTTCGATAATCATTGAGCTCGTTAAGATGTTCAATTTGAGTACTAATTCCGTCCACTTGCGATACCCAAGTGAAAAATAAGAGTCGTTTGTGTTACATCATTCTTCCACGGTTGAAAAAAATCACCTCGAATTCACAACATCATCATCATCAACGGGTTCAATGAAGGGCATCAGATGCTTCACATTAAAGACAACATGGGTCTTCATATGGCTTAGCATCTTCAAATTGTAGGAATTTGGGTTGATTTTCTCCACGATATCATATGGACCAAACTTCCTAGATGTAAGCTTATTATACTCATGTGCATGATAATGATCTCTGGTTAAAACATCCCACATAAAATTCCATACCTCATACTCGAACAACCAGTGTCTCTTGTCAGTAATGTCTTTCTATTTCTGGATAATATCCTCAAGATGCTTTTCAGTGCTCTCATAAATTTTACATAACTCACTAATAGTAATCTCAACTCTGACAAAAACATTATGTATCTCCAAAAAACCAAATCCATAGGACCTCATGGATTATAACTATATACCACCATGAATGGACTATGTTCAGTACTCCTTTTGTGGTGCCTGTTATAGGAGAACTCTACTTGATAAAGCCTCTGATCCCGTGATTTCAAATTTCTAGCCACTTTTACATGCAACATATTTCTCAATGTCATGTTAGACACTTCAACTACTAAAACTCAACTTTGTATTAGTAAGTTGTCATAAAGTCCTTCGTTATTTACCTACCAACCTCGGATCATCAAATACGATGTTCATAGAGTAGACATACAAAAAAATAGACTTCTCTGAAGTAAAAGGTAGTAACACTCATCGTATATGTCATATTTTTGCGTGTAATAAAGTGGGCCATCTTAGAAAAATGATCAACAATCATAAAAATTGAATCATTACCCCTTTATGTCTAGAGTAACCAAAAAAGAAAATCCACTCTCACACTCTTCCATGGTACATCTAGTATGGGTAATGGTAAATACATACCCGCACTGGAAGTTATCATTTTTTTCATCTAACAAATTATGCACCCGGTCATAAAACGAATAAATTCCCTCCTCAAATGTGGCCAATAAAACTGACAAAATATAGATTTAAGAGTCTGATCTCGACCATTATTTTTTTTATGCACTATCAACAACCTTAAATTCTCAACGGGAACATATAAGATATTACTTTTGAATAGGTATCCATTTCTCACAGAAGAATCTGTCCTCATACCAACCTAGACGTCCTCTAAGATGAGACCAAAATACGGATCCATAGCCATAAATTCTTTCATCTACTCAGACCCAGCAAAGTATCTATTCATATGATTCATCATACTCCGCATTCTCAGTGAACCAATGGCATAATTAACTGTCCTAGATGCGTGTTTGATAGAAAAGTTAAATTGTTGTGTGAATGTTGCACATCGAGTATGACATGTAGCTAGCTTGTCTTGTTTTTGTAATTTATAGAGTGAATTTTGATTAATGTATAACATAATATCATTCTAAGTGAGATACAAATTCTACTACTTTAAATCCCAAACCACATCAAAGAATTTCACGTCATAAGTACTATAGTTGAGTTTTGATCCACTCAACTTCTCACTAAAAAAATACACATATCGACTTCTTTGACTCAATACAGCTCCAAATACCCAATCAAGATGCATCACAATGTAACAGATATCAAGTGGAAAAAATTAGGTAAAACCAGAACAGACGATGTAGTCAATCGTACATGAATCTCTTCAAACACTAATGTTACTTCAGAAGTCTACCAAAATGTATTGCCTTTTACACAATCTGTAATAGGTGACATGATGGTGCTGAAATTGTAAATAAACCGCTGATATGGTGAAACTGACCCATGAAATGAACGAACTTCAGTAATAAAGATAAGTAGTGGTTAAACACAAACTGGTGCCATTTTGGACTAATCAACTAATAGAACAACCTTTGAAACAACATACCCAAGTAATATAGCATAATAATCATAAAAAACACTTGTTGATTACTCCATAAAATATGTTTTGCCATAAAACAAATAATACTCTCGTAGATGCCAAATATGCAAGTCTTTGTTAGTACTATAAATCAAGATATCATCAAAATAAACAACCAAAAACTTCCCAATAAAAGGACAAAATATTTGAGTTGTGACCCTTATAAAATTAATAGGGGCATTAGAAATACCAAAAGTCAGAAACATCCATTCAAACAAACTGTCTCGAGTCTTAAAAGCTGTTTTCCATTCATCCTTCATTCTAATGCAAATTTGGAGATATCTGCTCTTCAAATCCAACTTAATGAACAACTTGGCATCACTCAGTTGATCCAAAAATTCATCAAGTCGAAGAATAAAGAAATTATATTGTACTTTGGTCTTATTGATGGTGCTATTGTTTACATACATATTCATCGAATCATCAATGTTAGGCGTTTACAATGTTGGAACTGCGAATGAACTGATGCTCTCTCGAATAGGACCCTTAGTCAATAAATTTTCAACCTATTTTTTAAGTTCTTCGTGCTCCTTAGGACTCATCCTATAGTGAGGTCGGTTAGGAAAGCTAGCTCTAGAGACTAGATCAATCTGATTTTAAATATCTTGCAATGGTAGAAGCACAATGGATAACTTATTTGGAAAGATATCAACAAACTTCAATAGTAGCGACTGAACCCCTTTAGATACTCAAACCAAAGCATCAAGAAGTTATTTCACAACCAGCACGTACATAATCCCCGAATCACTCGCGTGCTCTAGAGACACCTTACACACCAATAAACCTCTACTAGAATCTTGTGGTACATGAGTGGTGCTTTGGAGATATTTTTTTAGATGGTACTAATATAATCTTGTTATTATTTATTGTGAAAATATACCAATTTGTCCTAGTATCAAGAGTACAAACCCTATCATATTCCATGAGCGTCATAACAGTAGATGACGAGCTTCCATACTAATCACATCACACCATGCTTTATCCATGTAACTACCAATTGGAAATAAAACTAGATGATGTTTAAAAACTGTTACCTCCCTCCTTTTCTTCAGCCAGACCAACTTGAAGGGCTCGCATGAGGTTCAGTCTTTAGTGCCAATTTCCGAATAACCCCTTCAGAAGTCACATTCTTATAATTCCCCGAATCGATCGTGAGCTTGCAAACGTTTCTCTCAATGGTGCACGTAGATTGAAATATGTTATTCCTAAGCCAATCATCATTGTCATTATTAATCTTAGGCGTAAAATAAACATACTTTAATACCAATAGTTGGCCTCATCATGCACACCAAACAATGGATTGTTGCTTTCTTTCACTCAAGAATCAGTAGCTTTTGTAAACAAACCTTAAATTTATGTAGCTTTCTACATTCTGATGCACGATGTCCCACCTCATAATACCGAAAATACCTTATTTGAGAAGAAATTCCAGAATGAACAGGTGTTGCAGGTTGTACTGTTAGAGTAGGACTTGTAACTATATTTTTTAGAAATGTTATAGTGGACTCCCTAGCACTATGTCCCCCGTATAGTCTTTCTGTTAATGATTTCTCAAAATTCAAAGCATAGTTATGTGCTTTAAATAAATGTTACATACTCCTAAAATTATTGCTTTAACCCTCTCATATAACGAGATACTAAATGATCTTTTGTGCCATAAAGATCAACACAATTTTGGAACTTATAAAATTCAACAATATACTCATCAACAGATGACGACTCTTATATGTTTTACAAATTGAAAGGAAAAAATGCATCCCTCATATGCTTCACAAATTTAACCCGTGTCGATTTTTTTAATTTGCCTTGCCTCAGACGAGTCTTTTTCACTTGTTGCCACCATGATGCAGCCCAACTGCAAAACTTGGTTGCGACCGATTGGACCGTCTTATTATCTAGAACTTCTTTCAAGTCTAAAATATCATTCACCGATGCAATGCAATCTAAAAAATATTTCAGTTGAAAGCTCCCTTGGAAATCTGGAATCTTAAGTCTAAAACCTGACTCTCATCAGTTTTTCGAGATCTGAATGAGACCACGATTTAGAGGTTGATCAAAAACTGATGAGCGAGACTATCATGGAGGCAAATGCCATCTTCCAAAATCCCTCCTTTGTTTATAAGGGTTTCGTGGAGGAAAATGTCATCTTCCAAAACTCCTCACATGTACAAACAAATTCGTGTCATCGTTGTTTTCTTCTTCGAGATCCTTCGGCTGATTACTCGGTCCCGGAGCTCGGAACCCAAAAATGTTCAGTCAACCATACGCCTTTAGTATCACTGATTCTGATCTCGCATCGGGTCCATCTGATCTCTCAAACGTTCTTCGAGATCTTCACGAATATTGATATCGACATCTGCAGTATTTGGTATTCTTACCTTTTGGATTTTTTTTATGCATTATTTCTTTATTTACATATGAGGAAGTCAAACATAATTCCTCTATTTACATATCACGAAGTCAAGTCATGATATGTTTGGCAGTTTTTTGGATGTACTCATGCAGCGTAATATGGAAAATAGCAAAAAGATAAACAAAACTTTAACCCTAGGTAACAAAACCAAAATTTTCATTGAATTTTTTTTTCAATAATAACTGTATGTGATTAGGGTATGAAATCTTTTATATAGGAAGCACCCGGAATTTTAATCTTAAGATATAAAAATAATATAAATATACTAAAATATAATCTTATAGATATAATCATATTTGATTTGCTAAAAAAAATAAATTTTTAATATATTAAAAGTATATAAAACGCGCTAAAAGGGATATTTTAAACCCCACCCCCCTAATCCAGAATTTATAAATCTTGTGACGGATTTTTAACCTCCGTCATAGCTCCATCAATCATTGAATTCGTCAAAAAAAATCCAATTTGAACACTAATTTTATTTAATCTTAATGTTCAAATAAAAATAAAACTCAAAATTGTGAACCATATAATAATTATGAACCATATCAAATCCCAATCATATATCGATTCCAGATCGTATATCAAAATTGGATATACATTCAATATTCGGATCTAGCTTTGACAAATATATTTAGAATCGAACTGACAGTGCAATAGGCTGTAGTTATATTTATAATTTTTAGAGAGTGATTGTTAATAAAACAGGTAGGAAAAGCAATTAATGCATGTAAGTATAAATAATATTATACGTAGAGAATTAATTACATAGACAAGACAAAATAAACAAGTATACATAAGTATCCGGAGCCAAGAATCCCGTGATACTCTTTATATATTTCAGTCTTACACCGCAACATGGTCCAATCAAATCTTCAACTTTCCTGTCTCGTATTTAAACACGTTAAACTTTTGGACCAAATAATATATACTAATACCACTACTATTTCTCATCAAGTTTCGCTGCTTCTAGGCTTAGTAGTCGTAATCAAACCATACACGATAAGAATGAATCCATTTCGGAACCTCGAGCTCAAATATAAGTAAAGTCCATTATCATGTAAAACATTTTTAATTGTTACATTTTTACATCAGCATATGATTTTTAAAAAATTTGATCCTTATCGCTGATAATGTGTTTTTTTCATCCGAGATATTGTAACCCATTTGAACAGGTTATGTCCAACTTAAACATGGGATATGAAGTTTAAAATAATAACAGATATATAAGCTGACCGGGATTAAATTTTCAATAAAAAAAATTATCCAACCGGATTCGATTAGAAAAAATAAATTATAATAATGAAGTTGTAATAGTAGAATAATAATAATTAACCTAAATAAGGTGCATGATCTCATGATGGAGTAGCTGCTCAAGGTGTAGCACAGATCTCTAAGTGGAGGTTCATATACTAAACCTAAATAAAGATATTCTATTTAAACATTTTATGGTTTTGTAATGAAATAATTTAACATGCTGTTTACGAGGAGTATATAATATATGGTTTACCATATTAAACGTCCATACGGTAAACCATCACGACTACTAAATTTAATCCATAAAATATTAGTTTTTGTTTGAGTATTCGAATTTAGACCGAGTCCTAATATAATGTTCTAATTCGATCAGGATACCATATTAATATTACTATAACATTTTTTTTTATCTTTATGTTTAATTTTTATTTAATTATATATAATATAATTAATCTGATTATTTAAGTAATTAGACTATTATAGGACAATGATAAAATATATATCTAAATATATTGATTCAAAATTATTCCAAACAATTTCTATTTTGATCGTTATATGTTATTCAAGAATATATTTAACTTTAGTGATTCTTGAATACATTGTCAATAGGTGAACAATACAATCCTTTACATCATTAATGAATAAAAAAAGGACTAACGACCTATTTCTTCTAATGTGAACAACTTGATGCAACAATAATCATATTATCGCCATCAATCCATTATTTTGACCAACTATGATGTGTAGTTTAAGGATAATATGAAATCTAATTGTACATTTCTCTCTTAATTGTGACATCTTAGAGATATTGCAATAAACATTTATGTATACAATATTGTAAACATTATTTGGAATCTATTACAACAACTCTCACGGAAACTAACAATCCTCTAAATCAACAACACTCATCCTCACAGTGTGTGTTTCTAGAAAATCTTATGCAATACCACTTTTGTAAGACGATCTGCTATCATGGAGTTTGTACAGGTGTGCTTTATATTTATCTGACTCTTCTAAAGTCTCTTTTTAACATGTAGCAACTTTATTTCTATGTGTTTGGACTTATAAGTACTCATGTTACCGTTAGAGTGCTGCATTGTAGAGTTATTGTTGCAATACAATTTCATGCGACCTTCCATCCTTTGTACAACGTACAGACTAGTGACAAAATTATGCAGCCACAATAACTAGTTTGATGTCTCAAATCACACAACAAATTCAGCCGCCATATTGGATGATGTTATAAGTGTTTGCTTTGTATTATTCCATGATATTGCACCCTCAACTAATAAGAATATATTCACGAAGTGCTTTTCAATGTGTTCATTCATCCATCAAAATCTGAGTCGGACTACCCAATGATCTTCAACATTTCTCTTTTTTTATATGTCAATATGTGCCTTTTCATTCCTTGTCAATATCAAAAAAAAATCCATCACCTTTTAGGAGTCCATACATGGATTACTTACATACATTCCCAACATATTCACAACAAAAGTAATGTCTATTTTAGTAAAATATTGAGCATAGATTAAACTTCCAACTACCGAAGCATTAGGGTTCATTTTTATTTTCTCAATCTTAATTGTTATCTTTGGATATTGACCTAGACTTAGCTGTCATAATTTTCTATAAAAAGTACTTAGGGGTTTGTTGTTTTCCAATCTGTAATATTGTAACATATATATATATATGCCTTTTAGGATAATCCAAAAATACCACATGAGTGATCCCAATATATTTAGATTCTAACACAATACCTGCATCACCAAGATCTTTTATATTGATTATTTCTAATAGAACTTTCTTTGTAGTGTGTAACAATTACTTATTATTCGAGGAAATCATTATGTCCTTGACATATACTACCAGATATATGAAATTACTCCCACTAAACTTATGATACACACAATCCTAAACTGAGTTGACCTCAGAGCTAAAATAGACTATTACTTTAATGAATCTATGGTAACACTAACGAGAGGCCTATTTGAGATTATAAATTGATTTGTTAAACCTGTATAACATATTCTTTGAGTTTCATATTGTAAAATGTTATGGTTGCACCATATAGATCGTTTTCTCAACATCACATTGATAAACATATTATTTACGTCCATTTGATGAAGCTCAAGATCAAAGTGCACATCTAATTCCATGTTGTTTAAAAGAAATCCTTCGTCAATACCGAAGAGAAATTTTCTTTAAAATAAACTCATTCACGTTGGGTATAACCTTTTTTCTATAAGACGTGCTTTATGTATTTCAACATCACCCAATGAATTGTGTTTGGTTTTATAAAATCACTTACAACCAATTGTTTTTTTCTCTTCTAATAATGGGACAAGTTCTCATACACAATTATTTTGTATTGATTTATACTCTTCATTCATAACGTCAGTCCACATTCAAGAGTTAGATCTTTCCTTGGCTTGTGTGTAAGATGAAAGATCATCTACAGATCCAGCACATGAGTCTTCATGTTTATGAAGATAAATTATATAATCATAAGGTATAACATTCTTATTTTCCCTCATGAACCTTCTCAAAAGGAATCATTACTTCTTGTTGTAATTTTTGAGCAGATAGAGTTTGATCCTCATGAATAATTTTATTTTGATTTTCTTGTGGAAGATAACCTTGAGTATCCTCTTGTTCTAAGTGGACGATATTTTCATCCTTATTAAAACACTCAAGGTGGACATCAATGTTATTCTGAATATAGCCTTGTTCTAACGGGGCTGAAATAATTGCCATTAAAGTCCAATCTTCTAATATATGAGTATATCTCTTAAAACCTTCATAACTCTTTACAAATTCTTCCTCAAAGTGTACATATGTTCCTGAATTCTTCGTCCCAAACACAACATCCTCAAGAAAGTTTATTATTCTTGTTTTAAAAGTATTACCAGTGTGAGGATCATAAAACATAAATACCCTTGAATATTTGGAATAACCAATGCATAAACAGGTAGCCGTTTTTGGGTTTATTTTTTTACCCTGATGTTTGTATGCCCTTACCTTAGCTGAACTCACCCATATGTACAGATGTTTTAAATTAGGCTTGTGCCAATTCTAGAGCTCATATGTGGTTTTCACAATTTACCAAAGTAGAAAAACTAATATTGTTAGAAAAGAGAAGTTACATTCGTTAAGGGCATTTCCCATATTTATAGTCATCCCAGTTTATGGCCGATTACAAAGACATTTAATCCAACTTACTATACTCACTACTCCACGTATATCATACAGCCTATATTTATGGCTAAAACTACTCAATGATTTGACTAAGACTTAAAATATCACTAAGTAGTAGTCTGAACCCGTTTCCCCTTTAGATCATGTTGTATCGGCTTTGGGCGCGTGCTTATTCGAGTATGACTTAGCAACTTATTTCCTCAACTTTACTGCTCGGTTTTGAGAATGGTGTGGCTTGAACGGTGCTTGCTCGTTTAATCTCGTTCAGCCCTTCATCAGATCGTTCGGTCTTCAGATCCTCCTTAACTAGCTTGGTCTGCCAATTCTCTTGTCAGACTTGATCGTTACTATCCTTATGTATTGTTATTAGCTTTGTTCTTTGTTTCACTCATCGGATTCCTTACTGCATCACTGCTTATGTTTCTAGCTCGGGCTCGTCCTTTGTTTTCTTGTCTTCTGCATTTGTTCAGCCTTTTAGGTTTTGCTTGACCGGGGAATACCCCCTCATCAATTTTATGGCTCCCCCCGAAGAGATAATGGAAGATTTATGCTGCTTATCATACTTTTAACCATGTCTTTTAGTGTATAGTTTCATCTCTCATATACACCATTAATGTGGGATGAACCCAACATTATCTACTAAGGGACTATGCCACACTCGTTTAGGTATTTTTCAAATGGTCCTTCATGTTGTTCACTCGATCCGTCATATCTACCCTAATATTCACCACTACGGTCAGATCTAACAGTCTTAATGCTTTTACATAGTAGTTTTTCAACTTCATTCCTAAAAGCTTTGAACTTGTCCAAGGCCCCTGAATTTTTATGAATGAGGTAGAGGTTCCCAAAACAAGAAAATTCATCTATAAAATATATGAATTGAGTTGTCTGTTCCATGATTCATTTTGAAACGGTACATAAATATCAATATGAACCAATTTCAAGATTTTGGTCGCTCTATTTGGCTCTACCCTTATGGTTTTTGTATGTTTCCTCACGATACACTTGTTACAAGTACCAAAATTAGATTAATTGAGGAGATCTAATAAACCTTTAGCTACAAGTTTTTCCATCCTTATGTTGGATATATGACCTAACCATTTGTGTCAATGTTTAGAGAAGTTTTGGATTTTATTAATCTTATTCACTACTAATTCATGAAAATATTATGATTATCAACAATATATAATTAATACAAGTTATGTTCCATTATCAAGGTACCTTAATCAACATATATATTTTTATACGAGAAAGTTAAACCATTGTTTTTTGAAAGACAATAATAACCATACATGTCCAAAATCGTAAAAGAAATCAAGTTCTTTTGAAATGTAAGAACATACATAACAATCTCTAAAAATAATATATGTCATGTGGTAAGATCTAAATATAAATCACAAATAGCCAACACTTTGTACGAGCTCCCGACAGCTGTGAAGATGGAACTCTCATCCTCACTTAGCTTCCAACTCCTTAGTGTACCCTGCAAAACAAATAAAGACATGAGATGTTACAGACGAATCAACCCACCATGTATTATTTTCACATAAATAAGTTTAACTTCTTAAACAACCACAAACATGAGATTATCTTTACTTAGCAAGTAAACTCAGTATTTCCCATAGTCCTTCTTCAGGTGTCCATTTTCTTTGCAGAAGAAGTATCGACCTACCATTGATTCATGAGGCTTCTTCTTCTTAGCGGGACCATATCCAGGTCATTTTCCATCGTGCATATCCATATAATCATTCAAGCATATCAAATATTTATTCCACAAATACATACAAAATACAACATTTCTAAACACTTATCATGTAAATGAATAATAATAAAAATAGATTAAAAATCTACATTTTTCGATTTTTTCCAACCCACTGCTGATGTCACAGGGCTTCCGCCTAGCCACCAGTCGGTAGCTTTTTATTTACAAGCTACATCGTTCATCCGTAGTAGAAGTAGCTACCCAGCCACAATGAACGTATTCGGATAGCCTTCAACCGAAAATAACATATAAGGTTACGTTGTCGATGAGCCGTTGTCCGGATAGGTCTGATTTATCCTTTAAATTATGATTTGGTTGATTCTAAATTCGAGAGATAATTTTAAGCAACCAAACAAACCCTTATTTAATGGAAAAATTTCAATATATATCAATTCATAAAAACTTAAAACATTTAATC
The DNA here is from genome assembly GCA_036936605.1 of Limnanthes douglasii subsp. nivea. NCBI lineage: Eukaryota > Viridiplantae > Streptophyta > Magnoliopsida > Brassicales > Limnanthaceae > Limnanthes > Limnanthes douglasii. The sequence goes on from JAUPFV010000001.1 coordinate 270,136,533, forward strand.
ATGTTTTTGTTAGGAAAAAATCAATTTAATCATGCTTTTTTATATAAATTCTAGATCCATGTCCTACCAAGTCAATTAACAAATAATCTTAATGGTATAGATCTTGTATATAAAAAAAAACATGTTCATTATTGACTAAAAAATATACATAGTATTTAACCTATAAATCACAAAAGGGTTTTTGCTCTGATACGAGTTGATAGAACTAATATTGAATCACCCAATATAGTTTATCATAAACACACAATAATAAACTCTTATATTTTATTGTTAACTAATGGACATAAGATATAGACTTTGCGAGTTTGCCTACAATCCATTGTTAGAAATTATTTCTTTTTAAGATAATTTATATGCACGATATTTGTGGATCTTCCAATACAACGAAGTGACGAATAACCTGATAGATTTAGATTTAATGAATATTTCAAATTCGGTCTCATTTGTATACGAAATACAATTAGTAAACCTAATTGTATTAAACCTATATACTTTAGCCATTTTATGATTGAATACCACAATAAATTGATTTATCAATTTAGCCTCTGGATTATTAATTCATGGTTTAGTGTTAAGATTTATGCTCAGTCCTTCAGAGTGTCCAACTCCAACCCGTTTACAACACTTATCCCTTCATAATACATTTTTACCTATACGTCTAATTCCTATTTAATTATATATAATATAATTAATCTGGTTACTTATTAATTGTCCTGCTTTATGAAAATGACCAAATATATATTTAGCTGATTCATATTTCAATAATTTTCACATAATTTAATATAAAATCTATATTCATATTTGACTTTCATACAATAATATCACAAAATTTTATTATTCGGTTGGGTTGATTTATAAATTTTACTATTTTAGTTATAGTTCTAACGAGAATATGTATTGAAAATATTACATGTTATTCAAAACCCAAACAAATTACAATATAATATTTCAAATTTCTTATGAGGTTCCTATTTTAATATTTTAAATTTATTTATTGAACATATAAAACTAATGTTTTTACTAAATGAGTTTTTTCAACTTTTTCCTTCTTATAATTTGCATCATTTTTTATTTTTCAACCATCTCTGCTCTAAATTCATGTTTATCTGAGTTCGACAAGTGACAATTACGGTAATTAAGATTCATTTTATGATTCAAATATGTATTTTGTCAAGGATATTTAAGTTATTAAACATATTATACCACTATATTAGGCTTATTACCCATATTATTATTATATAAATAGAGGATTAAGTTTTTTTAAATACATTTAAATAATAAAACTTCTAGCTATATTTTGTTTCTCTATTTTTTACATCGTACCTGAGTGTAAGTTCAGATTTTGAGTTTTGATTATCCTTTATCTTATGTTGTGTCGTCGGGAAATTGTTATTGTTGTTCACTGGGAGAGAAAATGGTTATCTTTACTTTCTTGGTCGCCGAACTATTGCAAGAATGTTTTGTCATGAAAATAAGGAAGATGAACATGGTAGTAAAATTATGTATAAAAATTCAATTTGGTTTTGATTTTTAGTTTTGGTTTTGACTTGCATTTGGATTTGATTTGATTTTAGATTTGATTTAATTTTGGTTTATTTGGATTCTGAGTGAGATATCTATTTGAGATTGATTTTTGGACTTCGATTGGTATTTGGATTTGGATTTCATATTTGTATTTAGTTTTGGTTTTGGATTTGATAGTATTATTTGCAATTTGGATTCGGTGCAAAGATTCTTATTTTGATAAGGATTTGGATTGGTATTTGGTATTTGGTATTTGGATTTCGGTTTTGACTTGGATTTGGTTTTTTTTATTATTGAGATTTGATTTGGATTTTTTACTTTATATATTAGGTTTTTGGATTTGATATTGGAAGATTTTAGAATTTGGAATATGTAATTTGAAATTTGAAATTTTTGAATTTTGAATTGAGAAATTGGAATTGGGAATTAGGAATCGGGAATTGGGAGTTGAAAATTAGGAGTTGAAAATTGAGGTTAAATATTTGATATTTGAATTGGAATTTAGACTTAAAATTTAGACTTAGAAATAAGAATTTGGAATCTATAATTTGGAATTGAAGATTTGAGATTTGAGTTGTAATATTTGGATTGGAAATTTGATTGAAGAAAATGATGAAGTAGAAGAAGATGTGAAGAAGAATTTGTTCGAAATATATGAAAAATATGATGTTTACATTTTGTTTGAAAGTTGTTTGAAGAAAGCCGTTTGAAGATCATTTGAGGATTGAAGACAACTTTTGGATTTATGCACGAAACTTTAGTCGACATCTCGTTCTCGTTTTGTGTGTGACAAACTTTCAATGTTTATTATTGTTGCAGTGTGGATTTCAGAGAGGGCGTTACAAATATTTAATTCATTACAAATTTGTCTTTTGTTCTTGTTTCTTGCTTCGAATTCTGATTTGACATCGTTTTGCTCGTTTGTTTTTTATACTTTATAAATCTATTTTTTTGTTTGATTGAAATTGTTGGGTCAAATTTTAAAAAGTTTTAGGCGAGTTAGTTGCCGTATTTACGAAATGCAGAAAGACAACTGTATTGTGAAATATGAAATAATAATACAATAAATTACAAATTGCGGAAAATGGTTAAATATAAATTTTTTCCGAAGTGTAAAATAAATATTAAATGAATTGTAATATGTGAAATAAGAGTAATACAAAAAAATAAAATTTGAAATTCGTAATAAGGATGGAAAAATACGAAATAAGAATTAAATAAATTACAAAATGACAAATAAATGTTAAATAAATTGAGAAATGCCAGATAAGGGTTAAAGGTAGAAAAAATCAAATTGAAAAATACTAAATAGAAGTGAGATACGAAATGTGAAATAAGAGTTAAAAACAATTTTTTTATAATGCGAAATAATAGAGAAATGTGAAATAAATGTGAAATATAAAATAAAGATTAAATGGATTGCAAAATGTAGAATGAGACACGTATTTTAGTTTAAATCTTATTCTGTAATTGTATCTCATTTCACATTTTATTTTACTCCTTATTTGTAATTGGGTAGGACAAATATAAAAAAAATCATTATAAATCGAGTTTTGTTCGTCTTAACAAAACAAAATCAGTGGTATTTTCATATATTTTATTCTAAATTACAATTTAATATATACAAACTTTTAAAAGATTAAAACACAATAATTTAAAAATATTAAAAAAATATTTCGTGGCTAAATATTTTACGTTACTCATTCATTATTATTTTTAATATAATCTTGTTTATAATTTTTGTGAAAATTTAAATATTATCTCACATATAAAAAAACCTATAAAAATAATATTTGTATTTGTTAAATTGTTAAATTTAAACTTTTCAAACTCGATTTATTTATGATAATATTTTCTCTCCGTTTATATAATTGAAGCTAAAATTTATTTTCTAAATCATTTTTATTACAGTTGTAGTTGTAGCTTTCAATAAAATTTTGGAGAATAAACAATATATAATAAAAATATATATGTTTTATTGTGTTTTAGTTTATATAATATATATATATATATATATATATATATATATATATATGTTCGGTTGTTAATTTATGTTTTTGTTACTATTCATCATCAAATATATCTCAAAATCAAATATTAACAACTTTTTAGTGAATTCGGCCAAATTCATTGTCGATTTGTTATGTTTGTTGAATTTTAAATGGATTAATAAATAAAAATAGTTTTCAAAAGAACTATGTATCTACGATTTTGTTTCTTGAAAAATGGAATTTTTGAGAGGATGAACACCAGCTTCCCCTGTTTCCCCTGATTCTTATTATGGATAATCTTCATATCCATTTGCAATCTTCTAAAGAATTTTTTGTTCTTCACGGAACCAGAAACGTTGATTCTTCTCAACAACAAGCCAAGAAGAATTTTGTCAATTTATTCAAGCCAAATATATCCCCTGTTTCCTTGAATCCTGATTACATTAAAGAAACAGAGAGCTACTACTCTATTCTTAACAAGATTAATGATAAAATTATTGATTGGGATAGTAAATACCTCTCTTATTGAGGTAGAATGTCTCTTATTACTAACATCCTTTTGCCTATCACCTATCATTGGATACAAACTTGTATTTTACCTAAGAATATTATTAGGAAGCTTGAGACTACCTTCAATAGATTCCTATGGAGATCTAAGTATAATGTTAATGTTATTCATTGGTCTAATTGGTCTGACCTCTGCAATCCTTTTGGAGAGGGAGGGCTAAATATCAGAAGGTTGGAGGATATTCAGCACTCATTCTCCCAAAAGTTATGGTTCAATTTTCGAAAGAATGGTTGCCTTTGATCTAAAAGTATGCAGAATATATACTGTAAATCTGGTCATCCTACTATTGTTACTAACATGAATGGTTCTTTAGTTTGGAAAATGTTATCTAGCATTAGAAATCAGGCTGACAACAACATCTATTGGATCCTGGGCAAGGGCGAGATTGATTTTTAGAGAGATTCTTGGCACAAATTGCCTTCCATTGCTAGCACAAATAATATTAACTGGTATCTCAATTCTAAGTTTCAATCCTTTTGGAAGAATGATCAATGGAACTTTAACGCTATGCGGGGTATTTCAGAAACCAGACTTGAAATTATCAAAACTCTTAGAGTTGAGCCCAATAAGGATGACATTCCTTGCTGGAAGCATTCAACGAATGCAGACTTAAACATGAAGCTCACTTGGGACAGTTTACAGCAAAAGCATAATCAGTCTAGTCTTTTTAGAAAAATCTGGCATCCAAGTATCCTCAGGAAGTTTTCTTTCGGTACTTGGAAAATTATTAACAAGTATATATCTATAGATTCTATTATGAGAAAGAGGCATGTGAGTTTGGCTTCTAAATGTTTATTTTGTAACAGCATTAAAGACAAGGACCATATTTTCGTCAACTGTACTTTTTCTTGGCAACTTTGGAACTTCTTTGGATGCATTTTTAAAGTGAAAATCAGTAGATATATGACATTCACTCATATATTAAGATGCTAGTTTTGGTTTTATAAAAGTAAGTTTCACATAACTCACCTCATTCCTCAATCTATCTGCTGGTTTATTTGGAAAGTTAGAAACGGATTGAAATTTAAAGACCACCAGTTGAATGTCAACAAAACTATTGATTCTATCATGAACATAATAAAAGGCCTAAACATCTCTAACAAGTTTAACTATAAGCACTGGTCTTAGTCATTTTATGCAGGTGTAACTTTGGGTTGTTCTTCAATTCAAAGCAATAAGAGACCAGTTTACCTTAAGTGGATCGTGTCATTGGGGAATAGACTTAAGATGAATGTTGATGAAGCTTGTGCTTGGAATGGAGACGCAATCAGAGGGGTGTTGATCAGAAGTAGTACAGGTGACATTATCCATGCTGCTGGTGCTCTTTTCGGGAAACTCACTCCCATTCTTGCTGAGTATAAAGCTCTTCTTTCTGGTCTTGTTATCGGTTATAATCATAACTGGACTGAAGTCGACATTGAATCAGACTCGATTATCCTCGTGAACCAATTAGCTTATGGTTCTAGTGTCGAAAATGACATTTTTGTAATCTGCAGAAATCTCATTACTTCGAATATGACCTTAAAGCACATATCTAGAGTCCAAAATCAAACCGTTGATTGGCTTGCTAAATGGAATCTGAAGTGCAAGCAAAAACAAATATTCAAGCATAAGGATGCTCCATCGAGCTTGTTGGTTATAGTTCTCATTGAGAGTCTTGGCGTTGGGTATATTAATGAGGAATAAATTCGATCAGAAATACTATTGGTTTTCTTTGATGGACAGGTTGAAGATTGAGGAAAGCTAGGGCTACATTGGAGATGAAGGAGCTCTAATCATGGCTGGTGATGCTCGAGGAGAAAGAAGATGACCTAAGAGAAAGGGAGCAGATTCGAGATTTTTTCGTAGGGAAGCAGAGCAAATGATGGATTCGAAGATCAGATGATGGAGGCTTAGCAGTGTAGATTGAAGAAGAAGCTATTTCATATGAACAGAAAATTTAGAATGTTGTAATCTGGTCTTGGATAGAATTTGTCTCAGAAATTTGACAAATTGTTCTTCTAGTCTCTTTGTTTTGTAAAACCTTCAATTTAATAATAAAAGGTATTCTTTTGATTAAAAAAAGTAACAAAGTATGACTAATGTAGTTTAAAGATTTAGTAATTTTTTTTAATATCATATAAAATTAATTTATATATTTTTATAAATTAAAGAGATTTTATTAATGGGAGATTTACCAATAAAGACTCGATCAACAAAAAAGACCTAACAATTCTAAGATACTTTATACCTTAAATACCCTTCTATATAAAATATTAACCAACTTCTCTCTTTCTTTCTTTGTTTTTTTTTTATTTTAATTTTTAAAGGTCTGTATCTTTTAAACCTTAATTTGGAAAAAGAGTCCGAAAATACCAGGGTTTTATTTTTTTTAAGACGAACAAAACTAGTACCATTCACGATATGTTTTGATTTTTTTTAAAAAAATATATTTTACACACGTTTCTCAGTTATATGGTTTCGCATCTAGTGACTGGTTTCGAATCTACCAAAATAAAGAAGGTTTTGCATCTATCAAAACAAAGAGGTTTCTCATCTAGCAAAATAAAGAAGGTTTCGCATCTATCAAAATAAAAAAGGTTTCGCATCTATCAAAATAATTGCATCTATCAAAATAAAGAAGGTTTAACATCTATCAAAATAAAGAAGGTTTCGCATCTAACAAAATAAAGAAGGTTTCGCATCTAGCACAACAAAACAGGTTTTGCATTTATCATAACGAAGAAGGTTTCGCGTCTTCTTCATAAAAACCCCTATGAATTTTAAAACTTTAAAAGTCTGTATCTTTTAAACCATAACTCGAAAAAAAATCTGAAAACACCGTTATTTTTGTTTTCTTAAGACGAACAAACTAGTACCACTCATGATATGTTATGAATTAAAAAAATAATCTTTTTAGAACAAATAACGTTTTGCATCTATCAAAAATGTGTTTTTTTGCATCTACTAATCTAGAAGGATTACATGTTTCGCAAGTATCACTAGGTACAGATACAGACATTTCGCATCTATCACAAAATATGTTTTGCATCTACCAGTGAAGAAACATACAGGTTTCGCATCTATACTTACTCACTGAAATTGAACGTTTCGCATCTCTTTCACTAAAAACACAGAAACTGTTAGGCGACTGAAAATCCCAAAAATACAAAATAAAACACTAAAATCAACAAAAAACTAATACAATGCTACAAATAAACTACATTACCATAATTCGAACTCAAAACTAACAAGAAATTCAACTCGAAACACTACGAAAACAAATAAAAACAGATCTTAAAAAACTGCGATTTCGAGCTCAAATTCGAGTTTCAAACACACAAAACATCGGGTATCTTTGCATAATCAAGTAAAAACACAAATCAAAATCATACGAAAACAATAAAAAAACAAAAAATCAAGTAAAAAATGAAAGAATCTCCTAATACAGAGTTGTTCTATTCACGAACAGAAATAGAGACAGAGAGAGAGAGAGAGAAACAATTGGGGGAAAAGGTGAATAAGGGGTCTAAAAGCCTTTTATATTATAGAGTAGGGGTATTTAGGGTATTAGTAGGTCTTTAATGGTAAATCTTTTACTGAAACGGGTCTTTCTTAGAAAATAATGAAAATATAGGTCTTAGATGGATAATAGTTAGTGTTTTGGGTCTTAAATGGTACTTAACCCTTTATTAAATATCAAAATTGGTTTTACATTGGTCTTATCAAAATTGGAAATTAAAGTTTTTTATGCTATTTTTTATTATTTTCACCGCCAAATTTTTTGTTTCTTTATCAGCTCTTCTTCAGTATTTTTTAATGTTTAATAGTTTCTTCAATCTTTCTTTTGGTCTCGCTAAAGGTAAAGTTGTTTTTTATCGAATTTATCTTTCAATCTTGAATGTGAGATGATTTAACCATAAAGTGCTTCATTAAGAGAGCTTGTCTATTTATTTTATCAATCTTTTAAAATGATTTTCTTATGATTAATTTTTTTGTTCTAGTGATTTTTATCGATCGTTTCTTTCTGAATAATAATGGTCACCATTTATGTTGCCTGGTCGTCCTCTATAAATTTCTCTTTATTCCCAAATTGATAGTCGTATTTCCAATCTGATTCAATTTTGATTGATTGCATAGCTGCCTATCAAGTGTTCACGTGAATACCTAATAAAAAAAGAAGACTAATATTTCATTAGCCAGGTCTTTCGATAAGTTTATTTTTATTTGGTAATAAAAGTAACCTTTTTCAAATTTGATTTTTATAAGATTTTAGAATTTCAGTTTTTCTAGATTTCGAGTTTGATGCATTGACTTTTTTATTCTTCTCTTGTTAAGAGTAAACTTGGTCATTTATCACATATCGCTAGCACTAAAAATAATATACAATATATAAGGGAATAAAATATCTCAACTAATATGAGGCCTTTTGGAAGTGAATTCAAAAGCAAAGTCGTACGAGTCTGCAGACCCAAAGCGGACAATATCACATTAGTTTGTGAGAGATATAAATTCTGACAGGTCTTCACTATTTACATAGATCATTAAGTTTCTTTAATCTACAGGTCTTAAGTAGCCTATGTTTAGGCTTTCTAGCATTGAGATAGCTCTGAGATGTGTTGGAGCTTGTTTTATATTAAAGTCTAGTTTCATTCTTTCTTTTAGTGTTTGCTTTTTTCATCCAGCCAGCTGCTGCAATTTTTCCTCTGAGAATATGAGTTATTTTCATATAATTTGAAATTAGATCTCTTCAACATTTTATTAGTGGATATATGAAGGATGGTGTTCTCCCTATTTTAATCATTTGAATAATCTATGTAGAATTCACTTTTATATCCATTTGAGATAGGTTGTTTGTCCAACATATTTGAAGACCATCTAGAAGTGTCATGCATTCTACTAGGATATGAGTCTGTTTTCTATAAAGCCTACCAAAAGCTAGAATAACCCCTGGGCTATATCTTATAACCTATCCACCTACTGATACTCCAGAAATATTATATGAGGTATCTGTATTAAGCTTCATTATGTTACCATAAGAAGGAATCAATTTATTTGATGTACAAATTTTAGGTTCGTTTTTGAAGTGATAGCAACTCAAATCAAAGCCACATTGATATCTTAGTTCCAATGAGCTCTCTTAAAGATATCAACTTAATCAAGTCTTGATAATATATTGTAGATGTGGTTTATAACTGAATTAGAACTAATATTCCAGTTTAGGTGTTTAGCTTTGTTTCTAATAAACCATATTACCCAACAAACTATTGGGGGTGATGGTTCTGATATGGATATCATTTTTGTAGACTAGAAACAAGTTCTAATAAGGTAAGAAAGAGTCATTATCCTTGAAATATATAGCTTAAATATTCCAAAAACTATTTTCGAGACTTCCTATGTCATCTTGCACTATACAGACAAGTGTTTTACAGTTTCAATTTCATTGCAAAATTCACACTTTGAAGCCTAAGAGAAGTTTTTAGTTTGTAATATGTTTTCTAATGTGATCCAGCTTGATTAAAGTTATCATCAACTGATTTTCCTAAGTATTTTTTTTATTGATCCAATTGTCCCCGTGTGTAATGGTGAGTTTGATTATTTAGGATTTCTTTAGTAAACAAGAGAAGAAGTATTCTAGAAAGAGAAATAGATTTTAGAGAGAGAAAGAGAGAAAGAAAAAAGAGTAAGTAAGTGATCTAATCTCAGAAAAATCAACCTCTTTATTAGTTTAGTTTTGGCCTTTATATTGAGGCACAAAGACTTAGCTTACAACTGAAAACAGTTACATAAAAAGGGTAAATTGCACTCTTAGTCCTTGACTAAAAGGCATAGTTACGAAATCCCTCTTTTATTTTACCAAGTGTTACATAATGTTTTTATTATTTACAATTTAGTCCCTGAATTTCTATTTCTTTATCTGTAGCCCCCTTAGTTCTAAAGTCAATAAATGAATGAGAACTAATTAACTAACTTCGAATTTGAGTTGAAGCAATGATGATCTCCTCTTCCACAATTCGATGCAAGCCAATCATTCTGATGCACTGAAATATACCCTTAGACAACTATACCTCAAGTTAAATTCGAAGCCAAATCAAGCAAATCAAACATCGTATTTGTTTCAAACTCATCATAGCCCCCTACAGGTTAGGCTTACAGCTAAGTTCATAGCATAACAGATGTTGATCCCATAAACACGCAACCGGTTCAAATTTGGCCCAATCAATACAAAACCTTTTCCACTTCTGCACACTTTGTTTTTCCTATAAACTCCTTAGTAACTCACTTTTTGTTTCACAAACCAAAATCCTCGAGAGATAAGCAGAGAAAAACTCTCAACCTTTGCTACCTTTGACGATGTTTTCAAACTTTCGAGTCATTTCTACCGGAAAATTCATATTTTCCGATTAATCTACAATCTGTTTATGAGAAAACACCCAAGATTCAGAAGATCCAAAGCTAGAATTCCTGGAAAACACAAATTTCCTGCACTTGATAGTAATATCGTCTTCGGAGCTTACGATTACTTTTGCATAGACGAACGAGCAGAAGAATATAAAGTTGTTGGGTCGATAAGCAACGCTCCCCTCGAAACATCTTCGAAGACCATTTATTACGATAACTTCGATCCTTCTAAAACTCCTAATTTTTACCTTCACCTATCACAGAATAAAGTCAGTCTTCCAAACCTTGAACACCTAAAACACCTCGAACTTCTACTTCCTTTATTAAATCATCGCCTCAAATTAGTGGTAAATCAAGCAAATCTGCTTCGAAACAATCCGAAGCAACCCCTTCTCAACTTATCCCCCACGAACTCCTAGAAAAAGAACTTTTATAGCAATGGGAGATGATACTGATGCTACACCAAATCCTTCTTCATCAAATCCTTCTACCAAATCTCCTCCCCCGAGAGATATTATTGAGGAAGCCTCATTATCTCAACAAGATCCCTCGAAAAATCTTCTACAACTAAGAGATGAGACATCAGAAGCAGAGGAGATTGATTCTGACGCTAATCGATCAGGTGATGAAGCTGATTCTGACGAAGAAGTCTTAAAAGAATCAGAGAATGATACAGAGAAAAAAGTCCGCAAGCCAAGGAAAAAGAAGGCTCTGATTACTATATCCGATGAAGAAAGAGCATAAGTTGGTAAAAAAATTGAGATCTCTCGATGTTGATTATATTGTTAAATTGAAAAATGTTTCATATATATATATATATATACTATCAAGAAAGTCAAGCATCAGATCTGAAGAAACAATAGGGAATGGGAGACAACATTACCCTTCGACTACCTGAAAATGGGGAAACACCCTTAGATTGTAAAGACAACGAGCTAGTTGTTTATCCCGAAATTATCAATTGGGGTCTTCAGTTCCCACTAGATCCCATGATAGTTGAGTACTTTGAAATTCTGAATCTGTGCCCAACTCAAGTGACACAAAATCTATGGTTCACACTTATGTCTGTAATCATGGCCTCTTGCTTGTCTAAGATTCCAATCAGCATCAAAAATTTCATATCGTTCACAAAATTCTCCAAGGGACCAAAGCTTCCATTTTACTACCTCACTGTAGATGATGATCTAAAACACATCGATGACCTTCTGGAGGCGGACAAGTTTTGGAAGCAAAAATTTATCTTCATCTCAGGAGCATGGGAAAACGGCAAAAAAATATTCAAAGCTAACCCATCGAAGTTGAACCTCATCTGGAAAAACAACCGTAAGTATTATAATACTATTCTAATTAAACAAAATATTATAAATGTTGTTACTCTCATTGTATACTTATATGTTCCTCCTAGAAATTCTGAGGCGCTACGCCATTTGACGAGCAAGAGCCAAAGAAATATTCATTAAGTTTGTTGCTTGGGCTGAAGCAGAGTGAAACAATGCTTTCCATACAACCTTTCAACCAATAATTTCCTTAATAGCCATTTATTTTTTATCACACTTGGATCCTTTCCTCTTGAAAATTTGATGGAACAGGCCAACCCTCGTCAAGCTTGCAAAAGATTAATTAATCTATACTGATTGTAAGGTATTCCTACCCATCCACAACAGATTTGACAGTCACCTGACTCAAAAGAAAAAGGCAAAAAAGGATAAAAAGGCAGTTAGTACATCTGGTGCTAGCCCTTCAACAAATCTGAATCCCAAACGCTAAAAAAAACAAACTTTCGACCATCGAAGAAGGAACAGAAGGAGAACCTTCTCCAAAAAAGAAGAAAACTACTACTCCTTCAAAAAATAAAAGTTCCATCAATCCCCAAAAGAAAAAGAAGAAGATAACAGGTGCAACCATCGAAGACATAGTATCTGATGACAATGAGGTCATAGTTGCTGGGATTCAACAAAGTCCTCAAAAGGAAAAGAAAACAACTGGTGAAGATGTTACAATCACTGTAAAAGATAGTTAAGATGGCAATCACTTCGATCATGATAGTTTCATAAACTTCAATTAATCACACGAACTTATCGGAGAAGAAGATCATGTCATTCAAGAAGTTCAAACTCGTCTACACAACTTTGGTAGAAGATCTGCAACATATGCCTCAAAATCATCTCATGAGATCATTGTTCCTACTGTTCCTATGAATTCTCTGGATCTCATTGCCCGTCCTAGTCCAGCAGTTTCCCTCATGTTGCACCAAATCCAAACGTCCTTGCTGCACTTCAGCCATTCTCCGATCTCAAAACTGTAGCGAACACGCTTACTCAAGAAATTGAAGCTTCGCAAAGTCATCTAAAACGACTAGCCAAAGATATTGTTCACTACAAAGGAACTGCTGAAGCTGAGAAATAGTTGAGGGAAAATTTCAGACCCATTTAATAGATCAGTTTCATGGATTTGTAATGGCAAGCTCTGAGCTTATCAGATGACTCTTTTTTGTCAAAGGGAATTTGCGAGAGCAGCATCGAATTGAGAAAGAAAATCTAAACACTTCTCATTAAGAAGAGATAGACCGACTCAAGAATAAACACCTTAAGGACTTGGCTGCTGAAAATAAAAAATCTGATGAGCTTCGAACATCTCTTACCAAATTTGAAGCTGAAAAGAAAGACTTGACCAACGAAATAACCATATTGAAGGCCAATATTGAGAAGGAAAAACAACTTGTTGTCACTGTCGTAGAAGCTTAATGAAACCACGATATGTTGGCAGCTATGAACAATGATAAAGAAGATAAGGCCATCACCCCTCTTCGAGAAATTCATGCAACATATCCAAAAATAAACCTTTCTAGCTTGTGGAATGACATTCATGTCGAACGGCGCTCTATCGAAGCCTTCGATCCTATCCTAAGATCATCATCTGAAGAAGAATCATCCGAAGAGAAGCCATCTGAATGATTTTTCTATCCTTTGAATTTATGTTATCTTTTTTGTATTTTTCATATTAGTACCGTATCCCTTGTATTCATCGAATTATTCTAAATGACAAAGGTTTTTGCTTATATTTCCTATTTGCCATCAAGTTATATAATCCTTTATTTATATTAACTATTTGAAGTTAAAACATAATGGAATACTTTAAATTATTTTTGTAAAATATAATCCCTCGAATATTATAGTACATTAAATGAACGTGACACATCGAATATCACAGTGCATTTATTGGACGTAGCACTTCGAATATCACAGTGCGTTTATTGAGCATAGCACTTCGAATATCACAGTACGATTATTGAACGTAGCACTTTGAACATCACAGTGCATTTATTGAACGTAGCAGTTTGAACATCACAATTCGTTTATTGGACGTAACACTTTGAATATGGTTGTTTCTTCGAAAAGTGTAGTAAACACTTCGGAACAATCTACTCTTGATCAAACTCAAAGATGATCAGTCTTTGATCAGCTATCAAGATAATTTAAATAACATTTGTAAACAACCATTGGCCAAAAATGCATTTTATTCATAATGTTGAATATGTACATAGCGCCTCGTTAAAACCTTTTTGGGCCAACAAGGTAGGAAATAGTTTGCTATTCAACTAAAAGAAACAAATTCAAAATACAACATTGTTATTCCAGTATAATTTCAGATGCTGTATATTTCATGGGTGTTAAAACATCCTCCCTGGCTATCATAAAGACGATAAGACCCTGGCTTTATCATTTGAATAACCACTTAAGGTTCTTCCCAATTCGGGGCCATTTTTTTGAGGCTTTTCTCCTTAGTATGCAGAAATATTTTTCTCAAGACTTTATCACCAATTTTAAATTCCCTCCTTTTTACCCTCGAATTATAAGATTTTAGAATTTCAGTTTTTCTAGATTTCGAGTTTGATGCATTGACTCTTTTATTCTTCTCTTGTTAAGAGTAAACTTGGTCATTTATCACACATCGCTAACACTAAAAATAATATACAATATATAAGGGAATAAAATATCTCAACTAATATGAGGCCTTTTGGAAGTGAACCAAAACGCAAAGTCGTACAGGTCTGCAGACCCAAAGCGGACAATATCACATTAGTTTGTGAGAGATATAAATTCTGACAGGTCTTCACTATTTACATAGATCATTAAGTTTCTTTAATCTGCAGGTCTTAAGTAGCCTATGTTTAGGCTTTCTAGCATTGAGATAGCTCTGAGATGTGTTGGAGCTTGATTTATATTAAAGTCTAGTTTCATTCTTTCTTTTAGTGTTTGCTTTTTTCATCCAGCCAGCTGCTGCAATTTTTCCTCTGAAAATATGAGTTATTTTCATATAATTTGAAATTAGATCTCTTCAACATTTTATTAGTGGATATATGAAGCATGGTGTTCTCCCTATTTTAATCATTTGAATAATCTATGTAGAATTCACTTTTATATCCATTTGAGATAGGTTGTTTGTCCAACATATTTGAAGACCATCTAGAAGTGTCATGCATTCTACTAGGATATGAGTCTATTTTCTATAAAGCCTACCAAAAGCTAGAATAACCCCTGGGCTATATCTTATAACCTATCCACCTACTGATACTCCAGAAAGATTATATGACGTATCTGTATTAAGCTTCATTATGTTACCATAAGAAGGAATCCATTTATTTGATGTAAAAGTTTTAGGTCCGTTTTTGAAGTGATAGCAACTCAAATCAAAGCCACATTGATATCTCAGTTCCAATGAGCTCTCTTAAAGATATCAACTTGATCAAGTCTTGATAATATATTGTAGATGTGGTTTATAACTGAATTAGAACTAATATTCCAGTTTAGGTGTTTAGCTTTGTTTCTAGTAAACCATATTACCCAACAAACTATTGGGGGGTGATGGTTCTGATATGGATATCATTTTTGTAGACTAGAAACAAGTTCTAATAAGGTAAGAAAGAGTCATATTCCTTGAAATATATAGCTTAAATATTCCAAAAAATATTTTCGAGACTTCCTATGTCATCTTGCACTATACAGACAAGTGTTTTACAGTTTCAAATTCATTGCAAAATTCACACTTTGAATCCTAAGAGAAGTTTTTAGTTTGTAATATGTTTTCTAATGTGATCCAGCTTGATTAAAGTCATCATCAACTGATTTTCCTAAGTATTTTTTATTACTGATCCAATTGTCCCCGTGTGTAATGGTGAGTTTGATTATTTAGGATTTCTTTAGTAAATAAGAGAAGAAGTATTCTAGAAAGAGAAATATATTATATAGAGAGAAAGAGAGAAAGAAAAAAAGAGTACGCAAGTGATCTAATCTCAGAAAAATCATCCTCTTTATTAGTTTAGTTTTGGCCTTTATATTGAGGCACAAAGACTTAGCTTACAACTGAAAACATTTACATAAAAAGGGTAAATTGCACTCTTAGTCCTTGACTAAAAGGCATAGTTACGAAATCCCTCTCTTATTTTACCAAGTGTTACATAATGTTTTTATTATTTACAATTTAGTCCCCGAATTTCTATTTCTTTATCAGTAGCCCCCTTAGTTCTCAAGTCAGTAAATGAATGAGAACTAATTAACTAACTTCGAATTTGAGTTGAAGCAATGATGATCTCCTCTTCCACAATTCGATGCAAGCCAATCATTCTGATGCACTGAAATATACCCTTAGACAACTATACCTCAAGTTAAATTCGAAGCCAAATCAAGCAAATCAAACGTCGTATTTGTTTCAAACTCATCATAGCCCCCTACGGGTTAGGCTTACAGCTAAGTTCCTAGCATAACAGATGTTGATCCCATAAACGCGCAACCGGTTCAAATTTGGCCCAATCAATACAAAATCTTTTCCACTTCTGCACACTTTGTTTTTCCTATAAACTCCTTAGTAACTCACTTTTTGTTTCACAAACCAAAATCCTCGAGAGATAAGCAGAGAAAAACTCTCAACCTTTGCTACCTTTAACGATGTTTTCAAACTTTCGAGTCATTTCTACCGGAAAATTCATATTTTCCGATTAATCTACAATCTGTTTATGAGAAAACACCCAAGATTCAAAAGATCCAAAGCTAGAATTCCTGAAAAACACAAATTTCCTGCACTTGATAGTAATATCGTCTTCGGAGCTTACGATTACTTTTTCATAGACGAACGAGCAGAAGAATATAAAGTTGTTGGGTTGATAAGCAACGCTCACCTCGAAACATCTTCGAAGACCATTTATTACGATAACTTCGATCCTTCTAAAACTCCTAATTTTTACCTTCACCTATCACAGAATAGAGTCAGTCTTCCAAACCTCGAACACCCAAAACACCTCGAACTTCTACTTCCTTTATTAAATCATCACCTCAAATTAGTGGTAAATCAAGCAAATCTGCTTCGAAACAATCTGAAGTAACCCCTTCTCAACTTATCCTCCACGAACTCCTAGAAAAAGAACTTTTATAGCAATGGGAGATGATACTGATGCTACACCAAATCCTTCTTCATCAAATCCTTCTACCAAATCTCCTCCCCCGAGAGATATTATTGAGGAAGCCTCATTACCTCAACAAAATCCCTCGAAGAATCTTCTACAAATAAGAGATGAGACATCAGAAGCAGAGGAGATTGATTCTGACGCTAATCGATCAGATGATGAAGTTGATTCTGACGAAGAAGTCTTAAAAGAATCAAAGAATGATACAGAGAAAAAAGTCCACAAGCCAAGGAAAAATAAGGCTCTGATTACTATATCCGATGAAGAAAGAGCATAAGTTGGTAAAAAATTGAGATCTCTAGATGTTGATTATATTGTTGAATTAAAAAAAAATTCATATATATATATACTATCAAGAAAGTCAAGCATCAGATCTGAAGAAACAATAGGGAATGGGAGACAACATTACCCTTCGACTACCTGAAAATGGGGAAACACCCTTAGATTGTAAAGACAACGAGCTAGTTGTTTATCCCGAAATTATCAATTGGGGTCTTCGGTTCCCACTAGATCCCATGATAGTTGAGTACTTTGAAATTCTGAATCTGTGCCCAACTCAAGTGACTCCAAATCTATGGTTCACACTTATGTCTGTAATCATGGCCATTGCTTGTCTAAGATTCCAATCAGCATCAAAAATTTCATATCGTTGACAAAATGGTCCAAGGGACCAAAGCTTCCATTTTACTACCTGACCGTAGATGATGATCTAAAAAACATCGATGACCTTGTAGAGGCGGACAAGTTTTGGAAGCAAAAATTTATCTTCATCTCAGGAGCATGGGAAAACGGCAAAGAAATATTCAAAGCTAACCCATCGAAGTTGAACCTCATCTGGAAAAACAACCGTAAGTATTATAATACTATTCTAATTAAACAAAATATTATAAATGTTGTTACTCTCATTGTATAGTTATATGTTCCTCCTAGAAATTCTGAGGCACTACGCCATTTGACGAGCAAGAGCCAAAGAAATATTCATTAAGTTTGTTGCTTGGGCTGAAGCAGAGTGAAACAATGCTTTCCATACAGCCTTTTAACCAATCGATTTCCTTAATAGCCATTTATTTTTTATCACACCTGGATCCTTTCCTCCTGAAAATTTGATGGAGCAGCCCAACCCTCGTCAAGCTTGCAAAAGATTAATTAATCCATACTGATTGTAAGGTATTTCTACCCATCCACAACAGATTTGACAATCACCTGACTCAAAAGAAAAAGGCAAAAAAGGATAAAAAGGCAGCTAGTACATCTGGTGCTAGCCCTTCAACAAATCTGAATCACAAACGCTCAAAAATAAAAACAAAAGAAAACACACTTTCGACCATCGAAGAAAGAACAGAAGGAGAACCTTCTCCAAAAAAGAAGAAAACTACTACTCATTCAAAAAATAAAAGTTCCATCAGTCCCCAAAAGAAAACGAAAAAGACAGCAGGTGCAACCATCGAAGACATAGTATCTGATGACAATGAGATCATAGTTGCTGGGATTCAACAAAGTCCTCAAAAGGAAAAGAAAATAATTGTTGAAGATGTTGCAATCACTGTAAAAGATAGTTAAGATGGCAATCACTTCGATCATGATAGTTTCATAAACTTCAATTAATCACAAGAACTTATCGGAGAAGAAGATCATGTCATTCAAGAAGTTCAAACTCGTCTACACAACGTTAGTAGAAGATCTGCAACCTATGCCTCAAAATTATCTCATGAGATCATTGTTCCTACTGTTCCTATGACTTCTCTGGATCTCATTGCCCGTCCTAGTCCAGCAGTTTCCCTCCTGTTGCGCCAAATCCAAACGTCCTTGCTGCACTTCAGCCATTCTCCGATCTCAAAACTGTAGCGAACACGCTTACTCAAGAAATCGAAGCTTCGCAAAGTCATCTAAAACGACTAGCCAAAGATATTATTCACTACAAAGGAACTGCTGAAGCTGAGAAATAATTGAGGGAAAAATTTCAGACCCATGTAATAGATCACTTTCATGGATTTGAAATGGAAAGCTCTGAGCTTATCAGATGACTCTTTTTTGTTAAAGGGCATTCGCGAGAGCAGCATCGAATTGAGAAAGAAAATCTAAACACTTCTCATCAAGAAGAGATAGACCGACTCAAGAATAAACACCTTAAGGACTTGGCTGCTGAAAATAAAAAATCTGATGAGCTTCGAACATCTCTTACCAAATTTGAAGCTGAAAAGAAAGACTTGACCAACGAAATAACCATATTGAAGGCCAATATTGAGAAGGAAAAACAACTTGTTGTCACTGTCGTAGAAGTTTAATGCAACCACGATATGTTGGCAGCTATGAACAATGATAAAGAAGATAAGGCCATCACCCCTTTTCGAGAAATTCATGCAACATATCCAAAATAAACCTTTCTAGCTTGTGTAATGACATTCATGTCGAATGGCGCTCTATCGAAGCCTTCGATCCTATCCCAAGATCATCATCCGAAGAGAAGCCATCTGAATGATTTTGATATCCTTTGAATTTATGTTATCTTTTTTGTATTTTTCATATTAGTACCGTATCCCTTGTATTCATCGAATTATTCTAAATGACAAAGGTTTTTGCTTATATTTCCTATTTGCCATCAAGTTATATAATCCTTTATTTATATTAACTATTTGAAGTTAAAACATAATGGAATACTTTAAATTATTTTTGTAAAATATAATCCCTTGAATATTATAGTACATTAAATGAACGCGACACATCGAATATCACAGTGCGTTTATTGTACGTAGCACTTCGAATATCACGGTGCGTTGATTGAGCATAGCACTTCGAATATCACAGTACGATTATTGAACGTAGCACTTTGAACATCACAGTGCATTTATTGAACGTAGCAGTTTGAACATCCCAATTCGTTTATTGGACGTAACACTTCGAATATGGTTGTTTCTTCGAAAAGTGTAGTAAACACTTCGGAACAATCTACTCTTGATCAAACTCAAAGATGATCAGTCTTTGATCAGCTATCAAGATAATTTAAATAACATTTGTAAACAACCATTGGCCAAAAATGCATTTTATTCATAATGTTGAATATGTACATAACGCCTCGTTAAAACCTTTTTGGGCCAACAAGGTAGGAAATAGTGCGCTATTCAACTAAAAGAAACAAATTCAAAATACAACATAGTTATTCCAGTATAATTTCAGATGCTGTATATTCCATGGGTGTTGAAACATCCTCCCTGGCTATCATAAAGACGATAAGACCCTGGCTTTATCATTTCAATAACCACATAAGGTTCTTCCTAATTCGGGGCCATTTTTTTAGGCTTTTCTCCTTAGTATGCAGAAATATTTTTCTCAAGACTTCATCACCAATTTTAAATTCCCTCATTTTTACCCTCAAATTTTAACGGTTGCTCATAAGAGTTTGATAATGTATTACGTTTAGATGAGCTCAAACTCTTTTCTTATCAATCAAATCTAAATTTTCTCTTTTAGCTTCATCATTGGATTTTTCAGAATATTCAGTTATTTTAAAAGATGACATCGTAGATTCCACAGGGCTGATAGTATCCACTCCATATGCTAAAGCAAAAGGATTTTTCTTAGTAGCTTCTATGGGAGTTGTCGATAAGCCCAAAGCGCTTCGTGCAAATAATTTGGCCATTTCCATGCTGCCCCTATCAAATTATTCTTCAGACCATCCAAAATAGATTTGTTCGTCACTTCGACTTGTACATTTTTTTGAGGTTGAAAAGGTGTTGAGAAACATTGTTGAATTCCTTTCAAAGAGAAAACTGAAGTCATTTCATTATTATTAAATTGAGGTCCATTATTCTTAGTAATTCTTCGAGGCACTCCAAAACGACAGCAAATACTGTTATAATGAATTTAATTACATCTTTTGTTTTTATTCCAGATAACGGTTCCGCTTCAGCCCACTTCGTAAAATAGTCCATCGCTACAATTATCATTTTCCGCCTTTCAGATGCCATTAGCAAAGGCCCTACTAAATCAATACCCCATCTATCAAATGGTATGGCCTCGGTGATAGACATAACTGGAACTGCCGACTTATGAATAGAATTAGCAAACCTTTGACAAGTATCACAGCTTTGAACCAAATTTTTGGCATCACACTTGATCGAAGGCCAATAAAACCCTGCAAGCAAAACTCGATAGGATAAAGCTTTAAACCCACAATGAGTTGACCATTCTCCATCATGCAATTCTGAGAAAACTTCCTGTGATTCTTGCTTATTCAAACATCATAATACCAGCCTACTTAATGCTTTATTTTATAAAACTCCATCCAAAACTATATATCAAAAAGCTTTGCCTCGTAATGTTTTGGTCAATTTCACATCGTCAAGAAATGTTCCTCGAATCAAAAAATTTAAAATGTCAGTTCGCCAATTGCCTCAGACTACATCTGTAGTGACAAGCAATTCTTCCATATAATCACACTGTTATGACTGGGTTAAAATCGAAGGGTTCTCTTGTAACAAATTCCATGGATACTTTTCCTTGTAAGTTATATTTGCTAACGAATCGGCTACCGTGTTATTCTCTCGACTAATATGTTCCACAACAACATGATCAAATAAAAGCATCAAGTTTCAAATCTCTCGAAGATACAAAATTAAGCGATCTTTCTTTGTTTCGGAGTTTCCATACATTTGATTTGCTACTAATTGAGAATCTGCCTCTAACCGTACTGAAGTTGCTCCACATATTTTCGCAAGTCTCAAACCAATCAAGATAGCTTTGTATTCGGCATCGTTATTTGAGGCGTAAAAACCAAATGCTGCATCTCAAAATACTTGATCCGCCATCTGTTTGAATAAGCCACATCAAATTCACTGGTAAAACATCCTCATTTTCTTCAATGTCCAACCTGCTTGAATGAAATTCAATAAGAAAATCCGCCAAAACTTGAGCTTTAATTGCAATTCGAAGAGTGAATAAAATATCATAATCTCCCAACTCTACCGACCACTTGGTCATTCTCCCCGAGATATCAGGACGTTGCAAAACATTTTTCAAGGGAAATGAAGTTCAAACTTCAATGGTATGAGCTTGGAAATAAGGACGCATCTTTCTAGCAGCCACCACCAATGCTAACGCCAACTTCTCGAGCTTCAAATACATATTTTCTGTTGCGACCAAACTTTTGCTGATATAGTACACCGGCTTCGGAATTCCTAAATCTTCGCTTATCAAAACTGCACTTACTGCAAAATCCGATATTGCAATATACAAAAAGAGCTTTTCTCCACTTTGAGGCTTCGATAAAAATTTTGGTGATGATAACAAGTTTTTGATGCTTGTAAACGCTGCTTCACAATCCGAAGTCCACTCAAACCTTTTTGGCCCTCGCAACACTTGAAAGAAATGAAAAAATTTATCAGAAAATCTAGAAATAAATCTATTAAGTGCTGCTAACCTTCCTGTCAAAACTTGCACTTATTTAATCGTTCGAGGTGAATTCATTGCTACCACATCTTTCAATTTTTATGGGTCAGCTTCTATCCCTCTTTCACTGATAACATAACCCAAAAAATTCCTTGATCGAACTCCAAAAATACACTTTTCAGGATTAAGCTTTAATTTTATTGCCCTTAGAATAAAAATATCTCATCTAAATCTTACATATGTGCATTATCCTCTTAACTTTTTACCACCATGCCATTGATATATGCCTTCATATTATTTCTTATCTGAGTGGCAAATTCTTTATTTATTAAATTTTTGATAAGTAGCTCCGGCATTTTTCAATCCAAAAGGCATAACCTTGTAGCAATGCAATCCTCTATCAGTAATGAAACTAGTGTATTCTTGATCCTTCAGATCCATTTGGATTTGATTATATCCTGCAAAAGCATCCATGAAAATTAATATTTTATTTCCTGAAGTGGAATAAATCAGTTGATCAATTTGAGGAATCGGAAATGGGTCTTTAGGACAGGCTCGATTTAAGTTTGTAAAGTCCATACATATTCTCCACTTTCTGTTTTTCTTCTTAACCACTACTGCATTTGCCATCCATAGAGGATACTGTGATTCCCTTATATGTCCGACTCTAGATAAACGATCCACCTTTGAAATAATTACTTTCGTTTTTTCCTGATTAAAACGCCATCTTTTCTGTATTATAGGCTTCATTCTCGGATTAACGGACAAGCTATGACATATTACTTCAATCGACAAACCTATCATATCCTCCATTTTACAAGCGAAAACGTCCAAATTATAAATAAAAAAAATTATAACAGTCGTTGACATAAAACTGGGGTCAGAAGGTTCCTATTCGAAGTACGTTTCCCACAGAAAAAAATATACTTCTCAATTTCTTAACTTATTGTCAAAGACTGTGAGTTTTCCTTTGGATCGTCAATCCTTTCATCCAAATCCGAGGTCAACCCCCCTGACTGTTATTCATTCATTATATCTCCACTGCTGGATCCTCGGATTCGAAGTGCAATGGCGTAGCACACTCTTGCAACTTTCTGGTCGCTTCGAACGACCCCCACACGGTATTCGACCACGTACTTAAAACATTGGTGTACTATCGACACCACCCCATACATTCTGGACAACCAAGATCTTCCAAAAATAACGTTATAACTTATGGGACAATCCACCACCATAAAGAGCACTTGAACTTTCTTCTTGAAAGGTATCTTTCCTAAACTCACCTCTCCCTCAAATTCTCCTATCACTTGTGTTGTCACGCCGGTGAATCCAATGATCATACGATCTGATTAAGTAATTCAAAGAGGATTACGCATCCTGTCATATGTTGCTTTAAAAATGACATCTGCAAAACTGCTTGTATCTATGAGCACGCATCTAATTTCAACACCATCCACCTCTGCCTTAATTACTACCGTATCGTCATGCGGCCCTGCAATACCTCGCAAGTTGTCCTCATCTAACACAATAAAGGCAATGTCATTCTTGCCATATAAATGAGTGGACATATTTCCTTCAATCAGAGTTGTCAAATTGAAACCATGTCTCTTCCTCGAACTATCAGTAGTTCCAGCCATTAAATCACCTCCATAAATGGCCAATGACTCAAAAACCTCACACAAGCTTTGAACATGTCCTTTCTTCACTGGTTCCTCGACAACCATCAGAATCAACCTATTTGGATCCTTATCCAAGTATTCCGAAGCTCCATCAAACTCATAAGCCTTTGAATCTAGAATCATCAAATTCTCAGCTTGCGCATTATGGTTGGCTGGTCGTGAATTCGATGTCGGAGTTTTTAATGCATTTCCTTGTGAATTCACATAAGTCAAAAGCTTTCCATTTTCAATCATAATTTGAACTATTTTTTTCAATACAATGCAGTCATTGGTATCATTTCCAATGTCTTTGTGATATCGGGAAAATTTATTGTTCCGCTCCTCCCTTGGCCTTTTTAATTGGAGTTGGCTTCCTGAAATTTATGAAGCTCTTGTTTATGTCAAAAATTGGAGCCATCCTTTTAGTTAAGTCTGCATAGTACTCAGGTCTAATCCATTGATTTGGCCTCGGCCTATTGTAATTGTAGGATGGGGCTTGATTTTAATATCCGCCAACCCGAGGTGGCAAATCGCTATTGCTCGGACGCGCCTGTTGATTAACATTCAAAGATTGTCCTTGGTTATGGGACACCTGTCTCGAATTTTTTGGAACATTAACTGGTCCCCATCGGAGTCTTGTTGACTCCATAACTTTGATTTGGTCTTCAACCTGAGTCATTAGTGCTCCAAACGTTAAAGCTCTCTTTTTTGTTGTCTCATTAGCCAGATCTCCTGGCGGTAACCCTTGGTTAAAAACTGTCATCGTCACTCCCTCTTCACAATTATCCAAACTTTCCTTCGTCAAAACAAATTGTTTTGTGTACTCCTTCAGGTTTTCTCCAACTGCTTGCTTGCATTGGATAATTGTATCATTATTTGCTCTTATCTTTTTGCTGCCAAAAAATTACCTTCTAAAACAGTATAAAAATCTCTAAAATTCGAAATGGATCCCCTTGGAATCTGGTTGTACCACTTCAAAGATGTTCCTTTAGAAGTCTGTGAAAAAACACAACACACCAGCCTGTCATCGTCTTCAAAGTTCATCATGTAATTTTTGAATTGTTCGATGTGATCATCAGGATCCTGCATCCCATCAAACTTTTTAACCTTGGGAAGTGTAATAGATCTGATTTTACTTGTTAACGGAGAATTCCTCCAAACGAAACCCTACATATGCTGATCTTCAGTTCTCATGACTGCATACAAATTTCGATCAGTCTCTGCATACTAATTCGATGTGTTCCTCTCACACCGATTAGGTTCCCTCAAATAACGAGGAATGTTGTCCTTCCTAAATCTGTCTTCCTTCTTATATTTTCGGGGTTGTTCGCTTTCTTCCTTCGAAGAACCGCTATACCTTTTAAAACCTGAGGCAGAGCTCTCAACTTCCTCGTCATTAGATGTGACACACTTTTGCATGTCTTTCTTTCCTTTCCGAGAATAATAGCGCTCTTTTGGAATCCGGTTGTACCACTTCAGAGATGTTCCTTTAAAAGTCTGTGAAAAAACACGACACACCAGCCTGTCATCGTCTTAAAAGTTCATCATGTAATTTTTGAATTGTTCGATGTGATCATCGGGATCCTGCATCCCATCAAACTTTTCAACCTTGGTAATATCAAAATGCTTTGGAAGTGTAATAGATCTGATTTTACTTGTTAACGGAGAATTCATCCAATCAACACCCTACACATGCTGATCTTCAATTCCCATGACTACATACAAATTTCGATCACGTCTCTGCATACTGATTCGATGTGTTTCCCTCACACCAATTAGATTCCCTCAAACAACGAAGAATGTTGTCCTACCTAGATCTGTGTTCCTTCTTATATTTTCGGGGTTGTTCCCTTTCTTCCTTCGAAGAACCCCTATACCTTTTAAAACCTGAGGCTGAGCTCTCAACTTCCTCGTCATTAGATGTGACACACTTTTGCTTGTCTTTCTTTCCTTTCCGAGAATAATAACGCTCTTTTGGAGCTTTGAAGCGCGCCTTTTCTACTCATTCCTGATCTGTCGATCAGTTCAAGATCGATTAGATTGGTTTTCAATTTCATTTTGCTCATTTACTTGTCTCTCTTCAGACTTTAACTTCGCCGAGTGAATTTCTTGCTCCCTCTGCTCGTATTTCTCATTTAGCGCATTTATTTTAACCAGGATTTGTTTCATACGCATTTCTATATCAGATTGAGTTTGGATCAAAACAAATCCTTTCTGGTCTATTTTCATTCCCCTGTAAATCTCTCTTAGTATTTCAATTGTTGATCGAACCAGCGGGTTATTTTCAGGATTCATCGCAAAGTTTCAAGATCGTTTCTCAAAGTTAACAATATTTGAACTAGTAGAAAAGACACTGACTGTCAATCGTCCCCAGTGGAGTCGCCAATTTGGTGAGTTTGATTATTTAGGATTGCTTTAGTAAACAAGAGAAGAAGCGTTCTAGAGAGAAAAATAGATTTTAGAGAGAGAAAATGAGAGTACACAAGTGATCTAATCTCAGAAAAATCAACCCCTTTATCAGTTTAGTTTTGGCCTTTATATAGAGGCACAAAGACTTAGCTTACAACTGAAAACAGTTACATAAAAAGGGTAAATTGCACTCTTAGTCCTTGGCTAAAAGACATAGTTACGAAATCCTCCTCTTACTTTACCAAGTGTTACATAATGCTTTTATTATTTACAATTTAGTCCCTGACTTTCTATTTTCTTATCATGTAATAGTATGGATTCTGCTTTTTCATATAATTATGAAAATATTTTGTGTTTTTATCTCCATCCTTTGTCCTAGAAATTCCAGTTTTTTTTCTCAGTAACTTTCCTCTATTGTCATTAACTGAAAATATTTTGTTTTTTCTTTTGAGATCTTTATTTGGTCTTATATATTTTGACTAACTTCAAAACAGTTTTTTAGATAAATAATTTCTTCTTTAGATTGTGCAATGACATCGAAGATGTTTCCAAATGTTTTCCAATTCCATCTTTTTAGTTTAGACTTCCAGAAAACAAATATAGGAGAACATAGCAATTCGGCATTCCTGCTTTCTTCCACAACTTTAAGAAAATCATTATGTAATGTCCACATATTTTGGAACTTAAATGAAGATTTGATTTGATTTTATCTACATAAATAGTTATGCACAATGTTCAATGGTCGGAACCAGTTCTTTCAAAGTTTCTAACTCTTGTAGTTTCAAAGTGGTTTAACCAATTAGAGTTATATAATATTTTATCGAGTCTTCTCCATTTACTGTTATAAGTTCAAGTGTATTTTGAACCATAGTAACCTGCATCTTCTAAATGACAATCTTGTATTGCATTATTGAAATCATTAATACTTCTCAAGCATAATATAATACAATCTAGTTATTTTTATGAGTTAGATATTATTTAAATTCTCGCATTACTATCCATTCGATTTTTTTATCTGCAACCTCTCTCAAACCATCCAGAAATCCAATCTTTTCTCTCTCAAACCTTTTGCATAAAGCATTTTTACCAAGTATTCTTTATCCATTGAAAAATATCTAGCCTAAATATGTAAGAATTGGTCATGATTAGTAATAATATCAATTTTAAACTACTTTTTCCAGAAAACACGTATTTTATTACTAGCATTTGTAGCTCCTGAGTGAAATCCAAGTTTTCTAGAAACAATTACTAATTTTGCCAATAGGCATCTTAGGCTCTTGAATAACAATGAAGTTAAATTTTTCAGTCATTTTCAATGATTTGAGTCTTCTGATTGTCCTTTTGGTCCCTACTCCTCTACATTCCATTTTAGAATTGTAAGAGTCATTTAGATACCTTTAAGAAATGACCAAAAAACGTGTTGTAGTTCCATGCCTTTCCTGATACTATCACATTTCTAAGATTTGTTTTCGAATTTTTATTTATTTTATTTTCCACCTCTATAAATTCCCGGTCTTGCTCAATTTTACCTATGACAATATATAACAGGAGGCTTCCACTATTTTTTTAGGTGATTTTTAGTCATAATCAATTAACTCCAACTTTTTAGAAAAGCTAAAGAGTGATCCAATATTTATGGTGTGAAGAGCTTTTATGATTTCATCTTCTATGCTAGTTGAACTTGAGGTTTTAGTTGATTTAACACCTTGATAACTTATATCATTTGATTGTTTTATTGCTCGGAATTATTTAATGAATCATTTTATGTAACTGCATTGATGATTATATATGATGTTAGAGACCCGGACTTTTACATTATTTTTTGTTCTTTCATGATAAAAATCATTTGATTTAGTTTTCAATTGATTAATTTATTGAATTTCTAGCCGTATTGTATAAGAGTTTCTTGCATGATGTGGTATTATGTCCTAGATGGTTACATTCTTTACAATAGAATGATATTTCTCCATTAATAGTTTACTGCCATAATCCTTCATATTCACAAAATCCAACCCAGTTTGATGAGGTTAGATCCTTTTAGACATCTACTTCAATCAAGGATATACATATATTTAATCTAGCCCTATTTTTTGTGGCATCCTGACTTTTATTAGTTTCCTAATAGTTTTTGATATTGTATGGATATCCATATTGGAGTTATTAGAGATTCAACTTTGGGATTAAAGTGTGGGTTCCATTTAAGTATTCTCATATAATATTGATCTGTTGACAAAATATTTATTTTCCACAGCTTTTTATAGTCTTAAAATTTATCAAATTCAATGAGCATATATTTAGAATATCATAAAGATGGACTATATTCTCGAGTGAATCCAATATTGTTCAAAGCACTTTTTTATAATTTCCAATTGAGAATTTCTCGATAAAGATGTATTTAAGATTTAACTCAAATCAGAATTTGTTTTGGATTAAGAATTTTGTAGCAAATCCATAAAACTATTTTATATTGAGTTATTTAAATAAATTATCACAGTTAAATAAACAATATCTTTTTAAAATATATGGATGAAAATTATAAATGTATTAAAAAAATATGAGTAACAAAAATATGTCTATTGATTCATACCAAATATTTAGAAAACATATACAAATTTTTCACGACCTGATGGTAACAGGCCATTTCGCCAGGTTCTATTACGTTTGGTCATGCAACACTGCACGACCATATATTACTATGCGTAATCGCACAACATTGCGCAATCATGTCCGCTGGAACTTGACTAAATGGCTAAGTCCTATCATATCTGATCGTACTGTGTTGTCCGGCCAGGAACAACATGCTTCGTTGGACCATGTTCCACGACTAGTATAAAATGCTTTATCGCGTCATGTTGCACGACCATATAAGATTTGACCAAATCGTGTCTGATCGCGCAATGTTATGCACCCAACACAATATTTTTAGTCAAAAAGTATTATTTAAAACATTCTATTGTTCATTTTATTTATTTTAATAGGACCACGTTAAGAAGGAAAATAAATGGTTAAGAAACAAAAAAAAATTACAGAACGAGAAAGAAATTATAGAGTTATATATAAATTTTTAGATGGTTGAAATTATTAATCTATTAAACTCGTTTATTAATAAATTAATTTTAAAAAAATTAGATAAACCATTGTTTATTAAATCTATAAAAAAGATTTTAGTGATTTTTTTTTAATTTGTTATTTTTATATTTATATTTTATGTATGTTAGAAACAATTCTGTGAAATTTTAAATTTATCATAAGCATGTGATTTTATATATTATGAAATGACAAAAAATATTTATTTTTAAAATGGATCTAAAATAATATTGAATAAAAATATAAAATTTACTAATCTATTGACCTCATTGATTTAATAAATATTAACTTCGTTTATTGATAAATTAACGTTAAAAAATTGATCTGGTTGGATTATTTATAAAATAAAATAAATATTATAATATTTTTTATATTTGTTTTTTAGTACTAACGATGAATAGGGTAATAGTAATAAATTAAATTTATAAAATGATAATATTACACACATAAAATTATAGCATGGAATATATATAATTCAATAGTATTTGGAAATCATAGTAGACATAAGAGTTTTTTAATCTCTTCAACCTTGAATAATTTATTTAATCGGTGTAACTAGATTCCGCATAGCTTTGACCATATTTTTTGTCACTGCAAATAGCATTACAGTTTACATAATGAACTCAAAACCTAAAAAATACTACTGAAACGTTACTTGTACTTACCTTCATTTCATGGCAACGGAACCAGTAACAATATTACTAAAGAGAGTAAACTATAATTCACTAAACTAAATGCAATTACAGAACTTGTAAGAATATGTCTAGCATTGATCGGCCTGAATGTTAACATAAGACGCATACCAAACAAATTTTAGTTTTTGTCTACCAAAGTTTATCCTCATAAAGTTAATAGCAAAAGATAAATTTTAGCATCTAAACATATTTTATGTTGTGATATTCAAACATACACACTCAAATGCAAATTAATAAAGCAAACTTGAAGCCAAATAGAGTATAAGAAATCAAACTGAAATGGATCTTAAGCAAGTATATAATATATATTTGATTAGATTGACATGTATAGAAAAGTTAAATGTCATAAATTCCATGATAAGCTTTACACCGTAGTATGCAACACCAACTCCAATTCCAGCAAAACCAACATAAACTTATAAACAAATTCAAAGATTACATTCTTTTTTGTTTTACACAGACTCATAAAGTATATGATTAATTAGCAAAGCAGAATAACCATAAACTAGGAATACAATGCATTATAAAGAATTTTTAGTTATAGTACTATCCTCCGTGATCGAGATGTAACGAACTCTTTCAAGACCGTACTTATCCAATAAGTTTTTAGTAATTCAAAAGTAAAATCAAAATAAAATAAACTTTTTTTAGTTATAAAATAAAATAAAACTATATGGCCCAAAGTGCGAGGTTGAATTTCATAACACCATATCTAACCTCAATATTCTCTCACTTGTAATGAAGATACCAAACTTCATAGTCAAAATGTGGAAATACCAGTGACACAGTGGAACACATGATTAAAGATTACAATATAATAGGAATGATGAGCCCCAACTCTAACAACTTATATACATATCGATTTAAAATATTAATAACAATATATATATATATATATATATATATATATACAACATAGTCTTATAGTATTCGGCATGATCCTAATGGGAAATTAGAAGTTAGATTTTATAATTACATTGGACACTAAAATCCACGCTATCCTTCTCATTACCATATAAAAATATAATGAATCCATGCATTATAAGAATTAATAATCAGTTTAGTTCATGTGTTTTTATATAATTTCACAACTATAACATAAAATTATAGATAAGTGAATAATTTAAATAGCATTAGACCGATGAAAGTGAAGAGATGAGTGACCTCTTTCCATAGTCATATTCATTGATGGAAGAAGAAAATTAGTTTCCTTTATTACCTATATTAACTCAGATATCGACGAAATAAAAATACATGGAGACCAAAAATGAATATACACAGCATAGAAAAGAAACATATTCCAGTAGTGAAAACTTGTAAAAAATCTTTCAAGATTTTAAAACGTTTTAGAAAAATATTTTAATTTAAACCTATAAAATTATTAATATCGTAAATATTTTGATTTTTCTTACCAAAAGAAATGGTCGTCGTACCATTTTGTCATGTAAAATTAGACTTACTAGATCTTTTGATATCTGTCATTTGTCATTCTGACATAAACCATAACTATAAAGTGTAAATAAATTCGTATAATTATAAAGTCTAAATAAATTCAGTTGATCTTTATGCACATACGAAAGAGAGATGTATATTTTCTCATACCATGACTATGGCTAATGTTGTAATCCCAAGTCTGCTTGGAAATTTTGTATCAATTAAGAATATTAGATACATGTATTCGTATAGTTGGGTTAAAAGTTTATTACATGGGCCAAACTAAGAGGTTGAATTTCATAACACTATATATAATCTTGTATGCATCCCAATATTCTCCCACCTACAATGAAGATACCAAAATTCAAGCTGAAGATAGCAAACTCAATATGAAATTAACAAAAAAAAAGTATCTCAAAATAAATACCTCTTCATATGTTTAACAATTTGGGCCGACATCCATTTCTTCGTCAAGTGCAGAACTGAAAGAATTACTCACTCTCATCTGGGAAAGTGAATCAAAATACAAAATAAATAAATATAATAAACTGAATAAGCTAATATTAAAATTAAAGACCCAAAATATAATTTAACTACCCTAGTCGTTGTTTAAAAATGATTAAACTACAATATTGTATAATAGTATGACTCATATGGGGAAAACATCCATATTAATGTTAAGTTTACTATCAATTTATCACATAGTTAGTTTAAATAGTCACTAACTTACTAATTGAAAAACGTAACGTCAATTATACCTCTTTAGCCGTTAAGGCGTAAGTTTCTGATGCAAGAAATAAAAATCGAATCATATGCAACGATTGTACACCAAAATCATAAAACAAAATGTCGATGTCAAATCAAATAAGAGAATGAGAATTGCATTGATGATGATTTAACATAGAGAAGCAACCTTAAACCCAAGTTTTATCAGTTTAGGATATATCATTTGTTGAGTCTCACAAAGATGTTGATGTTAGGCTGTTTCGAAGCCATTTCACTTACCTACAAATTAAATTTTAATAAATTAGTATATGCACAATGTTATATAATAATGAGCCAATGAGAACATAGAAACAACAAAGCCTCACTTTATAAACTTAAATCAATTCGATAAACTTAAAAGGAGAAACTTATCCAGTATCCATACCTCATTAAAAAGAGACAAAATGTATAATATGAAAACAATTTATTATTCTCATCTTTAATCCAATTATATTCAACAAAAATCCATGAAAATAAGAAGAAGAAATTTCAACTTGAAAACCATAATCGAACAGAAATTCCCTTTAATTTGCGTCTACGATACTACAAATTGAAGTTTCCATGCAAAATCAAAATCGGAGATAGAGGCATGGCTAAATACTTGATGAGTCAAGGTTAAGCAGATTCGGAGTCGTCGCGGTTGTGAGCTAGGGTTATGGGTTGTGTAAACAAATATTTTTTGTACAACATAAAAAATCCAATTGATCGAGAATTTATCATAGAGAAAATCAAAATACTCATCATAAAATTAAAACACAATTTCAAATAGTAATAACAAATTATAATCGAATTTTTTGTCCAATATATTTTTTGACAATCAAACACACAAAACAACAACAAAATAGTAAAATCTACCACGTAGAACAAAAACATGGATTATTAAAGAGTAAAACAATATAAACATATTGTATCATTCAAAAATCACAAAATAATATCCACCATACCCTATTTCTCCAACTGTCACGCCATCCACCATACATCACGTTGTCATTGTCGCAGTTGATCGTTAGATATGCACGACTTACTCACATCCTAACTATTTTCATGTTGCACCGACTATATGAGATATTTTGGGTCATTTCATTAGTGTTCATTTTGTTTTTGAATTTTTCGCTTTTTTGTCTAAATTTTTGACAAACAATCTATCTTCAGTATAGTTTTTTTTACTTCAATCTAATTTTTAGAATATACGTAAAGTAATTATAAGAAGTATTTATTTTATTTAATAATTTTTCCTAAAACAATGTACAACTACATTTTAATATTTTTAATTCTTCGGCGGTGTTGGTAGTGATAATTATATTGTGTTACCAAAGCATTATTAAGACAAATTTTAATGACTGAAAAAAATTTCACAAAACATCCACAATTGGTTGAAAATCACACATAGTTTTCAACATCATACAGCTAAGTCATGTAAAAATCACATCGGAATTTATATATATATATATTATGAATATTAAAAAAAACCATATCCATATGCATATTGAAATCATGTTTAATATTAGAACATGTACAGTGATATGTTAAATGACCTATAAATTTACTTTTTAGTTAACATATTAAAAAGCACTTCAATCAACATGTTAAATTACATGTTAGATGACGTGACTGTTGTTTTTTACTAACTCACTTGCAACGTTCTCGGAGTAAGTTAACATGTAAATCTTTTTTTATTAGTTTTTTTTTCTTTTTTTCTCTTTTATTTTTTATACTTCATATTATCTTCACCAATCATATGTTTTAACAAATACGATTGAAATTAAATTACACATGTTAGTAAACATTAGTTTAAATATAAGTTTTTTCGTACATATAACCGCTTAACATGTATAGTTAACAAGTACGACCGTACATGCTCTTAACTATTTAATTGGTCGTTATTTAAATGGTTATGGGTGATATTTGGTGGTTATAAAAGAGGTAAAAATAAAATATGTTCACGAGTACGTTGAAACAAAAACTTTGATTTAACCAACTTTACTTTTGGATTAATAGGGTTCATTAAAAGTGTTTATGAAACTAAATAGAGACATTGTCGCCAAAAAATAAAATTATTATCTTTCATCGTATCAAAAGTATTTAACCACAACCTTAGACAGCAAAATTTGTTGTTTACTTTCATATTGTTGATATCCAAAGCCACAAAATTTGCTATTTACTTTCATATTGTCGATATCCAAAGACGCAAAAAAAATTTCTCTCATGGTTTGATTGATTGTCGGGTTGGAGATGATGATTAGTTACAAATAAAATTCAAAATTTTTGAAAGTGATATTAAGTTGTTAGAAAATTTATATATATATTAATAGAAATATTAAACTTAACTAAATAACAGTAATTTTTATGTAAACCATGATAGTTGCTTTAGAAAATAGTTTAAGACAATTCATAACATAGAGTAACTAAGAGGAGATATAATCATAAAAATAGCTAAAATAACGTGGAGGTGCTTGTGGACATTTTTTTAAGGTTGTGGTCTGTGTAACTGTAGGGTGTTTTGATGACGTCCACGTGAAGATGACATGTAAGAGAAAAAAAATTGTATAAGTATTAAGCATTATTTTATGTAGGTCAAGTTATCTTGGTTCCCGAAAACCTTACTAAATGTCCAAAAGAAGGTGGTGAGTTACTGATAAGGAAAAAAAAGTAGGGTGTAAGAGATCCTTGCATTTTTCTTTTTCCGGGTGTAATATATAATAATACATAAGCAAGCACGCCATAAGTGGCTAATAACCTATTTAGTAGGTTTTCATAAGCTCACCAGAAGGACTCATTGAGACAAACCCGAAGCAGTGAGAGGGAAACTAAACTTTTAATTTTTGAAAATTCATATAGATTTGGTGAAATTTCAATCAAAGAGTATATGATTGGCCAATTCAGAATTTGTCATACAGAGAACATAATCATGATGAGTGTTAATTCTCCAGCTTAGAAGATTATCATGAATAAATAATTTTCCAAGTATGTTCATCTAAGAGATGAAAGAGTGTCTGATATATTGTATGTATCCCAGATGAGTGATTCGCAATTGACATTTGGAGTTGTTTTACAAAGGGCATGATAAGTCGAATTTATGGAGAAAACTTTACTTCTTTTAGAAGGTATCCAAATAAACTCATCATCGTGATTACTCATTGAAGGTGGTAAATTATTGATGAAGTTACCTATCTTTTGTAAATGCATGTAGTTTCTAGCGTTACTCAAACTCATTTGGTTGGTCCAAGACCAATTGCAGTTTAAAATGATATTCGAGACTTCTAAACTACCACGTAGATATGAATCATCTATAATATGTTGGTCGTAATGGATTACTAGTAAGGTAGGAATGAGTCAGGGGTCGTGCCAGTGGGAGGCATTTTCTCCATTTTCCACTATGATCTTATAAAGGTGGATGGTTATGGATCTTAGCCGAAGGATTTTCCTTCATTCCCACGAGGGAGATGACCTTAATAAAAGAGTCTAAAATTTATTTTGGTTTATTTTAATTTCATCAAATAGAGTGATTAACCCCACGTATCATCGACAGTTGGTTTTTAAAGACGATTGTCTAATTCCATAATTTTAGGTCTACAATCTTAAGGTCGTCCTCCTTCAAAGGAAATGTAACGTTTGACCAAACTACATTTGCACCAATGATTTTTATCTCACGTCCGGACCAAAAGAAGCGTCAAAGGTATTGTGCCAACTCTTTAAATACCCTGGCATGGAGAATAAAAATTAAAGACTAATATACTTTCCCAACAAAGAGCAAAAATATAATTAGTTGGAGTCTACCAGCGTAAAATAGGCACTTAGGCATTCATGAATTAATACGCTTGATAAGCCTTTCAATTAGAGGTTTACACTATTTATAAAAGCAATACCTTATGGTAAGAGAAATTACAAGGTATCAAACTGGGATACGTTTCTACTATGAAAAGAGTCATGGAATCTACCAGTAATATTAATTTTATATGAAGGGATTTTGATATACATGATGATCACCAATATCTTTTTTTAAATAAATCCATGGCCACAAGAATATCTAGAAGTAGATTTCATTGAACGTTTTCAAAATATTTTATAAAGTCAATTTTGAGAAAAACTCGACAACTTTTCTCATTAGTCTTATAACCTCTTAAGAGTTCATGAGAGAGGAGGATATTATCTGAGATGTTTCTCTCATGAATTAATACAAACTGGGAAGGATCGATAAGACATAGAAATAATCTTTAATTTTATCAATGAGAATTTACGAGATCAGTTTATAAATAAAATTATAGTAGACGATAGGTTTGAAATCGGTTGTGGTTGATGGCATATCATATTTTGGGATGAGATAAATAAGGGTTTTGTTCCACAAAATATTTGAAGGCTTAATTTAAAATAAATAGACGATATCGTTACATAGATCAAGAACAACAATAGACCAAGTGAATATGACGAAGCTGAAGCTGAAACTATCCGCACCCAAAGCTTTATTTTTGTCAATACTAAATTAAACACTTTTGATTTCTTCAAGAAAAATTTAGTTTGAAGTTGTAAATTTTATGAGGTAGTTTTTGGAGAAATGTATGAGCTACTAGGACATAATACTAAATACTTGTTGAGAAATAATTGGAGATCTAAGGATGAAGATGGTCCAACATAATCTATTGAGGAAAGTGTGTGATGGGAGAAGACAAGGGTGTTGTATGAGCTGTATTTTTACATATTTCTGTTTTGTTAACAGTACGCTTCCTTTTGGACTAAAGCTGGGTATTTTGATGGTGGGACACATAAAGTTTCTTTACAGAGAGGAGGAGGGGGGATTTGTTTCTTTGGTACTTTTGCAAATTCTATTTTTTTAAGGAATCTATTTGGTTGGTTTTGAAGATTTTTTATTTTTGTTCTATGAGCAACGTTTCTTTGAGAAGTTCATTTTAACATAAATAGAAATATCTAATCCGTAAGAATCTCTATATTTATTTGGTTTGATAAAGTGGCTTCCATATCATATGTTGTAGCAGCAACCTCAATTTGAGCAATGGTAACAAATTCATATCTAGTCATTTTTTTAACTCGGTCGTAGACTAGTATCCTTAAAGAATAAAGTTTTATATTGTAAATAGGAAATGATATTCATCCTTCCAGATTTTGAATGTAGCCTCGTATAATCATTTTAAAGTTAGTTTGTTGTGAACAATTTCAAAAAACATTGAGTGATAACAGCGGAAGTTATAATAGAAGATAAAAATAAATATATATATATATATATATATATATATATATATATATATATATATATATATATATATATATATATATATGTGTGTGTGTGTGTGTGTGTGTGTATTAAAACCATTGACGTGCAGGTTATCTTTCAGAAATATTATGAATCATGGAGTCTTACGATATGGTGAAATCTATCTAGGGCTGCATAATAGAAAAAATGTATGGAGACGTTGGAAAATTTACATGTGTTAAGGATATTTTAATACTTATACGAATTTCTAAAAGATTAAAAGTCATGCTTACACTCATAAGTGTTCTCCAACCATTAATAGTGAGTTGAGATGGGAAAATACATATGAGCTTAAAAAAATATGTGATTAGAGGATGAAGAGGAAATCTAAATCCCCGGTTTAGTAAGCTACCAAAACACAAATTGCATCTCTTACAACTTGATGAGGAAGTTCTCATTATTTGGATAATTTAAAACTATGTTGTCACAGATTTCTCATTTATACCTAAAAGATAATAGTTTCGATTTGTCGGCATATTTATAGGATTTGTGTTGTGCTCTCAAGAAATGGTCAAGAAGATCAATGTTACCCTCGTCATTTTCTACAAGATTGTATAACAGACATGGAATTGTGTTGACATCCGAATGAGCTTTTTTTCATATTTGAATGGTCAGAGCATTTGATGTGTGATCACTAGTTCCCATCAATTTCAAATTTGTTGTATTATTGTTTATTTTTAATGGCTCGTCAAAAGCAATACATGTTTTATTTTCAGCGACATGATTTTTTTAATCTGATAAGAGTCGGTAAACGCTAATTTTTTCTATACATATTTTTGGAAGAGGAAGACGAGCTAAATTTTATAACAAAAGTTTTTAGAATCACTATCTAAATCCTCGAACAATCCACTTTGATAGTCATTTTAAGAGTTAGCTTGATGCACGAACATACTATAAAAAAGAAATTTATATGGATGTTCAGCTTTTTTCCCCATAAAAATAAATATTATAAAATTTATATTAAAATAAAATAAAGAAAAAAATAAGTAATAGCTTTTGTAATTTATAGATGTCGAGCAACTAAAAAACTGAATAAATTGGATTCTTGATAAATTTTAAAGAATAAAAAACTAGAGAGAGAGAGTTTGAAAAGATAATATAAAAAATGAGTTGGATATTTATAGAGAAAGTAGGATGTTAATGATCGTTGGATTAAATTTAAAATATGATGGGTTTAGATAAACTTGCGTTTAAGTGTCATGCAAAGTAGTTTTACTTTAAATCATATTACATTTATTAATGGATAAGAGTTTTTTATTTTTGAACAAAATAATAATGAAAAAGTTATTGATCTTACCTGTATACTTATTTGAGTGAGTTAGTCATACAATAAGTATTAAAAAATTCAAGAACTATAAGGAAGTCCTGATAAGGTATAACTTCACTTGGTCACATTCTCTTATACACGAGGTAAAATCGATAGAATAAAACAGGTTAATACTTGATGTTAAATAGGGACATGTTATAATGAACTTGATATTATGGATATATAAACAATATTGGTTAAATAATGAAGTGAGTGATGACAAACCATAAAAATGATAATTAAGGCGAGTTAAGAAACAAAATGATAGATCAATATAAAAAATTTAGTTATGTTAAACAAAATATAAAGAAAAAGTTACAAATAGAACTGGATTAAATTTCAAAAATCTAAACGAGTTATAAAAAAAATAAGCGATAAAATTATGCCAAAAAATAAGATGAATCTGAAGAAAAAAAAGTTAAAAGCTTCTAACTTTGTATACTAATTAAATGTTCTAGACGGTTATAAGAATATTAGTCACTTTATATTTGTTAGAATATTTAGTGTATTAAGTTTCCTTGTATAGGCCTCTAAGTTCTCTATATATTGAGAGTCTTACTTGAGTTTGCATTATAAATAAAACAGTTCAATACAAAAAGGAACATTCCCTAATAAACACAAAACCCTAGCCGCTTCCTGCGGCTACTTCTCTCTTTGTTTTTAACATGGTATCAGAGCACGTGTGATTATGGGAATTCTGAACATCCTCAACAAAGATGGCTGGCAATGAAGTTATGGTCAGTCAAATCCCTGATGAATTAACAATGCAGATTGCTACCATTCTGAGAAATGGTCTCGGAACACAACAACAAACCAATAACCCCGAGAATTTCTCCCTAGGGATTAAATTCGGTGGTGACAACTATGCCCTATGGGCAAACCTGATGAATAAAGCAATTGGGGGAGCCGACACCTCCATCCAAAACTGACAACACATATACAAGGTGGGAGCAAAATGATCAATGTGTTTTCACATGGATTATCCAGAACCTTGAATCCAGCTTGGTGAATAACGTCTCGCAATATCCTACTGCAAAAGCCCTCTGGGATGGGTTAGCCACGACATATGGTTCTGGTACAGATTCGTTACAGGTGTTTGACCTTCATAAGAGGGCTAATTCATTAAGGCAAGGATCTGATACACTAGAAGACTTGTAGAACAAACTGCAGAACATCTGGATGTCTATAGATAGGCGAGATCCAAACCCTATGAAAGACCCAGAAGACATTCAGATCTACAATAATAAGACTCAATAACAAATACTCTATCAATTGCTAATAGCGATCAATAACAAGCTGGAACTAATCAAGAGAGATATCCTGAAAAAGGATCCTCTTTCTTCCATAGAAACAACATATGCTACAATACGAAGGGAAGTGGCCAGGCTTAATATACTAAAATCAAGTTCTTCTGATAGTGACTCGATTGAAATTAGAATGCGTTTGGTTGTTAAAGATTCTGCACAGAGGTTTAAATTCTGATCCACAGTGAAAGAAGATAAATCAAATTTGTATTGCACTCATTGTGGGATGAAGAAACACACTAAAGACACATGTTTCCAGCTGGTTGGTTATCCAGAATGGTGGGAGGACGGTCATAAGGAGAAAAATAACCAACATTCCAGATCTAATGTCAAACGGGCTTCGTCTACAAGTGGCGGTGAAGATCCTACTAAAAATGAGCAAGGAAGTGGCATTGGTTTTGGAGGAATGGCGACGAACTCCTATGAAAAACTTGGAGGTAAAGGGTTTGAGAAATCAATGAATTGGATCTTTGATTGCGGGGCTACGGACACCATGTCTTATGATCCTAAATACTTTGGTGGCATGTCATCTCCAAAGAAGTCCCATATCGAGGCTGCTAGTGGAGAAATTTGTGAAGTCAAAGGGGGAGGTTCAATTATTTTTTCGGAAAAAATGGAAATTAAAAACTGCCTCTACATTCCTTCACTATCCTTAAAGTTATTATTTGTTAGTCAAGTGACAAAACAACTCGACTGTGAGGTTCTTATGTATCCATTTTTTTTTCATTTTACAGGACATTCGTACGAAGGAGATCATTGGGCGTGGTACTGAACAAGGAGGTCTCTATTATGTTGATGAGGTAGTTCATAAGGGACATGCCATGCTTGCTCACGGAACAACCGAAAGGAAACTTTAGTTATGGCATCGGCGACTTGGTCATCCTTCTTTTAGCTATCTTAAAAGTTTGTTTCTTAGTATTATTTTTTTGAATAATTCCATTCGTGAGAAATGTGAAACCTGCATTCTTGCAAAAAAATCGTAGGGTCTCATTTAATCAAAGTAATACTTAAGTTGATTATGCTTTTTCGCTAATCCATTCTGATATTTGGGGTCCAGCAACAATCAAATCAGATACTTTGTTTTATTTGTGGATGATTTCATAAGAATGACTTGGATATACTTCATGAAACATAAATCGGAAGTACCATAAATATTTGTTTGTTTTTACAAAATTATTTTGACTCAATTTGAAAAACAAAATACAAACTCTCCGTTCTGATAATGGAACAGAGTTTGTCAACCAAACAATGCATAATTTTTTCAAAACAAATGGTCTTATCTATCAAACCACTTGTCCAAACACACCTCAACAAAACAGTACTTCAGAACGAAAAAATCGTACTTTACTTGAAAAAACTCGTGCTATTATGATTGAATATAGAGTTCCTCATTCTCATTGCCCAGAATCTCTTGCTACAGCCACGTATCTTGCAAATCGTCTACCAACCCGATGTCTAGGAAATAAAACTCCATTACAAGTGCTTGCCACCTAAGTTACAATTCCATCTGTTATGACCTTACCACCTCGTGTCTTTGGTTGTTCGGTGTTTGTTCATATCCCTAAAACTAGTCGAAACAAACTTAATTTGTGCGTTGAAAAGTGTGTATTCGTTGGGTATGGTGTCCATCAAATGGGTTATCGGTGTTACAATCCAGTTACTCGTCGAATCCATGTCACCATGGACTGTGACTTCTTAGAATCCGATTATTTTTTTGACCACCAATCTCGTGCTTAGGGGGAGAAAGTAAGTGAATCACTCGACTGGTTGCTATATGAAAGTTACTTTGAGTATGTGCCGACAGAGTCGGTAGATGGCGCCACCGAACACGCCTCTTCTAACATAAAAGAGACTGACAAATTAGTTCTTACCACCAATGATTCTCCCGAAGACAATGCCCAACAAGAAATAAATGCCATGGATATTACGAGCGAATCAGCCGAAGAAAATATCCATCAAGAGGTAAACAATTTACAATGTCATAATTCACAAAGTGCTACTGACCATGACATTTCAGGAAGTTCATTTGTTGAAACTCAAACTCTGGTTCTTCCCCCAAGAAAAAATAGAGGGGTTCCTCCTGACCGGTATTCACTGGAACACGTTCCTCGTGCTTCTACATATCCGGTAAAAACGGACAGGAAAGGAATGACGAAGATTTCCAAGGCGTTTTCAGCTACTATTCTCTCTGAATAAATCCCTAAAACAGCTCAAGAAACTAAGAAGATAACTGAATGGTATGAGGCAATGAATACCGAAATGGAAGCTCTAAAAAGGAATGGTACATGGGAGAATTGTGTGCTACCACAAGGGAAGAAAGAAGTTGGGTGTAGATGGGTGTTTAATATAAAATATAAATCAGATGGCACCATTGAGCGACACAAGGCAAGATTGGTTGCCAAAGGATATACACAAACATATGGTATAGACTACTCTGAAACGTTCTCTCCGGTTGCAAAGATTGACACTATCAGAGTTTTACTTTCAATAGTCGCGAATAAAGATTGGCATATTCGTCAATTTGATGTAAAGAATGTTTTCTTACATGGAGACTTGGAAGAAGAGGTATATATGGAACCCCCACCAGGGTTCTCTGATGGTTTTCAAGAAAATGAGGTATGTAAACAGAAAAAGGCATTATATGGGCTCAAACAGTCTCCTCGTGCTTGGTTTGGGAGATTTACAATGGCAATGAAACAATATAGCTACAAACAGAGTAATGGGGATCATACCTTGTTTTACAAAAAGAGAGTAGAATTAGTCACTTGTCTTATAATATATGTCGACGATATGATTATAACGGGGAATGATGAAGAAGAAATTTGCTCTCTTAGGAAAAACCTCTTCAAGGAGTTTGAAATGAAAGACCTTGGGGGATTGAAGTATTTCCTAGGAATCGAGGTTCTTAGGTCAAAAAGAGGGATTTATATCTCCCAACAGAAATATATATTGGATTTATTAGCTGAAGTTGGCATGGTGGATTGCAAACCAAATGACACTCCTATGGTTGTGAATCACAAACTAAAGATAATTGAAGGGGCCAGACCAGTGAGTAAAGATAGGTACCAAAGGTTGGTGGGGAAATTGATTTACCTGGCTCACACTCGACCCGACATTGCATACGCGGTGGGAGTAGTTAGCCAGTTCATGCATCATCCTCAGGAACACCATATGGAGGCAGTAATGAGGATTATTCGATTTCTCAAAAGCACACCAGGAAGAGGCATAATTTTTTAGAAAAATGGACACCTTGATGTTGAAGTATTCACAGATGCTAATTGGGGAGGGAATTCCTAACGACAAGCGATCAACTACTGGCTACTTTACTCTTCTTAGAGGTAACTTGGTGACTTGGAGGAGTAAGAAACAGAAAGTAGTATCATTGTCAAGTGCTGAATCAGAATTTAGAGGAATCGTTAAGGGGATTACCGAGATACTTTGGTTAAAGAAGATAATAAAAGAAATTGCATCCCCTCTGAAGTGTCCAACTCAGTTAATGTGCGATAATAAAGCTGCGATTAAGATTTCAGAGAACCTGGTACAGCACGATAGAACAAAGCACGTTGAAATAGATAGGCACTTCATAAAAGAAAAGATTGAAAATGGGACACTCGAACTTCCGTTTGTTAGATCCAAAGACCAACTGCAGACATCCTTACAAAAGCGGTTGCTGCAAGAACATTCGAATCAGTTTTATCCAAGTTGG
Organism: Limnanthes douglasii subsp. nivea; assembly: GCA_036936605.1. NCBI lineage: Eukaryota > Viridiplantae > Streptophyta > Magnoliopsida > Brassicales > Limnanthaceae > Limnanthes > Limnanthes douglasii. The sequence goes on from JAUPFV010000001.1 coordinate 270,180,472, forward strand.
GTATTGGTGATCCAACTACACAACTTGAGGGGGAGTGTTAGAATATTTAGTGTATTAAGTTTCCTTGTATAGGCCTCTAAGTACTCTATATATTGAGAGCCTTACTTGGGTTTGCATTATAAAAAAAACAGTTCAATACAAAAACGAACATTCCCTAATAAACACAAAACCCTAGCCGCTTTCTGCGGCTACTTCTCTCTTTGTTGTTAACAATATTCAACTGCAATATGTATGAAACAAAAGTCTTTCTTTCTCTTTTTGCTTCTTGAATCAGTCTCCTCTACTTCATACATTCGCATATTGATGTCTCGAAAAACGATCTACTGTATCATATTCCGCTTCCTTCTTTCACTTCTGTAACTTGCTCTGGTTCGTTTGTAAGCGATTTTATCTCACTTTAGCGGTGCATCGTCTCGCGATTCTTAATGTTTGTCTTCTTTTCTTGGATGTTGTAATAGAGAAATTTCATAGTGACAAAAGTTAAAGGTAGGTTTTGGTGTGTTATATATTATTTTATGTAATTTCGAGTAATATATAACAATTGGTATCAGAGCTAGATTGATTTTTTTGTATTCGATAGAATAATCAAATTGTGTTTTAATAGATAAGGATACATTTTTTTTCGCCGTAAAGAATCCATGAAATTGGGATTATATGTTAATTGAGCTAGTTAGGGCATGGATGTAGATATTGTATGAAAAGCATGTTTATGTGATTTATTCGTATTGAAAAGCATGTTTATAAGTTTTTTATGTTTAATATGAATAAATTGAAGTTTTGATTGTTTGGAGTTTTTTTGGTAAAATTATGGTTGATTGATGTCTGAAATTTTTTCTCCTGAAATTAACATCAAATTAACCCTAATATAACGGATAAAATAAAAACTATTGGGGCATTAGCTCATAGACGGCTGAACTCCCGATGTTAACATTGATCGAAGGTTGTCCAACGATGTTCACCATGACCAGTGAACTGCTGACGTTGTAGATGAATTCCGCAACTTGCGAGGTGATTCACAATCAACTATAATCGCGATGACAGGAGTGGAGGCTGTTGGTTGGTCTTTCATTCAGTGACAACAGCCGCTGCTGCAGCAGGGTGGACGCGGCCTAACATACTGCTGCAGGTGGGCACTGCCTAAGACCTGCAGCATGGAGGTCGCTGCTGCAAATTGTACCAGGCAAGCAAGCTGCTGCAGACAATAGGCACGCTGCTGCAAATTGCATCATGCAAGCAAGTTGTTGTTGCAAGCAGGCACGCTGTTTCAAACTGCATCGGGAAAGCAAGTTTTTGCTGCAAGCAGGCTGGCAAACAAGTTTTTGCTGCAAGTAGGCTGGCAAGCAAGCTATTGTGAAAACAGGAAAGCAAGCTATTGCTGCAAGCAAGTTGTTGCACGCTAGATCATGCACAACGGGTGCAGCAAGCAGGCTGGTGCAATGCATGTGCTGGTGTTGCACGCTAGGCATTGTCCAGCGGGTGCCGCAGGATCACCATTGTTCATTTAAAAAAATCTATTAATTAAAATTTAATTTTTATGAATATTAGTTATTTAATTAATTTAAAATATATTAAATTGATTTATTTCACGAATATGATGTGTTTGGACATGCTAATTGTTGTATGTATATTTGTGAATTAAATTATGTATGCTTGAATGTTTAAATGATGATGCATAACTAAGGTTTTGTAGAGCGGTAAGTGAAACTAAAAAATTAATTTAATCGACCTACCGGAAGGTTAAAATTAATTTTCTTATGGATCCTAGTCTTCGAAAGGTTTGGAGATTAATTTAAATTCAAATATTATCGGACTTAAGGAAGGTTCAAGTTTGGGTTTAAATTAATAATGAACGGGAAAAAATTACTCAAAATAGTCCTTGTGCTGATTTTAATTTTTAAGTAGATGATTTCAGCCCTCCTCCGGAAGGTTTCATCAGTGCTTATGATAAATTAAATTTTTCCTTGCAATTTTTTATTTTAAGTAGTGAAATTGGCCCTCCACAAGGTTTCACTCGCACTTAAGAAAATCAAATTAGGGTTATTATAATTTAAGTAAATGGCATCGGTTCTCCGGAAGGTCTCATTGATACTTAGAAAATTAAAATAATGATCATGGTAGTTTTCTCAAACTCATAAAATTACATGTTAGTACGATTTACCCTCCGATATCTATTATCATAGAATTTTATGTTTTACATGTATTTGTCATGTTTATGCATATGTTTTCAGTTATATGACAATATATTAAATGTGTTTTGTGTGTTCTTTGTTCTTATTATAGTGTACACTGGTTACAATTTCTTGGGGAATCATCCATCCATGTTGGATTGTTCGGACTTCTAATTATGGAAGGAAGATATGTTTTTGTTCCTGTCTCTACATGATTATGATGTTATTTTGACATAATAGTCCAGTCTTATTCAATATTCATGTTATTTGATAGAAGAGATGCTAGATGAAAAGACAGTGAAGATGAGGCAAGTGCTAAACACATTAAAGAGAGCTGGAGTGAATTAAAAAGACAGTGTAATTTTAGTGGGTCATAAATTACACATTAATGAGTGTAAATGTTTTCCCCTTTTAAGTGTTACAGTCTATACAAAACTAAGTGCTAGGGTTTTTGTGTATGCATCGAAAACGGCGGATTCACTGTGTATTTCTAATAAAATCGATCTACAGCATGTCCGGAGAAGTATGCATAATTTGATGAATTCCATTAACAATTGTGTGTTTGATTTCACTTTTGTTTTGTGTTTCTTTTCTTTTTGATTTGATTGCAGGAAAATTGTGTATTTTCCCAAAACCCCTCTTTACCTCAAGCAAATTCAGAATTGATTTTCCAGGAAATTAGCTTGTTTCCCTTATAACTGGTATCAGAGCCAGGCTGGTAGCGATCCAAAGGAGGTCAGATTTGAGTGGGATAAATGGCTACAGATGAAGGAAAGGTGAGACTCGAAAAGTTCGATGGTGTAGATTTTGGGTTTTGGAAGATGCAGATTGAAGATTATCTGTACGAGAAAAAGCTTTATCAACCACTTTTAGAAAAGAAACCATAGAGTATGAAAGATGAAGAATGGGCCCTTCTTGACAAACAAGCTCTTGGAGTTATCCGATTGACGCTATCCTGCAATGTTGCTTTTAACATCGTAAAGGAAACAACCACGATGGGTCTTATGAAGGCTCTCTCCAATATGTATGAGAAGCCATCCGCGTCTAACAAAGTTCACTTGATGAGGGGTTTATTCAATTTGCGAATGACGGAAGGCGCGTCAGTAGCTCAACACCTCAATGAACTCAATACAATCACAACCCAGTTGAGTTCAGTTGAAATTGATTTTGATGAAGAAATATGAGCACTGATATTGTTGTCTTCACTACCAAATAGTTGAGATGCTACTGTCACAGCAGTGAGTAGCTGGTCAGGAAGAAATAAGTTGAAATTTGATGATGTTCGTGACCTAGTTCTCAGTGAAAAGATTTGAATGAGAGAATCAGGTGAAAATTGGAAGATTTCAAAGGGAGCAATGACGGTTGATCGCGGGAAGAAGAGTGGTACTCTTTACAAGACACCAGAGACGAGCTATTCAATTGCAATAACATTAGGAAATGAAAATCCAAATGTTTGGCACCAAAGGCTTGGTCACATGAGTATGAAGGGTATGAAAATTATGTACTTGAAAGGGAAGCTTCCAGGTCTTAAGTCAGTCAATATAGACATGTGCGAAGATTGCATACTTGGAAAACAGAAAAGGGTTAGTTTTCAAATGAGTGGCAGAACCCCAAAGAAAGAAAGGCTGGAGCTTGTTCACTCTGACGTTTGGGGGCCAACAACTGTTTCATCTATAGGAGGGAAACACAATTTCGTGATCTTTATCGACGATTATTCTTGAAACGTATGGGTTTATTTTCTAAACCATAAATCTGAAGTGTTTGATGTTTTTAGGAGATGGAAATCTATGGTTGAGAATGAGACAGGTTTGAAGATTAAAAAGCTGAGAACCGATAATGGTGGTGAATATGAGGAAACCAAATTCAAGAAGTTTTGTTATGAACATGGGATCAGGATGGAGAGAACTGTACCAGGTATGCCTCAACACAATGGTATTGCTGAACGTATGAACCGAACGTTGACAGAAAGAGCTAGAAGCATTCGTATACAGTCTGGTTTACCGAAGCAGTTCTGGGCAGAAGCGATCAACACATCGGCTTACTTGGTTAACCGAGGCCCATCGGTTCCCTTGGAACATAGAATACCCGAGGAGGTATGGAGTGGTAAGGATATAAAATTATCACATCTAAGAGTTTTTTTGTATTGTATATGTTCATATAAGTGATCAAGGCGGGAACAAGCTTGATCCGAAATCGAAGAAATGTTTCCTGATCGACTATGGCAAATATGAGTTCGGTTATCATGTTTGGGATGACGAAAACAAGAAGATGTTACGAAGCCGAGATATGATCTTCAATGAAACAGTGATGTACAATGACAGACATAAAACTAAAGAAAATGACTCAAAGCCGTATGAATCAATATTTGCAAATATTAATGGAGTCCTAGATAGTCAAGAAATAGAGCCGATCAGATTAACCCCTCAGCAAGGAGAGTCTGTTGGACAAACCGATCGACAGCAATCCGACACCCTACAGCCAACCGAGGAAGTTCCTGTTTTGCGAAGATTTTCCCGACCCCATGTTCCCAACAAGAGATACTTGAACTATCTATTACTTAATGATAGAGGGGAACCTGAATGCTATGATGAAGTTTTCCAGACCAGTGATGCTAGCAAGTGGGAGCTTGCCATGAAAAATGAGATGACGTCTTTAATCTCAAATGATACATGGGAACTAGTTGAATTACCAATGGGTAAGAAGGAACTTCATAACAAATGGATGTATTGGGTGAAAGATGAGCATGATGGCTCTAAGAGATACAAAGCCCGACTAGTTGTTAAAGGGTTCTAGTAAAAGGAAGGAATTGATTACACTGATATTTTTTCTCCACTTATGAAGCTCAATACTATTAGATCAATGTTGAGTATTGTTGCCGTTGAAGACCCTTATCTTGAAAAGTTAGATATGAAGACTGCATTTCTTTACGGGGACTTGGATGAGGAGATATACATGTATCAACCAGAAGGTTTCTTAAAAGAAGGGAAAGAAAACATGGTATGCGGACTCAAGAAAAGTTTGTATGGTCTAAAAGAAGCTCCGAGACAGTGGTACAAGAAATTTGACGGCTTTATGCACAAAGAGAGTTTTCAGAAGTGTAATGCGGACCGTTGTTGTTATTTTAAAATATGTAAGTCCAGTTATATCATTTTGTTACTCTATGTTGATGATATGTTAGTAGCAGGTTCAGATATGGATGATATTAGAAGATTGAAGCAAAAATTGTCAAAAGAATTTGACATGAAGGACTTGGATCCGGCGAAGAAGATTCTTGGAATTCAAATCACAAGAGATAAACATAGAAATTTTTTACAGTTATCTCAGTCAGAGTACATCGATCGCGTTTTGAAGAGAATTAACATGTGTGATGCCAAACCAGTTAGTACACCATTGGCAGGTCACTTTCGTTTATCCAAGGATCAATCCCCTAAGACGGATGAAGAAAAAGACTCCATGGCTAAGGTTCCTTACGCGTCAGCTATTGGAAGTTTGATGTATGCAATGGTCTGTACGAGACCAGACATTAGTCATGCAGTGGGAGTTGTGAGTAGGTTTATGTCAAACCCAGGGAAAATTCATTGGGAAGTTGTCAAATGGATTTTGAGGTACCTACTAGGTACCACAGAAAAGTGTTTGTACTTTGGTAAGGATGAGTTAAAGGTACAAGGCTACGTAGATGCAGATCTTGGAGGTGAAGTTGATCACCGGAAAAGCACTACCGGTTATATATTTACTGTTGGAACTACAGCTGTTAGTTGGATGTCAAAGTTATAGAAAATTGTCACTCTATCAACTACAGAGGCTGAGTATGTAGCAGTGACCGAAGCCAGTAAAGAGATGATATGGCTTCAAGGTTTGTTAACTGAGTTGGGATTCAAACAGAAGAAAACGTTCTGCATAGCGATAGTCAAAGTGCAATTCAATTGGCGAAGAATTCAACATTTCATTCAAGAACCAAGCATATCAGTCTTCGTTATCATTTCATTAGATCATTATTGGAAGATGAGCTGCTAATACTAGAAAAGATCCAAAGAAGCAAGAATTCATCTGATATGTTGACAAAGACAGTAGCCATTGAAAAACTGAAGTTGTGTTCAGCTTCAGTTGGTCTGCAAGAGTAATAAGACCAGTAAGATCTGCTGCATAGATCAAGGTGTGAAGACAAGTTCAAACCAGTCTTCAAGTGGGAGATTGTTATTTTGACATAATAGTCCAGCCTTATTCAACATCCATGTTATTGGATTGAAGAGATGCTAGATGAAAAGACAGTGAAGATGAGGCAAGTGCTAAACACATTAAAGAGAGCTGGAGTGAATTGAAAAGACAGTGTAATTTTAGTGGGTCATAAATTACACATTAAGGACTATAAATGTTTTCCCCTTTTAAGTGTTATAGTCTCTACAAAACTAAGTGCTAGTGTTTTTGTGTATGCATCAAAAACGGCAGAATCACTGTGTCTTTCTAATAAAATCGATCTACAGCAGGTCCGGAGACGTAGGCATAATTTGATGAACTCCGTTAACAATTGTGCGTTTGATTTCACTTTTGTTTTGTGTTTCTTTTCTTTTTGATTTGCTTGCAGGAAAATTGTGTCTTTTCCCAAAACCCCTATTTACCTCAAGCAAATTTAGAAGTGATTTTCCGGGAAATTAGTGTATTTTCCTTACATATGACCATGCATTAAAAACTTCCAAACCATCCCCCTTTAGTCCGGAAAGTATACTTGAGGAAACTAAGGCAGATGAAATGTGAAAGAAGTCAAATAAGTTGTGCATGACGCTGTCCCTAAAGGTGTTACCACTACCTCGATCTTTCTCACGGAGGTCAAGAAAGAATTTTCCAAGAATGGAAAGGTAGAGATGCAGAGTCTGTTCATCAAGCTACCTGCCAAAAAGGATACTAGCAAAGGTAAAAATTGGGAGCATATTATGGGAATGTCGATGATTGGCCAAAAATTAAAGGCAATTGGTTTAGACCTTACTGATGAATGTATAGTGTGGTTCACATTTCATTCACTATTAGACCGGTTTAAGTATTTCCTGTCCACCTATAACTACATGCGGGAAAATGGAATATCAATGAGTTGATTTCTCACGGTGCACATGAGGAGGATAAACTTAAATGCACATCAACTGAAGATTAATGTGATTACATCTGAAAAAGAGGCAGGGCCTAAGCGGAAGGCAGATGGCAAAGGACCGGGTCAAGGTTCGGCCAAGAAGAAAAAGCATGAGGCCCTAGACAGGTTCAAATATTTTAGGACCGAAGTTGAAAAACAACTCGGTAAAAGCATTAAGATCGTTATAACTGACTGTGGTAGTGGCTACTATGGTAGATATAACGGGTTAGGTGAACAATATCAAGGGATTTTTGTTAAATACCTAGAGAAGTATGTAGTAGTCCCTCAATACAAAATGTCGGGTCCCCGCGCATGAATTATGTATCTGAGAGATGGAATCGGACACTAAAATATATGGTAATAAGTATGATAAGTAACTCATCTCTACCATTATCTCTCTAGGGGAAGTCATCAAATGTACCGCTTATATACTCAACCGAGTACCCACTTAGGCTACTGATAGGACCCCATATGATTTTTGGAACTAGTTTAAACCAAATTTAAAGCATTTGCATGTGTGGGTTGTCCAGTTGAGGTGAGGTCTTACAAACCTCAAGAAAAGAAACATGACCCAAAAATAGTTAGTTGTTTCTTCATAGGTTATTTCGAACATTCCAGAGGGTTTGAGTTTTATGATTCTCTCACTTGTACAATATTTGAGATGGGAACAACCAAGTGTCTAGAGGATGTTGAGTTTGGGGGAAGAATAAGGGAACAAATTTTTATTTTTAGGAAGAATCCAAAGAGATTCATGAATATTTTAATGGGGATACTCAGGTATTAAAAGCTTGGGTTGTAATGCTAATCATTTCGGTCCCATTCAAACAAGGTAATCCTCAAATTAACATTGATGCTCTATTTGAGGGTTCTAACCAGGATACAAATATGGTACATGTAGAACAAGAGGAACCTCAAGATAATAATCCACAAGGGAATCAAAATGACATCGTTCATAATGACCAAACTCTACCTCCTCAAGAAGTGAAACAATAGGAAATAGTGCCCTTAAGAAGGTCCATGACAGAATATTACTATAAGTCCATAATTTATAGTATATCTTTAGGAGAATAATGAGTTATGTGCTAGAACTGTAGATGATCGGTCATCCTACAAACGGGTCATGGAAAACTTTGACTCCCACAAGTGGATTGACGTTATGAAGGAAGAGTATAAATCAATGCAAGACAATGCGGTATGAGATCTTGTCCTATTACCTGAAGAGAAGAAGGTAATTGGTTATAATTGGTTTTACTCAAAAACCTTTGCTCTTGTACTGACAAAGGATTCTTTTAGAACAATCGTGGCATTAGTTTCACATTTCGACCTTAAGCTTCATCAGATGGATGTTAAGACCGTTTTTCTCAATAGTAATATTGAGGAAACGATCTATATGGTGCAACAAGAACACTTTATCGAAAGTAACTCAAAAGATCTGGTTTGCAGGATTAAGAAATTGATCTATGGGCTTAAACAGGCCTCTCATCAATGGTATCACAAATTCCTTGAGGTGATAGCCGATTATGGCTTTGAGATCAACTTGGTTGAGGATTGTGTGTGATGAGTTTGGAATATTCAGACACAACCCACTGCTTAATCTGGATAGGGGTAATTCGGACAATGACATGCCACTAAATAATCCGGACAGGACAAAAGTAAAAACACCTTTTGACTAAGCTATTTTCTAATCTACTTAAAAGATTAATGGGTCCTTAAACTTGACCCGGTTTCATAACTTGACCCGTAAGCCTATGGGTCCTTAATTAAGAGTATAAATATCCCAACTACTTTCATTAATGAGGGTAATGAACATTTAATACAACCAAGCTGCTCAATTATCTCACTACATTCTACATCAAACACTTAATACTTTAAAACTTCACAAAACACTTTACTAAACTACCCCTAGCCCAAAATAAACAAAACAAGTGTGTATCACAAGTTCAGTGGGAGTAATTTCATATTTCTTATATTATATGTGGATGACATATTGTTTGCCTCGAACAATAAAGAATTGTTACACGCTATAAAATATTTCTACCAGACAAGTTTGATATAATGGATCCTGGTGATTCTAGTTTTGTGTTAGGAATCTAGATACATCGGGATCGCTATTGTTGTATTCTTGGAGTATCACAAAAGGAATATATTGAAAGTGTATAACAATGTTACGGACTGACAGATTGCAAACCCCTAAGTACCCTTATAGCAAAGGGTGACAGACTTAATCTGGGTCAAAGTCCTAAGATAAAACTTGAGTTTGAAAACGGTCTCTTATACTTTGGCAGTTTCGAGTTTAATGTATGCTCAAGTTTGTACTATGCTAGACATTGCCTTTGCTGTAAATTTGTTTGGGAGATATGTTAGTAACCCAGCCATGGATCACTGGAAAGCAATTAAGATGGTACTACGATACCTGCAAGGAACAAATGGGCACATGTTGACATATGAGAAGTCGGATAAACTGCAGATCATTGGGTATTCCGACTCGGATACCAATTGTTATATATTATTCGAAATCGCATCAAATAATATATAACAAAAACGTGGAAAATAATTAGAAACTATTTTGTAGATTCACCTAATGAATAAACAGAAGAAGAATGCTTACGGGTTTGCGTGCTACTTTCCATCTAGTATTCTCTTGTTCCTTTTCGTTCTTCGGTGACTATGTATATTGATTTAAGAAACCTGCAGAACGAGTTAGTAAAGAAAGGAATGGCTTCAAGACACCGAAGGAAACGGTCTGTTTGATTAGCGTTTTGGATAATGAAATTTCTAAACCTAGCCCCTTGCTTATAGTCTTTACAAGGTGAAGCCCAACATTGTAAAGCTCGTCCTTGTGTTCGGAGACCATAGCCCGATAAATTGAAAATTCAATTTATATCCCTGATTTATTAATTTAGCCTTAAGTGTTGAGATTTGGATCATCTTCGTCACAATGTCTGAATTCAACCCGGTTACCACACGTCTTTTCACCCATATGTCCAATTTGGCTAATTAAATAATTAAGTCGATTCCTTTTAATTTGGACTTCCTTAAGACAATGACCGAATATGTTAGTTTAGCATGTCGGTCCGAATTATTATCGTTCCATAAATATATAAAAACAAATATATTCCAACATGGTGAATTGTTTGAAGATGATTCCATGGGATGAAATTTGTTGTTGCTTGAGTGCAGCTACTCTTTAGGCAGGAAAGCCGAGTTCGTTAAGACGGTTATTCGCGTAAGTCAACTCCAGGAATTGGCACAATTGGTCGACATTGAAAATAAAGTTTTACCACTGATTGTTGCTGCATCTGGAAGGGTTGGCTGCGTGACTCCAATCAAATGCGAGCATAGCGGGTTAAGGGGTGTTATAATGGAAGAAACGGCAGAACAGTATTTCCTGAAACATAATGACGCTGGTTCTTGGATACAAGATAGTGCACTGATGCTGTCAATGAGTAAAGAGGTTCCTCGATACCTGGATGATGGTAGGGGGCATGTGTATGTGACGGGGGGCTAGAGGTGCAACGGGCTTTGCATTGACTATTGGAAGTGAAGTGTTTGAAGAATCAGGAAGATCATTTGTACGTGGAACATTACATTATCTGCAAGGCCTCAAGGCTGTGAAAGATTACACTGGGACAATCCGTGTTCAGAAACCAGAAACCACATAAAGGGCCTTTTCATGTGTCTCCCAAAACAATTGATCAACTTATTTCAAACTTGGGAAAATGGGTAAGGTGGTACAAGTATGCCTCTTTGAGGCTAACAGCTTTTGGGGTCTTTCTAATTGCAAAACGTGCAATCCAATTTGTTTTGGACATAAAGTGTAGGAAGGAAATACAGAAAAGAGTTCTTGCTGCTGCAGCAGCTAAGAGATCAGGGAAAATTACTGAAGGCTTAAACGGAAACCAGGAGATAGAAGATAGAACTCGGTCAATTTCCATGACTGATAGTCTTTCACCAGATTTATGTGTAATATGCCTTGAGCAGGAGTATAATGTCGTGGATCTACTTTTCGAATAATTTCTCGATCGGTATGTCATCGCATGATCATCTACGTGATTTTCCATGCTGGTGCAGGTGTGGTCATATGTGCTGTTGCATGACATGTTCTTCGCAGTTGACCAATTGTCCTCTTTGTCGTAGACGGATTGAGCAAGTTGTCAAGACTTTTCGTCATTGAAGATTTGCGTTAAATATCAATCAGCTTCACTGTGACTTACTGGAAATCTTAGTTTTGTTGAATTTCTGGATAAAATTGATTGCATGAGTTATCGGGCACCGTCTATAACTTCTTTCATAGAAGCAGTAGACAGTTTAGTAAATATTATATATTCAACTCTAACATATATATTTTTCTTTTTGCTTGCTCATCCAAACATTTTCTTAACCAAATGGTTACAAAAAATTTAACATCATAATATTTAAAGATAAAGTTGTAGAGATCCAGCAATCTACTCAATCTCTGCCAACTTGTTTCTCCAGAAACGTTCCGGCCACTGCTTCCGTTCCGGCCATAACTGACAAATGATTTCACCATCCGCTATAATTTTTTCTTCAGTTCCCTGGATGTTAGACATGAAGGTTGTTTCAACCGTGAAAACTCATCAGCAACCCAGAAAAGGAACAAGGAAAAGATAGGGATGTGAGATTGTAACCAAGTGTAGACAACAGTTGATACTATCAGTAGCATCCACTTCAACAATAATAGATAAAACACACACAAAAAGGAATCTAATCAAAAGACTACCAAGTAGGAATGAATCTACATAAAGCAAAAAGACTAACAAGAAACTTAATCAATTCGCAATAGTCATTTCCAATTCGATTTGAGAGAGGTACTGATAGAGGGCAGATACAGAAAGAAGATTGCCTATATTTAAGCTAAAGACTATCTCTTCTCCATTTTTCACCCAACCAAGCCAAATCAAGAAGAAACTTAACTTTCTAGGGCCAAGTATAGTCGAAAGGGTGTCAAATGAAGGAGAAAAATGGCCTTCCACTCTAGCCCTGCCAAGCTAACAAAACAACAAAGAACCAATCTGTCTAGTTAACTCTAGTTTATATAGTACATATCTACCGTCGTGAAGCCGCAAGAAGTAATGTCATTCACAGAAAGGAAATTACATTAGTATCTACCAACTGTGGCTGCTTCCCTGAGTGATTTTGTTTTCGACATTGCATCTCAGCATCACGTACAAGATCACACCCATCTACATTCTCAAGCCCATGCGTCATCCTTAGTCCCACCAGATCCATATCATCTCCTACATGCTCAGTCACTGCTACTTCATGCTCTTGCTCACGAGGAACACACTTATCTACTCCAAACTCATCACTGCCCTTCAACCTTGGTTTCTTCCTTACAAAACTTAGACTTGATCTCTTCATCTACTGCTGTGTCTTGCACATCCCTTGCAGCCTCATTATTATCATCTTCCTTAATTTCACCATTAGCAATCATACAGCTTCTATGTACAGAAGACCCCTCTCCTTCCTCACTATTGTTCTCAGATTCATTATCCACAACTTCCTCATTGATATCTCCCGTTCCCTGATTCTTCCTTTTAAGAAACATCAATCTCCTCCTCAATTTGATGAACTCCGACTCCATATAAAATATTCTCTCCTTCAACATCAAGTTCTCCTCTAACTGAACAATGTGAGAATCCTGATCATCAACTCGATTCTCCAAGACATTGTTATAATCAGCTCCACTGTAACTCGGGTAAACCATTTCGAACCTGCTCAAATCTTGATCCAGCCTCCTCTCTACCACTACGTGTTCCTCCGTATCACTCCAACTTGATCCATTCTCTTCTTCTTCATCATTTCATCCTGTTCGTGTCCTGGTGATCTAAGCTTAATCAACCCCTTCATTGATCCATAATCCATATCCATCGACCCCCCACTACTCCTTCGCCGTGTCCCCTAGCACCTCCCTGGATGGGGAAAACATAGGGGTCGGTAGCATTGCAGGTGTCACTGCACATGGAGACACAAGCTCAGCAATTCCACCAGCTGCATTTAAATCAGAAGTAAAAGAGAAGCAGGATCTCTCATAACATATTTGAGCAAGAGATGCAAAACAAAAACAGCCGATATGTACTTCAAGCATGGCATGCCACTCATGTGGGATGTAAGGCTTCTTCAGATTAAGAGCCTAAGGATCTAAATTCATGTTTCACAACTAAGATTTGACAGAGCTCATGCTTAGACATGAAACTCAGAACAATGGAGAAGAGCCAATAGTGTGAAAGCCGTTGATAACTCATGAATTGTGTTACAAAATGAGGACATTAAAAACTATACTTCAGTTGTTCTTGTAAATTCATTTCCACTACGACCGATTGTAAGGCGACAGCAGTACCAAATTAGTAACTTACTGACATGGATAACTCATGAATAGTTTAAACAGTGATACATGTGTTACAAAATGACGACAATCTAAATTATAATTCAGTTTTTTTTTTTTTGAAAGAATTGCATTAATAGTAAAAGAGATGGAGATTTATAAAGCAAACTGTTATAAAATACATCTTAACAAGAGGTGCAATATCAAATGATTAGTTGTCTTGATTAAACTTTTTATTAATTTGAGACTAACCTTCTTCATCTAAATCATACTTCGTTGCTCTACTATAGGGGCTAATCTAATCCGATGTAAAAGAGTAGAGTGTCCTTTTCAGGATTAAAATGTGCCACGCTGGTACAGATGATCTCACCACATTCTGTGTAGAACAGTGGCAGACACTCAGACAAAGTGAGAGTAGGATCGCCGATTGTAATCAATTTATTGGGAATTCCAATTTGGCTTCCACAAACATCACGATCACCCGGAGGCATAAAACCCTAAACCTCTCCTCAGCCAATTTGTTTGCCAATGAAAAGCTCCATTCAACAAGCGTCCCACTCCGCCGACCATTTGGATGATAATTTAAACCCTCGGTATCCTCGAAACTTCTCCAAGTTCCAGTCTTAGATGAGAATATGTTAATTATAGGATCAACAAACAGCCCTCCCATTCTCGTTGCGACTAGTAGCCACAACAATCTTATAATCATCACTCCATTCATCATATCTAAAATCATTAGACGATCATGTATTTTATGTTTTAGATCAGGCACAATCTCAATTGATTCACTCCTAGATGGATTCCAAACACACACACAGATGTTCACGCATACAATAACAAACACAGATCAAACCATTAGACGAACCCAAGATATAAAATCATCACTCCACAACAATCTTATAATCATCACTCCACTCATCATATCCAAAACCAAGTCTAGTACAAAAAAAATCATGTAGTTTATGTTTTAGATCAGGCACAATCACAATTGATGCACTCCTAGATGGGTTCCAAACACACGCATACAATAACAAACACAGATCAAACATTGGACAAACCCAAAATATAAAATCAATCCAGGGAAACAGCGAATGAAGATTTAAGAGATCTGTAAACAGGAGGATATCTGCAAAATTAACATTACTGCTTAAAGAGAGACTCACTACGCCAATAAATCCTCAACTGATACACAAATTAAGAAGGAAGAATCCCCACTTCTAGAATTCGATTTAATCAAGTTTTCAGACTAGCAATTGTTTTGATTCTGCCCTAAGAAAAAATGAAAATTCAATGATTGAGTAGAAGCTCACAGATTGGAGGCTGACATCTGAGGAAGTTCATTGCGCAATGGAAGCCGCACCTTCTCGTGGTGTAGCTGAGAGCAGGAAAGGCTTCAACTGTTTCACAAAGCTTTTGTGACCATCAGTAGTCTGTAGCAGGATTAGGAAAGTCCTCAGGATTAGGCTTCAGCTATAATTCAGTTGTTCTTGTGAATCCTTTTCCATTCCGACCAAAATTGATATTTGAATGTAGGCATTAAAACAATGGTAAGAAGAGAGCAGTACAAATAAATAGATTATTTCTACAGATCAACAAGCAGTATAAAGCCCTATTGGACATATGCTAAGAAAATGAAACCTGGAAATAATCTTATCCCAAAAAACATGCTAGAAAGAGACTGACACTAAAATATTATAATAGTTTCACAAATAACCGTAACAGGAGTAGCTGATAACATTATCTCTCCACATTGCTCTCTTCCTTTCCCAAAGCTATTACTACTTTCTTTAAAATAGCTTCAGTTGGTTGATGAGCATTCTCCACAGCCTTTGAAATAGACTGCCATTTCTCGCCGTGCTTTGGCTCTGCAGCAACACACCTCTTCAGAACATCCTTCTGGTTCTCTTCTGTCCCATGTTGAAGTTCAAATTTGTAGTACAGTGCCCAGAAATCTCCAATATCTGGAGCAAGTGTCACTGCCTTATTGAGCCAAGTCCTAGCTTTATCAACCTTTCTATCATGCCAAAACAACTTTGAAACAGCGGCAATAACATGGGGATCCTGATCAGACTTTTTAAGAGCATCCATACTTCTGGTTCTACGGCTAGGACGTGGTACCATCTCGATAGATGCAGCCCAAAGAATACCACTGTTAGGACACTCCTGTAATGCCTTTGCCATTAGCAAATCTGATTCCTTCTTGTAACCATGCTTCATTTCAGCTCGAATAGCCGCTAACCATAGCTCAGGGTTTTGACGATTCTTATTCCTAGCCGTGGTGAGAATTGCCCTAGATCTATTCAACCCAACCATTTTTTCCTCGAGATTAGCAAGAGAAAGCCAAAGAGGGGTGCAATTCGGGCAATGCTTCAAACCCGATTCAAAACATCCCTTAGCTTGTTCTAGACACCCAAGTCTCTGCTCAAGCTGCCCAATCATTAACCATAGCTTGTAAAATGAAGGGAATCGGCTCAATCCTTCTTCAAGTAATCGCCTCTCTTCATCGACATTGCCAAGTTCTCTCTCGACAATCGCTGATTTCATCCAAACCCTCTCGGTGCCTCCACGTTCTCTTGCCTTTGCAAGAAGCATTCTAGCTCTCTCTGGCTCCTTATTTTCAAACTCCAGCTTAAATGCTGCAAGCCAAATTTCTTCGGAGTTGGGTATAGCAGCATAAGCCTCTTCAAGAATAGCCCGAGCTGCCGGTACATCACCAGCAAGCCATTTTTCCTTAGCACCCATAAGCCACAAAACCTCGGCCTGTGGCACATACGTAACAGCTTTCCGAAGTAAAGCATCCAGAGTCTCTCTACTTCCATTGCTCTTCTCAAGCTGCGCTGCTTTCAGCCAAATACTCTTCTTACCTCTAAACACAGTAAGAGCATGAGCATAGATAGCTCTTGCGGTCTCGATGGAACCTCTTTTCTTGCATTCTTCCGCATCGGCAACCCAAGTCCTCTTCCTATCCTCTTCTTCAACTCCAATCCCAATAGTGTTTTTGATAATGGCCTGGCAAGTAGCAACTGATCCTGCTCTTTCAGAAGCCTCGGCCTCTTTCATCCACACTTCCCTATCAATAACCAGCCCTTCATTTTGCAAGGTTCTTATACCCCTTTCTATAATCTTCCCCACCATAGTGGTATTTCCATTAGCTTCTTCCAACTTTGCTGCTGTAATCCATATCGCAGGCTCTTTAGAGAGACGTTCTCTTGCTTTATTAAGCACCTTCTTGGCATTATCATAGCTTTCTAGCCTTGCGAGTGCCAACCACAACTCCACGTGCAATGGACAACACTCAACAGCTTTATGCAGCAAAACTCGAGCATCTTCTTCTTTGGAGAGCTCAACAACTGCCTTCCAAAGCCTTACAGAGTCTATTATATGCTCCAATCCTTTCATCAAAACCTTTCTCTTCTGTGTCTCATCATGCTCCAGTTTTGCAGCTTGCAGCCACAGCTTTACTGAGTTAGGTATCGTCTTCACTCCCCTAGCAATGACAGCCTTGGCCTCGTCGGGACTTGCTAATCTACACGCCTCCAGCCAAACATCTTCGTTCTTAGGACACTCCTCACACCCTTTTTGTATCAATTGCCTAGCTGCCTGGATTTTCCCAGCGACTTCCTCTAGCCTAGCTGCTGCAATCCAACCTGGTGGATGCTTTGGATTTGTCTGTATCACACTCTTCAACAGCAACCTAGCCTTCTTAATATCCGAAATTTCTGCATCACTAGTGATCTTCATACTCTTTAAGTCAGTCAAGTACCCTTTTGGATCTACAACAGTTAACCCAGAAACAGAATCCGACAGCCTATCTAATTTTAATGACAAAACGGTACCTCTCCCTTCTCCAACAGCCGTCAAATCTGTCACCGGAGTCTGTCCCCAAGGCGTCTCAGTTCCACCAGCAGCTCTACTCTTAGGGTCCAAGGCCGTGACATGCTCTTTCTCCTGTCTTGCCTTCTCCAACAAAGTATCAGGCACAGGGACAAAGCTCTCGAATCTCTTCTTCTTGTTCCTGGCGGAATAGTCACCTATTTCAGGTATACTATCCCATTCATCAGCAGACACAGTATACAATTTCCTCTTCAAATCAGCAAACTGCTCAGTAATCTTAGGGTTCGAAGCCCTATACTTTTCTATTTCTTTCTTCAATTTAGCCTCTCTCCTATCTTTCCTCCTAGAGTCCATCCATTGCTCCACTGAATCCCAAACTGCATCAGCCTCTTTATCATCTTCATCGTATTCGATATTGGAGAACAAACCTGCATCGTTTCCTTCAAACTCATCGAACTTCTGATTCTCATCGTATCCCTTATCCTCCGCTTCCTCCTCCTCTTCATCGTCCCGAGCCTTCCCCTGTCCACGGCCCAGAGCAGCTACTGGAGCAGCAGAACCGCCAATAGTGGTGGCAGATCGGTCAGGGAGATCAGGGGCAGCACGGGCAGGACCGATATCGGACCGGGTGGTGAATCCGGTGGCACCACGACCCAAACCAGCGACATAATTCGCTGGTGGCTTCGAGTTGAGAAACTCTAGGCGAGGTTTAGGTTGAACTGGAGCCTGCATACCGCCACGAAGAGGAAATTAACCGTTAAAATCGTGTAACGTATGATCCCAAGCTGAGAAAGAAGGTCGGAGTCGGAGTTTTGAGAAAAGTCGGTGGTCGTGGTCGTGGTCGAGTGAAGGTTGTACAGAAGAAATTGAGGGATGGGGGACTCACCAGTTGATATTACGAATTACCCACCGATAGACTCATTATAATTATTGGGCACAACTAAATTGGGACTAGAATTTTTTTTAAGATCGTGAAAAGATTATTGAGGCCCTCGTATCTAAATATATGTCACGGTAGATTTTGGGGTTTTATTATGGAAAAAGATAATTTTATTATATCGGTGTTTGGTTTTAAAAGTGGCACAGTTAAATAGAGATTTTATTTGGCCAAAGTTATTTCCTCCATCTTTCAAACTTTCAAAAACATTAGTGACTTGCTTTTACCAAATTATCCTTATTTTTACTTCAAATTTATCACTAGATGTCATTTATCTAATAGATAGTTTTATATGAAAATAACCTAACTTTAATCCAAAATATATGATTTTATCTCTAAAATTAACCCTCAAACAAAGAACTTCAATAATTGTGGTTTAAATCTCGAATAATTGTGTATTATTATGCTAAAAAGTGTTCACACTATTATTTTATAACTTGCGGACACAGGGAAAGACTTGCTATCGCTTTTGGATTGTTAAATACAGAAGCAGGAACTCGACTGCAGGTAATGAAGAACCTTCGTGTTTGTTCTGAATTTTTTTTGAACACTCAGCATGTGATTCCGAGTAGGCCACTCGGAATCACATGCTGAGTGTTCAAAAAAAATTCAGAACAGTAGGATATCCCAAGGCGAACCCAAGATCAAACCCTAATCAATTCTAACAATGAAATCAAACCCCAAATGAAACAAAGAAGATGATTTCGTTATCTTACCCCAAATCGAACCCAAAATCTAACTACAAACCCTAATCAAAAAATGAAGAAGCAAAGAAGATGATTTCGTTATCTTATCTTCGGCTAATCTTACCTTCGGCTACTCTCTCTCTCTTTGTAAGGTAGTTCTCTAGGGTGAAGAATGAGTTTTGTTGTTAAAGTAGTTCTCTAGGGTGAAGAATGGGTTTTGTTGTACTGAATAGAATGGGTATGTTAGGGTAATGGTTTTGTGAAGAAAAAATAGGTAAAATGGCAATTTTGTAACTTCTTCATGGAGGAAATAACATCATGAGGATTTTTCAAAAGATGGAGGAAATAAAAAATAACATGGAGAAAATAGTTTTGGCCATTTTATTTTATTTTTACACTGAGACTTTAATTCTAATTGGCTGAAGCTATTTTTTATAGAATTTTTTATTGGACACGCCTAAAACGAGACTTTTTTTTAGTGAGAATTTTTTTTTCATTTTTGTGTGAACTTAAAATTACCAAAATACCCCCACATATAATAACCATCGATTTTTCTACCAACTCATTTTCCTTCTTCTCTCTCCTCTCATTCCCTGCCACTTCTAACTCCAAAATTCAAAAAAACACAAAATCCCACAAACTCAAACTCTCACTCAAACATTTAATAAATCTTAATTATTAAAAGTAAAGACCCAACTACTCCAACTATGGATTTGAGTGACTATAACGACGACTTCAGCTGCAACATTGATGATTTCCTTTCGGACGAGGAGGAGTTGCTTACTGACCATATGGAGAGTGTCGTAAACTTTTTTTTTCTGAACAAAACACATCCTCGCACGAAATCGTGCTTGGAATTGTACACTTATACTCAAGAACACACGTGGAAGATACAAATCTTCGCACGATCGTGCAAAGATTTGATACAATCTCCGCATGATCGTGCGAACATTTTGCACAATCTTCTCACCGATGTGTGCGAAGATTTTGCCAAATCTTGGTATGTAATTGCGAATATTTGAATTGTCTTTGTTTTATATGCCCGTTTTTTGTCGAATATTGCGTTTGTCTTCATTTTTTGAAGTGTGAATACATGTTTACAATTGATGGAGTTATTTTTGTTGTTGGTTATACGAAAGAATAGTGATTTTGTGTGAGTGAAATGATATTTGTTTGTGTAGGAACCGAGACAAGCACCATGTAACATGGCCGATTATAGCCAATTTTTATTATAGATAATTTCTACACCATGGCGGAATTGATAGAATGGGTTGATAAGGAAAGCAAGAGTATATGATTCATTGTTGTGGTCGATAAAGATGACGATGGTAGTAAAAACGGTAAAACTCCGCGGCTATATTTCAAGTGCGAGAGGCACGGTGTTTACAAGCTAAGGCTGAAACCCGGGATTATGAAGAAGCGACGAGATTGTTCATCCAAAAAATGCGGATGTCCGTTCATGCTTAGGGGCAATCCGGTGTTAGAACTACCCGGTTATTGGAAATTGGTAGTTGAAAATGGAAAACACAACCACCAACCCTTCTTGCACTTGGATGGTCATTCATGGGCCGCGAGGTTAAAAGCGGAAGAGGAGGAGTATGTTTGTAAACTCACAACAATCGGTTCTCGGCCAAGAGATATATATCATGGATTGAAGTTAAAAGATCCGGAAAATGTATCTAGTATGCGTACCATCTACAACATGCGACACAAGCACCAATTGGTTGATAAAGCGGGTAAATCCCAAATGTAATACTTGTTCGGTAAGTTGAAGGAGCACAAGTACTATGTTTGGGAGCGAACAAACAAAGAAACTGACGAGATCATTGAAATTTTTTTTTGCACATCCCACAAGCATCGATTTGTTGCGCACTTTTCCTCAAGTGCTTATAATGGATAACATGTACAAGACTACAAGGTATAAAATGCTTTTGCTAAAAGTAGTTGGCCAAACTTCGATGAAAAAGACCTTTTGTATAGCTTTTGTTTTTTTTAGCTCGGAGAAACAATGGATAAACCCTTACGGACAAATATGTGCACATTACCAAATATTATCGTCATCGATAGGGAGTTGGCTTTAATGAACGCTATCGATGAGGTATTTCTGGATGCAAGTCATATGTTATGCACTTGGCATATAAATAGGAACATTAGCTCATACTCTAAGAAAGTTTTTCCTAAAGCGGACATGGGTGAGTTCTTAGAATTTTATGTCGCGGTTCAACATTCGGCGACGATCAAAGACTATAACAAAAACCTCGCCGAGTTGCACCAAGCCTACGCATATTGTCTCAAGGTTCTCGAGTACGTGATGAAACAATGGATAAACCCTTACGGACAAATTCCTTAAAATCTACACGAACAAAATTAAACATTTGGGTAACCACACTAGCAATCGGTGAGTTATATTATCAGATATATACATTATTTTATTTTATTAATTGTTAGACTTATAACTAATTTAAGTTTATGGTTTAGGGCAGAGAGTGCTCACTCTAGTCTAAAACGGGAAATCGGCACAAGCCTATGCACGTTTGAGAAATTTTGGGATAAAGTTCATGCGTTGCTTCGCATTCAACACTCTACCATCTTCGAAACGTTCGAACAAAGTTTGTTTCGTCCTAGACAAGCATCTAAGGGAGCTATCGTTAACGACATCAAAGGTAAACTTTTATGTACAGCCATTCAAATATTAGAGGAAACTATTAAAAAGGCCGGGGATTTATGGTTCACTCCCGCAAAGTGTGGTTGTGTTATTAGGACAACACACAATTTACCTTGTCCGTGTGAGTGTGATACGATCGCGAGAGAAGGTAGGTCGATTCAAAAGAGTGAATGTGATGTTTATTGGAGTACTTTAGAGATCAAGCCTAGGGATAACGTTGGTACCGAAGATGAGCTTACAAGAAAGTTATCCTTAATTAATAGTATCATCCGTGGTTACGGTCCACAAGTGCAAGATGACATAATAAATAGGATGATGCAAATCCTTGATCCCGCTAGAAGCCATGTTTTGGAACCTAAGGAACCGGTTGTCACGAAAGGTCGGAAAAAAGTCGGTCCCGACAAGTCAACTAAATGGAACCCATCCGAGTGGGAATACGGTGATAGTTTAGGCGTTAGTACTCCCGGTACGATAAGTAGCACGGCTGCGTCGACGGTTAAGGCATTTTTAGTACCCAAATCCAAGTCTGAATCTAACGCCCCACTGAAAAAGGAGAAAGCGACTCGATCTATAAAATCGAATAAAGGAAAAGGATTGAGCGCGTACGAGAGTTGTTTTCCCGAGTACTAGCACAACTACAAAACTAGCGTTGAAGACGTTGCTCCTGGCGGTAATTGTGGATTTAGGGCCGTAGTTTTGAAGATTAAAGACAATGTTGACTCATGGGATGAAGTGAGAAGGGATTTGATGTATGAACTTTCAAGTCAACGTGATCTTTGGGAGAGGTTTTTTGATGGTGCACAACATGTTGATAACCTATTGCGGAGATTGGATTGTTTCAAAATGTACGAGAGCGGTCGTTGGCACTGGATGACATTACCCGACTTCGGGTTGGTGATAGCCACCCGGTATCAATGTATAGTATACCATGTATCTCTCAAACTATCATACATGTATCTTTCTTTGCGTGGTGTGCCTCTAAGATCATGTCCTATTGTAGAAGTTAGAACTGGTTTCGTACACGGTAATCATTTTGTGAAAGTAAGTAAAGTAATATATTCTATGTATACTTCATTTTCGTTTTATCATTAATTCCCCTAGGTATTTAATTTATCCATATTATGGAAATTTGCAAATTGTCTTAGATGGACCGTTGCCGGATATATACCCAGGCTGGTTTGTGTTCCGCACTCCCGATGACGTTACAAATTGGGCCATACCACAAGGTGAACGTCTCAACAAGTATCACAAAATTAAACCAGCACAGCCACCAACATTACACAATGGGGATGATCAAGTCTATGATTTGTCCGGGGATGCATAATGCGATGTTGTAGTTTTATTATTTTGTGTTGTTTATTTTCTTGTTTAATCCTTTACAAACACATTTTTCTACCTCCGACCACTATTGTTTTGGTTTCTATTAATTTAGACTTTTATTTATGTTTGATCTTAATTATGTTTTGTAGTTTGGTATAAAAATTTGGGGTTAAAAGGGTTGAAAACCCATTTTTTTCAAAAAAAATAATGCCGTTTTTTGCACTCGCACGCGTGTGCATGTACAGATCCACGCGTACGAGTGAGTGGATTTGTACATGCACACGCGTGCGAATGCCAAAACGGCACTGTTTTTTTCAAAAAAAAATGGTTTAGGCTTACTTATTAATTGTTGAGAGGGCGTTTAGTGTTGGTAATGGTTTTAAAACATAATTTAAACAACATTTAGAGTAAAAAATCATAAAAAAGGAAAAAAATTAGAATTCAACACAAAAATCATGGTAAATGGATACCAAATAAAAACTACAACATGGTAAATGGAAATACATAAAAATTAAAACAACAAGTTCAAACATTAACTTAAACAAAAAAACAACAAGTTCAAACATTAACTTAAATAAACAAACAATAAGTAAACTACAACATGCAAACAACCAAAGAAATCATGATACTCAATCGTCAAAGTCATATCCCAAGTTGTCGTCAGAGTCAATCCCCTCTTCTCTTTCCGTAATCCTATCCTGAAGATACGCTACCATATCCCTAGTGATGTAGTCTACCACCATCATGTTCCAGACGGCGGCTGCTTCTTGCTTAATTTTAAATGGTAAAAACAACAAACGATCCATCGGTTTGCGCACAACTAAACCTCTCGTTCCTAAACGGCCGTAGTTGTAGTACATCTTACACATGACTCGCTCGAAAAACTCATCGATACTATCTTCCCCTAACTCTCGGCGGGAAATTTTCACCGCCTCAAGCAAATGGTAGTCTTCATGAGGGGTAAACTCCATTCGTTAAACTGTTTATCTTTGAGGAGTGTTTAGAAATGTTTGGTTGTTTTCTTTTTGATGTTTTGCTTAGTGTCTATTTATATGCTCGTGGATGTTTGGACGGGAAATTTTAAAGGCGGGAGTTTTTGGCGGGAGTTCTTTAGGGGTCTCGTTATAGCGAGACACCTAATAATGGAAATTCCGCTATAATGTAAAAAAGTCCACTGCAGCATTTGCATACTTTTGTAAGTATTAGGTGTCACAAATCATTCGTCAACATGAATTACGTTATCATTATCTTACAAGTGTCGTTTATTGATAGGTCTACTTGGATTACGTAATCTGAAGCATAAAAGTGGTATAAAAAGACGTTTTTGAGGCAATAAAAATTATAGCAAATATACAATTGCAAAAATGTGTCCATGGACTGAGTTGGAAGATCAATATCTTGACGAGGGCATCAGTTGAAAATGGTAACACGAACATGCTACAGGGGGGTAAAAGGTACTGGGAGGCATTTCTATGTTAGATGTACTTCCTGATATGGAAATAGGGTTTTAAGGATTAATTTGTAAATAATGTAAATTCAGGGACTTAATTGTAATTAATGTAAGTTTTGTCCTTAATTTGTGACTGGTGTAGGTTTTAGAAGATATTTGTGACTTTGTATAGTTTATAAGGACTAAATGGCAATTTGTCTACTTTTGTAACAGATTCAGTTTGAGACTAAGTTTTGGCTCCTCTATATAAAGGACCAGACTATTCTAATAAAGGGGTTGAACACTTTTACTTTGAAACTCATTTGTACTTGTTCTTTCTCTCTCTAAAAACTCTTTAGCATTTTCTCTCTCTATAATTATTCATTAGCAATTTACTAAAGTAAAATAAAACCTCATCAAATTGGCGACTTCATTGGGGACTGAATAAGAAAAATCAGTGGCTTATTCTGTTCGAGAGTGATACTATTCAGTGGTATTTCTTGACTAAAATTCATACGATGAATCCCGATAATAATCCAATGCTTCAATCAGCGATAGAAACTATGAGAGATGATTTGCAAAAGAATGAAACTGATGGGAATAGAACTGATGGATCGTCTCCGATCCAAGTTCGATCTGATGTTAAGACAAGAATGAATCAACTCCTAGATAAAATTAATGCTTTGAATGAAAAAATATGAACGGAGGGAACAAGAGATACTTTCTGCAAGAATTAGATCTGAAGTTAGGCAAGAGATGGAAAAACCTGATGTGGAAGGTCAGTCAGATCGATCTTTTGATGATCGACATGCTAATTCTGAGCACAAGAAAGCACGCTTTGTGTCTCCTAAAGAGCGATATCCATCTCGAAATGAGAAAAAAGATAAACATAAATTAATAACTTCCAATGATGAGGAAGTAGAAAGTTCAACCTCGGGTTTTAAAAAGCATAGAGGTTCCACGAAACGGGAATCAGAAAGAGATTATTCAAGGAGGTATAAAATGAGAGTAAGTCTAAGAATGCTCTTCGATCAACTTGGCATGAAGGAAATCATTCGAATCATTATGCTCAAACTGATAGGAATCTATATGTCACAATGGGAACCGATGATCAATTCGTTCAAGGCGTTGATTGGAGAAATTCTCCATTAACAGAAGAAATTCGTTCCATGACGCTTCCGAAGCGTTTTGATATTTTGAAGGTTGAAAAGTTCGATGGGATGCAAGATATCGATGATCACATCGAACAATTCAAAAATTATATGATGAACTTCGAGGCTGACGATCGGCTAGTGTGTCGTGTCTTTTCTCAAACTTTTAAGGGAACAGCTCTCAAGTGGTACAGCAGGATTCCGAGGGGGTCTATATCAAATTTCAGAGATTTTTATACTGCTTTTTGAAGGCAATTCGTGGGAAGCAGAGAAATGAGAGCTAATGGTGATACAATTATTCAGTGCAAGCAGGCACCAGGAGAAAAATTGAAAGACTACACCAAGAGATTTGTGTTGACCAAGGCTAGTTTGGACAACTGCGAGGAAAATGTGACGATGACAGCTTTTCGCCAGTGATTATTGGCAGGGGATCTGGCTAATGAGATGACAAAGAGAAGGGCCTTGACTTTTGGAGCGTTGATGAATCAAGTTGATGATCAAATCAAAGTGGAGGAGTCGAGTAGAGTCTAAGGTGGACCAGCTAACACTCCGAAAAATTTGGGACACGCAGCCCTCAAATGGTAATAAAAATGGTAATGGTAATAATCAGCAGTCGAGGCAGAAGAACAACAACTTGCCTCCTCGAAGTGGTGGTTATTCGAACCACACTCCATATAACAATTACAACAGGCCTAGGCCAAATACATAGGTCAGGCCAGGGTACTATGCTGATTTGACAGAGAGTATTTTTGTCATTTGGGATAAGACTAAGAATTCTGTGAACTTTAGGAAGCCAACTCCTATCAGCAGACCGAGGGAAGAAATGAATAATAAATTTTTTAGGTATCATGATGATATTGGGCATGATACGAATGATTGTATTGCTCTGAATATAGAAATCCAATATTTGATTGAGAATGAAAGCTCCTGACTTATGTGAAGTCACATGAGAGTGCATCGAAGAATAATGTCGCATCAACTTCGAAGGCTGCGCCGCCAGCTCAGAACTTGATGATTATGGATTCACAGATTTAGTCATTCGATGCTTCTACTGAATATGTTGAAAAGAATCCGAACAGGTTGCTTCTGATGGCAGTCGAGGAGCCTGTTGAGGTTGCTTCTGTGGAAAAAGGGTATGTTCGAGAATTGTGCAAGTTTTTTGAATAGTTGGCAATTTTTGGGGGCGATTCAATGACTGGAAATTCAGACAGTTCGAGGAAAAGGCATGTTGTCAACTTGACAACTCAAATTGAAGGGAGGATGTCAACACATTTGTATGGAAATAAAGATTTTCCCTTCATTTTGTTTGATGGAGATGATTTGAGAGGGACTGCATGACCACATGAGGATGTTGTGGTGATTGAAGCTGAGGTGGCTGGTGTCGAAATTCGACATGTGTTGATTGACACTAGCAGTTCTGCTAATGTCCTTTTTAAGTCCACCTATGATAGGATGATAAACCCACATCGTATTACTCAATCGGATCGTACAATTATTGGATTCACGGGTGTAACAGCTCGTGTTGTTGGAGAATTCGATGGTGAAGTTAGTTTGGGAAAATGACCATTCAAGAAAAAGGTCCAAGTACTTTTTGTGGTGGTGGACTGTCCTACAAGTTATAATGTTATTTTTGGAAGATCATGGCTTTCAAGAATGTATGGGGTAGTTTCAATAGTTCATCAGTGCTTTAAGTACGTGGTTGGAGACAGAGTTGGAGTGGTTCGAGACGATCAAAAGGTTTCCAGAGAATGCTATACCACTGCGCTTTGGGTCCGAGGATCCAGCAGTGGAGATTTGATGCGGAATAGTAGTTAGAGAGGGTACCCTTGGATTTGGAAGAAAGGGTTGGAGATCCGAGGGAAACCCTGGGGTCTTTAACAGTGAGTGAAGAAATAGAGGAGTTTACTTTTTCGAAAGAAAAAGTGCTTCGGACTTGAACTTTATTTTCCTCTTTTCTACGTCAACATCTGCTTCATTTTTTATCTCAGAATTTGGATGTCTTCGCTTGGAAGACAGAAGATGTAACAGGAGTACCCATTGAGGTAATTCGGCACAGCTTGGCCATAAATCCGAAGGTCAAGCCGGTGATTCAAAAAAAAGAGTGTTTTCCTCGGAATAAGCGGAAGCAATTGTTGTAGAGGTGGATCGGTTGTCTAAAGTCGGACACATAAGGGAATCACAGTATGATTTGTCGACGGCGAATCCAGTGGTGGTTAAAAAGAAGAATTGTAAATTGAGGATGTGTGTCGATTTTACAGATTTTAATAGAGCTTGCCCTCAAAGATTCATTTCATGTTCCTCGAATAGATCAATTGATTGATTCCACTTCAGGAAACAAGATTTTGACTTTTATGGATGCTTTCGCAGGGTATAATCAGATCCAAAGGATCAAGAGTGCACGACTTTTATAACTGATAGAGGGCTGCATTGTTATAGAGTGATGCCCTTCGGATTGAAGAATGCTGGAGCCACTTATCAGAGATTAATGAATAAAGCTTTTGCTACGCAGATCGGAAAAAATATGGAAGTATATATAGACAATATGGTAGTGAAAAGTTCAAGGGACGAAGTGCATCTTGATGATCTAGAGGGAGCTTTTTTTAATCTAAGAGCGATCAGGTTAAAATTAAATCCTGAGAAGTGTACATGTGGAGTTTGATCGGGGAAGTTTTTGGGTTTTATTATTAATAAAATGGAATAGAAACGGCCCAGAACAGTTAAAAGCTTTGATAACAATGAATTCACCTCGATCAATCAAAGAAGTGCAAATACTGACAAGATGGTTAGCCGCACTTAATCGATTTATTTCACGATTTTCTGACAAATGCTTTCTTTTCTTTCAAATGTTACGAGTACCTAACAGGTTCGAATGGATGTCGGAATGTGAATCAGCGTTCACAAACATTAAAAAAATTGTCATCACCAGAAATATTAACAAAGCCTCGAAATGGAGAGAAATTATTCTTGTACATCGTCGTATCAGATTTTGCACTCAGCGCAGTGCTAATTAATGAAGATTCGCGAATTCAGAAGCCGGTGTATTACGTTAGTAAAAGTCTGGTGGCAGCAGAAAAGAGATATATGGAGTTGGATAAGCTGGCTTTAGCATTAGTGATTGCCGCTAGGAAAATGCGTCCATATTTTCAAGCTCATACTATAGAAGTCCGAACTTCATTCCCCTTAAAAAATGTATTACAACGACCTGATATTTCGGGGAGGATGACCAAATGGTCAGTGGAGTTAGGGGACTACGATATTTTATTTATACCTCAAACAGCGATCAAGGCACAAGCTCTGGCTGATTTTTTTGTTGAGTTCCACTCAAGTCGATCGGATGAGGAAGAAAGTAAAAAAGCTTTGCCTATAGATTCGAGGTGGATTATTCGAACGGATGGAGGATCCAGTATTTTAGGGTGCAGTGATGGGGCTCAATTGATAGCTCTGATGGGGGAAACAATGGTCCAATCAATTAAATTCGATTTTCATGCTTCAAACAATGAAGCTGAGTACGAAGCTGCTTTGGCAGGTTTGAGATTGGCAAAAATTTGTGGGGCGACTTCAGTACGTTTAGAAACGGATTCTCAGTTATTGGCAAAACAAGTATCCGGATTTTCCGAAGCAATGAAGGATCGTTTGATTTTATATTTTTAGGAGCTTCTGAATTTAATGCTTCTGTTTGACAATGTGATTGTGGAATATATCGGGCGAGGAAGTAGCATGGTGGCTGATTCTTTAGCAAATGTTTCCTACAAGGAAGAATATCCTTGGATTTTTCTATAAGAAAATCCTTCAATTGTTACTCAATCTAGCCAATGTAAAATTATAGAAGAATTTTTGGTCACTAATGAAACCGACGTGATTGGCGATCAGATATTCTTAATTTTTTTACCCAAGGATTATTACCAGATGATTCTCAATTGACTAAAAAGTTAAGGGGTAAAGCCTTCAAATATATAGTTCTGGATAAAATTTTATATAAAAAAACATTAAGCAGACCATTATTACGATGTTTAGGCAAGCAAGAATCACAAGAAATATTATGAGAATTACATGATGGTGAAGGGTCAGGTCATTGTAGGGTCAAAGCTTTATCGCGTCGAGTTTTACTTGGAGGGTTTTACTGGCCTACAATCATGAGCAATACTAAGAATTTAGTCTGAAGTTGTGATACTTGTCAAAGATTTGCTAATGTTATTCACAAACCAGCAGTACCGCTTATGTCTATATCTGAGGCAATACCATTTGATAGGTGGGGAATTGATCTGGTGGGACCTTTGTCGATGGCCACTGGGGGAAGGCAGATGATAATTGTGGCGGTGGATTATTTTACGAAGTGGGCAGAAACAGAACCACTATCAGGCACAAAAGCAAAGGATGTCATCAAATTTATTGTGAATAATATATGTTGTCGTTTTGGGGTTCCTCGGAGAATTACAACAGATAATGGCCCTCAATTTAACAATAGGGAAATGGCTGTATTTTGTACTTCTAAAGGAATTCAACAATGTTTTTCCTCAAGCTAATGGACAAGTGGAAGTGACAAATAGAACAATTTTAGATGGCTTGAAGAAAAACCTATCGAGGGCAGCAGGAAAATGACCAAATTATTTGCAAAAGGTTCTTTGGGCTTATCGAACAACTCCAAGAGAGGCTACAAAAGAGACTCCTTTTGCTTTGGCATATGGTATGGATGCAATTAGCCCTATTGAATCTACGATGTCATATTTTAGAATATCTCAATATTTTGAAAGATTTAATGATGAAATTCGAAGGGCAAATTTGGATTTGATTGAGGAAAAAAGGGTTCAAGCTTATTTGAATGCAATACATTATCAAACTCTTATGAAAAGTAGATATGATTCGAAACTGAAAAGAAGAGAATTTAAAGAAGGTGATAAAGTGTTGCGAAAAGTTTTCCTGCACACAAAGGAAAAGAGCCTCGGAAAAATGGCTCCAAATTGGAAAGAGCTTTATATAGTTGTTGAAAGAATTAATTCGGGGTCTTATTGTCTTTGTGATTTCGAGGGGAGAATGTTACAACACCCATGGAATATTCAGCACTTGAAGCTTTATTGGGAGTAGACATGTTTTTGTACTTTGGAATTTTTGTTTTGAATGGCGCACTCTTTCCTACCCTGTTGGCCTAGGAAGGTTTTAATGAGGCGCCATGTACATGTACATATTCAAATTTATCAATAAAGTTCATTTTTTGGCCAATGGTTGTTTACATTTATTTGGACACTATCTTAACAAATCATCAAAGATTGATCATCTTTGAGATTAGTTAATAATAGAATATTATGAAGTGTTTATGATACTTTTCGAAGAGATAACCATGTTTTATAACCCGAGTACATTTATTATTTCAAAGTGAATGCTTAAAAGTGCAATGGGAATTTTGATGAGCTAATCAAGCTTAACAACATATTCATATCTTTTCGAAGAGATACAATTTTTTCGAAGAATTATAGTATTCATCAATTTTTATTAAGGTATTTGAGGTAGTAAGTTTATGTTATTTTGTTAAAATTTTACAATCATTTTGTTTATTAAGTTTTTAGCATCGAATAATATGTAAGAGAATGGTAACATACAAAAACTCTTTGTCATTTAAATCAAGTTGTTACAGTACAAAAAGAGATATTCTGATTAGACAAAGACAGAAAAAAAAACTGAAAGGGTAGTTAGTGAGAAGATTCTTCTTCTTCGGATGACTCGTCTTCTGAAGATGATGAACTGGGAACAGGGTCGAAAGCTTCGCTTGGACGTTTTTCTTCAAAAATATCGTTCCTAAAATTTGTAAGATTGATTTTTGGATAAGCAGCATGAAGTTCTCGAAGAAGAAGGATGGTTGCATCTTCTTTTCCGACGCGAATAGCTGTTTGCATATATTTTGAAAGCTCAACTTCGGTAGCAGTTACATCAACAACTTTTTCTGCTTCAAAATTCTTCTTCAGTTTCTTCATTTCATCGGTCAACTCTTGTTTTTTGCTTCACTAAGAGTTGGAGAATTTCAAAGTGTGGTGGAGTTGGATTTGTTGATATTCAGTTCAGCAACATGCTCGGTTTTGAGTTTCTTTATTTTTTGTTCATGAGATTTTGTCAGCAGCTCTGTGTCAACCATATGCTTGATTCGAAGATGATCCTTTATACATAGAGCGCCTTTTATCAGCTCGGATCTAGCTATCTCATAACCATAAAACTGTTCGGCTATATTGTTGTGCAAAGTCTCTTTATTTTTCTTATCAGCTTCATAAGATTCCTTATAGTAAACCATATTTTTGGCCAACTGTTTGAGATGGTCTTGAGAAGCTTTGATTTTAGAGGCAAGAGTTTTTGCAGCAGCGTCAAGACCGGAATATGGTTGAAAAGCGATGGCAATTGCAGGATTTGGAGGAGGACTACGAAATTCTGATGTACTAGGCTTGTGAATCATATCCAGAGATGTGACAAGTTCGTAAGAACGAGTAACTTCTGGAAGAACTTTGTCTGGGGTAGGCCTCGCAAAATCAAGCATGTGATTTTGGATGACTTGAATAACACGTTCTTCTTCGCCAGCAAGCGCTTCCATGTTCTCGAAATTGATAAACATATTTGGGTCGAAGCTTGTAGGAGCATGATAAATGGTGGGAAAATTGTCTTCAATGAGAATCACAGGATTGTCTTTGTTAGAATGTTCTTCGGTCGAAGGGTTTAGGGGTGTTTTTGGTTTCCAGCAGCATCGTCTTTGTTTTCATCAACCAAATTGTATGAAGTGATTTTCCTCTGTTTCTTTTTCTTTCCGAAAGAATTATAAGATATTTTCTTTTTCTTTGATGATGGTTCTTGAACTTTTCCTTCTTCGATATGCAAAAGAGGCTGTTCTGAAACTTTACGTTTTCGATGCTTTGGTTTCGAGGGTGTGGAAGGGTTAGCACCAGATGTGCTAACTGCCTTTTTACCTTTCTTTTCTTTGGTGATTTTTTCTTTCTTTTTTTTCGGCAAATGGCTATCCGATCTGTTGCGAATAGGAAGAAAGACTTTGCAGTCAGGATGGGGTATTTGTTGGCACACGAGTTCTGGATCTGAATAGCAAAACAAATCTTGAGGAGGCAACCAACCTTCTTTGATCGGAAACATGTGGCATTAGAGGAAATTGATGAGCTGAAAGGCAGTATGAAATGCATTATTCCATTCTTTTTCAGCCCAGGCAGCGAGTTTTTGGAAAATGTCTTTAGTAACTTCTCGACGTGTTGAGTAGTGCTTCTAAATTTCTAGTAACAAAATAAAATGTTAAAAATAATAAAATAAATTTTTTGTATTAAAACGTAAAATTTTCGAAGAACTTACGATTTCTTCTCCAAACAAGAGTTAATTTCGAAGGGTTGTCTTCAGAAATTTCCTTGCCATTTTCCCAAGCCCTAGATATGAAAACAAATCTTTGTTTTCAGAATTTATCAGCCTCCAGAAGATCGTTGATGATCTTGAGGTCATCCATCAATATGAGCTAATAGAATGGAAGCTTCTGACCTTTTGAAAGCTGAGTCAGTGAGATGAAGTCTTTAATGTTGATGGATATTTTGGATAGATGGGATGCCATAATTATCGACATGAGGGTGAACCATTGATTCGGTGTCACCTGAGTAAGGCACAAACTGAGGACTTCGAAGTACTCTACGATCATCGGATCTAGTGGAAATCGAAGACCCCAGTTGATGATTTCTGGGTATACCACCAGTTCATCATCTTGGCAGTCGAGGGAAGTTTCTCCTTCTTTTGGCAGACGAAGGGTTATGTTTTCTCACATTCCCAATTACTTCTTAAGGGAAGAGGCTTGACTTTCTCTGTAGTATATATATCGAACCTTCTTCAAGGCGATAATATACTTGCTTTCGAGGTTTCTTAGGTTCCTCCCAATTTTTGCTATTTCTTCTTTGGAGATGGAGAAAATGTTAGCTTTTTCTTGAGAGTCAGCCTCAAGATAAGTTTTTGTAGCTTCCGAGTCAGCTTCGTTGGCTTTTGAAGTTTCTTCTCGAGGGTCTTGAGAAGTTAGAATAATTGTTTCTGTAAGAGGGTCAACAGTTCGAAGCGCCTCCTCTATCACTTCTCTTTGAGGAGGATTGTTAGTAGTGGGATTTGGAGGAGAGGGAGTTCGGATGATTGTTGATTCATCTCCCATGTCGATGAAGGTCTTTCTTGGTTTGGTTAATGAAGATCTTTCTGATGAAGGGTTATTTTTTTTTAATTTCAGAGGAGGAACTATGCTTTGAGATGAGGAAGCTCGAGGTATTTTAGGACCTGAGATTCTAGATGACGTTTGTTCTTCAATTCTGGGAGAAGGTGAAAGCTTTGGGACTTTTGTAGGATCTATTACCGTAATAAAATGTCTCAGTTGTAGTTCTGATTGGAACACCTCGAATTAACCCTGCTCTTCGGTATTCTTCAGCTCGTTGCGTAATACAAAAATAATCGTAAGATCCGAACACTAGGTTACTGTCGGTATCAGAGGATTCTGGTGTTTTGGGAAGAATGGCCTTCAACTTTTTGGTTCTTGGTCTCTTTCTCATAAACCAAGAATGGATTGATCGGAGAAGATGAAGGTTGATCGGAAAATTTGAGTTTTGCAGTGAGAATTCTGGGAATAGGGGAGGAGCAGATGAAGGTAGCCAAAAACTGTAAATTCTCTCTAAAGTGGTTTTTGTGTGAGATGAGTTTGAATGAGAGATATGTTGTATTTATACTAAAGTAAGTGAAGACGTGTGAAGATGGAGAGACCCATATGGTGATAGGTTGGAATATGAATCGTTGGGTGAATTAAATGTTCGACATCTGTCAGGCTATATTACTAGGGTCAAGATGAATATAACTGTTACACATGTAACCGTTACATTCGAGGATGGTCTATCTACATAATACTTTGAGGGTAATTTTTATAAAAAGTGATTACATCGCTTCGAATTGATAAGTGATTACATTGATTTGAAATGATTACAAATTTATTGGCCCATATTTATCTACAAAGATTATTCGAGGATGATTTGCCCTTTTGTTCGAATATGTTTTTAATCTTTTATATTGTCTACATGCTTCGAATAATAGATTAAGCTAATGGCTTCGAATAATTGTTTTTTGATTCATGATAGGTTGAAGATTCGAAGACAAACGGATTTGAAGACTTTTTAGTTCTCATTTATTTACTGACATGAGAACTAGAGGGGCTTCTGATATGGAAATAGGGTTTTAAGGATTAATTTGTAAATAATGTAAATTCACGAACTTAATTGTAATTAATGTAAGTGTTGTCTTTAATTTGTGACTGGTGTAAGTTTTAGAAGATATTTGTGACTTTGTATAATTTATAAGGACTAAACGACAATTAGTCCACTTTTGTAACATATTCAGTGTGAGACTAAGTCTTGGTTCTCTATATAAAGGACCAGACTATTCTAATAAAGGGGTTGAACACTTTTACTCTGAAACTCATTTGTACTTGTGCTTTCTCTCTCTAAAAACTCTTTAGTGTTTTCTCTCTCTAGAATTCTTCCTTAGCAATTTACTAAAGTAAAATCAAACCTCATCACTTCCTATACGGAAGGGATGGTGTTCAGCCGCCTAGAATTTCAAGGCGTGTTGATGAGGTGAAAGCTAGGTGGTCAGTCCTAGTCATATTCCGTCAACATCCAGTTTCTGGCCTCACCGAATTGGAACGTCGTGTTGCATGTAACCGGTTCAACTGTCAAGTCACGGATTCTATAACAGAGGACCAACTGGATTCGATCCATTCTGACATTATTGATATCCGGCTAGGGGAAATACATGACTACCAGGATGCGAAAGAAGAAAGGAAGTTGATGAAATGAAACTGGCCTGATAGATAAACTCCGATTTGTACAAGTTGATGGCTTATGTTAAAGTTCATGTTTCAGACTATGTTTTAGTATGTGCTTTAGTTTATGTTTGAGTTTCTGATTCGGTTTATATTTGAGTTTATGTTTGATTTTCTGATTCGGTTTATGTTTGAGTTTCTGTTGGAGTTTGTGTTTCTAAAAATGTTTGAGTTTGTGTTTCAGCTTATTTTTGAGTTTATGTTGCAGTTTGTGCTACTTTGATACTATTTTTAAAGTTAGAGTTTGAACAAATGTTTGAAAGTTATATCATTCAAATGTAACAAAATACCATAACACATAATTAAACAATAATACAATACCATAATACAAAATTGAAACTAGTCGTAAAGTACATAACACATAAAAAGTCTTAAATTGTCAACCCGGAAAACATAAATAATAATCAATCTCTGTACTCGTGAGCAAGACGATAGCACTCGTCCAAAGGCTCGTGAAGGTCCTCCAAACTAATGACGGGGTGGCTCTGCTCGTACGACTGTAAATCCAGTAGGTGCGTAGTCAGCTCGTGCAGTCTGGTGGCATGTGTGGGTGCGGAAGGGTTCACCCCTAACTCTGCATCAGCTCGGTGAGCCTCTGGATTGGATATGATGTACCACAAGTTCTTCGTAATCCATAAAGAGTAAATCAAAGTGGTACCATCCTCCTGGCCATGAATAAACTCTCCACATTTCAAACTCTAGTGAATACAGTGTGACTCCCAGTTGTCCCAAGTGAATGCATCCTAGTTGTAGAGGGTGTTCGCACGACGAACCCTACTAGAACCGGTAAGAATAGGACGCAGTGCACCATAAACCTGTATTTTAAAAAAATTTCTTCAACACACATGCGCAAAACAAACAATATTAATATTTCGAGTATCCCAGAATAATAACTGTTGGATGCGACCCAACTGTCTAGCCACCCGTAGTGGATAGTATGCCTCGACAATGTCTGACGCCTTCAGTGTCGCATCTATCCAAACTACATCAGAGTGACCTCGAGCATCCCTCATGCTCGTATACGGCATAAATGATACCTACAAAATATTAACAAATCATTTAACATTTGCAACTTATATTAAATTTAAATATCACGATAATTAAAAATGAAACTAATCATAACTTACATCGTGCTCGGTCAAGGTAGCTAGGTAATCTCGAACACCGTTTCGAGCCTGCTGGCTTTGTCGAAACTGTGGAGGCACATGCTTACACAAATTATAATGTGTGATACTATACCTCGGGTACTGATGAACTGAAAATGACGAGAAATGGTCGTAAATCCACGAATCTAACAAGCCCAAAAATCCAGAAATACCGGAAGTAGCGTGTAGGCATCCTCTGCCTAGCTAGTAGTAGAGTCGCACGAGTATCATCTGTCCCCAGTTATACTTGCCCGATCTATTGTAATCATCTATGAACTGTAAGTAGTCGAGGATAATGTTTTTGCCCGACTTGTTGGCCAATATGGTACAGCCAAAGAAGTGCAACAAGTAATCCCTAGTAGCTCGGCGAACATCCGCATCAGTAATATCATCGTCGTAATACTGATCAGTGCAGAATCACCTCTTCAGTCATGCAAGGCGAACATTCCTCTTACCACCCCCTTTGTTCTCCTTAATATATGCCACAAGCTCCTTAACACTGCACCCAAGTAAGCGAGTGTATGTCGTGTTACGCTCATCAGCAGTAGGGTACTCATATGTCTCACAGTTGACACCCACAACTGATACCCCTGTGATCATGTAGAGATCATCGAGGGTGACGGTCATCTCCCCGAAAGAGAAATAAAATGTGTTTGTCTCAGGATGCCATCTCTCCAAAATGCCTCTATCAGATGAACATTTGTAGCCCATCGACCCAGAGCATCAACAATGGGTCCGAAACATGTGGCCATCACCTGCTCATGTACTCGTGTCTGGCGGACTATCAAGTCCCAACCACGGTGTGTATGGTACATAGCATAACACCGCATATGTAACCCCGATTGCATAAAAAATACAATATATAAACATATATGCAATCTAACATTTAAGATAAACCAATAACCAATATGTTCAATATATACAATATAACAACTAAGACAAACCAATAACTTGAATCACAAGTATAACATATAAGATACACCAATAACCAATAAATCCAATAATAAATAAAACATATAAAATAAACCAATAAAGAATAAATTTAATAACATATAAATTCCTTTTAACCTAAACTAATAAATTCTATAAGAAATAAAAGTTATAACACAAACCAATAACCAATCCAATGATAGACAATGTTATAACCAATCCAATAACCAATCCAATGCAATAGACAACAAACTTAAAACTATAACACATACCACACTGCATCTAATAATAATAAAAATTTAACAAATAAATTAAACCTAAAAAACTTACATCGCCTTTGAATACGTTGTAAGCCTCATGCTCTTTGTAGGCATAGAATGTCGAGTATAGGTCGACCACATGGCGGTGATATCTACGGAAGCGCTGGTCTGTAGTGCTGCGACGGCGAACAGGGGCGACCTGTAAGTCCCCTCTAGTACGGTGACGGACGCTCCGAGACGTCTCGCCTCGTACAATCTCCTCGGTCTCATCACCTGTATCTCGGTCCGTAATGGGAGAAGGGGGGCGTGGAGGCATCCTACACGAGACAAAAAATTTACTTAAACGGATTTTAAATTAAAAAAAAATTGTAAAAGGATATAAAATATGTATCATAACACGCGACAAAGTTCAAATTAATCAAAACCGGGGGGGAAGGCTTAATTACAGAGCAACGCACTCAATTGCATGGATTTGGACAAATCCACGCATTATAGATTTGGCGAATCCATGCAGCGCGGATATGTCCAAATTCACACTGCGTGGGTTGGGTATTTCCAAGCACAAAACCGTGCGAGGAAATACCAAACCTAGCAGCCTTCCTCCAACTTCGAAACCCTACCCTAAACTACCCCAAATCTCTAAAAAAACACCTAAAAACGAACATAATCTCCTAAGTAAACACATACATGCATTTATACTTCAACAAAACACCTGCAAATACATAAAAATCCGATTTTTCTACCCAGAACTTAAACTCTAAATATCTCTAAAACAAACCATGGAAATTAAAAAAATTACACCAACAAGTAGAGAATGCTTACCTTAACAAGTCTTGGGTGTTGGATTTGAAAAAACGTCGCTTAAAAATTTTAGGGTTTAGAGAGGTTTAGGGTTTCGAAGAGGAGAAACAAATAAAATTTGGGGTTTTTTGTATTTATATCAGTGGCAATTTTGTAAATAATGGGGGCCTCGTTATAGCCAAGCAGGGTCTCACTATAACCGGCTCTCGTTATAGAAAAAACGGGTCTTGAATTAGTCTAGCCCTTTTCTATTTCCTTCCTCATTTAAACTTTCTAAAACATTTGAAATTTGTTTTTACAAGATTACCCTTACTTTACTTTCAAATTTAACATTAGATGTCATTAATCAAATAGAAAGACTTATAGTAAAAAACACATCATTAACCAAACTTTAATCCAACCTATATGATTTGACCCTCTAGAATTAACCCTAAAACAAAAAACTTCAATTTTATCGAAGATTAATCATAAAAAATCAAGAAACCCAAACTTTACCGGAGAACAACACTCAAGCAACGAACAAGGTAATTTAATCATGTTTTTACGTTTTACAATACCGTAACTTGAAAATACCACTTCGAAACTTTTGTTTTTGGAGCTAATCCCGATTTCTGCAATTCTGAGCGATAAGTAACTGATTCTCAGACAATATCTCGGAATTAGGTGCTCCTTATTTAAAAAAAAGACACATGATACTGAGATGTTGTCTCGGAATCAGGTGTCAGGTTTTAAAAAAATTGCAGAAAAAACCCAAAATCAAACCAAGATACATATAAGATACAGAAAAAAAAACTAGAATAGAAGATAAGAAAAACTGAAAAACAATATTATGATATGAAATTGTAAAACTAAAAAAAACGAGATTAGAAGATAAGACATGAAATCGAAAGTTAAAAAAACGAGATTAGAAGATACAGACCTGGTTATGATGTTATAACATGAACTCAGTTCTTTGCAAGCTCTTGCTCTTTCGGTTTAGTCAATCTACAAGGGGATGATTGTTTTTTGGATTGGTTTCTGGGTTAGGTTAAAAGAGGGGAAAGGAAAGTTAGGAGTAATTTATATGCTAGAGGGTGTAGCTAGGGTTAAGTTAATATCTCCCCCCTCAACCTCATCGGTATGAAAGTCACCCGGAATCTCCTCGGCATGCGTTGGGTCAGCAGGATCAGCTTGGAAAGAAGGCTCCGGAGCCCTGAGAGAAAGCTCGTCTCCCTTAGAAGTCTTCTTCTTCTTGGCCTCCCGGTCTGTGCTTTTGCTTCCCTGTTTACGATTTCTCTTGGAAGCCCTTGGAGGTTTTGGGAGGTTTGCTTCTTGCTTTTCAGTCTCTTGCTCCACCACTTCCAAGAGAGCAGCATCGATTTGGCTCTGGGTTGGCCCCTCCGGGTCTATTGGAGCATCCTTCTCTGCATCAGCAGGGTTAGCACCACCCACCACCTTCTTGCCCTTCTTCTTCTTCTTGCCTTTCATCTTGCTTGGGGCTTTGGCCCGGCCGGGCAGGAAGAGTGTCCCATCTAGTTCATGGGTTCTCTTAAGCACAACATCCGGAGGAGGCTGAGTGGTGAGCTCCTCCCAAGTCAAGTCTCTCCGACCTGTGGTGTTCCACAAGTGAGACCTTGCCAAGTTGCCACTGGTAAAAGCAGCATGGAATCGGTTCCCCCACTTCTCGGCAGCCCAAGCATTGATCTTGGTGCAAGTAGCCTGCCCAGTTTTCTGATAGTCACTGAACTCCTTGGGCAGTACTGCCAAGGCAAAAGTAAAACCAATTAGTATAAACTAACTCTAAAAAAAAAGACAAAAATATAAGGCAGGAGACTTACGGTCACTCGTCCACCTGCTTCTGAGGAGGCTTGGGTTCACTCCGGATTTGATTTTCTGTCCGTTCTCCCAAGCACCAATAACAAATAGGAACTGGGTCCTACAATTCCTCTCCGCCTCCAACAAATCATCCACAGCCTTGAAGTCATCCCCCATATTGAAATGGTAAAAGGGGATGTGGGGGTTTCTGCACAGACTGGCCACAGCAGCAAACTCCTCCATTGGCAGAGGAATCCCGGAGAGCCTTGAGGCCATGATGCAGGCCATGAGGGTATACCAGGCATTAGGGCTCAGTTGGCTCGGGCAAAGCTTTATCAGATGGAAGTATCTGACGATTTCAGGGTCTAAGGGGAGTCTAAGTCCCCAATTGAACAACTCAGTGAAGATGACAACTTCACTCAGTTTGCAGTCCATAGGAGTCTCCGGGTGTATGGGGATCCTGATCTTCACGTTCTCCGGTATTCCCCACTTCGTACGCATCCGGCCCAGCTCAGTTGTGTGGATGAATGTGTAGTTGATTTTCTGCAGGGCAAGGAGTTAATTAACGCTGACCTTGTGAAAACAAGGCCCCATTCTTCCTTCGAGGCTCTCCGGCAGATCCGGATGCCTCAAATACAATTTCTCTTTTCCTTTGTCCTTCTTGGCAACTATTGCACTACTGGTCTGACCGGAGGGCTCAGACTCAAATGGAGCCTCTTCAACAGAGTCCTCCATTACTTCCTCCATAATGGTTGAAGGGTTTTCAGCAGCAGTAGTGGGGGGAGGGTTCAAATTTGACTCAGCCTTGTCTCCGGACTGTTGGGCCTCGGTAATCTTTTGGCTTCTGGCCTCCGGTAGAGTTTCCGGAGCAGGTGCTTCTCTTCGAAGACTTGGACTGGTGCCCTCCGGACCGGACAGTCTGTCCTTGAGGGCTCTAATAGGCACCTCTGACCCGGTGTTGCTGTCTTTTGCCCCCGAATTTGAGGGAGTGTTTTTAGACCCTTGGCCTTTAACTAACCGGCATTTCCTCCTATCGACTAGCTTCTGAGGGGAGTGTTCCGTATCCGATCCCATTGTTATAAAGGGTGAGGGTTTTTTTAGGCTAGTAACTGTTACTCCTGGCTCGACAACAGGTTCCGATTCATGAACTGAGGAACCAGAGATAATGGGGGAGAGGTTAGTTCGAAATAGTTTTCTAGGCTTGGTACCTTTAGAAGAATAAGAGCCTTGATCTGACTATGTGGCAGAGGTGATTGGTCTATCAACAGGCGAAGTGGGTAACCCAGCCGCAATTCGTCTTTCTCTTTCGACTTTTTGAGTCTTCTCTAACTCAGAAAGGTTGAGCCACCCGCCTTTGATCAGAGCGTTCCTCGCTGTAAACATAAACTATTGAGCAAGTTTTTGCTTTAGACAGAGAAAGCTTTGAGAGATTTTGCAGAGTAAATGTGAAAGAGATGGTAAAACAGTAGAAAGTGAGTTTGAATTTATAGTAAATCTGAAAAAAGAAGTTGATTCCTAGGAGAATTCGAAAAGATTGGTAATGATTAAAGACGGCGCTGATGTCACCACCTTATAATTAAGAGGTTGCTTTTCGAAGAAGGTGGGTTCGAAATTCAAGGTGAAAAAACGGCTGAAGCAACCAACCAGAGAGCGACACGTGTCCCACGAACTCTGGCAAAACCCGTTTTGAATTCGTGAAGCTTTATCAGTCCGGATAAACCCATAGCCCAAATTGACAGACCTGTCAGGATTAAAACTACCCCTGATGTCGGACTGTTTTCAGGTTTTTGACAAGAGTATTTGCACAAACACCTAAAAAAGGGGCTCCTGATGAGTCTGAATTCTGCATACTCCCCGGACAAGGACAGATCGGTCCAAGGCCTCCGGACCGGACAGATCACTTCGAACACTTAGCCCAAAGGACTGTTCGAACTATGACAAAAGTACTAAAAACCCTAAACACTACTTGACTAAGCTACTTGCCCTCTTACTTAGAGCTCATGGGTCTTTGAACATGACCCGGGTCCATTAAACATGACCCGAAAGCCCATAAAGGCCCAAACATTAGGGTATAAATACCCAACCACCTGCATTAAGTGTGGGTAATGAGAATTAACTGCAATTAGCCAGCTTAATTATCTCTCTACTCTCTACACTAAATATATAACACCCACATACTACTATTAAACACCAAACAAATTACAAGCCT
Source organism: Limnanthes douglasii subsp. nivea (assembly GCA_036936605.1). Classification (NCBI taxonomy): domain Eukaryota; kingdom Viridiplantae; phylum Streptophyta; class Magnoliopsida; order Brassicales; family Limnanthaceae; genus Limnanthes; species Limnanthes douglasii. The sequence goes on from JAUPFV010000001.1 coordinate 270,223,131, forward strand.
ACCCTCAGGCGATAATTATCCTCACCAAGAACTACCCGGTTATTGGAAATAGGTAGTTAGAAATAGGAAATACAACCATCAACCCTTCTTACACTTGGATGGTCATTCACGAGCTGCGAGGCTAAAAACAGAGGAGGAGGAGTATGTTCGTAAACTCACAACAATCGGTTCTCGGCCAAGAGATATATACCGTGGTTTGAAGTTAAAAGATCAGAAAAAATATATCTACAACATGCGTAAAAAACACCATTTGGTAGATAAAGCGGGAAAATATCAAATGCAATACTTGTTTGGTCAGTTGAAAGAGCACGAGTTCTATGTTTGGGAGCGAACAAACAAAGAAACGGACGAGATCCTTGAATTGTTTTTCCCCATCCTACAAGCATCGATTTATTGCGCACTTTTCCTCAAGTTATTATAATGGATAGCACGTACAAGACTACAAGGTATAAAATGCCTTTGCTAGAAATAGTTGGCCAAACTTTGACGAAAAGACCTTTTGTATACCTTTTGTTTTTATGAGCTCCGAGAAACAAGAGAACTACACGTGGGCATTGAGCGTTCAAGGAGAGTGATGGTGAATAACATGTGCGCATTACCAAATATTATTGTCATCGATTGGGAGTTGGCTTTAATGAACGCTATCGATAATGTATTTCTGGATGAAACTCATATGCTATGCACTTGGCATATCAATAGGAACATTAGCTCACACGGTAAGAAAGTTTTGCCGAAAGCGGATATGGGCGAAGAGTTCTTAATATTTTATGTCGCGGTTGCCCATTCGGCGATGATTGAAGAGTATAAAAAAAACCTTGCCGAGTTACCTCAAGCCAACGCCTATTGTCCCAAGGTTGTCGATTACTTAATGAAACAATTGATAGACCCTTACAAATTCATTAATATCTACACGAACAAAATTAAACATTTAGGCAACCACACTAGCAACCGTGAGTTATATATTATCATATATATACAATACTTTATTTTATTAATTGTTAGACTTCTAAATAACTTAATTTTATGTTATAGGGCGGAGAGTGCTCACTCGAGCCTAAAAAGGGCAATTGACACAAGTCTATGTACGTTTGAGAAATTTTGGGATAAAGTTCACTCGTTGCTTCACATTCAACACTCTACCATATTTGAAACGTTCAAATGAAGTTTTTTTTGTCCTAGACTCGCATCTAGGAGAGATATCTTTAGCGACATCAAAGGTAAACTTTCATGTACGGCCATAGAAATATTAGAGAAAACTATTAAAAAGGCCAGGGATTTATGGTTCACTCCCGCAATGTGTGGTTGTTTTGTTAGGACAATGCACAATTTACCATGCACGTGTGAGTGTGCTATGATCGCGAGAGAAGGTAGGGTGATTAAAAATAGTGAATGTGATGTTTATTGGAGTACTTTAGAGATCAAGTCTAAGGATAACGTTGGTACCGAAATGAGCTTATAAGAAAACTATCCTTAATAGATAGTACCATCCACGGTTACAGTTCACAAGTGCAAGATCACATAATAAATAAGATGATGCAAATCCTAGATCCCGCCAGAAGCCATGTTTTGGAACCTAAGGAGCCAATTGTCACTAAAGGTTGGAAAAAAAGCTGATCCCAACAAGTCAACTAAAAGGAACCCATCCGAGTGGGAATACGATGGCAGTTTAGGCGCTAGTGCTCCCGGTACGATAGGTAGCACGGCCGTCTCGACGGTTAAGAACCTTTAGTACCCAAATCCAAATCTAAATCCCAACCAAAAAAAGAGAAAGTGACTCGAACTAGAAAATTGAATAAGGGAAAAGAATTTAGCGCGTATGAGAGTTGTTTTCCTGAATACTTGCACAACTACATAACTAGCATTGAAGACGTTGCTCTTGACGGTAATTGTGGATTTAGGGCTGTAGGTTTAATGATTAAAAATAATGTAGATTCATGGGATCAATGAAGACAGGATTTGATGTACGAACTGTCGAGTCAACGTGATCTGTGTGAGAGGGTTTTTGATGGTGCACAACGTGTTGATAACCTATTACGAAGATTTGATTGTTTTAAAATGTACGAGAGCAGTTCTAGGCACTGGATGACATTACCCGACTTCGGCTTGGTGATAGCCACTTGGTATTGGTGTGGATAAAAGTTGCCTGAGGGTAGGCTGGTAATTTTAAGTGGAGTTTTAAGGTGGCGTGAGGGTGTTTAACAGTGTTTTAAGGGTGTTTCACAGTGTTTTAAGGGTGGAGAGAGAATTGTGCAGCTTGGCAGCAGTCAATTTTTCTTACCCATAGTTAATGCTGGTGGTTGGGCATTTATAGTGTGAAATTTGGGCCCTTATGGGCTTTCGGGTCAAGTTTAATGGACCCGGGTCATGTTTAAAGACCCATAAGTTTTAAGCAGATGTGCAGGTAGCTTAGTCAGATAGTGTTTAGGTTTTTTAGTACTTTAGTCATAGTTCGAACTGCCTTAAGTTTTCAGTATTCGAAATCATTTGTCCGGTTAAAAAGTCCTGTCCGAATTGAATACTTGGAGTCTGTCCGAATTTACGGGGAGATTTACTTTGGACTACCCCTCCGGGGAGCACTTCGAATTCGGACTCATCAGGAGCCCCTTTTTAGGTTTTTGAACAAGTGTCCTTGTCAAAGAACTGAAAAACAGTTCGATTGAGGAAGTGGTTTTCCAATTCGGAGAGAGTTGAGGACGGACCCGGACAGGGCAATCGTTACGAATTCCAAACGGTTCCTTGTCAGAGTTAGTGGGACACGTGTCACTCTCTGGTTGGTTACTTTTAGCCGTTTTTTCACCTCGAAAGTTGCACCACTTTCTCGAACAAGTTACCTCTTTAAATGCTATTGATGACATCAGCGCCGTTTTTTAATCATTGCCCAACTTTTCGGATTCTCCTAGGAATCAAACCCTTTTTTACATTTACTATAAATTCCATTCATCTTTCACAGCCTCACTTATCATTTTCACTCTGCCATTTTACCCAAAGCTTCATCTCTCTAAAACTTTAAGATTTCCTTAGTCGTTTATGTTCACAGCAAGAACAGCTCTGATCAAGGGTGGCTGGCTTAACCTCTTAGAATTGGAGAAAGCTCAAAGGGTTGAAAAAGAGAAAAGACTTGCAGCAGGGTTTCCAGCATCGCCTGTCGAGAAACCAGCCCCTTCAATCGAAGAATCTGATAGAGGTTCATCATCTTCTAAAGGTACAAAACCTAGAAAACTCTTTCAATCAACACTCTCCCCCATAGTATCTGGCTCATCAGTCCAAGAATCAATCCCTATTGTTGAACCGGGGGTCACTGTCACAAGTGTCAGGAAGAAATCCACTTTCATTGCTATGGGGTCCGACTCCGACCATTCTCCAGATAAATTAATCATGAAAAGACCAAGCAGATTGGTTAAAGGACTTTCTTCAAAAAATACCAGTGATTCAGGGTCCGGGGCAACTGTTAGGACTCTCCGGGAAAGGCCAGTTGGTCCGGGGGCTAGCAGTCCACTACCCCCTAAAGAAACTTCAACCTCAGAAACTCAGACTGAGTTAAAAACTCAAACTCATACAAAGAGCCAACAGTCCGGAGGATCAGCTGTCCCAAGCTTCATCCCTCCTCGGGCTGTTTCTGCTGAAGCTCCCCCAACAATAATGGAGGAGAGGATGGAAGACTCTACTGAGGAGGTTAGGTTTGAGTCCGAGTCTTCCGGACAAGCTGAAACTGCTATAGTTGTTGCCAAGAAGGGCAAAGAGGACTTGTATCTGAGGCGTCCGGACCTGCCGGAGAGCCTCGAAGGGAGAGTAGGGCCCTGCTTTCACAAGGTAGAGTTCAAATACCTTTTATCTTTGTTAAAGACCAAGTATGCGTTTATCCATACTAAAGATCTGGGACGATTTCGTACTAAGTGGGGGATCCCTGAAAACGTAAAAATCCGAATTCCCATCGATCCGGAGACCCCGATGGATTGTAAAAGAAACGAAATAGTCTTCTTTACGGAGCTATTCAACTGGGGACTTAGGTTCCCACTGGATCCAGAGATAGTGCGCTAATTCCACCTAGTCAAGCTATGTCCATCACAGCTAAGCCCTAACGGATGGTACACCTTGATGTCATGCATTATGGCATCTAGGTTGTCCGGAATCCCTCTTCCAATGGAAGAGTTCGCTGCTGTAGCTAGTTTGTGCAAACACCATCAGTTCCCTTTCTATCACTTTAACATGGGGAACGATCTGAAAGCTGTCGATGATCTCCTGGAATCGGAGAGTAAATGGAGGAGCCAGTTCTTGTTTGTGAGTGGCTCGTGGGAGAATGGCAAGAAAATCAAGGCAGGGGAGAATCCTAGCCTTATTCGAAGTAGATGGAGGAGCGATCGTAAGTTTTACTTTAAGTTTCTATTCGAATTTCTCTTTTCGTTTAGTTTATGCTAATCAGTTACCTTCTTGTTTTATCAGAGCTGCCAAAGGAGTTCGGAGACTACCTAAAAGTCGGACAGGTCACCTGTGGCAAGATAAACGCATGGGCCGCAGAGAACTGGGAGAACCGGTTTCACAAAGCTTTTACCCCTGGGAATTTAGCGAGATCCCATCTGTGGAACACCACAGGTCGAAGGGATCTAACCTGGGAGGAGTTCTCCACCCCACCTGATGAAGATGTAGTGCTAAGAAGGTCTCATGAATTGGATGGGACCCTCTTCCTTCCTGCCCGGGCCAAAGCCCCAAGTAAAATGAAGGGCAAGAAGAAGAAAGGCAGGAGAGCGGTAGAGGATACGGAGAAAGAGGCTCCCACAGGTTCAGAGGTGCCAGCCCAAGCTCAAGTTGACGCAAACCCTCTACAAGTGGTAGAGCAGGAGAGCGAGAAGCAAGGGATGAACTCCCCAAAACTTACAAGGGCTTCTAAACGGACTCGCAAACAAGCGAGTGACAGTGCTGATAGGGAAGTCAAAAAGAAAAAGACTTCTCAAAGTGAAGAGCTCACTCTCCGGGATCCGGAGCCCACCTTCCCAACCGATCCGACATTGGCTGAAGAGATCCCGGGGAATCTTAACGAAGGGATTCCAAGGGAATTCCATACCGATGAGATCGAAAGGGGAGAGATTAACATGGATGAAGTGGACGTCACCGGTCTGGGTCCTCTAGGTGACTACTTCCTTGGCCTGTCTAGAGATGAGTTCGCAGGGCCATATGTTCCCCCAAGTAGCTCCAACACAGTAAACTTCAATGGTAGGACTTTCTTGGTTTCCAGTGAGAGGGATGTCATAGCTCATTCCCTCCTTAGCAACGTGCAACCAGTACTCACCCTGGAAAGGCAAGTCCGGAGTCAGGCAGACACCATCAAAGACCTCAAGTCTGAGAAGGAGAAGTTGTCCGAAAACCTCAGGACTGCTACTACTAAGGTTGACTTGCTTAAGGAGTCGAACGAACAGCTAAAGAAGAGTCAAAATGAAAGCAACACAAAAGTTGCTTCTTTAGAAGAGACCGTAAAAGATCTCCGGGCTAAGCTGTCCGGATTGGAGAAGGACTTGACAGCCTCAAGAGGAGAAACTGTAGCAAAGGAGAAGCTGGTCACCAACCTGACCACTGACAAACTTGCTTTAGAGAATGCAGTGACTCAGGCTGTTGAGGAGAAAGCTGCTTTGGTGAAGGATCAAGAGGCCATGATCAAGGCCAAAATCAACGCTTATGCCAGGGAGATGATACGGAGTGAAGAATTAATGATTGAGAAAGTAAAGTCCGATATGGTCCTCCTGTTTCACGAGAAGTTCCCGAAGAGGAGACTAGGGGACTTATGGCGCTATGTGGATGACGATGATCTCCCATACTGGACCATGGTTGATGAAGGGTATACTGATATATCCTCGTCTGGTGACGAAGAGGAAACCGGAGAGAGTCCGGGTGAGGAAGAGGTTGACCCCAAAGGTAAGAAGATCATTGAGGAAAAAAGCAACATCAAGAGCAAGAAAACAGATGAGGGTGAGCCATCTTCAAATGCTCCATCTTAATTTATAATTTGTTTTGTTTATCTTTTGTTTGAACCAAAGTCCTTGGAAGGCCAAGGCACCTTTTTTGTGATGGTGTCCGAATTATTCGGACGATTTTTTGTACTGCACCCAAACTTGCTTAAAAAGTCCTTGGAAGGCCAAGGCAATTATTGAATGAATGTTTTATTTTGCTCAACCATTTTCTTCTTTCATAGTCTGTTTAAATAGCCGGAGTTTAAGTAGTTTTAAGTTTTGTGAGAGTTTTTAGTTTCCCCGGCTAGAATTTAAGTAGCCCTTAAACCTTTCTGTCCGGATAGTATGATAATCAACAGAATTTTGCAAAAACTTAGAAAATTATTTAAGAAGGCTCCAAGTTTTATTGAAAGCTCTCCGTGGCGCCGAAGAGAGGAAGTGGTATGCCCCCAAATATTTACATGGATATTTAAACAAGTAAATATTTACACAAGTTCATTCCAAGTACATTCGAAGGTGTTCAATATTCCAAGGGTGAGTCAAAACCCTGCCATCTTTGTCTTCTAACCAGTATGTGCCAGGCTTGATTCTTTCAACCACAGTATAGGGACCCTCCCAAGTTGGGGCCAGCTTGCCGAAGAGCTTTTCTTTAGTATGCAAGAAAACTTTCCTCAATACTTTATCCCCTGGCTGAAAATCCCTTCTTCTAACTTTAGAAGCAAATCTGCTTCTCATCAAGCCCTGATAGTGTGCCATTCTAAGATGAGCTTTCACTCGCCTTTCTTCAATTAAATCAAGTTGATTTCTAACCGCCATTTCATTAGCCTGTCCGGAGAAGTTGTGGACTCGAAAGGAGGGGAGTGTCTTCTCTATGGGGGCTACTGCATCCATCCCATAGACCAAGGCAAAAGGTGATTCTTGTGTCGCAGCCCCAGGCGTTGTCCGGTAGGCCCACAAGACTTCTTGTAAATAACTAGGCCACTTCCCAACAGCTCCTTCCAAATTTTTCTTTAAACCGGACATTATTGTTCTATTAGCCACTTCAACTTGCCCATTGGCCTGTGGGTGGAAAGGTGAAGAAAAGCAGTGCTGAATACCCCTCGAGGCACAGAAGCTCTCCATTTCTCTGTTGTCAAACTGTGGCCCATTGTCTGTTGTTATTCTCTGGGGGACACCAAATCTGCAACATATGTTGGATAGAATGAATTTTATAACAGCCTTTGATGTTGTCCCTGCCAAGGGGGCTGCTTCTATCCACTTCGAAAAGTAGTCAATGGCTACAATTATGGTTTTGCGCCCTCCGGACGCCACAGGGAGAGGCCCAACTAAGTCCAATCCCCATCGAGCAAAAGGGATGGGCTCAGAAATTGATTCCAAAGGAATGGCTGGTACATGGATTTCATTGCTGTACCTCTGGCATGGGTCACATCTTCTTACCAGTTCCTTAGCATCTTTCATTATTGATGGCCAATAATATCCGGAGAGAAGCACTCTTCTTGTTAATGCTCTAAATCCACAATGGGCTGACCCCTCACCATCGTGCAATTCGGAGAGAACCATTTGTGACTCATGATCCCCTAAACAGCGTAGGAGAGGTTTGCTATAGGATTTCTTGTATAAGACTTCTCTAATCATAATGAAACCACGTGCCCTGTGCTTCAAGGTTCTGGCTTGTGGTTTATCCAAAGGCACGATGCCATCAGACAGATATTGCATAAGAGGAGACCTCCAGTCTTGAGGCCGGTTTACTTGTATTTCAAAGACTTCCTCTTTTTCACCTTCATCAAGTTGAATAGAAGGGCTTTCAAGCACATGGATCCATGGATAGGACTCCGTATATGCTATTGTTGCCAATGAGTCTGCTAGCTCGTTCTCTGCCCGGGGAATATGCTCATAGACAACGGCTTTAAACTTCATGGCCTCATTTTTCAAGAGAAGTAAATACTTGATCAATTGTTCCTTTCTAGCTTCTGATAGGCCCAAGGCATGGTGGACAAGCAATTGGGAGTCGCTTAGCAGCTTGACCCTTTTTGCTCCACAGATGTAAGCCAATTTCAACCCAGCTATAGCTGCTTCGTATTCTGACTCATTATTGGATGCCCTGAAAGCAAAACAAATAGCTTGGAACATGTTGTCCCCATAAGGGGAAGTGAGACATATCCCTGCCCCAGATCCTATGGCACTGGATCCTCCGTCTGTTCGGACAATCCACACTTTTTTGTCTTTAGAATCAGTAGGTTGTTCGGAATCCCTATCAGAATGGAATTCGACCAGAAAGTCAGCCACAGCTTGAGCTTTTACTGCTGTTCGAGGAGCAAAGTCTATGTCGAAGTCCCCCAACTCTACTGACCACTTTGTCATTCTGCTTGAAATGTCTGCTTTTTGAAGGACATTCTTTAAAGGGAAAGACGTCCGGACAATAATAGGATGAGCCTGAAAATAAGGCCTCATCTTTCTTGCATCTATCACCAGAGCCAATGCTAGTTTCTCAAGTTTCAAGTAACGCCGTTCAGCATCAATCAAGCTTTTGCTGATGTAGTACACTGGGTGAGGATACCCATCAACCTCCCTTACTAACACAGCACTGATGGCACAACTTGAAACAGCCAGATACACAAAGAGAGTCTCCCCATCGATTGGTTTGAACAAAGTCTTGGGAGAGGACAGATGCTTCTTAATTTCATTGAATGCCTCATCACATTGTGGTGTCCACTCAAACCCCTTTGCACCCTTCAAGGTTTGAGAGAATGGAGCACATCTGTCCGAAGACCTGGAGATGAATCTGTTCAAGGCTGCTAACCTCCCCGTTAACCGCTGTACTTCTTTAACGTTTCGAGGAGGCTCCATTTGGAACAAAGCATTGAGTTAGTCCGGGTCGGGCTGTATCCCATGCTCACTTATAATATACCCTAAGAACTTCCCGGACTGCACTCCGAACACAAATTTTTCAGGATTTAACTTTAAATTTACTTTGGCCAAGTTAGCAAAAGTCTCCTGGAGGTCGGACAAGTGTAGCTGCTCATCCACACTTTTCACCATCATATCGTCAATGTAAACCTCCATATTTCTTCCAATTTGATCAGCAAATGCCTTATTGACTAACCTTTGATAAGTAGCCCCAGCATTTTTCAAGCCGAAGGGCATCACCTTATAGCAGTGCAGACCTCTATCAGTAACAAAAGTGGTATGTTCTTGATCTTTTGGATCCACCTGGATCTGATTGTACCCGGAGAAAGCATCCATGAAGGAGAGTAGCTTGTTCCCCGAAGTAGAGTCTACTAACTGATCTATCCGGGGAACTGGATACAGGTCTTTTGGGCAAGCTCGATTGAGGTCTGTGAAGTCAATGCACATTCGCCATTTACCGTTTTTCTTTTTTACCAAGACTGGATTGGCAGTCCACAAAGGGTATTGAGATTCTTTAATGTGCCCCATCTTTGTGAGTCTATCAACCTCTTGTACAATGACATCAGCCTTTTCTTTTGAGAAAGCTCTCCTCTTTTGCACCACTGGTGCCACGTCTCTCCGGACAGACATGTGATGGGAAATCACCTCTGATGGAACTCCAGTAACATCAGCGTTGCACCAAGCAAAAACATGCTGATGGTCTTTTAAGAATTTCAACATACCTTCTTTCAACATTGACGGCATTTTGGACCCTATCTTGACAATTTTTCCTTCTTCCAAGCAGTGTGTTTCAACCTCCTCAACTGGGATCAACACTCCGGGGGTCTCTCTGGGGTCATCAATTTCACCCTCACCCCCAGAAAGGCCCTCAAACTGCTATTGGTCATTTATACGGACTGCCCCCAGCGTTCGTGGAGCCAAGGCAGTGGCATAGCATTCTCTTGCAACTTTTTGACTGCTCCGGACAACCCCAACCTGCCCCTGAACAGCATATTTTAGACACTGATGGACTGTCGAAGCCACTGCATGCATCCTGGAGAGCCAAGATCTCCCTAGAATAGCATTGTAGCAAGTGGGACAATCCACCACAATGAAAAGTATTCTGACTGTTTTCTTGAAAGGGCCTCTGCCCAACAATACTTCTTCTTCGAACTCACCGATTACATCAGCTGAGCTGCCCGTGAAGCCTACGATCGATCTGTCTGACTTTTGAATCACAGCTGGATTTTTCATTTTCTTGTAAGTATCTAGGAAAAGGATATTGGCAGAGCTTCCAGTATCTACCAGGATTCGCCTTATCTCATTGCCCCCTATCGACGCTCCTATAACAACAGCATCTTCATGAGGGCCAGCACTGTCTCTCAAATCATCCCCATCAAAGACAATGAATGGGAATAAACTTGTCGATTGATAAGAGGTCATGCCCCCTTCTAGCTGGGTAGCCAAATTATGAACATGCCTTTTTCTTGATGAAGTGGTAGGAGCCGTTACAGTGTCCCCTCCGAAAATTGTCAAAGACTCAAAGAACTTAATGAGCCCCGAGACCGACCTGGAAAGCTCCTCTATCGCACCCACTCTGTTCCTTGTTGGATCAGGATCCAAGTATTCGGATTCCACATCAAACCTTTCAATGATTACCATAGCCCCCTCTGGGGCAGCATTAACCGGACCAGCCCGGTGAGTGTTATCAGGCCTGTTGCCTCCTCTTCTTTTAACGTATGCACCCAATTTCCCTCTTTCAATCAGGTTTTGAACCTCTTGTTTCAATGCTATGCAATCATCAGTAGTATGGCCAATATCATTGTGATATTGACAAAAAGTACTGTTTCGATGTTCTCTGGGAGACTGCAAGGTTGCTGGTCTCCGGTAGTGTACTTCATCTTTAGTTTTATCGAAAATGGTTGCCACACTTTCTTTGAGTTCTGCAAACCACTCCATGGTCCCCTTTTGTTTCTAGACTGTTGGCTTTGTGCAGGAGCAGCTGGTTGGGACTGAGCTTTTCCCCTTCCATGCCCCTGTCCGGTTTCTCTAGCTTTGTTCCCGGACTGGTTTTGATTTGGAGTTGGTGCCACCGGGGTGGATCTCACCTGTTTGTGCACCCTGGTCTTCTTTGTTTCATCAAAATTTATTTGCTTGCCAACTTGATTTAGCAATCCTCCCCAGGTCATGGCCTTCTTCCTGGTTACTGAATCGGCCAGGTTGCCCGGGTTCAAACCTTGTCTCAGGGATGCTATTGCCACTTGTTCAAAGCAATCAGCCAGCCCATTTTTCGTGTTTACAAAGCGACTTATGTATTCCTTTAACGATTCGTTTGGTTCTTGGGCACAATGGATTATGGTATCCCCATTACCCTTGAGCTCCTTACTCCCCACAAATTGCCTTCGAAAGGCCACCCAAAAAGTATCAAAGTCTCTGATACAACCGTGAGGAAGGCTGTTGTACCACTTCAGAGCACTCCCCGTGAAGGATTGGGAGAATGCCCTGCAGAGTAGTTTATCATCATCATCGAAATTCATCATGAAGTTCTTGAATTGCTCCAGATGGTTGTCCGGATCAGTACTGCCATCGTACTTCTCCATCTTGGTGCTATCAAACCTCTTGGGGAGGTTTCTGGACAGTATTTTAGAAGACAAAGGCGATTGCGTCCAATTCCTCCCACGACTGAACGCAGTATCCTCATTAGGTGTTGCAAAGATACCTGGCTCATCATGGAAGGCAAAAGGATCCACCAGCATCCGGTCTACATGCCTCCGGTTGTGAGATGATCCTTTCCCAATGTGCCTTTTCATTCTTCCATGGTGATCTCTTTTTCTGGAATACTTTTTAACTTGTTTCTGTTTTTTTCTGGTTCGCCCCTCATCACTGCTGGAGGACAAGGATTTTTCATTTCCCTCACTGTCCGAAGAGCTGTCCGAAGATTTTGAACTTGAGTCAGAACTCTCCACAGGCTTGGACCGGTGAGACTTTTTAGAACTGGCATGTGTCTTTTTAGTGCTCACATGAGTTTTCGAAGCCTCATGCTCTCGAGGGTTATCAGAGCGATGAGCAACTGACGCTTTGGATTTCTCCTTCATGCCCATCTTGGCCTTTTCAGCCCTCAGAGCTTCTATTTCAACCCTCAACCTGTCGCGCTCTTGGACAATATATTCATCGTTCTCTTCCACCACTTCGAGCAAAGCTGGTGGAAGCTCTGGATTATCCGGATTCATTCGGACAGAATTTCTTTACTTGGTTTTGAATGCTTGATTCAGGCACCGTCGCCTCCCACTGTGGTCGCCAATTTGGTGTGGATAAAAGTTGCCTGAGGGTAGGCTGGTAATTTTAAGTGGAGTTTTAAGGTGGCGTGAGGGTGTTTAACAGTGTTTTAAGGGTGTTTCACAGTGTTTTAAGGGTGTTTCACAGTGTTTTAAGGGTGGAGAGAGAATTGTGCAGCTTGGCAGCAGTCAATTTTTCTTACCCATAGTTAATGCTGGTGGTTGGGCATTTATAGTGTGAAATTTGGGCCCTTATGGGCTTTCGGGTCAAGTTTAATGGACCCGGGTCATGTTTAAAGACCCATAAGTTTTAAGCAAATGTGCAGGTAGCTTAGTCAGATAGTGTTTAGGTTTTTTAGTACTTTAGTCATAGTTCGAACTGCCTTAAGTTTTCAGTGTTCGAAATCATCTGTCCGGTTAAAAAGTCCTGTCCGAATTGAATACTTGGAGTCTGTCCGAATTTACGGGGAGATTTACTTTGGACTACCCCTCCGGGGAGCACTTCGAATTCGGACTCATCAGGTATCACTGTATTGTATACCACGTATCTCTCCAACTATCATACATGTATATTCCTCTGCGTGGTGTGCCTCCCAGATTGTGTCATATAGTAGAAGTTGGAATCAGTTTCCTGCACGGTAATCATTTTGTGAAAGTAAGTAAACTAATATATTCTATTAATTCTCCTTTGTTATGTTTTCATTAATTTTGTTAGTTATTTAATTTTTTTATTTTTTGGAAATTTGTAGATTGTCTTAGATGGACCGTTTCCATATATATACCCTTGCTGGTTTCCGTTCCACACTAGCGATGACGTTACAAATTGGGCCATCCCACTCGGCGAATGTCTCAATAAATATCGCCAAATCAAACCAGCACAACCACCAACATTACAAGATGGGGATGATCATTTCTATGATTTGTCCAATGATGCATAATTTGCTAGAGCATTTTTAATATTTCGTGTGTTTTTAATCCATTCTGCTTCAATTTTGCTACCTTCGACTTTAATGTTTTAATTTATATTAATTAAGAATGTTGATTATGCTCACACAATTTCAGCTTAGTAGTTTAATTAAAAAAACAAGTCCAAATTGGTACAAACCATTTTTAAACTTATAGTGCACTATCATGCACTCCCTTGCAAGAAAATGTACAAATCCACGCACATCAATTCAAAGATGTGTATATCGGCACGCATAGTCATGTGTGGATATGTACATCTGCTTGCGAGGGAGTGCGAGATAGTGTTCTTGAATTTAAAAAAAATGATTTTAGGCTTACTTATGGATTGTGAAATGATACTCCATTATAGGTGATGATTAAGTCACGCCGTTAAAACAACTTTTGAATAAAATAACTAAAAAAACAAAAAATATTTTTTCGACTTCAATTAGATGCTTACTAAATAAGACACTTGAACAAAATACATAAAAACTAAAACAACAAGTAAGAACCTTAACTTAAACAAACAACAACTTATCGAAACATGCAAACTCAAAACGAAACTAAAGAAATTAGAATGTTTAATCGTCAAAGTCGTATCACATGTTGTCTTCAGAATCATCCCCTTCCTCCCTTTCCGCAATCCTATCCTCAAGATACACTACCATATTCGTAGTGGTGTAGTCTACCACCGTCATGTTCCACAGAAGTCACTTCTTGCTTAATTTTAAATGGCAAGAACAACAAAAGTTGCTGCGATTGGACAAAAAGGTATATGTGCTTGATTTATTCACGGTTGCGCACAATAAGACCTCATGTTCCTAAATAGACGTAGTTGAAATACATCTTACAGAGGACACGCTCAAAAAACGCATCGCTGGTATCTTTCCCCATCTCTCCGCGGGAAACCTTCAACGCCTGAAGCACATGGTAGTCTTCATCAGCTGTAAACTCTATTTCTTAAAGTGTTTATGTTTTTTTTAGGAATGTTTGATGGTTGTCATGTTGCATGATATTACATGTCTTTTTATAGGGGGTTGCAAATTTAGGCAGGAGTTTTTATTTTGGCGGGAGTTTTTATTTAGGTGGGAGTTTTTATTTAGGTGGGAGTTTTTAATAAAGCGGAGTCTCATTTGGCGGGAATTGATATTAGGTCTCGTTATAGCGAGACCCATAATGATGGAACTTATGCTATAATGATACCCCTAATAACTCTCAACGAAATGTGTGTATATTTGTAAGTATTAGGTGTCACGAAATTATTGGTCAGCTTGGATTGTGTTATCCTATCTTACAAGTGTCGTTTATTGATTGGTCTACTTGGATTACGTTATCTGAATCCTAAATGGCCTATAAATAGACACTCTTGTAGGCATTAATAGATAAAATAAATATAATTACGAAAAATATGCCTCTTTGGACTACGTTGGAAGATGAATATTTAGTGAAAGAATATGTTGAAGTAGGCAAAACGTACACGCAAGAATGGGGAAAACCATACTAGGAGGCAATGATATACCCGATGTATTTCCTATACGGTAGGGATGGGGTGCAACCTCCTAATATTTTAAGTCGTTTGAATGAGGTTAAAACTCAATGGTACGTTATAAATAAATTTCATGTACATCTGGTTTCCAACCTCAACGACTTGGAACATCATATCGCGTTTAACCTGTTCAAATGCCAACTCACGGATACTATAACGGAGGCTCAGCTGGATCGTGTCTAATCCGACTTTGTTACCATCAAAGAAGAGGAAATACGTGTTGCTGCAGAGGAGTACTGTAATGTGAAAGAAGAAATGAAGTTGATGAAATGGAACTGGCCTGATAGATAAACTTCGTTTACTAGGAGTTCTTGGGAATCAATCTCTTAGTTATTGTATGGGTTAATGTTTTCTTAAGTTCATATTTAAGTAACTTCATGTTTAAGTATGAGTTTCCGTCAATGTTTTATTTTAATGATTTCAGATGTAGTTTTACCCTGTTAAATGCTACTTTGATGTTGTTTTAGACCTGAATTTCGAAGATTTTTTTTCCATAAATTTATACCGATAGAGTTAAATGATTATATTATAAAATTGGCTATCTAAAATTCGAGATTCAAACGTGCGAACAAATAAAAATTAAAATAGAGTAATATAATAAAAGTGTAACAAAATACCATATCACATAATTTAAAGTAGTCGTACAATACATGAACGTAAAAAATCGTAAATTGTCAACCATGAAAACAAAAAATAATAAAACCTAAGAACCAATCCCTGTACTCGTGAGCAAGACGGTAACACTCGTCCAAAGGTGCACGAAGGTCCTCCAAGCTATTGTCAGGGTGGCTCTGCTCGTACGTTCTTAAATCGGGAAGGTGACATGTGTGGGTGCAGAGGGGTTTACCCATACCTCTGCATCATCGTGGTGCGTCTTTGGATCGGTAATGACGAACCAAAGTTTTTTCGAAACCCGGGCGGAGTAGATCAAGGTCGTACCATCCTCCTGACCCAGAACATACTACCCACCTTGCATACTAGGGTGAATAGTGTGGGACTCTCAGTTATCCCAAGTGAATGTGTCCCAGTTGTTGATAGTGTTCGCAAGACAAACCCTACTAAAACATATAAGAACATGACGTAATGCACCAAGTACTTGTAATGAAACTATTAGTCCATAATACTATACGTAAAACAAACAATATATTGTATCGAGTATCGCAAAATATTACATACTGGATGTGACCCAACTGTCTAGCCACCCGTAGCGGATAGTATGCTTCGACAATGTCTGAAGACTTCAATATCGCATCTATCTAAGCTACATCAAAATGAGCTCGAGCATCCCATACGTACGTATAAGGCATGAACGATACCTATAAAATATGAACAAAGGTTTTAACATTAGCGAAGGAGAGTAAATTAAATTATTATGAAAATTGAATATGAAGATAACTAGAACTTACATTGTGCTCGGTGAAGGTAGCTATGTAATCTCGAACACCGTTTCGAGCATGTTGGCTTTGTCGAAACGGTGGAGGCCATACTTGTACATCGTAGGTTGTGCGATACTGAATCTATAGTTTTACGGAGCAAAAAATATAGGGAAATGGGCGTAAATCCAGGTCTCTAACAAGCCCATGTATCCATACATACCGAAAGTGGAGTGTAAGCATCATCTGCCTAGCTGGAAGTAAAGCTGAGCGAGTATCATCTATCATCAATTGTACTTGCCCGAGCTACTGTAATCATCTACGAACTGTAAGTAGTCGAGGAAAATGTTGTTGCTCGACTTGTTGGCTAGTATGGTACAGCCAAAAAGTGAAACAAATATGCCATAGTAGCTCAGAGAACATCAGCATCAGCAATCTTATTGTCATAATATTGATGCGTGCAAAATATCCTCTTCAGCTATGCAAGGCGAACGTGCCTCCTACCACCCTCTTTGTTCTCGTCAATCTCAGCCACACCCTCCTGAACAGTGCACCCAAGTAAGCGAGTGTATGCCGCATTACGCGTATCGGCAGTAGGATACTCAAACGTCTCGCAGTTCACACCGACCACTAGTAGACCCATGATGATGTAGACATCATCCAGTGTGACAATCATCTCCCCAATAGAGAAATGAATTGTGTTCGTCTCTGGATGTCATATCTCCAAAAACACCTCTATCAGATGGACGTTTGTAGCCCATCGAGCGAGAGCGTCAACAATGGGTCCTAAACACGCGCCTATCACTTCATCACGTACCCGTGTCTGATGCACTTTCAAATCTCAACCACGGTGTGTTTGGTACATAGCATAGCACCGCATATGTACCCTCGCATGTATAAAAAAAATACAATATAAACATATATGCAATATAAACTTAAATCGTTAGATAACAATCTACATAAACCATTAACCGATACTAATGCATTCAAACCTAAACGAATAAATTCAATAACAAATATAACATAAACCAATAACCAATCCAATGCATTCAAACCTAAACGAATAAATTCAATAACAAATATAACATATAACATAAACCAATAACCAATCCAATGCATTCAAACCTAAACGAATAAATTCAATAACAAATATATCATCAACCATTAGCCGATACCAATCCAGCATAACCTAAACAAATGCATTCAAACCTAAACCTAAACCTATATTTTAAACATAAACCTATAAGTATAACATAAACCACATTGCATCAAACAATTATAACCTTAACAACTAAATAAAAACTAAAAAACTTACGTCGTTTTTGAAGATGCCATAAGCCTCGTTGTCTTTGTAGGAGTGGCACGTCGAATATAAGTCAATCACATGTCGGTTATATCTACGGAACGATGGTCCATAGTTTAACGACGAGGAACAGCGTCGACATTCACGTCCCGTCTAGCACGGCCACGTGTACTCCGAGATGTCTCGCCTACTAACATCGTCTCGTTATCATCAGAGGTATCTCGCTCCACCATATTGGGAGAACGGGGACGTGAAGGCATCATTCAATCACACAAACAATTTAATCAATATATTCCGTTAAACAAGCATAATTTACTAAAATAGATTTAAAATTAATAAAAAAATTGTGAAATCAACGATGTAGGATAAGAAATGCATCGTGACACGCAACACAATTCATCAAAATAAAAAAGGCTAAAAATCTGAAAATGTTGATCCACGCACAAAATCGTGCGAGGATTTCCCCAATCCACGTTATGTGGAATGGGTATTTCCTGGCACTGTTTCGTGTTAGGAAATACCAGATGCACACATGGTCTTGCATGCATCTGGTATTTCCAAGCACGAAACAGTGTTTAGAAATACCAAAACCAGAAAACATGTCCCCAAATCCTAAAACTACCATAAACTACCCCAAATCCAACAAAAACATGCCAAATTGAACTTATTCGTCTAACTAAACACCTATATGTATTCAAACATCAAGAAAACAATTACAACTAGAGGAAAATTTGATTTTTATCTCTAAATACTAAACTTTAAATATCTCTAAAACCACACATGGAAATTAAAAAAAAATACACCAAGATGTAGAGAATGCTTACCTTAACAAGTATTTGGTGTTGGATTTGAGAAATCTTAACTTTGAAAATCGTGGGTTTAGAGAGGTTTAGGGCTTCGGAGGAGAGAAAATGGTGAAATTTGGGACTTTTGTATTTATATGGATGTTAATTTTGTAATTAAGAGGGATCTTGTTATAGCCAAGACACGTCTCACTATAATCGGGTCTCGTTATAAAAAAACGGGTCTTGAATTAGCCTAACCTTTTAAAACATTATGGTCTCGTGTCCATTGATAAGTATAAGACTAGGCTAATTCAAGACTTTTTTTCTTATAGTGAGACCTCCAATGTTTTTTCCAAAAATGTTAAATGACCAAATTACCCTTACCATATAAAAACCTAAATTTCAACCTTGAACTCATTTCTACTCACCTATCTTCATCTACCCACTCTATCATTAATCATAAACCCCAAAAATATAGTAAAAATACTCCAAATCTCTTCCTCGTTATGTATTTGAATTACATTGATTATTATTTTAATTATATTTACACATTTATACATTTTATACTTTATACATTTTGGCTTAGAGAATACGTTTTAAAATTTTCAGGTCATAATTCGCACAAGATCGTGCGTTGCAATATCCATTATCACGCACGAACACACATGGAAATTGTATAATCACGCAAGAATACGCGTGGGTTTACCAAAATTGCGAGTACTACGTTGTGCTATTTTACAAAATCAAAGCATTATGTGGCGCACGATTTTGCCCATTCAAAACACTACGCAAATTTTCCGAATTACCCATATAATTTATGAGTGGTTTTCCACTTTTTTTTGTTAATTGAATGAATTATATAGGAATTTATTGTGAATTGAACGAATTATTTGTTGTTATTTTGGATAAAATAACTTTTGATATTAATTTAATTATGTGGTGAATTGGATGAAATTATATGTTACATTTTTTATTTCTACTAACTATCAACATATTTTTGAAATTATAGGTTACATTTTTATAGAATTTAAACTTCTAAATATATATTTAAATAAAAATATTTATATTTAATACATATTTTTGAAATTATCTTTTAAACTTCTATAAATATCATTTATTTATATATATATATATATAATATTTAATTATATGAATAGTAGATTTGTTCGTAGATTATAAATAGTAAATATTATAATAAATGAATGTTCAGTGCTTTTAAATTTTTAAACATATTATTTATTTCCAAATATTTATATTTAATTTATTTCCTAAAAAATGTTGATTTTACCATATAAATATATTTAATTTTATAAATAGTAGGTTTGTTTGTATATTATAAATAGTAAATATTATAATAAATGAATCCTCATTATTTTGAATATAAAAATCCATGGACTAAAGTCTAAATTTAATTTTTTAACTCTCCAATATATATTGTATGTATTCATTGAAACTTATGAGATTAAAAAAAATTAAAGTTTAGTTTTTTTAGAAAATTGTAACTTAAAAGGATTTTAAGAAATTAAGATACTCTGTAAAAATGGTTTGTTACTTTATATATTTATAAAAATAGTGTGAGATTTTATTATTTAAATTGAAAAATATTTTTTTACTTAACTCAGCTATATTGTGTCAATTAAAATTTAGATTTAAAAAAAATTAATTGACATTAATATTGTTATAAATTAATATTTTAAGGTTTATTGTTAAAGTTTAAAAAATAAATAATCTTATTGGAAAAGCCACTCCTCTTCAAGCAGAAACTATGGCTATGCTTCAGGGCTTAACAGCTTGCTACATGAACAATTGGACTCATGTAGACATTGAGTCTGACTTCTTAATTCTGATCAAGCAGCTCACAAACAATTCAAATTCAGACTTCGAAGACCCTAATGTAAGCTACTGCCGTAAATTTCTTGATAAGAATATGAACCTAAGACCCTAAAGTGTAAGCTAAAACTTCATTTCAACAACACAATGCTCCTCCTAAACTGCATGCAATCTCATTCCTTGAAAGCTTAGGATTGGGGTATCTTCAAAGTGATTAATCTTGAACTATGGTACTGCTAGATTTTTTTTCATTTTGTAGGAAAGCAATGGATTGTAGAAAGCTCAAGAAATGTTGCCTCAAGATGGATGAAGAAGAATAAGTTGATGTTGGAGAATGATGCAACTTTGATTTTGGAGGGAAATATTGACTCCAACTTCATTTTGTCTTAAATTTTGGGAAAATTAGATCCCTCAGTTTTTTAATTCTTCAATTAGTTAATAAAATTGTTTCCTTTGATTAAAAAAAATAAAAATTATCGTGTGTATTTATTCAATTTGTATAAGATTTTAAGAAAATAAAATTTAGATTTAAAATTTTCTATAACTTATACGTGAAATAAATATCCAACTTATAATTGAATAAAATGTGGAACCATTAATTTATTAAAAAAAAGTCAAAGTAAATTTTGAATACATAAATGGTTAGAGAATAAATACACATCAATTAAAAAAATTGAAAAACAATTATAATTCACTAAAAAAGAAAGTTATATTAAAAAATTGATTTAAAAATATTTCGGATTATCAAAGCTCCTGAGTCAATAAATAATAAATGTTAAATAAAAAAATTCAAAAAAAATAGAAGGATAAAATATAGAAACAATTAAAAATGACAGTTTTTTTTAAAGAAAATACCTATGGTATTTCCACGCACGATTTCGGGCTTGGAAATATCAGATGTACGCATGTTCACCCACCTGCAAATTTTAAACCTAATCCATACCATGCCAAATCGAGCAAAACACACACCAAATCAAAGTCCACAACCTAACTAATCATATACATATAATCATGAAAATTGAAAAGAAAAAAAAAATGCTTGTGATCAAAGGTCATGAGTTCGAGTCCTTCTACATACGCTTTCTTGCCTGTGCGCACTCATTGCACTTTGAAAACATCATGATGTAAAGATCTCATTCTTGAACAAGTGTGTATTGTTGGATAAAAAAATGTGAAGAATTTTAGGATTTAAAAAAAACAAAAAAACAAATTTAGAACTTTTCAGCTTTTTATATCAATGACAGTTTCCAATCTAAAAGCTTACCATATAGATTTGGTCCATTAATATGAGTTGTATACAATCTAAAAGCTTTCATACAATCTAAAAAAGTTGGATTGTATTGTGTAAATATTATTAACATTTATTGCACATTTGACTTGTAGATTTGTTAAAATTGCAACATGTAATAGCTTAAGGTGGTGTTTTTTACCTTGAAATACTATTTTTAAATTTAGTTGGACTTGGTACTTTTGGAAAGTTCAAGTGTACACCAGAAAACAACGACAACAATGTTCGCATATATTACTGTCAGAAACACGTGAGATATTATAAAATTATATTTATTACTGTAGACTGATCTTATTTATTTAATAAAAAATGATTCACTTGCATTTTATTATAAAAATTTAAAAGAAAAAAATAGATAAATATTAAATCATCAAATATCAGAAATAAATATGTAAAACCTAATATCCATGTAACTATAAATTGATTTTAATTATTTAATTAAAAAATGATCTCATCAGTGTGTTTACGATGAAGAAAATATGTAAGAGGAAAATCATTGAGAAACATTAAATCAACAAAAGAATCATACATGTATAATAAGAAAATCTAATATCCGTAAAAAGAAATACATAACCAATAACCAAAACAGTGTAGTTTAGAGATGAGAATCAGTTTGGGGGAGGACTAAATCCGTAATCTAGTTTTTCCAAAATGGGTAAGATTTGGATATTTACCAAATAAAAATATACTGTTTTCATCTTAATTTTCCGCCAAATAATCGAATGACTTTTTATCTATTTATAAAAATCCTTATGTAAACAAATATTTCAATAAAAAAAATTAAATAATATATTTATAAAAATGAATTTAATAACAAATTTAAATATTTGATAACAATCTATAAAAATATATTTATTGTCTAAAATTTGATATTACTTAAAGTCTTAATAAATTATCTATGATATTCAAATATAAAAAAATTATAAAAGATTTGAAAAAAAATCGACTTAAACTTTTAAATTTTATTAAATCTAAAATAATTTGATATAATATTAAATTTAAGCATGTATAAATAATTTCTTTTTATTAAAGATAAAATTCAAATACGGGTTTAAGTACTATCCCACTTTTACCAAACATTTGAGGTATAATAAGAGGTCTAATTTTAGTAAAAAACTATAAAAATCACAAACAAATAATAATTATTCAATCATATAATATATTTTAAAATTTTATAAAATAATAATATATTATACATTAATAAATATTATTAATATTGTTGGATATCCGATCAATAAAATATTCATCATATTTTAAACAACGCATAATCCATAAGAATGTGATAGGTAATATACTTTAAAATACATCAACCTATTCACATATCTTAACCAATCGTATTCAGACATCCTAACCTATTAAATTAATCCAGATTGAATAATAGATGGGTTCGGAAAAAATCAGCTTCATGGGTTTGGAAAAAATCAGCACCTTTTAAATATAGGCGGAGCCAGGTGGAATTTCGTGGGGTCTCAGAAACCCATCTAACTCAATAAATAATATGTTTAGTATCTCAGTTATACCTTATGTCTTAGAGATACAGGTTAGGAGCCGTGGTTTCTCTTATCCCTCTGACGAATTAAATTTTTAATTAAGTTTTTATTATTTATATTATTATATCATTAAGTTTTTATTATTTTATATATAATAACATATCAATATTATTATAATATTAGTATATTTTTTATTTTTTATTATATATAAAATACACATCTATATTATTTTACTATAAATAAATATCTTAATAAAAACTAATATAAATTTATATAAATTTGATCCGCGGGTTAAGATACAATGTTTTACAATTGTTTTTTTACTATCAATTAGAAAACTCTAACTACAAGCTTCAAACACCAAAGTATTTATTAGTGCTCTATGTTATTAATTCTCAAAATTGAAGCTTTGCTACATGTCTTATATTACTATTAACTAGTTACAAATATTAACATTGGTTGATCTATATTTTTTCTTAAAATAGAAAGCTGCAGAGTTCAATTTCGAAACAAAATAAATCTGCATAAATTATAATTTTTTATTTTGCTTTTACGGATCAAACCGTAACAACATAGGCTCTCGAGTTCACTAACAATACATGTCCTAATCAATACATCTATTAGTCTCTATATACTTTGGAAAAGCTCAAACTAAAACTCGATCAAACCGTAACAACATAGCCTCTCGAGTTCACTAATAATAGATGTCTTAATTAATATATCTATTAGTCAACTTCTATTTTTTTATATTATAATAGTACTTCAAAATGTTGACAAAAATAATATGTAAGTCTCACTTAAACAAATAAACAACTTTTACGTAGATGAAAAATGAAGATATATTACAACACCATTTTAAAACTTCCACTGCAAAAGAAATATTTTTTGGACAATAACCAGGACACCATAGGGTTTAAATCCTGGCTACGCCACTGCCTCTAAAGTTTGCGAAAACACTTCAATTGCTTATATACGTAAGTTTAGAAATGTTAGCAAAAAAATATTTTAGAAAACCTATATAATGGTGTATACGAACACAATTAGACACATCATCCTGAAAGATATCAACTATTTCATAATTATTTAATCCGAACAAAACAAAAAGAAAAAGAAACTGATTATTCCTATGTAGAAACATGAAAGCAGTGATTTACATACACCAAGAACAAAAAAAACAAGACACCATGAGTGTCTTATCATGACAAGTACCTCAACATCTCACTTAGAGTTACACTTTTATTCATAAAGTCAGATCAGTACTTGCTATACTTGCTCTTTCCTTCTTCGGTGTTTCAGTTTTCGTATTAGGTTATTTTATTCTTAAAAATAGATCTAAATCAACATCACAGCTTGAAGACGAACCATTTATATCTTCATTTTCATTATCTTTCAAGTCAGAAATGAGATTTTGTTCTTGTAAGTGATTCAGTCTCGGTTGTTTTGATCTTTAGTCAATTGGGTGCAATTATTAGTGCAAGTCTGAACATTGTGATCATGGATTAAGTTCTTGTGTTGCTGCTGCTTTAGTCCATAGGGTGAGATTATTAGTGCAAGTCTGAAGGTTGTATCATGGATTAAGTTCTTGTGTTGCTGCTGCTGTATAACATTCCACAAAGCATCGATGTTCCATGAACAAAAACTACCAAAGAGGGTTTACAATTAGATTTTATCTTATAAGTGTTAAACGGTTGGTTTCTTGTATGATCCAAAACATATAAATATAAATACAAACACAAAGAAATATACATGTTTCAAAAATAAAGATTTGGATCAGTGCTTTTATTCCTATCCAAACACAAATTCATTAATTTAAACATTTGATATTAGTATGAAAATTTAAATCTAAATAGGTGTCTTGTATGTTATTTTGAATTCCATCAGTCTCGTTGAATTGCTCTGTGTATTAATCATTAAAAATTTCTGGAGAGTCACATTCCAGATCACATGTATTAGTAGACATGGAAGTTGTAATGTCATTAAGTTTAGTACGATGTCTGAATTTCTAAATTATAAAAAATAACATTTGGAGAAAAAGAATTTTGGCAACACAAAATTTAAAAAAGTAAAACTTCAGATTTTTTGTATATGTTAAAAAGATAACCCGAATAGATTTATTATTTTTATGAAATAATAATGGTGTTATATAATCAAAAGTAACGCCTCCTTCTTATTTTTGTTATTCGATGGAATAACATGATGTTAAGTTTGTTATTTTTGATGGATTAATAGGACTCATGTTATTTTTTTACAAAATAACATGATTTTTATCGCATAATAAAACAAATAAAAATTGTGATTGTATTTTTAACAAAATAACAGGAACAATCTTGTTTTTTAGGACGAAGTAATATGAGTAGTTTGTTATTTTTAACAAAAAATACACGAATATTCATGTTATTTATGGCGGAATAATATGGATAGTCATGTCATTTATGGCATAAATAACAAAAATATTCTTGTCATTTTATGCAAAATAGTATATGAATATTCCTATTATTTTTTCAGAATAAGAGGACTATTCATGTTATTTCATTGAAAATAATATGATAATTGATCAGCTTTTTCCGAATAACATGAATAATCTTATTGCTTCTTGCGGAATAGGAATAAGAGGACTATATATGTTATTTCGTCAAAAATAACATGATAATTCATCGAGCCATGAATAATCATGTTATTTTTTACGAAATAACATGAATTTTGTTATTCTTTTGCGGAATAACATCAATAGTACTGTTACTCCCGACAAAATTATGAAAACAGTTTTGTTATTTCACGAATTTGATGGAACAACATGAATAGTCTAATGGAATAACATGAGTATTACTATTCTTATTATTTCTAAGTAATATTTATTATTTTTTTAAGTAAAATCACTATAGTAGGGTTCAAAGATGTTCTCTTAATAAAGTACTCAAGATGGTCAAAATCCTTAACTTTGACTATCAATTTATCTATTCTTGTACTCGAGAATGTTCTCTCATCTCTTCAGCTTACTCACCCTCGCTACTCACATCCTCTTTGCTTCAATCGAATTGAGAATCCTTTGTCAAGAGAATGGAGACACGACCAAGTCCTGCTTCAGAGCCACAAACGTCCCCTAAAAAAAGCCTCTCAAAAAACGAAGAATCTTGATAACGATAGATTAACTACTATCCTCTATGGAATCATGTCAGATGAGCATGAAGGCTTTGTATCTAATAGAAATATTTATGAGTTTATCTTAATTTCTCATGAATTGATTCATGATCTTAATAAAAAAAGACTAGAGGTGGAAATACAATATTTAAGCTAGATAATGACAAATCCTTTGACAGATTGTAAATCTCCTTCTTACTCAAAATAATATCTTGTTTTTGGCTTTAACAATAAGTTTATCAATCTCATCAAAAAAGCTTATGTAATCATCAATACTTTATAATCATTAATGACACCCTTCATGGTTAATTCAGCTATTCCAATGGTGTAAGACATGGTGACCCTTTGTCACCCAACCTTTTCATCATTGTTGAAGAGTACTTTATAAGAGGTATTAAAAGCCTTTTTGCTGAAAATCAAAAAATATATTACCAATCTAGAAGTAACATCTCAATTTTATGTCTTGATTATGCTGATGACATTATAATATTCATAAATGGATCAATAAATAACATTAAAAATGGAACTTTACCAATCGTTACCAAAAGTTTTCTAGCCAGTTAATAAACAAAAGCAAATCCATATTCATATCCTCTCAATCTAAAGACATAACTCCAAATAATAAAATCAGTCAACTTATTGGTTTTAATCATTTAAACTTCCCACATCAAATACCCGAGTATTAACATTCACCTTAGTAACAAATTTGGTTACTTTGATGATACCATTAACAAAATAAAAAAGAAAATTCTTGAATGAGATTATAAGCAGCTTTCTTTTTGTGGAATGATGGTCTTACTACAATCTGTATTTATGGTCATTCATTCTTACTACATTCAAAGTTACTGTGTTCCCAAATCTAATATTGATAGAAGCCATAGACTTCTTAATAAATTTCTCTGGAGATCAGAATAAGATAAAAATGCCTTAAACTGGTCTAATTTGACTAATTTATGCACTCCTTATGATAAAACTAACCTTAACTTTAGAAATCTCTCTAAAGTTCAAAACACTTTCTACTGCAAACTATAGTTTGATTTTAGTACCAATAAATCCTTATGGTCTAAATTTATGCACTCAACTTAGTGCCCCAACAAGCATTCTTTACAAATTTATATAAAATTGAAGGATTATAAAACCTGGAAAAGAATAATAAAATTAGGCAGACTACTAAAAAAATTATCTTTTGGAAAATTAGAAATGGAACTCTGACTTTTGGCTTGAGAGATGGTGTCACACCATTCCTCTCATTATTTTTAATCATGATCATGATAGTTAATGGTACGAAAGAGTCAAAATAAACAATTTCTAGGAGGATAACACCTGGAATATTAACGAACTTAATCAAAATGTTATCATTACAACTATTAACAAAACTTCTAAGTTCTCTTTACATGATGATAAACAAATATCATAAAATGGAATGTTAATCAATCTGATATTTTTTTAACTTTAAAAACACTTTTGTTAAGCTTTGAACAAAAAACCAATCCTCATTTATTCATAAAAAGATATGGAGCTTAATAACTCCAAAAAAGTGTTCTTTTACACTTTGGAGAATACTGAAAGGCCTTGTATTTGTTGATACAATCCTTAAGCAAAACAAATTTAATCTAGTATCTAGATGTCAATTTTATAATAACATTGAAACTGCGGATCACCTTTTTGTTCATTGTCAAATTACTTGGGAGGTTTGAATTCACTTTGCATGTTTGTTTGAAATCATTATTAGTAATTATATGATAATATTTCATTCAATAAATATCTAGTTCATAACAACTAACAAAACTACACATATTAGAACTATTATCCCTTTATTAATCTGTTGGAATATCTGGAGTGCTAGGAATACATTTAGTTTTCAGAATAAATCAATGTCTTCAAATGATATTTGGAAAAATATTATTTACATGATTTTGAACTTAGATTGCGCTAACCTCTTAACAAAGAAAATATGGGGTAATGATTACAAAATCATTCACCATCTTAATTGTTTTAATCACATCTCTAATAGGACTGCCCTATATAGCAAGTGGAATCCTCCTATAGAAAATAGATTAAAGCTTAATTCTAATGGTTCATGTATGCAAAATAGTGAGTCTAGTGATGGTATCCTGATTAGAAACTCTACTGGTCTCATGATTAACTATGGTTGTAGTATATATGGTAAATATTTCTCCCATAATTGTAGAAACTAGAGCCCTCATTGATGGGTTAACATTATGTAGGAATCTAAGTTATAACAATATTGACATTGAGATTGATTCTAAAATTTTATTTGATCTTTTAGCAAATGGTTATGCTCCCTGGTTTATATCTCCCTTAGTTTATGTATTCATTAGTCTTTTGTTTTATGAAACTTATATTATCTTCAATGACACTTAAAATTATTTATAGGAAGAAATCTTTTGCAGCGGATTGACTTGTAAAATACTTCTTTAAATGTAAATCTAACTGCTTGTTAACTCTTAATGATGCTCATGCTCAATTAAGAGCCATTTTATTCTAAAACTAAATAATATAAACAGTTAGTTTGCTTATTATTTTCAATCTGTGTGTTGTTCTCAATTTTAAAATGACATTACTAACATTATGATTGCAGATTTTTACCTGACATTTAATTACATGTTTAAATTTGCATGAACGTATCACCCAAAGTCCCCTTATTCAAGGATTCAAGAAAATGAAGACTAAGAACACTTTGAAAGACTTAAGAGCTTTTGATTCTACATATGATTCAAGATTTGGAATTCAATATCGGGACTATTTTTTAGTAACAGCATGCCCAAATCTCCAAATTAGTGTAGGACATCTCATTATCTCTCCAAACTGCTTCAAGAACAAATGATTAATGTTCATTTGTTTGAATTTTATATGTTTTTTCACACTACTTTAGAGTAACTTCGTGATTTACATATGCTAGATCATTATACAATTTTTTTAATTATGGATTCTTAATTACAAGAGTCATTTTCAGAAAAATACCATTTTTATTATTTCTAACGGAATAATATGGATATTGTGCCTTTTAGTCCATTTTTTTGAATTAAAGCATGCATTCCAATTTTATTTTTGCGTTAGAATTTTGTAAATAGAAACTAAATCCTAACCTACTTCTTAACATAGGAATATAGATTTCAACAAAAATATATTGATCTATTATAAATTTTAAAAAAAATGTTCAAAAAAATATTATAGTTCAAAAAGGGTGAACTGAAAGAACTAATGATTAAAGTTGCGTAGTCAGAGGGAAAGTTTAAAATCTAATTTATCCTTTATTACGTAGAATCAAACAAGATTAAATAACACTAAAAAACAACAATTTGAAAATAATAAAAATGACAAAAGGCCAAAAGCTCAAGGCCACTAAAACAGATAAAACAAACATCAAAAGATCAAACACACCCTAACACCAACTGATCATACGTCCTTATATCTTATACAACACGAGAATATTAGCTCAAGTCGAATTACCCGTGACATCATCAAGCCACACGCTAACATGTGGCTTCAAACAACTTCTTCGATGGTGTTTTTAAAATGTAGTTGACAGTTGAGAATTGGTGGAGATCCGTCAAAGTGAAAAAACCATACGTCAATACTACTTGAGTTTTAAATCCAATACTACTTGAGTTTTAAATCCATGCCTATGAAAATAACTTAACTATATATATCACATATTTTCTATATTCAATACACGGGATAGAACACCGCTATCAGTTACCAACAATAAAGAAAAGACTGATAAACTTTACAAAAAAAGACATTATGTGCAGTAGCATTTCAAGTTGATTTCATATGAGTATTTTTAGTTTAGTTACATAAGATCCAGTTTGGAAAATGATACAAATATTCAAAACCAAAATAAACATAAAACATTAACTAATGAACTTTTAAATTTGCTTAAACAATTTAATGACAGTATTTATGTGTCGTCAAAATCACGTTTACACTTACATGTTAAAATCATGTTTACACTTACATTACCATTATGCATCTTGTATATAAAAAACAATCATATTTACACTTACATTGCAAACATGCATCTTGTATATCAAGAACAATTACATTTAACTTACATTACAATCATGCATCTTGTGTATAAAAAATAATCACGTTTAAACTTACATCACAATCATGCATCTTGTCTATCAAGAAACTCAAAACATTTAATAAATGACAGACATGAAAAATATAGAAAGATCATCAAAATTATTCTCATTCTCCATATAAGTTACAGGTAAACCATAAAAACAATGTTTTTAATAAGACAACAAAATAAAGTTATTATACCAAAAATGGGGAAATGATAAGCTATTAAACCATGAATAGTATATAGATGAAGTAACCTGAAACTATAATACCCTTACCCGGTGTCTTCTAAGAAGTCATATGAAACAACTTGTGTAACAAAGAGATTTCATTTTTTGATTCGCCATTAACATCTTCATCAACTATTCTTTTTATGATATGTTTTGTTTTATGACGGCTTTTGAAAGAAATTACATACTGAAACAAAACAATACTTGAATCTGAAACAAAAAAAATAGAAAGGATATACACATGAAACCAAAAAAAATAAACATTTATACCTTGTTGAGACTACGAAGGTTCTTTCTCCTAAGTTTGAGATTCCTGCTGAATTTTGAGGTTCACAACTATGAAGTTTGAAGTTCGCTCAAATTCGTCATTATTATATAAGTAATATAGCTCCTAGGTGATGAATTAAACAAACGTCTCTTGTAATTGCTACACTACAATCTGAAAGCAAGGGAAAATAATACATCAAGATTATGCATAGAAAAACCAAGAAAAAATGGTTGGAAATTTGAATGTCTCACACTTTCAAATTAAGTCGGAGAATAAACATGTAATTTTTGGTAATCTTATACCAATACGAGTAACATCAAGCTAAAAGACTTACAGAAAGCAGTGTACAATATTTAATACAATAAACAAAAAGAAATTCTAATATTTAAAAATACATACCCAAACATCTAAGCTAAACAATTCAAAGAATATTTAATCCTAAATAAATTGGGATAAATAGTGAATCAGCAAAGTAAAAGACATGGAAATTAGAGTATAACCTTGATCCTTACATATGAGATGCTAATTAGAATTTTTTTAATTTTTAATATCGAAAGAGAGAATTAAGTAGCTCAACAGAGATGTCATCATGTAAATCACCATCCCCGTAGTAGAGTTTTTAGAAGTGTTAAACTACTAACAAACGACCATCAAATTTAGGTATTTAAGGATTTCCCCAGCTTATGTATCGAATTTTAGAAAGAGCTCATTCGATTCAAAGCAAAAGCGACAGAAAATCCAAAATTTCCGCCAAAGGATAAAAATTGTTCTCCACAATTTGAAAAAAATTATCGGACCACCAGGAATGAGAGTCGATGACAACGGTGAGGAACTAATTTTGAACGAGAACTGTATGTCTTGTGTTTCATTTAAGGGTTTAATAAATTAGGGTAATTTCGTCTTAAAATTTTGATTTTGGATTTATACGTAAATTGGAACTTTATTTTTGGTAGCGCCAAGCTACGAGATGGAATTAGTGGCGGAAAATACAGAGAAAGAAGGACAAAAAACAGAAAGATAGATAGATCTAACCCTATGTGAGAGTAAACGAGACTTTAAAGAAAATCAAATTCTATTCAAAAAAAGTCTGGGGCAAAACTAAGGTATGAGAGCCTTTTATAAAAGTGCTCGAAACCCTAGCCCAAATTTACAGTTTTTTCCTTATGCAATAAAATAAAGCATATCACAATTTCAAAGTGATTGGAGCTAGTTAAGTATTTTAATAAAATCCAACAACAATAAGAAAATGTAGAAAATTCACTAAAACAGCAAACGAGGGTATAAACGATGGAATTTAGGGCCTGTACTTTATCATGTTGTGATGCTTTCGAAAATCGTTAGGCTTCTCGACGCGTTCAATTTGAGTGGTCGCAATGCCTAATTTTGATACTTGAGCCTCAAATAAAGCTCGTTTCCGTTTGTCCAAAAGGGCCATATAGCCATGGCTCGTGCAACTACATCATCCTGTCCTTCTTCGGAAGAATTCGCCCACGAATTCTTAGCTTCATCGTCCTCAGCCGCAGCGGTAAATGACACCAGGTGCTTCACATTGAAAATGCTATGGGTCTTCATGTGGTTGGGTAGCTTCAACCTGTATGCATTGGGATTAGTCTTTTCAATAATTTCAAACGGACCCACTTTCCTTGCAGCCAACTTGTTTTACTCGTGTGCAGGATTGCGATCCCTGATCAAAACAACCCATACAAAGTCTCCTACTACAAACTCCACCAGGCGACGCTTCTTATCTGCGATAATCTTGTACTTCCAGTGTTGTTTCCTCCAAGTATTTGCGAGTGTTCGCATGGATCTTGCATAGATCAGCAATGGCATTCTCGACCTTAGCTGGAACCTTATCAACCGTTAGGAAAGCTAAGTCCAGACCATGCTAACACTTCGCCACGGTCCTTCCGGTATTGGGAGTGGCAGGTACAGACCTGCGTTGGAGGATGTACCTTTTGCCACCTGGCAAACCCGACAACCAGCTACAAAACGGATAACATCTCGCCTCAAATGCGGCCAGAAGAACTGACTGGATACAGAGTGAAGGGTTTGATCTCTACCCCGTGCCCCTTGTTGTGTCTCTTTTGTACAATCAGTAACCTCAAACTTCCTTCACGAATACAAAGTAAATTACCTTTGAAGAGGTAACCGTTGCTCACTGCAAAATATTTTTTCAAACCTGCGTTGACGTCCTCTAGAATAGGACTAAAATATGGATTGATATCCAGTAGATCCTTCATCATCTCAAATCCACAACTTCTTCTTCCATACAAATCATCATGCTGCATTGGCTCAGTGCGTCAGCTACGCGGTTAACTGTCCCCGAAGTATGCTTAATGGAAAAGGTAAATTGTTGAGTAAATGCTGCCCAACGTGCATATTGGGAAGAGAGTTTGCAGATGCTTCAAAGCATCATGATCGGTGTACTAGACAAAGTCATTACAGGCCAAGTACAAACTTTAATGCTTCAAAGCTCGTACAACTGCATAAAATTCCTTATCATAGGTACTGTAGTTGAGTTTAGATCCACTTAACTTCTCGCTGAAGTATGCTAAAGGGCGGCCTCATTGGCTGAGTACAGCTCTAATACCCAGTACGGACGCATCACAATGCAGTTCAAATCTTGTAGAGAAGTCGAGTAAAGCCAGAATCGATGCAGTGGTCAGTCTTACCTTGATTTCCTCAAACTCCTTAGCTACTTCAGGGGTCCAACATAATGTCTTGCCCTTCATACACTCTGTAATATGAGCCATGATAGTGCTGAAGTTATGTATGAACCGTCTGTAAAAGGAGACCAATCCATAAAAAGAGCGGACTTCAGTGATGGAAGTAAGAATAGGCCAGTCTCGCACGACTGCCACTTTCGACTGATCCACTGACAGCCCATCTTTTGACACGACATATCCTAGGAAGACGACCAAATCTATCATAAAACAACACTTATCGAGTCCCCTATAAAAATTCTATCTCCTGAAAACAACCAACACTTTGTGTAAGTGCTAGAAATGCAGCTATTGCGTGGTACCATATATAAGAATATAATCAAAGTACACAACAAGAAATTTTCCGATGAACAGGCGAAATACCTGGTTCATAACCTGCATGAACGTGCTAGGAGCGTTAGAAAGGCCGAATGGTATTACCATCCATTCAAACAGACATTCTCAAGTCTTGAAGGGTGTTTTCCACTCATCCTCCATACGAATACGAATCTGGTGATATCCACTCTTCAAATCCAGCTTCGTAAACACAGTAGCACCATTCAATTGATCCAGTAAATCATCAAGGCGAGGACTAGGAAACCGATACCTGTAATTTTGTTGATAGCCCGGCTATCCACACACATTCATTGAGCCATCCTTCTTTGGTTTTAACAGTGCATGAACCTCACAAGGACTAAGACTCTCACGGATGTGGCCTTTCGTCAACATTTTTCCACCTGTCTACGGAGTTTTTCATACTCTTTTGGGCTTATCCAATAATGCGGTCGATTTGGTAGGCTAGCACCCGATACAAGGTCAATCTGGTGCTGGATATCTCTCAATGGAGGAAGACCTGTAGGTAGAGTATCAGGAAAGACAACAGAAAACTCTGCTAATAGCGGTCGAACTCGCTTAGGTATACCAGCGAATGGATCAGTACTAAATTCTTTAACCACCAAAACATAGACAATCTTTGTTTCATGAGCATGTTCTATAAACGTTTTTTGAGCTAGAAAGTTCTTACCCGACTCCTTTGATACTGCAAGGGCAGGTTTTGGGGAGAACTCTCTAGTTGGTGTTAATATGAACCTGACATTATTCTATATGAAACTGTAGCGGTTCCTCCTACCATCATATGTGACACTTCTATCATATTGCCAGGGTCGGCCTAGCAACAAGTGATACACATCCATTCTAATGACATCGCACCATTGCACCTGGAACCTCCTTGAAATCAAGGACTTCTTCAACTGAGGCGCTCCAATCTAAAAACTCCTCCGGTTCGAGACCCCCTTGGAACTCTGGGATCTCCAGTCTCTGGGATCTCCAGTCTGAAGCCAGATTCCTACCGGTTGTTGGCGTTCAGATCAGAATCTCGCTAGCGGCTGCTCAAAGACTTGATCACGACAGTCTTATGGGGAATATTGACCCCTACCCTATTATCACCGAGGAGCAAACAGATTCATCTCGCGACCGATATCTCTTTCAAATCCAGACGGTTGGTTGCTCGAACTTGGAGCTCGAAATCTGTTGCTTTGGTTGTTTAACAGCCTGTGTAATGCTTCATGTATGTCTTTCATCTGATTTCCCAACGAGTACATCTGTTCACCAACCTGAGATTGGAATTGACCGAATTCATCACTGTCGACCGGTTCGGTGATCGGAAGAATGGACTTCCCCCTGAAAAGATTGTTTTGGCGGCATACCTTCGTTACCCACGCCGTAAGAACTCTGAATCTGATACCAATATGGTAGCGCCAAGCTACGAGATGGAACAGGCGATGGAAAATACAGAGAAAGAATGACGAAAAACAAAAAGATAGATAGCTCTAACCCTAGGTCAGAGTAACAGAGACTTTAAAGAAAATCAAATTCTATTCAAAAAAAAGTCTGAGGTAAAACTAGGGTTTGAGAGCCTTTTATAAAAGTGCTCGAAACCCTAGCCAAAAATTACATTTTTTTTCTTATGCAATAAAATAAAGCCCAGCCCAATTTCAAAGCTATTAGAGCTGGTTAAGTATTTTAATAAAATCCAAAAAAATAGGAAAATACAGAAAATTCACTAAAACAGCAAAACGAGGGTTTAAACGATGAAATTTGGGGCATGTACTTCATCACATAGTGATGCTTTCGAAAATTGTTGGGCTTCGCGATGCGTTCGATTTGAGTGGTAGCCTAATGTTGATACTTGGACCCAAATAAATCGCGTTTCCGTTTGTCCAAAAGGGCCATATAGCCATAGACTCATGTAACTACATAAATTTTGGTATAAATAAGTAAATAACATTTGGGATTAGATTTGTAAGTAAATACTATTATCTTAATTTTAATGTACCAATTTGTAAAAATCCTTTTATTTAATTATGTTTTAGGCTATTATTTATTTTATAAAGTTAAAAACAGAAAATGTACTCTAACCTAACATTTTACTTCCTAAAAATTATTAATATCATAAAAGCTCAAAACCTAAACTAATCAAAACTCTCTCTTTTTGTAAAATTTAAATCATGGCCGAAATGGTAACAAAACATGATTTTTTATGGACCAACATGGGCATGGAAGAGGTATGTATCTTTCTAAAAAAAATTCCAGAAAAAATAATTTTAAAAAAATAAAAAAATGCTCGACTCCGCCCAACGATGGCCCCCAAGTGGTGTTCGCTGCTATCATCCTGTCGAAAAAGATGACATTTTCCGCCAAAAAAAGGACAGCGACATGTCATGGCGGACATGATGACATTAACGTCATGTTTAGGCTGTCACGACGACTTGGGAACTAATGGCCTCGCACTCATGTTGTTGTGTCTACCAAAACATTACGCAAACGTCATTGTGTCTGTCATGGCATTGGTGGATAGACATGTATCGTTTTTCTTAACTTGTTAACATTTATTTTTGAATTTTTTCTTTTTTTGTATTGTTTTAGTACGTCATCACTTACTAAATTCCAAATGGTAACTAAAAACAATATCGCGATATGACGTATGCGACTTCCCTCGGTTGGTTTGGGTGGCATAGCCCGTTACATAAGTCCCAATTTACAGTAAAATAAAATATTCATTGTGATATGAGAAACCTTTCTAATAACTAAGATGTAAATATGTTTTCTTACAAATAATTTATTAAATGTTAGGATATATCATTAAGTGGTTTTCAAGGTAATGAGTGACATTTTAATTAATATTGTTAGTGTTAACTTTTTTAGTTTTAGTTTTAGTTCTATTTTTTTAATTTAAGGTGCAAAAATTATGTTTAGAGACAGAAAGTGGAGAGAAGGGAGAGAAAAAAGAAGAAAAACAATTTCAAAAAACAAAATCATAGAGTAATTATATTTATACGGGTTAATTTTGTTTTATTAGCAATTCTCTAAAATTGGCATGGGAATATATCACCCTTTTTTTTATCTCAACCTCTGATTTTTATTTTATTTTCATAAAAACTAAATTAACTAAAATTATCACTTATTCCAAAAAATATACATCATTCAGTCTAAAATTTAAAATCCAATTAAACACATCATTTCAAAACACTCCTAACTCATTTAAAAACTAACTTAAATCTATATTATTTCTGAAATATGGATTTAAATGACGAAAACAATGGTTTTAGTTGTAACATTGATGATCTTTGTAGAGGATAAAAAACCATCAATGAATAAATCTAAATACACCCATAGAGGTACACTTTTTATCTAAGTTTATGTCAATTGTATTTTCACGCGATTTGTGCGCAAATTTGTACAAAATTATGCATTAAAGGTGCGTGATTTTTGTTCAGATAGCGCAACCATAGTGCATTAATTTTGAAAAATTGTGCGCAATGCTCTTGTGCGATTTTGTCTAATTCCATGTAATTTTGTGTCATTAAATGTCTCAAAATACGCAATTTCATGCACGGTTTTATAAATTTTGGTGCAATTTTTTACTTGATTTACGTATATATTTCATGTAAAGAGGGTGGATTTTTATGTATGTTACTTTTGTGTATATTGTAAGATTTGTAACTACCATCGTGTATGATGGTAATGTTCAAGCAAGACATAAATTGTAACTTATGACAAAAGGTTGTGCTCATCATAAATTGATTAACTTTAAAAACACCATACCTCGAACAATTTTAAGGAAATCATGGCATTAGTTAAACACTTGACCTAAAGATTTAATCAAATGGATGTTAAGACTATTTGTTTCAATAACGATATTAAGGAAACAATCTATACATTGAAAATTAAGAACGTTATAATTGGTGATCCAAAGTCGATAATATGTCAACTTAAGAAATTTATTTATGGGTTCAAACAATCTTTTCGATAGTGGTACCATAAGTCCATTAAGGTAATATATTTCCTTCAGTTTCGAGATAAACCCAATTGAGAATTATTTGTATAACAAGTTTAGTGAGAGTAATTTAATATTTCTCGAGTATCGTATTTTGATGGTGTACTACTGGCTATAAATAATAACAAAAAATTATTACATACTACAAATAAATTTAAATCGAAAAAATTGATATGAAAGATTTCAGTGATGCGACTTTTATTTTAGGAACATAAATTCACAGAGATCGCTCCAGTGGAAACCTAGGATTATCAAAAAAATAATATATAAAGAGAATATTTACAATATTAAAGAATGAAATATATCAAACCCTCGAATACCCAATAGTATAAAGAGATAAACCTCTCTATTGGTCAATGTCAAAAGTTAAAACTTGAGATTGAGGAAATACAAGATCCATTATATTGCGACAGTCATGAGTTTGATGTATGCTTAAATTTGTACAAGATCGTACATTTACTTTGTTATCGGTTTATTGGATAGATATGTAAGCAACCAGAGAATAGACCATTGGAAAGCAGTAAATATGTTTATTTGGTACCTATAACGAACAAAATGACATATTTTGACATATAGAAAATTAGATAACTTGGAGACAATTTGGTATTCCGGCCCAAAGTTTGGCGGATGTGTACACACACTAAGAAGCACTTAATGCAACATATTTATATTAGTTTGTGGTGCAATATTATGGAAATATTGAAAGAAACACTAGTTACTTCATTTAATATGACGTAAAATTTGTTGTACGTTTTGAAGATTCTAAAAAAAATTATTGTTGTGGAATTTTATCACCAAACCACGTGTTATAAAAGGATAGAAAACCCCATAAAATTGTATTATGACAAAAATTCGGTAGTTCAGTACTACACAATAATAAGAGCTTGTCTAAGCCAAATATATGAATATAAAGTTCATATTTTTTAAAAATAGAACAAAAAGTCATCAAATTACTTAAGAGCACATCGCTACAAACCGCATGATAACAGATCTTCTTACTAAAGCAGCATTACCTTCATTTTTTTTGAAACATGTCATTAGGATGGGTGTTGTTAATTTAGAAGTGTTTATTTTCATTATTTTTTAATAGGTCGCGAAAATATTTTTCTGATAGTTATACACGATATATATATATATATAAACATGTCATATATTTTTAGATGATTTGGTTATTTGGATTTAATGTACCATTAGATTTGTACGAATCGAGATAATTTTTTTTAATGTGAATCTTAAGTATGTATTAATGATATCCAGAGATTAATTATTATAAAGTTATTAAATAAGTATTTTGATAGTTTAAAAGAACAAATATTCACATATTAACTTAGACTCAATCGGATTATTACGATCGTTCTGACTTAAACTCTTTCGAATGTGTAGACACTCGTCGTTAAATATTTGCAGATTTTAGTAAGATATATCTTTTTTCAGACGAATGTGAAAAAGACTCTTATAACATCTTCTATAATGATAATAAAATCTGTTAACACAAACTTATTAACATTTTTTTTTACACTTTTTAAAAATGTTTTTAAAAGCTAAATAAAAAAAAGACAATAAAATTTAGAACTATGTTGGTTCTAATAAAGTCACGAGTTAAAATAGACTAAACGATGCGTCTAAGAGCCATGTCCAACCTTACACCTGTCTCTACCATGATCTCTCACTAATCAGAGTCATTAGGTTAACATCAACAAGTACTCTAGCAACAATAATCTTACGTTATTTAAGCACCAATATTTTTTATTGTTTTATAAAATTTAAAATCTAAAAACGGACGGGGCTTAACAAGCCGGACTATTCGAATAATAAAAATATAATATTTCTAGTCGAGTAAGATTTTATGGGTTCGATATTGGTTCATCGAAAATTGATTGAGTATTAATATAGAGAGAAATATATTCGAAATATAAAATAGATATTAAATTTCAAGTAGAAATAATGATGGTTAATATTTTCTGAAAGGTTATAGTGATCAATATGAACTTTTTGAGTGACCCACTAATAGAAAGGATTTTTTTAAGGTTTAAATCTATTTTTTAACTTATAAGCTCCAAAGCCGGTCCAATGCAAAATGTTTTGGAGGATCGTGATGTCTTGTATAATCACTTCCGACTTATCATGAATTCATTTAATAATGGAGCAATTGATTTTCTCAAAGCAAAGTGATATCAACCATGAGAATGAAATCCCAAATAAGTACGACTAACCCAAATATCCTTAGAAACTCACTGAGATCCACTTGTAAGAGTTCCTCACGTCGAACTAGTAATTATCCTTAGATATAAATTCATTTTATCCAGAAATCAGCTATACCTTTCTCTTAACTCTTTATTTCATTTGTGCTAACTTTTTTTATTTATATATTTCTTGAAGAGTATTCAAAGTTGTATAGCGTGTCTCAAATTGAAAAAAGAACACAATTCACGTTACTGAATAACTGGGCCTTAACCAATTAGAATTGTGAGTTTCATCGGTGTTTCACCTACCGTAACCCAGTTGATTTGAAATTTTGGGATATAGACGAGTGGATGAGTCCCAAAGGTAAATAAGCGGACAAGAAAGTCTACACCTTGACATTTCTTCTTGCAACCTTTGAGTAATATTTGGGGGATAATGAAAAATACCGCAACATATTGAAAAGTTGAGGCCCCCAATATGTCCGTCTTAATGAGAAAATCCCTAAAAATGTGATTAATGACGAGAAATATTTACTAAGTGAGAGGAATTATGGAGAATGCATTGCTTGAGGCCAGGACAACCCAGGACACAAAAGAAGATAAAATTACCAAGAAGACCACCAAGCTCAAAGTGGACAATGATAGCTTGAAAACAAATCACGTGATTGTCTAGCAAACCTTCAAAGATACTGAAAATAAATATAAGGGCGAGATAAAAGCTCTCATTGATTCTGTTAAGGAAAAAAGAAATGAGATTCGCGAACAAATGGTATATTTGTTCCACCATGTTTTTCTGAATCTCAAACTTGGGGGTTCTAAGGGAGGTTTCTGAAGCTAATTTTCCTCCCGATGTGTGAGTGGAATTTGAACCTATGTTAGATGATGAAGGGGAGGAAGATTAGGAGGTTGAAAATGAATATGAAATTGATGTAACCATGGTGCATGAGTCTTCTCCATATCATGTTAAGGATGATTCCAGATCTCTGAACTCCCTAGTATATGTTGCTACCAATAAGTGTCTTACCGCTGCTGATGTGATTCCCCATGTTTCTAATAATTAATAATTAATTTTATTTCTTTGCTTGTGTTTATGTTTTTACTATCTTTGAAACCAAAATCTCTGGATGGCCAAAAAAATATTGTATTTTATTTTCCCATTTTGAAACTCTAAAATTCTCCGGATGGGCATTATGTAATGCACATATAAACCTTCGAGGTTCTTATATACTATCATTTTACTTGTTTGAATTTTTTTTACCACGAGGTGATTAGTATCTGATAAGTTAAATTTATGTACATTATTGGATACCCGTCTCTATCGATATATAACATTGCTTGATAAATCGTTAGACCTTGATGATCACTATGAGTTCAATGCTCGTTTCCAACCACCCTCGTTGGACAAATCTACGAGGAAAAAAGAAACTAATGGGACTTTGATCGTCACACCGAGCTCGAAGTTCTCCTTCAACCATTTTATTGGGTATTTATACGAGAAAATGAACTACTAAGAACTTATTGATTACTCCAAGCTCAAAGTTCTCCGTCAGCCAATCTTTGTTGGATATTCTTACAAAAAAGAAACTATTGAGACATTATTGATTACTACGAGCTAAAAAATTTCCCTCAAACAATTTTTGTTGAGTATTTTTATGAAAAAATGAACTATTAAGACTTTATTGATTACTCATAGCTCAAATTTCTCCCACAACCAATCTTTGTTTGGTATTTTTACAAGAAAAGAAACTACTAAGGCCTTGAGCGGCTAAAAACCTTCATTAGACACCGAAACTGACCATGTGTATCAAAACATCCATTGGTGTTTTTTTGTTTCAAAACAATCACTTTTTTTGGATTTGTTTTGCATCCGTGGTCACTTACGAGTGACCAAAAATGCAAATCAATACAAACAAAAGTGACCACATATGTAAAATGAGACCAACAAAATTGGCCGTTTTGATCAAAAGAAACACAAATGACCTTTTTTATACACATGACCAATTTCAGTGACTAACTATGGTTCTTAGATGACCTTGAGCTTAAAACATGCACACTTAGAAAAAACAAAAGCATTTTCATGGCAACTATTTCATTAACTTTCGCAGATTTTCATAATTTTCCTACGTCTCCGACCCTTTTGTCACTTAATAGTCATTTTAATGTGAAAGATAAGTATTCGAGATCTATATAATTTTTATAAAAGATAAAGTCGGGGATGCTCAATATTACACAAGATTATGTTTTGAACTTCTTTCCTATTCTGCTCATTTCCCCAATATATCGGGCTTCTATAAAATGTGGCAGAATAGGAAAGAAGTTCAAACCACAATCGAATGGTCCTCAGAGTAAGGTTTTATTTTTCTTGCTTATGTGATCAAGAGTAGTGCTAACATTTCCAGTTGTAAATACCTTATATCCAGAAGGAGCAAGCTCTTTATCACACATTAAACTGCTTTGGAACAATTTCGTTATTCTCTTATTAATAATGCACTCACCACGTGTTCAAATATGGCAAAGTAAACATATAATAGGCTTTAACAAGGTCTACGGGGAGACTATGTGCCATTTTATCTTACTAAACGCCTTATCACACTGACTGGTCTACTGAAAGCTATTGACTTTTCGACGTACTTGGAAAAATGGAGCATATTTTTCTGACGGTCGAGAAATGAACCTGTTTAA
Organism: Limnanthes douglasii subsp. nivea; assembly: GCA_036936605.1. Taxonomy (NCBI): domain Eukaryota; kingdom Viridiplantae; phylum Streptophyta; class Magnoliopsida; order Brassicales; family Limnanthaceae; genus Limnanthes; species Limnanthes douglasii. The sequence goes on from JAUPFV010000001.1 coordinate 270,265,422, forward strand.
TTGTGTGAGCCTTACCGTCAGTATTTAGACCTTTTTAAGGTTCTGATGGGGATGTATGGAAGCCAAATCCTCCAACTACATTAGGTTTACTTTTAATTCTATTTCGTTTACCGGATACGCCAAGAATTTTCTAGACATGACTTTGAATGTACACTTCTCCAAATTAAGTTATATATTTACGGTCCTAAAGTTTCGAAAAGTCTCCACCATATCAGAAATATGCCTAGAGCTTTTTGCACCCTTGACAAGCATATCATCGATGTAAACTTCAACATTACTTCCAGAAAAAACCTTTTTGACCAATCGTTGATAAGTCGCCCATGATTTTATAGTCCAAACAACATTACTATGTAGTAATGAAGTCATCGGTTTGTTACGAAAGTTGTACTCTTTTAGTCTGATTGATGCATTTAAATATGGTTGCATCTTGAATAAGTATCCATGAATAACATGATTTTGTTATCTGATGTGGATTCTACTAACTAATCTACGCGAGGCATCTAAATTATTGAAGTCGATACTGAAGAGTTTAAAGAAGGTCCATGGGTGATTATGCGATACGAGGATTTCTTAGTGTCAATATAAGTGAATCTGCTTTGTTTAGGAGCTGGATTTAGAGAGAGAAAGTGAGAGCTCTTAAGTAAAGTAGAGAGAGAAAGTATATTATATTATTCATCTCGGGATTTGTGAAGCGTGTGTGGTCCTTTTATAGTACAATTGCGGACCCCACACGCTTTAACTCCTGTTAATTACATCTTTAGTCCCTATATTTTATGTTCTTCCTAGTCTGGCTGTTTCTTAGATAGCTTATACAATTTAGTCCTTACACAATTTCCTCTCTGCATTTTCTTCATATCATACTTCTTTTTTGCTATTTTCTCCTGTCATGTTTCTTCTTCACACTTTTCTCCTTGTCTTTTATTCTTCCTTATCAGATACACATGAGCTATCTATTATGTTTCTTTAAAAAAATATTAGGCTCATGGTCTACGTGTCATATTGAGAATCTTGAACGTTTCTCACACTGGAAAACCTGTCTACTTCGATAAGAATGTCCGCCGACTTTTTGATAGAGAAATATCTCATTTTTCGTAAGATATGATGCACATTCGAATTAACTGATAGTTTATGGTAGCTTATATCTGCTGGAATGCCAATAACTTCCTTATTTGACCACGCAAAAGCATCCAAGTTTTTTGTCAGGAAGCCCCCCCAACTCATTCTTCAATGACTCTGATTAATTGGTGCAGATTTTTAATTATTTTTTATCCTTAAAGAAATTCACTTGGGCACCCTCTCTAGGCACAACAAAACTAAGGGCCTTTATTGTGTCATCTACTATCTCGACGCAACTAAAGACCCTGAAAATTGATATTCCTCCATATGTATTTTCCCTTTCATATCCTCACTATTGAATTTTTGTCCTACACTTTCTTTGGTGCTAGCGAAGCGAAATAACACTCATTCGTAACATTCTGGTTGCTCTGAACAAATCCCAACATATACTATATCACGTATTTTAGGAATTTATGCACGATTGAGGCTATTGCATGCATTCGTTTTAGCCAAGATTTCCCGAAAATCATAGTGTAAGATGTCAGATGATCCACTACCATGAAGATTACTCTGACAATTTTTATAAAGTTAACATTCCGCAAATCACATATGTTTTGGACTCTCCGGTTACTATACAGCTCATCCCGGTGAACCCAAGAACAATTTGGTCCAAGCAGTATATGATATGGGGACTCTTCATATAATCATAGGATCATTTAAACAAGATGTTGGCCAAGATGTTTGTGTCAATGAAGTATTAATCAATACGGTATCCTAATGAGTTACTACAACGCCCCACGAATCTTCGTTTAAAAAATGATAGGCGGATAAGATACTTGTCTAACGTGCAGAAAATATCTTCCTTATAGATGTGCTTCAATGCCCTTAGAGTTTCTCTTTCGAGATGAGGTGGTGATTCCGAAAGTATTATCCCGAACAATAGTAAAGCGTCTCATATTGTTACTTAAACAATCTCCTCGCGATATAACCACAACCACATGATGCTCTAAGTCTGAGTCGAGATACTCTCCTCCAAATATGTCTTGTATCAGTTGCCTCCTGACTTATACTAATCGTGTTACTATTTTATTTTATTAGGATGGACACTTAGGTCTCTAAGCCACCTTCCCCAACAAACCAATTATATACCCATCATATTGTTTCTATGTGATTATCCTTTCCATACTAAAGTAGTTTATTGTTGTCAATTAAGTAAGAAAAATGCAATCATTGGCCCAATGACCGATTTTGTTATGGTACTTGCAATGCTTTTTATTCATGTCCTCTTGAGATTTGGTAATCAGAGAAATCCTGGAATGGACTTGGCCTTAAGTTTTTTGGTAAATTTGTGCTAGACTTTCCGTCAACTTGGTGTGGTTATCGGGCCTTAATCATTTATTACTCTGTCTGTCATGTCCAAGTGGCACTTCATGGAGGTGATACATGTGGTTTCCTAGGGGTCTGGACTCGAATTCGATCGTTTTTGTACCAAGACTTCAGAGGGTGAGGGGAGGGTATACCAAACCTACCACCACTGGACCATCTATGGCACCACCAAGTGGGGTTGAGGTGGTCACATGACCTGAAAGCTGTTATTTTTTCTCCAAGACTTATCTGGAACCAAGCGTAGATGCATCGTCTCTTCTATACATATTTAGGTCTCAATTTGAGCCAAATCGTCGTGAAAGTACTTCCTTATGAATTCTTCGATGAGGTTTGTCTCCTAGATGAGCATCTCTATATACGAGGAAATTTCCACCTCCTCTCAACAATCATCAATGTTGATCTTAGTGTACACGAAACATTATGTGTAGTCCATCAAATGTTCCCCGTATATTTATTTTCTACGTATTATATGGTCCCCAAGACCTTTGGTCATTTTCCCCTCACAAATTGATGTCAAAATAAAGTCCACAAATGATTGACTCTTGTTATCGACCTCGAGGTCAACTAATTAACCATGTTAAGACGTTCCCTTTGAAATTCATCGAGAATACTTGATACTACAATCATTCATCCTCCACAAATCTTATCATCACGTACATAAACTGCTCTATGTGGTGCTCTGGGTCACCAGTCCCATCCTTATCCATTTTATGAACGTAAAACTTTTAGTAGCAGTTTGATCATCATAATCTTTGAGATCAAATAATATATATTCTATATATACCTCTGGATATTGAAAGGGTCGTTCAACCTATCATCCAGAGCTAAACACGGGTTTACACGATCGAGGGCCTCCACATTAAATAATGGTGCTTAATTGTCATAGACAAGCCCTGCCTCGGGAACGCCTATTGACGCTAAGTAAGATTATTCCCCTGAGGGTCGACTCCAACCACTAGGATAGACGAGGTTAGCCTGATATTGACCACTAAAAATCAGGTGTCGAAATGCTTGTTGAGGTGTTGGTTCACAATGGCCATGCTCGGCAACAACAATAGTTGATCACACGTCTTACATGACTTCTATTTGGTCCACCTTGAGATATCTTAGTGGATTAATTCAGTGCTCTGTCTCACACCTTTTCCCCAAATAATACATGTGTTACGTGCCCAAAGTATTTTTAAATAAATAACAAATAATATTTAGATATTTCTAGACATAATCCAATGATGGAGCGCACGTGTGCCTTATGAAAGTCTTTACCTTTTGAATCGATCACTCCAATTGGAATAACATTAGATAAGGCAATAAATTTATTTTTCTTACTAAGTTAACAAATGAAAGAACATAAAAGAAAGAAAAAGTCATAACAAAACTAGCTAAGTGATATTTTTTATTACCATGATGTCGAGACAAATGAAATTTTACAAGCAAAAACTCATACAAAGTAAATTAAATGGTGAATAAGAACAAAGATTTTGCTCTATTCATTGAAGAGAAAATCAAAGAAGAGGTGAGAAAAGAGACATATAGTTTCCAACCTCTTGCTTTAGCCATTCCGCTTATGGACTTCTAACTGATGAGTCCGAAAATATTTGTCACTCACTGTAGGAACCGGACAGGGGAAATTCGGACAAAAGCCACCCACTGAACCATCCGAACTGGACAAAAGTACTAAAAACTAATCACCTTTTGACTAAGCTAATTGCTAATCTGCTTAATAAACTAATGGTTTTTTGAATTCGACCTAGTTTCATAAGTTTGACCTGAAAGCCCATATGACCCACAATTAAGGGTATAAATACCCAACCACTTTCATTAATGAGGGTAATGAACATTTAACACAACCAGGAAGCTTAAATCTCTCACTACAAAACACCCAAACATTTAATACCTTTGAAACACCACAAAACATTTGACCAAATTACCCTCAGTCGAAAATAATGCACACCACTAACAACTAGAAAATTAGCGGACTTAGATTATATATGACGACGACAAAGAACAGGATGCTAAGAAAGTATGTGATATGTACACTCGTTTTGGAGCAAAATAGATAAAATCGGTCTAGTAAAATAAATTCAAAATTACAGATTGTAATACGGGTCTGGTCCAAAAAAATAATAGATGCGAAATCAAAATAGCAACTTGGAGCACTTACTGTAAAAGAAAACATAAAATAGAAGAATAGCTCAACTTTAACTTTGGACAACTATGACAAGCACTTGACCTACGGTTCAACTACAACGACAATTCCATCTTCAACTACGGTTACAGGCATTCAACATATTTTACTCACCACTACCAAACTTGAGTCTTTTAATTTTTATTACCTCTATTTTTTAATAAAAGATTAAATATATATTAGGCATACAAGCCGAGCACCAATGTTCGGTAAGCTTACGAGGCCAATAGCTAATATCCATGAGGTTTACGAGCCAAACTTGAAATGAATACTAGGCTTCCGAGCCAGTATATTTCCTAATATAAAATAACATAAAACCCATAACTTTCTTAGAGTGATGGATATCAATCAGCATACTTGCGTTTTGACACCCAACAAAAAAGAAGCTTTAGTCATGCATCAAGAAATAATTTTCAACTGTATTAAATTTAGATGACAAAAATCTCGGCCAATCAAGCCATCAACATCAAAATTAATTAAATGATAGATCCAACAAATTTGTTAGTCTTTCCTTTATCATTCCAAAAGATTTGAAGGCTACCATCCTATATCTAGAAGCAATCTGAAGTAAATTTGAATTCTTTTCGATATGGCAGACTACTACCTATCAGCTATACTATTTTTACATTTATAAAATCAAACGTATTTGTTTTATAAATGGTTTACCGACGAGGGTTTTAAACAAAGCAGGAACAAGGTCAATACAAAATCAATCTGAAAATACATCCAAGGTTTGTTTGGCTAGAGAACACTGAGCTCATCAAAGTAAAACACCAACGTATCTCATAACTTTTAAGAGACATCCGACTTCAAAAAATATTTATATGATCCAGATTTGGCTAAAGAACTTGGTAGGTCCCCCATGTTTTTCAATTGTCTCACGTCAGCCCCATTTCTTTACCTCTATAATAAATATCCCCTATATTTTCAAAAATGCAACAAACAGATCCTTTTTTGAAAATGTGAAGGGCATGCTTATTATAAAAATGATCTGTTTGTTTCATTTTTGAAAACGTGAATGACCTGTTTATTACAAAAAAAAGATTGACTTGAGACAATTGGAAAACATGGAGGACCTGCCATGTTTTTACCCTCGGCATTTGATAATATTAAAAAACAAATATAGCAAATGTCTCGGATATTGCAAAGTAACACAAGATTATAGTCATTCTTTAACACTTTCGTACATGGGCTATTGATAAGGACAAAATTCGTCTAATAGCAATAACCGTTATGATTAAAGCCCATTGGACTGGGACTTGGTGATAAAAAAAATTATTGCCAGAAAAAATTAAGTCGTTTGATAATACGTTTAGATCATACAAGAAAGTTTAATGTTAATCTTTAATACATTAATACATATATTGATACTCTTTACTTTTACAATAGACATTGTATTGCTATAAATAAATATTATTCTAATAAATAAAAGATATTTTATTTTGTGCAATTATTTATTTTGCGTTCTTTTCGTTTTGTTTACCAAATTCTAAATTTTAAGATATAATCTAACATAATATTAGTTTTCATTCAAATATACTTACTTTTACATAAACTATAAAGTAGATCAGGTAGGATAAGATCTGAGGTACGACAGGTTGAGGAGAAAAATGAGCTAGAAAATTAATCTGATCAATCGTATACAAGCATCAGTTTTGAAACGATCGAAAGAAAGCACATTTTAATTCTGATAAGAACATCAAACTCCGCCAAAAGAAAAGAAAGATAAACATAAGTATATCACATCTAGTGATGGTGAATTTGATAGTTCAGAATCTGAGGAGGGAACATTGAAGCAAAAGAGGTATCAGGAATCGTCAAAATGATAAAGAAGTCGGCATCAAAAATTGTGTAAGGAATATAAACCAAAAGGAGACAATGAACCTCGTTATATGAGGGAAACTGAATGGTGTGAAGGGAATACATCCAACCAATGCATATATATAACTGATCAGAATTTGTATGTTACTATGGGAATAAAAGGAGATGACCACTACGTCTGAGGAGTAGACTGGAGAAATTATCCTTGAACAGCTGAGATTATGTCCATTACTCTTCCGAAGTATTTTGATATTTCCAAAGTCGTAACATTTGATGGGATGCAAAATATTGATGATCACATTAAATAATTTAAGAACTATATGGTAAAATTCAAAGATGATGATAGACTGGTATGCATACCTTTTTCTAGGACTTGTAAGGACACTGCATTGAAGTGGTATAATAGGATTCCAAGAGAAACTCTTACCAACTTCAGGGACTTTTATACAGCTTTCCGACGACATTTTGTTGGAAACAAAAAGATGCTTGCAAATGAATATACAATAATATAATGTAAGCAAGCTATGGGAGAGAAATTGAAAGATTATACAAAGGTTTTTGTGTTAACAAAAGCAGGGTTGGATAATTGTGAAGAGTTTGTTGTTATATCTGTGTTTTGAAAAGGGTTGTTACCATGAGATTTGGCAAATGAAACGACAAAAATGAGAGCATTAACTTTTGGGGCTTTAATGGCTCAAATGAAAGATCGTATTAAACAAAAAGAGTCCACAAGAGTTAAGATGGACCTGATTTTGTACAAAAAAAAAATCCAGGGCAATGATTTACTAATCCAAGTTATCACGCACATTCACGTCCGATAAAAAATAACAATTTACCTCATTGAACATGAGGGGTTCCTTTTCTAGTCACAACAAAACATAAACATTATAGGCCAAATCCAAATCAATGGATAAAGCTAGATTATTATGCTGGCTTGACTGAGAATGTTGTTGTTATTTACGAAAAATCTAAAAATCATGTAAGCTTTAAAAAGCCAGCTTTAATAAATAGACCAAGAGAAGAGCGCAATAACAGATTTTGCAAGTATCACAATGATACTGGGCATGACATTGCTGATTATATAACTTTAAATAAGGAGGTACAAGTTTTAATAGAGAATGGAAAATTAGTTGCTTTTGTTAAATGGAAAAGTAATAGATCAAAAGCTCTAACATCAACACAACAAGCTGTTAATCCAAATTTGAAGCATGAAAGTGCACTGATGATTCTATATACTAAATGTGATGAGTTTGATACAGCTTCAAAATATATGGACACAATCCAATTCGATTAATCACACTAGTTATGGATGAACTAGTAGAGCAAGGACGAAATCAAATCTTATGTGGATATTTTAAATCTTTAGCAATCTTTGGGGGAAATTCTATATCTGGTAAAACTAATAGTTTTAGGAAAAGACACGTTGTCAGTTTAGCAACTCAGGTAAAAAAAAGATGTCTACTCACTTATAAGGAAAACATGATACTTTTTTTATTTTGTTCGATGAGGATGATTTGAATGGAATAACTGGTACTCATGAGGATACAGTGATTATAGGGTGCATATATATCTGGAAATAAAACTCGACGTGTTCTGATAGATACAGGGAGTTCTGCAAATGTGTTATTCAAGTCTACGTATGATATGATCCGTAATCCACCTCGAATTTGTCGGTCTTATCCTACTATAACTAGATTTACAGGGGTAACAGCTCGGGTAATTGGTGAATTTGAAGGTGAAGTGTGTTTGGTAAAAATCCCTTTTAAAAAGAAAGTTCAAGTCTTGTTCATGGTGGTTGAATGTCCAACCTGCTACAATGCTATTTTTAGGAGATCTTAGCTTTCAAGAAACTGTTGTGTCTACTGTTCATCAATGCTTGAAATATATAATTGTAGATCGTGTTGGAATGGTTTGAAGTGACCAAAAAGTGGCTAGAGAAAGTTATGCAACAACACTTCGGGTTTGAGGTTCTAATTCTGAGGATCAGATGGCTGAATAATAACTAAGGGGGTTAACCTCAGATGAAGAGGGAATAGATAATCTGAGGGAGACCCTGAGTTATTTAATAGTGAGTGAGGATATTGAAGAGTATATTTTTTCCAAATGGGAAGACTTTGCGAATAGGAACATTGTTTTCTCCTACTTTGCGTTATCAGTTGTTACAATTTTATTTTTGATAATTTGGATGTTTTCGTTTGGAAAACAAATGATGTAATAGGAGTTCAATATGAGATTATATGTCACAAAATAACTATAAATCTGAGGATACAACCTGTTATTCAAAAAAGACTTGCCTTTTCTATAGAAAAGTCATAGGTTATTGTGGAAGAGGTGGATTTTCTCTCTCAAGTCGGACATATTCGGGAGGCATAATATCCTTTATGGACTGCAACACCAGTACTAGTAAAAAATAAAAATGGAAATTGGCCAATGTGTTGATAAGGATAAATGCCTTAACAAATTACCTAAATCATTCTGATATGAAAATAGGGAAAAGAGACGAAATATCAAGAGAAATTAAAGGAAAAATTGTAATTGTATTATTGTATATACTTTGAGATACTTTACAAATGGAGCTCGGCTCCTATTTATAGGCCATTGTACGTGATATTTAGTCTCCCTTATTTATTTCCTACTAATTACATAAACATTTTTATTTATTTATTTATATTCGTTATAGAATATAAATAATAAATATACAATAATAAAGCATAATTAAATTATAAATAAATTGTATTTTTATTCGGATATACAGAATATTGCCTTATCATGTGTGTTGACTTCACAGATTTGAATCGAGCATGATCTAAGTATCCATTCCATGTCCCTCGAATAGATCAATTGATTATAATCATATTCAAATGGATCCAAAAGATCAGGAAAGTACTACATTCATCATTGATCGATGACTACATTGTTATAGAGTCATGCCATTTGGGTTAAAGAATGTTGGAGCGACATATCAAAGGTTGGTGAATAAGGTTTTTTTTACTTAAATTGGAAATAATATAAAGGTATACATTGATGATATATTGGTTCAAAGCCCGATAGTGTGAACACCTGAAATATTTAGAAGAGATCTTTCTAAATTTAAGGGCTATTCGTTTGAAGCTAAATCTTTAAAATGTATTTGGTATCTGATCAGGACAATTTCTAGGGTGTATCATTAGTGAAAAAGGGATATACGCTGATCCTGAACAATTGAAGGCTTTGGTTTTGATGACATCGCCTCGAACTATAAAGGAGGTGCTAATCTTGACAAGAAGGTTAGCTGTTCTAAATTGATTTATTTCAAGATTTTCAGACAAGTTTTTTCCTTTTTTCCAAGTTTTACGAAGACCCATGGAGTTCATGTGGACACCAGATTATGAAGGAACTCTTTCGAAGACTAAAGAACTTTTGTTGTTACCAAAGATCTTGTTTAAGGCTCGAACTGGAGAGCATATGTTTTTATATATAGTAGTGTCTGATTTTGTTGCGAGCGCTGTTTTGATATGTGAAGATAAGAGAGTATTAAATCCAGTCAATTATGTTAACAAAAATTTGTTGGCATCAAAGAAAATTTATTTGAAGCTTGAAAAAATGGATTTGGTTTTAGTGGTGGCTGATAGGAAGATGCGTCCTTGTTTTCAAGCTCACACCATTACGGTTCAGACTTCTTTCCCCCTAAAATATGTGTTACATCGTCCAGATATTTCTGGTAGAATGACCACATGGTCAGTAGAATTAGGAGATTTTGATATAACTTTTGCTCCTCGAACGACTATCGAAGCTCAAGCTTTAGCTGATTTTCTGGTTGAATTTCATTAGAGTATAATAGATGAGGGGATAAATAAAGAGGGCTTACTATAAACTTTGACGTGGGTGGTTCGAACTGATGGTGGTTCAAGCATATTGGGATTTATTACATGGGTTTAATTCGTTACTAATTCTGGGGAGGCAATGTACCAGGCTATTCGGTTTGGTTTTCATGCATCGAATAATGAGGTTGAGTATGAGGTTGTGTTAGCTGGTTTAAGGATTGTAGATATTTGTGGAACGATAATAGTTCGTTTGGAAACAAACTCACAACTAGTGGCAAATCACATGGAAGACATATTCGAGGCTAAGAAAGATCATTTAATTTTATATCTATACGAGCTTTGAAATTTGACTTTTTTGTTTGACAAAGTGGTTGTAAATCATATTAACTGATGAGATAATACAGTTGCTGATTCTTTGGAAAAAAAATTCTTAGATCGAGGAATATCCATGGATACTACTACAGGAGAGCCCTTATATTTTAACACGATCAGGACAATATAAATATGTTGAGTAAGTATTTGTTACTCTAGACATAATTCAAAGTGATTGGAGATATGATATCCTTAATTTCTTACTAAGAGGTATGTTACCTCAAGATACACAGCTGACTAAAAACTTACGGTACAAGGCCCATGGTTATGTTGTATTATATGGAGTCTTATACAAAAAGTCTTTAAGCAGACCATTACTGCGTTGTTTGGGTAAACAAGAATCTTAGGAGATTTTATATAAGTTGCATGATGGTGAAGGTTCAGCTCATTGTGGGTTGCAGTCTTTGACGTGACGGGTTTTGTTGGAGGGTTATTATTGGCATTCAATTATGATTGATGGTAAAGTTTTAGTTCGAGGTTGTGATACTTGTAAACGTTTTGCCAATTCTATTTATAAACCAATAATTCCACTTATGTCTATTTCTGAAGCTATTCCTTTTGACAGATGGGGAATAGACTTGGTAGGACCATTGCTTATGGTCTCTAAAGGACGCCAAATGACCATTATGACGGTGGATTACTTTTCGAAGTGGGTTGAGGCTGAATCATTATCTGGTACAAAAGCCATAGATGTTATTAAATTCATCGTGAATAATATTTGTTGTCGCTTTGTAGTTCTTCGGATAATCACTATAGGTAATAGTCCTCAATTCAATAAAAAGAAATAACTTGTTTTTGCGCTTCGAGAGGTATTACACAATGTTTTTCTACACCTTTTCATCCCCAAGCAAACTAGGCTTGAAGAAAAATTTAAAAGATGTTGCAGGGAAATATGCCTAGTTATTTGCAAGAGTGCTATGGGTTTATCGTACAACTCCTAGAGAGGTTACTTATGAAACTCTTTTTGCCTTGGTATATGGCATGAGTATTATTAGCCCTGCATAATCTACTTTACCTTCTTATAAAGCACTTCATTATTCTGAAGAGCTAAATAAAGAGGCAAAAAGAACATACGTAGACTTGATCGAAGAGAAAAAAGTTAGGGCACATTTGAATATGACTCATTATCAAACTCTGATGAGGAGTCGTTATAATTCAAAGGTGAGAATGAGGGATTTTAAAGTAGGTGACAAAGTTTTGAGGAAATTATTCCTTCATACAAAGGACAAACGACTTGGTAAAATGACCCTAAATTGGGAAGGCCTTTATGAGGTAATAAAGCGAATAAATCCGGATACATATCGTCTTTGTGATGAGCATGACAGATACTTCAAGATCCATGGAATAATGAACATTTAAAGCTATATTGGGAGTAATTTTTTCTTTTGATACTTTTTGAATAATTGACATACTCTATATTCTAGGATATTAATAAAATTCTTTTTTAGAAAATGGTTGTTTTAAATACAAGTATTTATATTATCTTGGTAACTGGTCAAAGATTGATCAACTTTAAAGCTGTTGACCAAAAGTAACTAATTATATTCGAGGTGTTAACATTCTCTAAACGCACTGGTTGTATTCGAAGTGCTAAGGTTCTCTAAACACACTAGTTGTATTTTGATAAGGAATAATAAAAGACAAGGAGAAAAGTGTGAAGAAGAAACATGACAGGAGAAAATAGCAAAGAAGAAGTATGATAGGAAGAAAATGCAGAGAGGAAATTGTGTAAGGACTAAATTGTATAAGCTATCTAAGAAACAGCCAGACTAGGAAGAAAATAAAATGTAGGGACTAAAGATGTAATTAACAGGAGTTAAAGCGTGTGGGGTCCGCAATTATACTATAAAAGGACCACACACGCTTCACAAATCCCGAGATGAATAATATAATATACTTTCTCTCTCTACTTTACTTAAGAGCTCTCACTTTCTCTCTCTAAATCCAGCTCCTAAACAAAGCAGATTCACTTATATTGACACTAATAAATCCTCGTATCGCATAATCACCCCTGGACCTTCTTTATACTCTTCAGTGGCGCCGTTTGTGGGAAGCGAAGATCGCTCTGACGACAATCGCTTCCTGGAAATAATTCATATTCCGAGGAGAACTATGGAAGACCAAGGGGACGATTTGGTTAATAATTGCGAGGAGAACCTGGTAGGAGATGACTACCGGAACGATATGGAGTACGAAGGACTAGGGGGGCAGCGAGTCGGGAACGACTTCGACGACTCAGATCTGTTGGCTCAAAGGAATGAATTGCTGCTAGAGATCGAAAGATTGAAAGCAGAAAAGGACGTCGTACAGGAGAATCTTCGATCCGAGATCAGGAGGGAGCCAGTTAGCGACAAGGAGGATCGCGAAACTGAAATACGTCCCAAGAAAAGAGAAGACAGATACCGGGGACGCGAGGGGAGGTCGCCGAGGAGAAGAGAGATGCGACATGTGGATTCGGCTGACTCAAGTGATTACTCTCGATATAGCTCCTCAGATTCATCCCCACGAAAATACCACAGAAAGAAAAAACGTGATCGTAGACACACCGATTTCCGAAGAGGAAGAAGCTCGGAGAGGAAATCTTCGAGGGAAAATGGTCACCATGCTCGAGGTGGCGATCGGTCTTATGGACAGGAAAAGTACCCTGATAGGAAAGAGGATATGGGCCCGCGAACTTCGGAGTGGCAGCACCAGTATACTTTACCATCCGAGGAGGGTTTGTACTTTCCGAAAAATGACAACTTAAGATCCGATGTTTATCGCGCGGGTCATAATTGGAGGGCCTCCCCTCTGTCCCCGGACATTTTGGTGGGAAACCTTCCGAAGCATTTTGATATTTCGAAGCTAGAAAAATTCGATGGGACACAAGACCCGGATAATCACATCGAACAATTCAAGAACTTTATGATCAATTTTGACGACGATGATAAGTTGCTTTGCAGAGCGTTTTCTCAGACCTTCAAGGGAGTAGCTTCTAAGTGGTACAACAGGCTTCCGTAGGGCTCGATAAAGAATTTTGATATGTTAAGGAACATCTTCAGACAACACTTTGTGGGGAGCAAGAAGTTCAGAGCTAACAGAGACACGATTATCTATTATCGACAGAAGGTGGGGGAGAGCCTGAAAAATTACACTAATCGTTTTGTTAAAACGAAAACAGACATGGAATATTGTAAGGATTCGGTGGCGCTTGTAGCTTTCAGGATGGGCCTGCTCCCCGGATTGTTGAAGGATACGGTGGCGGAGAGCCAGGCAATGACTTTTGGAGCGTTATTAGATCAGGTTGAGAAGAGGATCCTGGTGGAAGAGACTCAGGCCTCAGAGAAAGGATCGGGGGATCAGCTGGATCAGAATCAATTTCAAAGATCCGAGTCGAGTAACCAGGGCCCTCGTTCTAATGTTCAGGCTAAAAATACGGGTCAATATCCACCGAGGCAGAAACAAACCCGCAGTACTATGGCAACCAGCAAAATTACAATCGAGGAGCGAGACCTATGTCGAATAAGTGGGTTCGACCCGACTATTTCGCGGAGTTGACAGAAAGTGTTGCTGCAATATTCGACAAGGCAAAATCTACAGTACCGTTCAGGAAGCCTTTTCCCATACAGACTCCGAGGGAAAGCAGAAGTGTCAATAAATATTGCAAATATCATGAGGATATTGGGCACGACACCAAGGATTGCATAGCTTTGAAAAAATAAGTGCAAGCCCTGATCGAGAATGGAATGTTATTGGAGTTCGTCAAAAAGCACTCCCAAAAAATTACCGTGGTAAAAGCTGTCTCAAAGAACACTGACACAGCCATGGTGATTTCCGAAGGGGTCGACGACTTTGACATTGAGCAAGAGTATTTAGATCCCAAGGAGGGGAGGAACAATGTAAATTTGGTGGAAGAAGTTATTCCGAAGGGGAGAGTGGATAGCCTCTGTGCGTTTTTTGATTCCTTGGCAATTTTTGGGGGAGACACTATTGCGGGAAATTCCAACAGCTCCCGAAAAAGGCACATGGTCAACCTGACTACCCAGATCGAAGCAGGGGTGTCAGCGCAGATGCATCGATCGTCTTCCCCCTTTATTTGTTTTGATGATGATGATATGCGAAATATTGCAGGCCCCCATGAGGATGCAGTAGTGATCGCTGTAGGCATCGCTGGTGATCAAATTCAGAAGATACTCATCGATACAGGGAGCTCCGCGAATATATTGTTTATGAGCACTTACCGAAGAATTTCTGACCCACCAGTTATCCGAAGATCCGACAGGACTATAGTTGGCTTTACTGGCGCTACAACAATGGTGGTTGGAGAATTTCAGTGTGTGGTCGAATTGGGCCGTGGACCATTCAAGAAAGAGGTGGAAGTACTATTTATTGTCGTTGACGCGCCGACATCGTATAACGCCATCCTGGGTCGCTCTTGGTTGTCCCGGATGCATGGCGTAATCTCAATGGTGCATCAATGCTTAAAGTACGTGGTTGGGAACAATATTGGGATAATCCGAAGTAGCCAGAAGATGACACGTGAATGTTACCAGATAGCCCTGTCCTCGAAGGGGGTTCGGGGAGGAACTTTAGACAAAGCATAGCAATTAAAGGGGCCTCCCCCCGAAATCATCCCATGCGATGATCCGAGGAAGGCCCCCAGATTTCAGGTCCTAGAAGAAGATTCTACGACACATGAATTTGCGAGTGGCAAATTTTTGAAGATTGGAGTCGACCTTTCTCCAGAGTTTAAGGAGAAGTTAATTGATTTTTTATCTGATAAACTTGATATGTTTGCTTGGTGTGCACATGATGTCACTGGACTGCCGTCGGAAATCATGTGTCATAAACTTGCAATACGACTTGATGTCCGACCCATAGTCCAGAAAAGAAAACCAGTCTCCCCGGAAAAGGCCACGGCTATTTTGTTGGAGGTCGAGAGGTTACTGAGCATAGGCCATATTCGCGAGTCGCATTATCCCGTGTGGGCGTCGAATCCAGTGTTGGTACGTAAGAAGAATGGCAAGTGGAGAATGTGTGTTGATTTCATGGATTTAAACAGAGCTTGTCCTAAAGATCCATTCCCAGTGCCTCGCATTGACCAGTTAGTAGATTCGACCTCCGGAAATCGACTGTTTTCATTTATGGACGCTTACTCAGGATACAACCAAATCCGATTAGCCGCTAATGATGAGGAAAGCACTTATTTTATTACCGGGCGAGGGTTATACTGCTACAAGGTTATGCCGTTCGAATTAAAAAATGCGGGGGCAACTTATCAGCGCCTAGTCAATAAAACCTTTGAGGGGCAGATTGGGCGGAGCATGGAGGCCTATATCGATGATATGCTAGTCAAAAGTGCACGGGACAAAGACCATTTCGCCGACCTAGAAGAGACGTTTTGCAATTTAAGCAGAGTCAATTTAAAACTTAATCCGGAGAAGTGCATTTTCGGGGTGAGGTCGGGAAAGTTTATCGGTTACATGATCAGCGAAAAAGGTATCGAGGCTGATCCAGAAAAGATAAAAGCTCTGATCACAATGACCCCCCCCCCCCCCCCCGGAATATTAAGGAAGTACAAGTTCTGACCGGGAGATTGGCCGCTCTGAATAGATTCATTTCTAGGTCTTCAAATAAATGTGCACCCTTTTTAAGGTATTGCGAAATGCGAGACAGTTTTGTTGGACCGAGGAATGTTCGACCGCTTTTCATCAAATCCAAGAGTATCTGACGTCCCCTGAGGTATTGTCTAAACCATTGGTAGGAGAGACATTAATTATCTATGTAGCAGTATCAGGATGTGCGGTCAGTGTCGTTCTACTCCGCGAAGATGAGTCTCTCCTGAAGCCTGTCTATTATCTCTGTAAGAGTTTGCTGGATGCGGAGAAGCGATATCTCACGTTGGAGAAGGTAGCTCTAGCTTTGGTAACGACGGCTCGAAAGATGAGACCTTACTTCCAGGCCCATCCTATAATTGTTCGGACGACTTTTCCCCTGAAGAGTTTATTACAAATGCCTGATATCTCTGGTAGGATGACTAAATGGTCAGTGGAACTGGGAGACTTTGAATAACATTTGAGTCTCGAACGGCGATAAAGTCCCAAGTTTTAGCTGATTTCCTGGTCGAGTTCCATTCGGATAGAGAGGAAAAAGAAATCCATGACTTTGATGACAAAGCGGAATGGGTGGTACGGACAGATGGGGGGTCGAATATCTCAGGAAGTGGGGCCGGTGTCCAATTGATTTCCCCAAAAGGGGTAGCTATGTTCCAAGCCATTCGTTTCGGTTTTAAGGCTACTAATAACGAAGCTGAGTATGAAGCTGGGCTAGCAGGCTTGCGTTTGGCTCAGATATGTAGGGTTCGAAAGATTAAACTGATCAGCGATTCACAATTGGTGATAAACCAAGCTTTGGGAGAGTCCGAAGCCAGGAAAGATAAGCTGATACAGTATTTGAAGATATTGAAAGAGTTAGCATCCGAGTTTGAGGAAGTCAAGTATGAGAATCTTCGAAGAGAGTTAAATGTTGTCCCAAATTCTCTCGCCTCCGCTTCACGAACGGAAGGATACCCTTGGGTTTTGGTTCGGGAGCGCCCCTCGATCTTGATTGATGAGGAACATACAATAAATATCCCGGAGGAAAGTAATGTGATTACGGATGATTGGAGGTCGGCCATCATCGATTTTGTGGTCCATGATACTTTACCCGCCGAAAAGTACGAGGCTAGGAAAATCAGGTTCAAGTCTCATGGCTATATTTTGCTGGGAGGAGTGCTGTATAAGAAATCTATGAGTCGCCCGTTACTGATGTGTTTGAATAAGCTCGAGTCGCAAATTATCCTGTCTGAACTGCATGATGGTGAAGGTTCTGCCCATTGTGGGTATAAGGCATTAATTCGAAGAGTGTTTCTGGCTGGCTATTATTGGCCTACTGTTGCTGTTGATGCAAAAGATTTGGTAAGACGATGTGAGACATGCCAGCGCTATGCAAATGTAATCCACAAACCTGGGGTGTTACTGGAAAGTGTTTCAGAGGCAGTCCCATTTGACAGATGGGGCATCGATCTAGTTGGGCCCCTACCAATGGCGTCTGGGGGCAGACAGACTATAATCGTAGCGGTCGATTATTTTTCTAAGTGGGTAGAGGCTGAGCCACTAGCAGGAACAAGGGCCAAAGATGTGATCAAGTTTGTCGTGTCTAACATCTGTTGTCGTTTTGGTGTACCATTGCAGATCACAACGGACAACGGACCTCAATTTGATAACAAGGAGTTCCAAAGTTTCTGTGTGTAGAGGGGTATACGATAATGTTTTTCTGCACCATTTCACCCTCAGGCTAATGGGCAAGTGGAGGTGACTAATCGCACGATTCTCGATGGTTTGAAGAAGAACTTGGAAGGGAAAGCGGGAAAATGACCCGACTATTTGCAGGAAGTATTGTGGGCATACCGGACGACTCCGCGAACGGCCACTGCTGTCTCTCCGTTTGCCTTAGTCTATGGAATGGATGTTGTTGTCCCTCTAGAGATTATTTTCCCTCGCATTGTGTAGCGACATATGCCTCCGACACGAATGACCAGAGTAGAGCATTGGCTTTAGACTTGGTTGAAGAAAAGAGACAGCAAGCACAGTTGACATCCCTCCATTATCAAACTCTCATGAGGAGTCGATATGCATCTAAGGTAAAGCACAGAGATTTTAAGGTGGGGGACAAAGTCCTACGTAAAGTTTTCTTGCACACCAAAGATAAGAGTTTGGGAAAGTTGGGACCGAATTGGGAAGACCCCTATGAGGTCACCGAGAAGATAAAACGAGGCACATATCGGTTAAAAGACAAGGAAGGGCGATATCTCCGTCTCCCTTGGAACATTGAGCACTTAAAATTGTATCTTGATTGACAAGCTAGCTAGCGAGTAGTGTTTGTATTTTTTCTTCTTCTTTGTATCTCACAGAACGAAATTTAGCGAGGGCACACTCTTTCCTCCCTTGTTAGGCACAAGAAGGTTTTAATGAGGTTTTTCGATGAACTGCTTAAATACAAATAATTATTTGCCTTAACTATTATTTGGGTCACATAACATGTGCCTCGAATTCTTGTCTCTTCGAATTATTATTTGGGTCACAGTAACATGTGCCTCGAATTCTTGTCTCTTCGAACTATTATTTGGGTCACAATAACATGTGCCTCGAATTCTTGTCTCTTCGAACTATTATTTGGGTCACAGTAACATGTGCCTCGAATTCTTGTCTCTCCAAACTATTATTTGGGTCACAGTAACATGTGCCTCGAATTCTTGTCTCTTTGAATTATTATTTGAGTCACATTTATGTGTGCCTCGAATTATATTTACCTTTATTGTTATTTGGGTCACATTTATGTGTGCCTCGGATTTTATTTATCTTCATTATTATTTGGGTCACATTTATGTGAGCCTCGAATCTTATTTACCTCTATTAATATTTGGGTCACATTAATGTGACTCAAGTTATTGTCTCTGGGAATTATTAGTTGGGTCACAATAATGTGTTCCTCGAATTCTATTTTTCTGACCCATAATTAGTTTGAGTATTTATGTTTGGTTCGAAGGGTTTGTCTCTTCGGATTGTTGTTAAGAACATAACATTTGATGCCTTGGAGTGAACTTATACATAACAATAAAATCGGTTACTTGCTTTACAAAATTAAAGCATGCCTTACAAAATCAGCGCATTACAACATGCCTTAGTCACATTACAAAAAAGAAGCCCTACAGGGCCATACACAAAACATTCACACCTTACACATCTTCCCTCAGTCTGAATATTTCGAGGAGACACTCCCCTCAGCCTCTGAATCTTCACTGTCACTTACTACTATATGGGGAGGACGAAGTTCCGAGGGGACAAGTTTCCAAAAACTCCCCAAGTTACATTCGGGATGCTCAACATAGATTTGGGTAAGTAAACCAGCTTGAGTAGTGGCATCCCGGGCCTTCAACTTACTTGTGCACGCAGCTGTATAAGCATCCACATCTTTATCTTTTTCTTCCTCGACCTTTCTAGGAAAGTTCTCAACCCGTTTTAGTAATTGATCTCGATCCTCTTTCACCTTATTAAAGCTCTCGGTACACTCTGCAAATCCATCACAGGTCAAATGATGCCCTTTATTGTACTCAGCTATCAATAGCTCTTGAGTGTTAGTCTTTTTCTTATACAAATCCCTCTCCTCTTGACAGCACCTCTCCAACATTATCACATAATTTTCGGAGGCACATAAGCTCTCGTATAAGGCATCGGCTTGGCCCTCTATCACCGCGTGTTGCTTCTTGGTCTCCTCAAACTGAGAGACAGCTAACAACGATTTAAACTTATAATGATTTTTGCGCCTCTCAAGGTGTTGCATCTCTTTCCCCCTATTAACTGAGGAATGCAGCAATTTTCGAAGAGACAATGAGAATTCATCGTCTAAAGGAACTTCGAAGGAGCTCGTTGGAGACCCTAATGCTGCAGACTCAAACTCAGAAAACCCACAACCAAGAGTGTCTGGATCAATGTGCAGAGGGGGGTTGCTCCGAGGGATGGGCAGAGGTGCTAACCTTGGGCTATTTTCGAAGGGGACAGGGTGTGAAGCTTCAGTATGAGGTGAGCGTGGTGATTGATGAGAACTTTCCTTGGGTGATGATGAGTCCGAATTCGAAGTGCTCCCCGGAAGGGCAGCCCAATGTAAATCTCTCCGTAAACCGGACAGGATATTTGAACCGGACAGGTGACTTCGAACACTGTGAGCCTAAGGTTGTTCGAACTATGACAAAAGTACTAAAAAACCTAAACACTTCTTGACTAAGCTACCTGTCCACCTGCTTAGAACTCATGGGTCTTTAAACATGACCCGGGTCCATTAAACTTGACCCGAAAGCCCATAAGGGCCCAAATTTCATACTATAAATACCCAACCACCAGCATTAACTATGGGTAAGAAAAATTAACTGCTGCCAAGCTGCTTAATTCTCTCTCCACATTAAAAGCACTTTGAAACACCCTTAAACACCCACACACCACCGTGAAACACCCTCACACCGCCTTAAAACTCCGCTTGAAATTACCAGCCTACCCTCAGGCGACTTTTATCCTCACCAAATTGGCGACCACAGTGGGAGGCGACGGTGCCTGAATCAAGTATTCGAAACCAAGTAAAGAAATTCTGTCCGAATGAATCCGGATAATCCAGAGCTTCCACCAGCTTTGCTCGAAGTGGTGGAAGAGAACGA
This sequence comes from Limnanthes douglasii subsp. nivea, assembly GCA_036936605.1. NCBI lineage: Eukaryota > Viridiplantae > Streptophyta > Magnoliopsida > Brassicales > Limnanthaceae > Limnanthes > Limnanthes douglasii. The sequence continues at coordinate 270,286,270 of JAUPFV010000001.1, forward strand.
TGAGTATACTGTCCAAGAGCGCGACAGGTTAAGACTTGAGATAGAAGCTCTGAGGGCTGAAAAAGCCAAGATGGGCGTGAAAGAGAAATCCAAAGCATCAGCTGCTCACCACACCGATAACCCAAGAGAGCATGGGGTTTCCAAAACTCATGAGAGTACTAAGAAGACGCATGTCAGCTCTAAAAAATCTCACCGGTCCAAGCCTGTGGAGAGTTCTGATTCGAGTTCAGAGTCTTCGGACAGCTCTTCGAACAGTGAGGGAAATGAGAAGTCCTTGTCCTCTAGCAGTGATGAGGGACGAACCAAGAAGAAACAAAAGCAAGTTAAAAAGTATTCCAGAAAAAGAGATCACCATGGAAGAATGAAGAGGCATATTGGAAAAGGGTCATCTCACACCCGGAGGCATGTAGACCGGATGCTGATGGATCCTTTTGCCTTCCATGATGAGCCAGGTATCTTTGCAACTCCTAATGAGGATACCGTGTTCAGTCGTGGAAGGAATTGGAGGCAGTCTCCACTGTCTTCTAAAATCCTGTCGGGAAACCTCCCCAAGAGGTTTGACAGCACCAAGATGGAGAAGTATGATGGTAGTACTGATCCAGACAATCATCTGGAGCAATTCAAGAACTTCATGATGAACTTTGATGATGATGATAAACTACTCTGTAGGGCATTCTCCCAGTCTTTTACGGGGAGTGCTCTGAAATGGTACAACAGCCTGCCTCAGGGTTGTATCAGAGACTTTGATACTTTTTGGGTGGCCTTTCGAAGGCAATTTGTGGGGAGTAAGGAGCTGAAGGGTAATGGAGATACCATAATCCATTGTGCCCAGGAACCAAACGAATCATTAAAAGAGTACATAAGTCGTTTTGTAAACACAAAAAATGGGTTGGCTGATTGCTTTGAACAGGTAGCAATAGCATCCCTGAGACAAGGTTTGAACCCAGGCAACCTGGCCGATTCGGTGACCAGGAAGAAAGCCATGACCTGGGGAGGATTGCTGAACCAAGTTGGCAAGCAAATAAATGTTGATGAAACGAAAAAGACCAGGGTGCACAGACAGATGAGATCCACCCCGGTGGCACCAACTCCAAATCAAAACCAGTCCGGGAACAAAGCAAGAGAAACCGGACAGGGGCATGGAAGGGGAAAAGCTCAGTCTCAACCAGCTGCTCCTGCACAAAGCCAACAGTCTAGAAACAAAAGAGGGCCATGGGTCCAACCGGAGTGGTTTGCAGAGCTCAAAGAAAGTGTGGCAACCATTTTCGATAAAACAAAAGATGAAGTACACTACCGGAGACCGCCAACCTTGCAGTCTCCCAGAGAACATCGAAATAATTCCTTTTGCCAATACCATAATGATATTGGCCATACCATCGATGATTGCATATCGTTGAAACAAGAGGTACAAAACTTGATTGAAAGAGGGAAGTTGGGTGCATACGTTAAAAGGAGAGGAGGCAACAGGCCTGACAACACTCATAGGGTTGGTCCAAGCAACGCTGCCCCGGAGGGGGCTATGGTAATAGTTGAAAGGTTTGATGTGGAGTCTGAGTACTTGGATCCTGATCCAACAAGAAACAGAGTGGGTACTATTGAGGAGCGGTCTAGATCAGTCTCCGGGCTCATTAAATTCTTCGAGTCACTGACAATTTTCGGAGGGGACACTATGACAGCTCCTACTACTTCTTCAAGAAAAAGGCATGTTCATAATTTGGCCTCCCAGCTAGAAGGAGGCATGACATCCTATCAATCTCCAAACTCATTCCCATTCATAGTTTTTGATGAGGATGATTTGAGAGATATTGCTGGCCCTCATGAGGATGCTGTTGTCATAGGAGCATCTATAGGGGGCAATGAGATAAGGCGAATTTTGGTGGATACTGGAAGCTCTGCCAATATCCTTTTTCTAAACACTTACAAGAAAATGAGAAATCCAACTGTGATTCAAAAGTCGGACAGATCAATCGTGGGCTTCACGGGAAGCTCAGCCGATGTGATCGGGGAGTTTGAAGAAGAAGTGTTGTTGGGCAGGGGCCCTTTCAAGAAAATGGTTAGAATACTCTTCATTGTGGTGGATTGTCCCACCTGTTATAATGCTATTCTAGGGAGGTCTTGGCTCTCTAGGATGCATGCATTGGCTTCGATAGTCCATCAGTGTCTAAAGTATGCTGTTCAGGGACAGGTTGGGGTTGTCCGGAGCAGCCAAAAGGTTGCAAGAGAATGCTATGCCACTGCCTTGGCTCCACGAACGCTGGGGGCAGTCCGTATAAACGATCAATAGCAGTTTGAGGGCCTTTCTGGGGGTGAGGGTGAAATTGATGACCCCAGAGAGACCCCCGGAGTGTTAATTCCGATTGAAGAGGTTGAGACACACTGCTTGGAAGAAGGAAAAAGCGTCAAGATAGGGTCCAAAATGCCACCAATACTGAAAGAAGGAATGTTGAAATTCTTGAAAGACCATCAGCATGTTTTTGCTTGGTGCAACGCTGATGTTACTGGAGTTCCATCAGAGGTGATTTCCCATCACCTATCTGTCCGGAGAGATGTGGCACCAGTGGTACAAAAAAGAAGAGCTTTCTCAAAAGAAAAGGCTGATGTCATTGTACAAGAGGTTGACAGACTCACAAAGATGGGGCACATTAAAGAATCTCAGTACCCTTTGTGGACTGCCAATCCTGTCTTGGTAAAAAAGAAGAATGGTAAATGGCGTATGTGCATTGACTTCACAGACCTCAATCGAGCTTGCCCAAAAGACTTGTATCCGGTTCCCCGGATAGATCAGTTAGTAGACTCTACTTCTGGGAACAAGCTACTCTTCTTCATGGATGCCTTCTCCGGGTACAATCAGATCCAGGTGGATCCAAAAGATCAAGAGCATACCACTTTTGTCACTGATAGAGGTTTACACTGCTACAAGGTGATGCCCTTTGGCTTGAAAAATGCTGGGGCTACTTATCAAAGGTTAGTCAATAAGGCATTTGCTGATCAAATTGGAAGAAATATGGAGGTTTACATTGACGATATGATGGTAAAAAGCGTGGATGAGCAGTTGCACTTGTCCGACCTCCAAGAGACTTTTGCCAACTTGGCCAAAGTGAATTTAAAATTAAACCCTGAAAAGTGTGTGTTCGGAGTGCAGTCCGGGAAGTTCTTAGGGTATATCATAAGTGAGCATGGAATACAACCCGACCCGGACCAACTCGATGCTTTGTTCCAAATGGAGCCTCCTCGAAACATTAAAGAAGTACAGCGATTAACGGGGAGGTTGGCAGCTTTGAACAGATTTATCTCCAGGTCTTCGGACAGATGTGCTCCATTCTTTCAAACCCTGAAGGGTGCAAAGGGGTTTGAATGGACACCACAGTGTGATGAGGCATTCAATGAAATCAAGAAGCATCTGTCCTCTCCCAAGACTTTGTTTAAACCATTCGATGGGGAGACTCTTTTTGTATATTTGGCTGTTTCAAGTTGTGCCATCAGTGCTGTGTTAGTAAGGGAGGTTGATGGGTATCCTCACCTAGTGTACTATATCAGCAAAAGCCTGATTGATGTTGAGAGGCGTTACTTGAAACTCGAAAAACTAGCATTGGCCTTGGTAATAGCTGCAAGAAAAATGAGGCCCTACTTCCAGGCTCATCCTATCGTTGTCCGGACCTCTTTCCCTTTAAAGAATGTCCTTCAAAAAGCAGACATTTCGAGCAGAATGACAAAGTAGTCAGTAGAGTTGGGGGACTTCGACATAGACTTCGCTCCCCGGACAGCAGTAAAAGCTCAAGCTGTGGCTGACTTTCTAGTTGAGTTCCATTCTGATAGGGATTCAGAACAACCTGCTGATTCAAAAGACAAAAAAGTGTGGATTGTCCGAACATACGGAGGATCCAGTACCATGGGATCTGGGGCAGGAATATGTCTCACTTCCCCCTACGGGGACAACATGTTCCAAGCTATTTGTTTTGCTTTCAGGGCATCCAATAATGAGTCCGAATACGAGGCAGCTATAGCTGGGTTGAAATTGGCCTACATTTGTGGAGCTAAAAGGGTCAAGCTATTAAGTGATTCCCAGTTGCTAGTCCACCATGCCTTGGGCCTATCAGAAGCTAGAAAAGAACAATTGGTCAAGTATTTACTCCTCCTGAAAAATGAGGCGTTGAAATTTAAAGCTGTTGTCTATGAGCACATCCCCCGGGCAGAGAATGAGCTAGCAGACTCATTGGCAACGATAGCATATACGGAGTCCTACCCATGGATCCATGTGCTCGAAATCCCTTCTATTCAACTCGATAAAGGTGAAAAAGAGGAAGTCTTTGAAATACAAGTAAATCAGCCTCAAGATTGGAGGTCTCCTCTTGTGCAATATCTGTCCGATGGTATCGTACCCTTGAATAAATCACAAGCCAGAACATTGAAGCACAGGGCTCGTGGTTTCCTTATGTTAAGAGAAGTATTATACAAAAGATCCTATAGCAAACCTCTCCTACGTTGTTTAGGGGATCATGAGTTACAAATAGTTCTCTCCGAATTGCATGATGGTGAGGGATCAGCCCATTGTGGATTTAGAGCTTTAACAAGAAGGGTGCTACTCTCCGGATACTATTGGCCATCAATTATGAAAGATGCTAAGGAGCTGGTACGAAGGTGTGACCCATGCCAGAGGTACATCAATGAAATTCATGTACCGGCCATTCCTTTGGAGTCGATCTCTGAGCCCATCCCTTTTGCTCGATGGGGATTGGACTTAGTTGGGCCTCTCCCCCTGGCGTCCGGAGGGCGTAAAACTATAATTGTGGCCATTGACTACTTCTCAAAGTGGGTAGAAGCAGCTCCCTTGGCAGGGACAACATCAAAAGCTGTTATAAAATTCATTCTATCCAACATATGTTGCAGATTTGGTGTCCCCCAGAAAATAGCAACAGACAATGGGCCACAGTTTGATAATAGAGAGATGGAGAGCTTCTGTGCCTCAAGAGGTATTCAGCACTGCTTTTCTTCACCTTTCCACCCTCAAGCCAATGGGCAAGTTGAAGTGGCTAATAGAACGATACTGTCCGGTTTAAAGAAAAACTTAGAAGGGGCTGCTGGGAAGTGGCCTAGTTATCTACAAGAAGTCTTGTGGGCTTACCGAACAACACCTGGGGCTGCAACACAAGAATCCCATTTTGCCTTAGTCTATGGAATGGATGCAGTAGCTCCCATAGAGAAGACACTCCCCACCTTTCGTGTTCATAACTTCTCCGGACAGGCTAATGAGATGACAATTAGAAATCAGCTTGATTTGATCGAAGAAAGACGGGTAAAATCTCATCTTAGAATAGCACACTATCATGGCTTGATGAGAAGCCGGTTTGCTTCTAAAGTTAAAAGAAGGGACTTTCAACCAGGAGATAAAGTATTGAGGAAAGTTTTCTTGCATACCAAGGAAAAGCTCTTCGGAAAGCTGGCCCCAACTTGGGAGGGTCCATATACTGTGGTTGAAAGAATCAAGCCTGGGACATACTGGTTGGAAGACAAAGATGGCAGGGTTTTAACTCACCCTTGGAATATTGAACACCTACGAATATACTTGGAATAAAACTTGTGTAAATATTTACTTGTTTAAACATCCATGTAAATATTTGGGGGCATACCTTCCCCTCTTCGGTGGCGCGGAGAGCTTTCAATAAAACTTGATGCCTTCTTCAATAATTTTCTAAGTTTTTGCAAAATTCTGTTGCTTGTCATACTACCCGGACTGAAAGGTCTAAGGGCTACTTAAATTCTAGCCAGAGAAACTAAACACTCTCACAATACAATAACTCAAAGCTACTTAAATTCTAGCTGTCTAAAGTAAGACAAGTAATAAAAGAAGAAGATGGTTGAGTAATATAAAAGCATTCACTCAACAACTTAAAGTTGTCTTGGCCTTCCAAGGACTTGTTAAGAAAGTTTGGGCACAGTACAAAAATCTGTCCGAATAATACGGACACCATCACAAAAAAGTGCCTTGGCCTTCTAAGGACTTTAGTTCAAACAAAAGATAAACAAAACAAATTATAAATTAAGGTTGAGCCTTTGAAGATGGCTCACCCTCATCTGTTTTCTTGCCCTTGATGTCGCTCTTCTCCTCGACTATCTTCTTACCCTTGGGGTCAATCTCTTCCTCACCTGGACTCTCTCCGGTTTCCTCTTCATCACCAGACGAGGACTCACCGGAGTACCTCTCATCGTCAGCCATGGTCCAGTATGGGAGATCATCGTCATCCACATAGCGCCATAAGTCCCCTAGTCTCCTCTTCGGGAATTTTTCGTGAAACAAGAGGACCATATCAGACTTCACTTTTTCAATCATTAATTCTTCACTCCGTATCATCTCCCTGGCATAAGCATTAATCTTGGCTTTGATTGTGGCCTCTTGATCCCTCACCAAAGCAGCTTTCTCTTCAACAGCCTGAGTCACTGCATTCTCTAAAGCAAGTTTGTCAGTGGTCAGGTTGGTGACAAGCTTCTCCTTTGCTGCAGTTTCTCCTCTTGAGGCTGTCAGGTCCTTCTCTAATTTGGACAGCTTAGCCCGGAGATCTTTTACGGTCTCTTCTAAGGAAGCAACTTTTGTATTACTTTCATCTTGATTCTTCTTTAGCTGATCATTTGCCTCCTTGAGCAAATCAACCTTATTGGCAGCAACTTGGAGGTCTTCGGACAGTTTTTCCTTCTCCGATTTGAGCTCTTTGATGGTGTCCGCTTGACTCCGGACTTGCCTTTCCAGGGTAAGTATTGGTTGCACGTTGCTAAGGATAGAATGGGCTATAATATCCCTCTCACTGGAGACCATAAAAGTTTTACCATTGAAATTAACTGTGTTAGAGCTTCTTGGAGGGACATAGGGCCCTGCAAACTCGTCTCTGGACAGCCCAAGAAAGTATTCACCAAGTCCACCCAGACCGGTGATGTCCATTTCATCTAAGTTGAGCTCCCCCCTCTCAACTTCATCTGTAGTAAACTCCCTTTGAATCTCTCCGTGCAAGTCCATTGGGATCTCTTCAGCCAAGGTTGGGTCAGTAGGAAAAGAGGGCTCCGGGTCCCGGAGAGCAACTTCATCTCCTTGGGAAGACTTCTTCTTCTTGGCCTCCCTGTCAGCGCTCTCACTTGTTTGCTTGCGAGTCCTTTTAGAGGCCCTTGTAGGCTTAGGGAGGTTCACTTTCTGCTTCTCGCTCTCCTGTTCCACCACCTGTAGAAGGGCTGCATCAATCTGAGTCTGTGCCAGTCCTTCTGTATCTGTTGGGGCCTCCTTCTCATCGTCACCTGCTGCCCTCTTGCCTTTCTTCTTCTTGCCCTTCATTTTACTTGGGGCTTTGGCCCGGGCAGGAAGGAAGAGAGTCCCATCCAGTTCGTGAGACCTTCTCAGCACGATATCTTCATCAGGTTGGGTGGAGAACTCCTCCCAAGTTAGGTCTCTTCGACCTGTGGTGTTCCACAGGTGAGACCTTGCTAAGTTCCCAGCAGTGAAGGCTTTATGGAACCGGTTCTCCCAGTTCTCTGCAGCCCAAGCGTTAATTTTGCCACAGGTAGTCTGTCCGGTCTTTAGGTAGTCCCCGAACTCCTTTGGCAGCTCTGTTAAAACGAAAAGAAACTAATTAGCATAAACTTGAAGAAAAGAGAGATTCGAACAGAAGCTTAAAGTAAAAACTTACGATCACTCCTCCATCTGCTTCGAAGAAGGCTAGGATTCTCCTTGGCCTTGATTTTCTTGCCATTCTCCCATGAGCCACTGAAAAATAAGAATTGGCTCCTCCATTTGCTCTCCGACTCCAGGAGATCATCGACAGCTTTAAGATCGTTCCCCATGTTGAAATGGTAAAAGGGGAACTGGTGGTGTTTGCACAAGTTGGCCACAGCTGCAAACTCTTCCATAGGAAGAGGGATTCCAGATAGCCTAGACGCCATAATACATGACATCAAGGTGAACCAGCCATTGGGGCTTAACTGTGATGGGCAGAGTTTGACTAAATGAAAATAGCGCACTATCTCCGGGTCCAGTGGGAACCTGAGTCCCCAGTTGAATAGCTCCGTGAAGAAGAGTATCTCATTCTTTTTGCAATCCATCGGGGTCTCTGGACCGATGGGAATCCTTATTTTTACGTTCTCAGGGATTCCCCACTTTGTGCGCAATCTGCCAGGATTTGAAGTATGGATGAACGCGTACTTGGGTTTCAACAAAGCCAAAAGGTACTTGAACTCCACCTTATGAAAGCATGGCCCCACTCTCCCTTCAAGGCTCTCCGGCATGTCTGGACGCCTCATATACAAGTCCTCTTTGCCCTTCGTGGCAACAACGATAGCAGTTTCAGCCTGTCCGGAGGACTCGGACTCAAATCTAACCTCCTCAGTGGAGTCCTCCATCCTCTCCTCCATAATCGTTAGGGGAGCTTCAGTAGAAATAGTCCGGGGAGGATTGAGGCTTGGCAGAGCTGATCCTCCGGACTGTTGGCTGTCTGAATTTACTTGACTTCTTACCTCAATTTGAGTTTCTGAGGTAGAAGATTCCTTGGGGGGTAACGGGCTGCTGGTTTCTATTCCTGACGGTCTCTCCCGGGGAGCCCTTATAGTTGCCCCAGACCCTGATTCACTATTTTTTGCCCCCGATTTCGAGGGTGTGTTTTTAGAAGGAAGTCCTTTAACCAACCTACTTGGCCTTTTTATGATTAATTTGTCTGGGGAGTGGTCAGAATCAGACCCCATAGCAATAAAAGAGGATTTTTTCCCAACACTTGTGGCAGTGACCCCCGGTTCAACAATAGGGATCGACTCTTGAACTGAAGAGCCAGATACTATGGGGGAGAGTGTTGATTGAAAGAGTTTTTTAGGTTTTGTACCTTTAGAAGAAGATGAACCTCTGTCAGATTCTTCGATTGAAGGGGCTGGTTTCTCAACAGGTGACGCTGGAAGCCCTGCTGCAAGTCTTTTTTCCTTTTCAACTCTTTGAGCTTTCTCCAATTCTGAGAGGTTAAGCCATCCGCCCTTGATCAGTGCTGTTCTTGCTGTGAACATAAAACAGCTAAGGAAATTTTGAAGTTTTAGAGAGATAAAGCTTTGGGTAAAATGGCAGAGTAAAGTTTGAAAGAGATAATGAGATAGTGAAAAGTGAATAGAATTTATAGTAAATGTGAAAAAAGGAGTTGATTCCTAGGAGAATCTGAAAAGTTGGGCAATGATTAAAAGACGGCGCTGATGTCATTAATGACATTTAAAAGAGGTAACTTGTTCGAGAAAGTGGTGCGAATTTCAAGGTGAAAAAACGGCTAAAGTGACCAACCAGGGAGTGACACGTGTCCCATTAACTCTGACAAGAACCGTTTGGAATTCGTAACGTTCGGTCTGTCCGGGTCTGTCCTCAACTCTCTTCGAATTGAAAAACCACTTCCTAAATCGGACTGTTTTTCAGTTCTTTGACAAGGACACTTGTTCAAATACCTAAAAAAGGGGCTCCTGATGAGTCCGAATTCGAAGTGCTCCCCGGAAAGGCAGCCCAATGTAAATCTCTCCGTAAACCGGACAGGATATTTGAACCGGACAGGTGACTTCGAACACTGTGAGCCTAAGGCTGTTCGAACTATGACAAAAGTACTAAAAAACCTAAACACTTCTTGACTAAGCTACCTGTCCACCTGCTTAGAACTCATGGGTCTTTAAACATGACCCGGGTCCATTAAACTTGACCCGAAAGCCCATAAGGGCCCAAATTTCATACTATAAATACCCAACCACCAGCATTAACTATGGGTAAGAAAAATTAACTGCTGCCAAGCTGCTTAATTCTCTCTCCACATTAAAAGCACTTTGAAACACCCTTAAACACCCACACACCACCGTGAAACACCCTCACACCGCCTTAAAACTCCGCTTGAAATTACCAGCCTACCCTCATGCTACTTTTATCCTCACCAGGTGAGTTCCCACCTCTGTCCTCGGGGTCACTTGAAATTTCTCGGATCTCTTTGCCTAGAGCAGCCTCCTGATTGTCATCAGGCGTCTCACCATCCTCGGATAATTCTTGGATGGGTTCGAGGACAGCTTTACCTTTCCTATCTTTTGTCTTAGCCTCCTTTTTCGATGGAAGGATGGCAGCAGGGGGAGGAGGAATGGAGTTCGACGACACACCATTGTTTGGGGGAGGAGGCCCTTCAGGGTTTAGCAGTTGATTCATTGAAACATCTTCTTCTGGAGGCTCCCCGAGATGACTCTGCGAACGAGAGCGTTTGGGCAGATATATCACTATATCTTTTTGGCTCATACGCTCCATCACTTCTCGCTCCGAGGGAGGAGCCATTAATCCTCTCATGCTAATTCGGACGAGGGGATTGAGCCTCCACAACCGACTCCTGGCGAGATTGTTATCTATGAAACAGAGACGAAATCGGTTATCCCAGTGTTCTTTTGCCCACAAGCGAAGTTTGGTGAACACATTCGTGGCACCCTCAATGTAGTCAGAATAGGGCTTCGATATCTCAGTCATAGCTGCAACAAGTGGCCAATATAAAGTCAAGTCACAAACTAAAATTCGATGAAGAATAAATGATTTCGAAGGACATGCACTTACATTTATTCGTCCACATCAGAGACAGCTTGTGAGGATTCAAGGGAGTCGCCTCTGACCCGGTCTCCCAGCAACCGGAGAAGAACACGAACTGCTGCCTCTATTTTTTGTCAGCCTCTAATAGATCTCTTAGGACTTTCTGTCCTCGGTTGAAAGTCAGTGAGTAAAATGGAAAGAAAGGATTCCTGGCCAAACCAGCAAGGCCGATGAGTTGCTCTAACGAAAATTCGTGACCTGAGAGCCTCGAGGCCATGATGCAGGCCATCAGAGTAAACCACATGTTGGGACCAACATGTGAAGGACAAAGGTCTATCTTCGCCAAATATTCGATGAAGAAGGGGTCTAAGGGATACCTTAGCCCCCAGTTCATGATCTCCGTATATACCACCAGCTCGTTGTCCCTCACTGACAAAGGCGTCTCACCTTCCGAGGGAAATCTGATGGTAATATATGAGGGGATGCACCATCGAGTCCTCAGCATAGCCTCTTCGTCTTTTGAAAAATACTTGTATCTGATGTTGGAAAGAGCTACCATATGTTTATTTTCGATGCCCCGAATATTGCGACCAACAATGCTGTCTAGTTCCAAGGGTAGCTCGATATCCCCTTTGGATTTTAGGGCAATCCGACGAGCTTTCTCTTCGGATATTGTTCGGGAAGAGGAGGTTGCATTGCTCGAAGAACCTAAGGCGGGGATTACAGGCACTTTTGGTTCGAGGGACGTTGTGGCAGGTGTTTTTCCTTTGGAATTTAGAGTTTCATTCCGCCTATTTTGCATATCCTCTTCGGTGATGAGCATTTTCGACGGTGAAAACTGAGTCCCATGAATGGTCATAGAGGGAGTAGAAGGCAGACTCGACTCATCTAATTCCCTTCTTTGGGGAGGACTGTTAGAGGTCCGACGAGGGCTAGTAGATATTCGCGGGGGACTAACAGATGTCCGATGAAGACTGGTAGACGTTCGAAGACGGCTAGCATATGTCTGGGATAGATTCTCGATTGCTGTTGGGGAAGAAGGCTCCCGGATGACCAGGGGCGTCTCCTTGGCACGTTTTCGCTCATGCAAGCCTTTCCTATCCTTATGTGATTTCTTTTTCTTGCCAGAAGAGTGTTTGTGCTGCTTGTCTTTACCCATGTTTCCGAGGGGGTTAGAATCACTATGAAGGCTTTGTCGAGCGACTTCGAGGGGAATTATTGCAGTCGACTCTGCTGAGGGAGGCCAGGTGCCAAAGAAAGTGGTAACCGATAGTGGGGGTTGAGGCCTCACGTCTTCTCCGGCAGCAACTCTCTCCTCGAACCTCTTACTGATCAACAACCAATCAGGAATCCGACGGGGTTTGCTCGCCAACTTTCTCTCTCTAGAAATGTTTGAACAAAAGTTGAATTAATGAAGAGAGAAAATTGGTATTTATAGTTGAAGTTGGGCTTTCCTGACAAGACCAGGCCCGTGGACTTTTTTTGGTGTTTGCCTAGGGGCATTATGGACCATATAGGTGTGAATTATCCTGACACCAACCACAGGGGAAGACGCAGAGTTTTCTTAGTCAGAAAATGTCTAGGGAATTGGGAACGTTTTTGAAAAAAAAGATATGCTGACAGATATGGTTGCTTAATGACGTCATGATAAAGATTAATCCTAGCACCCATTTTAGCCTTGGGTTGAATTCATTCAGGGCACTGATACAGTCAAAGACGAGGGGCTTATATGGCTAAAATGGAGCAAGGATTAGGGGGCCTCGGTCATCAGGAGAAATTTGAAGAAAGAAGATCTCCGAGGGGCGATTTATGGCGTCGACAGTTCGAGGCAAGAAAAGAGATCTTCGAGGAGCGATTTATGGCTTCAATAGTTCGAGGCAAATTGTGGAGATTTGAGGAAAGTGTTTGAGGAAGATTTTTTTATTTTTGAGATTCAAGGAAAATGGTTTTTGCCTTTCGAAGGTAACTAGTCGAGGGCATGTAAAGTGAGCAATCAGAGAATTATTCAGTCCCAGTAAAAGAACTTTTACTAGGACTGGGGGGCTACTGATAAGAAAGAATAAAAGACAAGGAACAAAGTGTGAAGAAGAAACATGACAGGAGAAAATAGCAAAGAAGAAGTATGATAGGAAGAAAATACAGAGAGGAAATTGTATAAGGACTAAATTGTATAAGCTATCTAAGAAACAGCCAGACTAGGAAGAAAATAAAATGTAGGGACTAAAGATGTAATTAACATGAGTTAAAACGTGTGGGTTCCACAATTGTACTATAAAAGGACCACACACGCTTCACAAATCCCGAGATGAATAATATAATATACTTTCTCTCTCTACTTTACTTAAGAGCTCTCACTTTCTCTCTCTAAATCCAACTCCTAAACAAAGCAGATTCACTTATATTGACACTAAGAAATCCTCGTATCGCATAATCACCCCTGGACCTTCTTTAAACTCTTCATATTTGAAGTGCCAACGTTCTCTAAACGCACTGTTTGTATTCGATGCGCTAACGTTTTTTAATGCAGTTATTGTATTCAAAGTGATAATGTTCTTTAAACACATTAATTATATTTAAATTGCTACACGTTCTTTAAATGCACTAGTTTTATTTAAGATGTTACAAATTCATTTTTGACATATATTGGAATTTGAGGTGATAATGACTTGTTTATGAAATAAAAAAGTATTCATGATAAGGTAAAAGTTGGCAAATAAATGTGAAAAGAAGAAAGTACTTGTTCGTTGAAGTAAATTTCTGATCTTACAAAAGAATTTATTTGAATGCCAAGTAGTTAAACATTCACAAAAATAAGTCATCGAAAACAAACGATGACTTCATGACAAAAACAATAGTTAATTATTTTATTTGGAGTTCTCTTCAGATGAATTTCATTCTTGATCGGTGCCATCCTTATCTTCTTTAAATTCCATCTCTTCGGAGGAATCAGTTAGTACATGGCCGAAGGCTTCACTAGGAAGATTCTATATGGGGATTAATTCCCAAAATCTTGACAAATTTGCTTTTGGGAATGTTGCATGGAATTTGCAGAGCAAAGATTTGTTTTTTACTCATCTACATTTTTAATTGCAGCAAGGGTGTGTCACCCACATTGAGTTTTGGCAGCTTTTACAACGACTTGTTTTTCTCCTTCGAATGTTTTTTTGTGTGAAGCCATTTCGTCAACCCCCTTTTTATTTTCTTCCTCGCTCTTGTTCAAAGACTCTTTCAGAGAGGAATACTTTTTCTGCTCCTCGGATATCTCATTTGTATTTTTAGTTTTAAGTTCATCCATCTCAGCTTGATGGGAAACCTTTCGCTCTTTTATTTTTTTTATCATGCACATATCATATATGACATTTAAATTGGATGGATCCGTTTATAAATTCCGACATGTCATCTAGGAATATTTGAAATTGTTCAAAAATATGCTTGCCAAATATTTCGCTCATTTGTGTTTCTCATGTAGCTTCTTTCTTCCATCTAACCATATCCTTAGCCATAGCTTCCAAGTGAATTCGAGCAGAGTCAAATTATGTGCACAATGTTTTGGTTGCTGATTCGAGTTTAAAAAATGGTGGCAGTAAACTTCTTCAGATTGGCTCTTCGACATGGATGAACCTCTGATTATTGTAAGGAATGAAAGAATAATATGAGGCAAATTATGGAATGTTTAAGTCCAAAATATCAGACAGAAGAGGAGCAGTAACTTGATGTCCAATATGTTGAAGTTGGTCTTGGATCTGTCGAACTGAGGGATCCATATCGTGGTAAATCTTTTGCAGTTCTTCTGCACCAATAGGTTCTTCAAAATTAAATTTGTCACATCCTCGACCATCTTCAACTGCAACCTCTTCAGCTCCGGAATGAGGCACTTTTGAGGGAGGCACCTCTGAGGGAGCTTCTTCAAAATTCTTTTCTGCCATCTTAGTTGGAGGAGTTTTTGAAGTGTTCTTTACTTTTTCAGGGCATCCGTTTTCTTTCTTTTTGGAGAAGGTTCAACCTCGAATCCTTCTTTAATTTTTGGAAGGCTATCTTTGTTTGTCTTCATTTTGTTTTATTTTTATTTTTTTGGGATCAAATCTGTTGAAGAGCTAGCACTAACAGTACTAATTGTTTTTTTCTTTTTTTGTTTTTTTCGAAGGCAAATGACTTTGAGACATGTTTCGAACTAGGAGAGTGACCTTACCATCACGTGTTATCAATCTCTTTACACCAATCTCTGGGTTGTATGGTTCCATTAAATTTTCTGGGAGATCAGAATCCGGGGAGATCCTTTACAGATGACTATTGATAAAGTTTATGGGCATAAAAGCTAAGTGAAACCCGTTCTCCCATTCATTTTTCTGACAAAGTGTCTAACTTGGCAAATTTATCTTTCATACTCTTATTGCGAGCTTTGTATCTAAACTAAATTTCTGCATACAATAGTAATACATGTAAAAAATTAATATAAGTTATAAAGAGCATAAGAAAATATAGGAGAACTTATTGTTGCTTCTCCAGACAAGATTGAGTCTGAAAGGGTTCTCTTCAAATATTTCTTTCTTATTCTCCTATGCTCCAAATATGAAGACAAACTTCTTCTTCCAGAAGTTGTCGACCTCCATCAGATCATCTATTATTTTAAAATCATCCACAAGTGTTAGATAGTAAAAAGGCGAAATCGGACCTTTGGAAAGACCAATCATGACAATGAAGTCTTTGATACAGAGATAGGTTTGGTGTAGTCTAGAAGCCATGATCACTGACAGAAGCATGAACCATAAACTTTATGTCGCTTGTGTAGGGTAAAGATCCATGAGTTCGAAGTACTCCACTATCATCGGATCCAGTGGGAACTGAAGACCCTAATTGATGATCTCATGATAGACCACCAATTCATCTTTTCCACAATCAATTAGAGTATCTCCTTCTATTGGTATTCGAAACACTATATTGTCTGGAATTTTCCCATTTCTTCTTTAGACGACCGAATTGACCTTCGAGAATTAGTGGTTTTAAATTCACATTGATACATTTTTCAGCGACATGATATATTCGGGGATGAATGGTTTTAAATTCATACTTATATTGACAGGAACATCTTAAGGAGGTTCAACTGACACTTTTTTTCTTCTCTTTTTTCTCTGCTCTCCTGTTTTTTTGAAGTTTCATCTACGGTTTCAGAAGCAACACCACTTTATGCAGCCTCGACATTAGAGTTCATTTCTGTTCTTTTGTTTGAATAAGCTTCTTTTCAGAAGCTTCATCTATTAGTTGAAGAAGGTTTCTTTTGAGGCCAAATTTTTATCTTGAGTATTCGAGGAGTTTGTTGTGACTCCACGTTAGTCTCAACAATATCCCTTGGGGTATTAGATAGTGGTATATAATTGTTTGTAGTATTGTGGGCAGGATTTGGTGAAGTTTTATCAGCTTTGAAGTCTCCCATAGCTACGAATGGTTTCTTTTTAACATGAAGATTCTGAGGGAAATGCGCCTTTGACTGAACTCGAGGAGTCTCTTTGCGTAAAATTCAAGATGGATTTGAGGATGGATGGTGAAGATTTTTCTGATCTTTTGTGAATGAATGCATTTTGTGTTACTTTACGATTATTTTGAAGAGGAACAAATGAGTGGCCATGAAGTGCTGGATACGAATTTTGAGGTGATGATTGTCGAGGAGATTTTGGTAAATGGCTATTAAGATTTGGGTTGGATGAACTCTAAAATACATGAGAACTTTGGTTAGGGTTGAAATTACTATATACAGTGGTATGAGTTACAAAATTTGGAGAATTTTCTATTACTCACGCTACTTTATATTCAGCAGCCCTTTCACGGATGCATAAGTAATCGTAAAAGCTAAAAATGGGTTTTTAGTAGTTGAGGATTTTCTCATAAACTAAGATGAAGATAAATCTTCAAATTGGTTCATAAAATTTGGAGATTAGCCGGATAAGATGAGTTTTCCGGAGAAGGTAGCCAAGAAATTGGGTTTTTCAGATGAAGGTAGCCAAGAAATTAGATGTTCAAGAAACTGAGTTTTCCGAGGGAACTTTACCTACCATGATTTCCGATGATTACTAGTTATTGTTCATTGTTCTTCATAAGAACTAGGGGGCTACTGATAATGATATTAAATATTGAGGGTCTTAATGTAATAATGCTAATGTTATGTATGATAAATTGTATAATTATAAAGTGAAATTTGGACTATTTGTAAATATAGGGGGTTACAATATAATTTACCCATTTATATAACTTCAGTTATAGAAGTCTGACACACCTATAAATAAGGTGTGAGGCGATAAATAAATAACTAGTATTTTGATCAAAAATGAAACTAATATGTAAGTTACTTTCTCTTTTTACAATCTAACTCTCTTTTTTACTTTCTCTTACCAAAAACACAATTCTAACTCAACGTAGACAATTTTGATAGTAAATAAAACCACTTATAATAATTTATGGGACAACTTATAATTGGAGTTGGTTAGCCAAGTGTACGACAATTTAAACATAACATTTGTTTTATTGTCACGTCTTGATGACGTTGTTTAAATGATTCTTAAGCAAATACAAGTTATACTGAATTAATATAATAAGTACATGACTTTATATCCAGAAAATGCTAAACAAAAATTTGGACGGTAATTTAAAAAAATTTAACTTCTAAAAATTGGACTCTTTCACTAATCGATTAAAAGCCCCCAGATTCATTGAGCCAAATTTCGACTCAAAGATGACAAACCCATCTTTAGAAACTAAAACTTCAATAGCACATTAAAATTAACAAAAATATGAATTACACTAATTAATTAGAGACATAGACTTTGAAAAATAGAGCTGCACTAGAAAATATTCATGTTTCAAGATCGAATCTTTTGAAGTTTGGAGACGTTTACATGAATGAGATAATCATGTCTGAAGATTAAAATGAGAACGGCAAAAAGTGATTCAAAGAATTGGAGATTTTCCAAATAAATAAAGACTTACCATCTCTTTGATAAAATGGTTAACGAGATGAGATTTTGATTCTAATCTTATTATTAAGACTTAAATCTGAATAAACAATTAACTTACAAAAGCCACTGATTCAATTTTGTTTTGGTCTTTAATAAATCTTCAATGAATTCTGAATAAGAGAAAGATGTATAAAAAGAACAAGATGATGAAACGTTGAAAGAACCGATCTCATGAGAGGAGATGTCGAAATAAAATAATATTTGTTTGGATGATAAAATAATATTTTCATAAATAATACTGGAATTAATACCATAAAGACTGTGTTTTTATTTTAATAACTGTTAACTATGTGTTTCAGTGTTGTTTGAATGGAGAAATAAATTATAGTTAGATTTATAATGAGTTCAGGTTTCTGTTTTGTTTTAAAAAAACATATTTATGAGTGAAAATTATAGTACCAAACATATGAGATTAGCAAGTCGGTTAGTTCTGATATTAGTAACTCTACCATCCCTCCAAGTTGATAGATTATAGTATTCATCATTACTATCTGTTTCATTCATAAATATCACATCAATAGTCATTACCTACCCAACCCCACTCCATATAAGTCGAACAAAAATTCTAAACTATCGACAATTTTGAAATAAATCTCTGGCTCAAATCAGTCCAAGTTTTGAGTTGATTAACACAAGTTTTTTAAAACTATAAATTTGTAATTTGTAATTTTTGTTATATATAAAAGGGAAAAAATTTAAAAAAACGACCAGTCTCGTATACGGAAAAGCTACAGAGACATTTCGTCGGGTAGTTGGATACTATACTATATGTCCAAGTTCATGTATTACTCTACACCATCTTGTAATAAAGTCCAGGTGTCAAGGTTTGAATGGGTGTTGATTTGACTTTATCAATGGATCTGTACTTTGATTAGTACAGGATAAGTATTTGACACATTGGTTAGGTGCGTTGCGAGTCTATAAGACGGTGATGGAGTCGCAGCTTGAGATAAGAGATTGTGAAAAGAGGAAGTAACACAGCCACAGCCACATTTCTTTTGCTTCAAATACTTTCTCTCTGTCTAGAATTTTGGATTGTACACGCAGGTTTTTATCGAATTAGGCAAGTTTATTTTCATTTTGGAGCTGATCTTTACTTTATGTACTTGATTTTGATTCTGATTAGTAACTTGTTTTATGTTTAATTGTTGTTGATCTTGTAAATTTGTTTTGAGTTTGAGTTTTGGAGTTAGAGAGATTGGTTATAGCTAAGAGTTACTAAATTTATTGATGTTTATATCTTAAGTGGTAGATGAATGAATCATTGATATGATGATGAAGCTAGTTCTGGGTTTGTGGTGGATTCAGTTGCTTCATTTAGATTTTGCTATGGAGAGTCTTACGATTGTGTTACGAAATGATGTGCTATTGATTGATTTCTAGTTCTTATTCTGAGTCCTAATTCCGGATATGTTTAAGTTCATGGTATTTTAAGCTGACTTCCACTGTTATCAATTACGTACAGGCTGTTTTGTTTGGGTCATGGCTAGAGTCTTGGTTCAATCTACCGTCCCTTCTTTAGTTGGTTCTCAGAAACATGGCCCTTCTCAAGAGTCTAAAAAATCAAAAAGGTCTATAAAGATGATGTGTGATTCTCAAGCACCTGCCTTGAGATTGAGAAGTTTTTCAGGGTTGCGAGGTTCAAATGCGTTAGATACAATGGCCAAACCCGGTCAAGATTTTCATTCTAAAGTGGCCCGTGCTATTTCTTCTAGACGAGGAAAGGCTAGCAGGGGTGTAGCTAAGGCGATGTTTGAGCGCTTCACCGAGAAGGCAATTAAAGTCATTATGCTTGCCCAAGAAGAAGCTAGAAGGCTAGGCCATAATTTTGTAGGCACTGAACAAATCCTTTTGGGTCTAATTGGTGAAGGTACTGGTATTGCTGCCAAAGTTCTCAAATCTATGGGAATCAATCTTAAAGATGCCCGTGTGGAGGTAGAGAAGATTATTGGAAGAGGCAGTGGGTTTGTTGCTGTTGAGATTCCATTTACTCCTCGTGCTAAGCGTGTACTGGAGCTCTCACTGGATGAAGCGCGACAGCTTGGTAAAATATTTTGCTTTATGAAGTTTAACATTATGGATGCCTTCTTATAGAAAGCATGCTTTTTATATTGCATTATGCTCTATTGAGGCGTGTGCTTGTGCATTCTTCTAAACTTGTAAAATTGGACCATTCTGTGGATGCTTGGAAAGAAACTTTGTGTTGTTTCTCGTTTAGGAAAGTTAACGGAGTTATCAGTTTAGTTTACATTTGAAAGACCCCTTAATCTGTAATTTGATTTGTTTCAGACTTCTCCCATGTCTTGAATCACTAACTTTAGATGTAGGCTTCACAATCTTTTTGTTTCTAGTCTCCCGCTAGATTTCCCTCATCTCATTTAAATATATTCTTTGAGGTTTCTATTTCATTTTGCTTCACCCACAGATGCGTACTTTGCTATAATATTTTTCGATTACAAATGCGAGCTCCACGATTAATGTTTTATACGTTGCTCGAGCCAATTTATGAACTATTTTTATTTACTACCAGTAATCCTTTTCGTTTGAACATTTCAGGCCATAATTATATTGGATCAGAGCACTTGCTACTTGGGCTGCTTCGTGAAGGTGAAGGTGTGGCTGCTCGTGTACTTGAAAATTTGGGGGCTGACCCTAGTAACATACGCACACAGGTAATATTTTGTGCCTCTAACTTGATTCAGTTTGCTGTTGGGACTTCCTTCAATGGCAATCTTGATGATATGCAAAATATTAATTAAGTTATCTTGTATTGGATTGAAAAGGTTATACGCATGGTTGGTGAAAACAATGAAGTCCCCGCTAGTGTTGGAGGAGGAAGTAGTAACAACAAGATGCCTACTCTTGAAGAATACGGGACTAATTTAACTAAACTAGCCGAGGAGGTAATACCGCTTTCATCTTGTTAACAGGATACATTTTTTCAGGGAGAAGGTGTACTCAGAATTTTTAAAAGCTGCTTATCTGCTTTCAGGGTAAATTGGATCCTGTTGTTGGAAGGCAACCACAAATAGAGCGTGTAACCCAAATTCTGGGGAGGAGAACTAAGAATAATCCT
Source organism: Limnanthes douglasii subsp. nivea (assembly GCA_036936605.1). Classification (NCBI taxonomy): domain Eukaryota; kingdom Viridiplantae; phylum Streptophyta; class Magnoliopsida; order Brassicales; family Limnanthaceae; genus Limnanthes; species Limnanthes douglasii. The sequence continues at coordinate 270,306,899 of JAUPFV010000001.1, forward strand.
TGTCTTATTGGAGAACCCGGAGTCGGGAAAACAGCCATCGCCGAAGGACTGGCTCAGCGTATTGCTAACGGTGATGTTCCTGAAACAATAGAGGGGAAGAAGGTAAGCATATCTTTCTTTCAGTTAATGGTTGAGACTTAGTTCCCTATTTTGCTGAAATTTGGATTATTTAAGAATAGGTAGGCATTTGTTGAAGTTTATTTAGAATCCATGAAGGAAAAATGGAGCATGCTATATTGTTTGTAACTTCACATTAAATTTCAAATATTAACTGTAGTTGGTTTACGGACATGAGATGATATTTACATGAAATCTAATATCTAGGTTCAGTGGTTAAGAAAAGAAGCTCCATTTAGCTTGGATGCATAGTGGTGTTATCATTATGCTGTTTCTTTGGGTTTTATTTGTATATAGTGCTCGAGTTTCTCTCATTTGCCCGTTACTTGTAATAGTTTTTTTTTTACTTCTTGATCTTGATGTAAATGGGTGTTTTAATGTTTTTGGGTTTAGTCAAGATTATGAGCTATACTGAGCCGATAGTGATTCTCGTAGAAGAATACCATTGTTAATGAGTAGGTCTTATTCCATTAGTTTCATATGTTTCAATTGTCTCTGCTATCCAGGTTATTACCCTTGATATGGGTCTTCTTGTTGCTGGTACAAAATATCGAGGAGAGTTTGAGGAAAGATTGAAAAAACTTATGGAGGAAATCAAACAGAGTGATGAAATAATTCTGTTTATCGATGAGGTACACACCTTAATTGGAGCAGGAGCAGCAGAAGGAGCAATTGATGCTGCAAACATATTAAAGCCCGCCCTTGCTAGAGGTGAATTACAGGTAATTCTATACTCGCATCACGTGCATTGGTGGTGCAAAAGCATTCTATTTTTGCAATAGCAAGAAATTAAATATTGTTAATGGTTTATTATAACTGGGATTTTCTAGATAGGTTGTCTAAAGGGTAAATATGTACCTGTACATAATATTATATTTTTAGGCATTGAGGAATTATTGAACTCTTGTATCTTGATTCTTTCTTTGTTGACCTTGTGTATTGTATTTCTCCTGGGTGACTGAGCAACTCAGAAGGATAAATGTACTTTTTTTTTATATATTGAGTACTTGTGTGATTACGTAGGTCCATTTTCTGTTGTCAAATTCTGCCGACACGGAAATTATGAATATGTCTTGACAATTCTGGTTTTATTTTACTCGGTGCAGTGTATTGGGGCAACAACATTAGATGAATACAGAAAGCACATTGAGAAAGATCCAGCTTTGGAAAGACGATTTCAGCCAGTGAAGGTACCTGAACCAACTGTAGATGAGACTATACAGATTCTGAAGGGGCTACGAGAGCGATATGAGATCCACCACAAGCTACGTTACACCGATGAAGCCCTAGTGGCAGCGGCACAGTTGTCATATCAATACATCAGGTACTTGATCAATCAGATGATTGCCTCTGTTAATGGACGTGCATTCATATCTAAAAGTAGATAATCCTAAAGTATTGTTGAAAATGAAATCCTTATTTCCATTTGTATCAGTCAACTCTTCTAACTTGAACTTTCACTTTCAGTGATCGGTTTCTGCCCGATAAGGCAATTGACTTGGTCGATGAAGCTGGTTCCCGGGTTCGGCTTCGCCATGCACAGGTATGATGTTTTACTGGTTTATCTTCAAGGTGCGTGCAATAATATGCATTTCAGGTTGATGTGACTTAACAAGTATGTTGACGCAGATTCCAGAGGAGGCTAAAGAGCTTGAAAAAGAACTCAGACAGATTACAAAGGAGAAAAATGAAGCTGTCCGCGGCCAGGACTTTGAAAAGGTACGGACTGTTGGCTATATATATACCCGGCACATAGCTTTGCATGTTTGGCCTCTAGGAATATCATTCTGTCCTGAAATTGGATGCCCACTTGTCTTGAAGTAGAGTAAAACTGAACTGAACTTTGTACTCATTTTGAATTGAGTAAGAATATAGCGGTATCTTATATTATTAAACTATACAGTTATGGTAGATGGGTGTATTATTATTTTATTTTTAATTACTACTAACTAATTGTGTTGCTGTATGGTATGTAAGTATGCATACAGGTCTCATGGTTTTCTTATTGATTCAGTCATTAGCTGGCACTTTCCTTGATGATCTTAAATTTCTCAACAGGCTGGGACACTTCGTGACCGGGAGATCGAACTTCGAGCAGAGGTAACTGCCATCCAAGCTAAAGGCAAGGAGATGAGTAAAGCTGAAAGTGAGGCACAAGAAGGAGGTCCTGTTGTTACTGAAGTGGACATTCAGCACATTGTCTCTGCGTGGACTGGTATTCCTGTCGACAAGGTTTCTTCTGATGAATCAGAACGTCTACTCAAGATGGAAGAGACCCTTCATAAACGAGTCATTGGCCAAGACGAAGCTGTTAAAGCGATAAGCCGTGCTATACGTCGCGCCCGTGTCGGACTCAAGAACCCTAATCGCCCAATCGCTAGTTTCATATTCTCTGGTCCAACTGGTGTAGGTAAATCAGAACTGGCAAAAACATTAGCTGCTTATTACTTTGGGTCAGAAGAAGCCATGATTCGTCTCGATATGAGTGAGTTTATGGAGAGACACACAGTGTCCAAACTCATTGGTTCACCTCCTGGTTACGTTGGTTACACCGAGGGTGGACAGCTGACTGAAGCAGTCAGGCGTCGTCCTTACACCGTCGTGCTCTTCGACGAAATCGAAAAAGCCCATCCCGATGTCTTCAACATGATGCTTCAAATCCTTGAGGATGGAAGATTAACAGACAGCAAAGGACGGACAGTAGATTTCAAGAACACACTTCTGATAATGACATCTAACGTTGGAAGCAGCGTGATTGAGAAGGGAGGACGCCGTATAGGATTCGACCTCGACTACGACGAAAAGGATAGTAGCTACAACAGAATCAAGAGTTTAGTAACAGAAGAACTAAAACAATATTTCAGGCCAGAATTCTTGAACAGATTGGATGAAATGATTGTTTTCAGGCAGCTAACAAAACTGGAAGTGAAGGAGATAGCAGATATAATGCTCAAGGAAGTCTTTGAAAGACTAAAGACTAAAGACATAGAGCTTCAGGTTACAGAGAGGTTCAAAGAGAGAGTTGTCGACGAAGGGTATAACCCAAGTTATGGTGCGAGGCCTTTAAGAAGAGCCATTATGAGACTTTTGGAAGATAGCATGGCTGAGAAGATGCTTTCTAGAGAGATCAAAGAGGGGGATTCGGTCATTGTAGATGTCGATTCGGATGGTAATGTTACCGTGCTTAACGGTACCAGTGGTGCTCCCGAATCATTGGAGGATCCACTTCCTGTGTAAGATGGAAATCTGTCTTTTGACTGGATTATGTTGTTTGTATCATCACTTACACTCGAATTGACTATATAGCAGCTGTAGTATTTTATGTTATTTTCTTTCTTAAAGCCATGTCTTTGTTGTTTTCTTAGTACAAAACTGTATCTTAATAATTAACAATCAAGTATATACTATATGTATTCAGTTTAATAAAACTGCGAAATACTATTTGCCTGTTTTAACTGGGTTATCAGTTCGAGAACTGGTCTTGTGCTTATGGACTATGAATTTTACTTGTGAGCATTTTACCATTAGGGTAATAGTGCTACTGAGTATCGTGACCCATATGGACTTCAAGAACAACACCCAATATTTAAGAACCAGTTCATGGTCTTCAAGAAACATCACAGGGGATCCTTGCTTTCTCGAACTGATGCATTTACAAAGGTTATGACAGGAGTCATTTGGTTCCTTTTGCGTCAAGACAACTGGACTAGTTTCATGTTATTTCAGGCTTGCAACCGATTCTGCATGCCAAAATTAAAAGAACAAGGCGAGTTTCGTCGTCGGTGACATTGTAAAAGGCTGTCACTTGGTTTCCAAAGATATGGTGACTTTGCACTGGAAGATATTTGCAAGGCCGTTAAGGCTTTCGAATCGGCACATGTAGTTGATTTAGGTAACCTTCACCTTAAAAAGATTCATTGCCCGGGGATAAAGAAAATCAATGTGAAGCGACTGCGTGACCTGCACGCCGAGCTGAAGGAAGCACTACTCGATGTAGAAGAATACAAAAGCTTGGAAGCGAAAAAAAATAGAATCAGTCAGTACTGCTAAAAGTAAGAGGAGAGACATTGAATGAAGCAAGCTCAGCTGTGGAAGCTGGACGATACCGTAAAGAAGGAGGTAGCTTTTTTTAAATTTAATTTTTTAAAATTTTCTCCGGTTTTTTTTGTTTCCTTTTTCCAAAATTTTAGAAGAGCATTTACCATTTTATTTTCCATTTAATTTTAAATTTATATATTTTAGCCATTGTTTTTTTCTCTTTATTTTTACGACAAGTTTTTTTTTTGCTAATTCAACAAAAGATATAATCATACACCCCTCAAATAAAATTTTATAAAACCCAAACACGTTTTAAAATCCAAATCAACCACCATCAATCAACAATTTTTAAATACAAAGAAAAATATAAATGGAGAGGAACATTAACATAAAAGAAAATCTACAAGCATATTGAAAGATTTCTTTATACTAAAAGTGTGGTAATTAAATAACATTATTAAAAGAAATTGAAAAATAAAAAATCATAATTATATATTAAACGAGTCTCAAACTTTTACCTACTCTTTAGGTTTAGTGATGAAGACCGATTCTACGTGTACAAGCTTCGGTGTGAATTTCGAAGTCATTAAGATGGTATAAGATTCTAATTCCATGGTTCTCTGTATAGTTCTTCTTGTTCATACGACAATTTTTATAAATAAAACCAGTAAGTATGGATGACAAGTGATCTCTTAAATATGATTTTTAAGGTGTCTATACTCATGAACTTTTTCTTATTATAAAATTTCATAATATCACCTTCTAAAAGTCTAGAGTTCATTATGTACTAGGTGTACATTTTGTTTTCATGAATATGTTGTGGGTTGAAGTTCTAAAATTATGGGATTTCAATTGATATCCAGGTTACAGATATGGGTATAATTTTTTTATAAAATTGTGATTTTTGCCTTAAAACAAGATTAGGGTAAAAATAACTTTTATTATATAAAGAAAATAAGGAATTGAAAAAAAGTTTTGAACATGGAGAAAATAAAAAAAAATATATGGAGGAAATAACTTATATGTTTAATTTAGGCTCAATATATTATAACATTTCGTTAGTTTAGAATTGTTTAGAACATGTTAAGCCAATATTAATCCAAATTCAACATCTAATACCAAATAATAAAATTATTCATATTTGATAGTAATTTTAAACCAAACTTAGAGTTTTTTTATTATATATTTTTAATTATAATTTGAAAAAAAACTGAAAACAACGTTGTGTTTATTTTTTTCATACGAATTAAAAAAAATAGTGTGAATGATATCTATCGATTTTTTTAAATCTTGTTAAAATAAATGATTTAACAGCTTTACTCTTATTTAAATGATTTAACCGTTCTAATAATATTAAAATAAGTAGTTCACCAATTTTAATAACATTAAAGCTACTAAATGGTCATCAATTTAGCACCTTTAACATTTAATCTAGGATAACTAGTGTGACTTTTACCGCTCAAAGCGCGAAATAAACCAATAAATTTTAGCCATTAAATATATAACATATATTTCCATTAAAATTTAGTTTTCCCTCAATGCGTTTTATCTTCAATATGAGTCCAGCTTGCAGATCACATTTATCACTTTTAAATGGTAATAGTTTGTATTCATCAATTTTTACCCTAAAAATATCAATTAAATCCTAAAATTTGACTAGAACCCAAAATCCCTATTCAAGTTAAACTTCATACACACCGAACTTACGTAAAATATCAAGAACATTCCATTGTCAAAGAATTGAAATACTAAATGTATACTATATTCAAACATCATAAATTTCCAATTTTTATGAAACTCTTAAAAAATATTTGTGTCAAGAAGATCAATTGAATCCTAAGCCAACCGGCATACCAAATCACTATGAATATCAAACTCCATAAAAATTACAAGAGTTAGGCGTGAAACATGTAGATAAAATCGGTCAATCTTAATACTTGTGAATAGTAGATTATAACTTTCATTTTATTAATCTACTTACATGTCCTATATCATTTCAATAGAGAATCCAAATAAAGAACCCTAAAACCCGATGAAAAAGAGAAAAATAAAATTTCAAAAAATCTAGATTAGAACATCAATAAAACCTAAGACCTATTGAAATATCACAAAAACTAAAAATAATCGGAACAATTCAAAAAATCTAGCTGATCAGAGAAAACAAGAGAATTGCATGAGACTAAACTATAAAATTACTTAATGAATGACCAAGAATTCTATCATCAAATTATTGATAGTTACACGAAATTGAGAGCAAAAGTATCATAATACGTATAGAGTATCTCTATACTTATACTTATGATACATCATAATTAACAAACGAACATATGAAATTTTCATTCATTCTTAAAATTCAATTTTAAAAGTCAAACTGTACACTTAATACACAATACTCATTAACCTCACTAACACTTTCATAACAACTCAGATTTAAAGCCTATTGGGATGAATTAAAAAATATTACAAATAAAATATAGTTTACCGAAATAAGATTACACACTAATCAAAATAATGAAAACATTATAAAGATAAGGAATCCTCAATAGCTCAATGGTAGAAATACATTAATCATTTAAATTTATGTTTATACAAAGAAAATGTATAAACGTATTTACAGAAATATTATCGTCTAGGGGATGCCGCACTTCATTATGCTCGAAACTCTTGCCGAAAAATGGTACTTCTCCTTGTGTTCCTCATATGATAGCTCTCCCCTCAGAAGCTTGTCATACAACTCATGCTTCTTCTCTAGAGCTGCATAGCTAACCGATCCATCATTAATAGATTTTAGCTCGAGGTTGTACCTAGATTAATATAAAAGAAATTTTTTCAAAATCAGCAAGAAAATTGAGATACAAAATATTAAAGGTACTAGATTAGACATGTAAAAGGATAAACTTTCATATCATCTAAAACATTCTTAACATATAAATGAATCCTTTATGTGTACATGAAAGAGTAGAAACAAACAACAACGAAGAATAATTCATAATACATCAAAACAAGACTAAACCTTATCGATTTGCTTTAGCATGCTAAAAATCACTCTCTTATTTTTCGAAAGCTGGTAATGAAATGAAATTCCTGCTGATATATAAAACACGAATATTTAACATTAGTCATCACAATCAAGTAGAAATATACAATCAATTAACTCTTTCAAGTCTAATAGCAAACAATAACATCATTTCGATTAGACTCTTGCTTAGTATGAAACTGTAGGCAAAATCTTCTAAACATCACTTACCCTAACATTCTATGGTCATACCTCTAGACATATTTATAGTTAGACGCTAGAAATTAACTATTCTACATACACGTTTATGAAGTGGTTCTTTACAAAGAACTGTTACTTAGAAATCAGAATCATTATACCAAATGTAAGCAAAATATAAGGCTTGGTCCCTTCAATGCTCAACAATTGTCTCAGAAATTGGTTGATTTCAAAATATAAACTAAAACAAAAACTACAAAATATTAACCCTTTAAATTCAAGCTATAATATAATGAAAAAAACACCAAATTAACAAAATCAAACTTGAAGTGTAGAATTGTAAATGTCTCAAATTAACAATATATAAATATCAAAACCAAATGCTGTATTTGAAAACTGACTCATGGGGGTCCACGCTGGAGTTTTTGACAGAGGAAGGATCGTGGACGAAGATCTTCTTGGCATGATGGAACTGCACATCAGGACCGACTAGTTTTTTAAATTTTCTAGATTATTATTGCAATTTGTAGAGATGAGATTTGAGGTCCAATATCTTCGAAAACAGAAAAGCTTACAATTTCGGTCAGCATTATGGTTAGGGTTGAGATAAAATAGAACAACGAGATAATTTGGAAAAAGAAAAAGAGGCAGGATATTTTTAAAAATATTTGGTAAGTAAGGATAACTTTGGTATTTTTAAAATATTTGGGATCTAAATGAGTTAAGAGACTTTTAGTAAGCTATATTAGGTAATATCCATCTAAAGATGTACCAAAAATGGATTATTTACTTATTTTGGTATGGAAATACCCTAATAAACATAAAACTTTCTTTGTATTCAAAAGGTTTGGATTATGTAGGTCTTTATTATTTACATGTAACAACTGATGTTTATGTTGTTTTATTTTTTGGATTTTAGTTTTCTTTTAGAATTTCTTCGTTTATTTTTGCAAAAATTAACTACGAGAACATGATTTTAATGATTTGTTCTTTCATTTGTGCAATAATAAAAACGTCATTTTTAGTATGGATAACTATAAAGCTTCGGTCGTGATGACTTCAATGCGGGATTTTTCAGGTATTTTTGGAATATTATAGATATATATATATATGTGTGTGATGGGATCTTAATGTTCTTTAATACTAGACATCTTGAGCTCTCATAGAATGCCACCATTATCGTCTTCATCCCTAAGAAATATTCCACCTTTTATGTTGAAGACTTCACCAATTTCTTGTTGTAATGTGAGTTATAATATTATCTCGAAGATCATGATCAAAATGATCAATGACTCATTTTATTATTTGAATGACAACTCTCAGTCAACTTTTATGGCTGGCCGTAACATTACTAACACCATCCTCCTCCCTCAGGAGATCTTGATAGGCTATCAAACTAATTGTAAAGGCCCAAAGATTGCTCTTAAAATTGACAACGTTCGGTGATACATTATTCTCGATATGTTAGTTGCTATGAAATTCCCGAACCAGATGATAACTTGGATTATTCAATGTATCTCCATTCCATCCTATAGTATTATTATAAATACGGATCCACACATATAATTTGAACGTATAAAGAGTCTTAGACAATGAGATATTTTGCCCCATTTCTTATTCGTCTTGGCTATGGTGGTTGATGGTTCCTGAGAATTAGGAACTGGACCGGAACCGAACCGATAAGGATTAGACTGAGAACCAGACTGAACGTTAGCGATCTGGTTCGCGGTTCCATTTTAAAAACCGAGACTGATGAGGAACCGAAATGATAAAACTAGTTCAAAACCGAACCGATAAATCGATAGAACCGATTCGGAACCGAACCAATAAACCGATAAAAAGAATTACTACAAACATACTTATAAAATAACATAATAATTTTTATATAAAAATATTTCCAATTAATCCTTAATTGTTTCTAAATAATTACACAAAAATATTGGTGATTTTTTTTATATTCTACTAACTAAATCTATAATAATTTAATAAAATAAATATAGCCACATCTAGAGTCATATAGCATCTCAAAGTTGATAAATAGAATTAGAAAAGTAAAAAATCAAAATTAAATTGTAAATCACACCTGCAAAATTAATTTTATACTATATTAAAACTATACATTGAAATATATATATTTCATAATTATATATGTGAGAATAAAAAAATGAAACAAAATATACACCGTAATCTTAGTTCACTATGAATGTACTTATAATATTATGACTTAAAAAGAATAGATGCTGGTGGATGAAAATGTGCTTAATACTTAGTTTATTAGTTTAGTACTCCACCGTTGGCATGAACTTTTAGAGGAAGGCACATCGCTGGCAAGTATTACTCCAGTTTAGTATTTCATAGTATTCCACATCGGTTTAATTACAACATGCAACACATATTTTTTTTCTATATAAGAAGGCAAACAAACTTAAAATGGTTGTTCAATAAGATAGATCTGAAGCCCATCAAAATAGTCGTGCTCCACGGCTATGTTATTAGTTTAAATTTTGTATGAAATATTTAGATGCTCTTATCGGTCCGGCATCAGTTTCTGTTCGGTTCTATTATATGAAACCAAAATTTTATCGGTTTAGTCCAAACTGACAAGCTGAGCGATCCGGTCCAGTTTTGTCAAAAATCAGACCGAACCGGACCGATAACAGTCTTAGTCTTCGCTATGCAAGTTCTTTCCAATATTCTTAAGGAGAAAATTAGTGATTCGATCTTAAAATTCCACTAGAGGTGTTATAAGTAGAAAAGTCCAACTATATGTGACACAACAGAATTTGGCGTGTTCACAGTAATCTGTCGTGTTACGTACATCAAACAATCATGGTAGAAATATTTTGTTTATGATATACGTATTTTAATTTAATATAATTCAAATAAAATGACGCATATAAATTAATTTTTAATAAACGTGTGAATTTGTCACAGTGTGTGGGTCGCACGACATGCGCAATCACATTGTGTGGACAGTCACAATATGAATTTGTCACAGCGTGTGGGTCGCACAACATGCGCAATCACAGTGTGTGGACAGTCACAATATGAATTTGCCACAGTAGGTTATTGTTAAATAGGATGTGACAATACGTGTTCTCACATTAGACACCTCTAGTCAAAGCTTAAGATTTTAAAATTTTGTTTCACAGATAATTAGATGATTTTTTGTCATGATGACTTTAACTCCATCAACTTTACAAAAGATGATCTCACGGACATCTTTGATCTCTTTGGCCTTAAAGTTAGCCTTGAGAAAGTCACATCTTCTTCTATGGGGTTAACAGTTCCTTAAAAACAAACTTTATAAATATCATTGGGTTCAATATTGTTACTCTCCCGGTTAAATACCTTCAAGTTCCTCTTCTAACAAGTCATAATTCCTATAACAATTTCCCCAATTCTGAGCAATATAACTGCAATATATTGCCTCTTCGATTTCCAAACACCTTTTTTATGCGAGTAGACTTCAGGTTATTAAATATGTGATATTTGCAGGAAAAGTGTATTGATCTTTTATCTTTATCCTCCTCGTAAGACTATAATTCCATGCAAAACTGGAGGCTACACATACACTATTTAAACTACTTTGCTAATTGTACATGCAAACAAAACTCACATGCCAAAATTCATTTAGACTATTGAATGCAAGTTAACTTAAAATCATGAACAGTTAATCAACCCCGGTTTATATTAAACAAGTGAAAGATTTCATTTTGACATTATAGTCTTCATTATAAAATTTATTTAAACTGCAGATCAACGTCAAACTAAATTTTATTTCCATGCAAAATACAAAAACCATACATTTGCTAAATTCTTACATTTACTGCATATAATAATTAAATTTATCTGTATGACGTAATCATCTCAATGAACAAACGTCATGTAAAATTAATGTTATTCGCAAGTATTAGTACATGTGTGATAAATTTATATCAAAAACTGATCCAAGGATATTTATCTTTGATTTTATATTATTTTTATACTAATTTAATTATTAGTTTTAATTAATTATGAATAAAAGTACTATAATTTGGTTATTTTTTATTTATTAGTGAAAAAAGAGAAAAAAAATGAAAAAAACGGAAAGAAAATGAGTTACGATTGCAAATTGAAACAAAAAAATGAAGAAAATATGAAGTTTGCATGCACTTGTTAATGAGATGGATAAACTTGTGTACAGTTCTGTATTTAATAACTGTAATATGAGTTATATGTTTTTTGTGAACAAAACATAATACAATTATGATCGACACAAAAGATTTTCATATGTACGGATGACAAATACTTGAATGCAAAATTATGATTGTTTCTTAATTAATCATGTTTGCTTGCCTAATTATATAACAAGTGAATGAATTTGGCATGCAAACTTGTACATTTGAAGTCAGAAGTTACTATTTACAGACATTCATGTACATATAACACTTTTTTATGAGTTAGGTGTGGGATAATTGATGCTCGTCTTTAAAATACATGCAAGCATTTTAATACAACATTAATGACTTTTCAAGAGAGGATAATGTGAATTAAAGTTGTAGTTACCGTTATTGAATTAATTATACTGTTTCAAAAAGTTTTATACGTTGTAGTTCTTTGTGTAATACATTTATGATTGTTTTGACAATTAAATTATTTCATGAAAAAGTAATAACTTTGTACAAAATATGTAAAAGGAAATTGAATTGATAAATGTGTATATGTTTTAACTACATAGGATGATTAATCGCATATAACACTATAATGTTTTGAACGCAATTTGTGATCATCTTGTTTCGCATATGTTATGAATTGTTTAATGGGTTTATTCTTAATTAAGCATAAACATATGTCTGTAGTAAAGTTGATGATAATGGTAAAAGAGTTATGGTTTTGCCTATGTGTGGATGACATGTTGATTTTTTGTACCGATCAAAATCAAGTTGATGAAACCAAGAAATTCTTGTCATGTAGTTTTAAGATGAATGATTTAGAGGAAGCTGAGATGATTCTTAGTATAAGGATCAAGTGAAAGAACAAGGGTATATCAATTTTTCAATCTCATTATATTGAAAACATATTGATAAATTTAATTTTAAATATTGTTCTCTAGTAAGCTCGCCTATAAATCCTACTTTATAGCTTCTACCTAATAAAGGTGATGTTGTATCTTAACTTGAATAATCAAGAGCCATCGGGTGTTTTATGTATGCCATGACTAGCACTAGGTCGGATATTGTCTTTGCTGTTGGAAAGCTTAGTATGTATACTAGCAATCCTAATTCACATAATTGGCAGTATTTGAAAAGAACCATGGATTATGGTTTGACTTATACTGGATTTCCTTCCGTACTTGAAGAATATTCGGATGCGAGTTATATTTTCAATATGGAAGACCACTCTTCCACAAGTGGATGAGTATTTCTACTTTGGGGAGGTATTATCTCTTGGGAATCTAAGAAACAACTTGTATTACTTATTCAACAATGAAATCAGAGTTTGTGGCATTAGTAGAAGCTAGTAAAGAAGCTGAGTGGCTAATAAATTTAATGTATGAAATTCTGTTGTAGCCCAAGTCGATATCACATATATCTATCAGATGTGATACTGAAGATGTCTTGGCCAATATCTATAAAAAATTGTAGAGACATGTCTTGACACTTAGGTGTTAGACCCAATATGATTCGTGAGCACATCACACATGATTCTATTTCAGTAGAGTTTGTGAGACCTCAATATAATTTAGCCGATCATTTAACCAAAAGGTTAAGTAGAGATCTTGTGCACAAAGCGACTATTGGGATGAGATTAATGTCCATTTGAAATCTCTCATGTTGAGATACCCAATTCCCATCTAATATGATATTAGGTGATAAATTCAATATGAAAATCTTAACATCTAGAAATCAGAACACTTTAGTAGATTATTATCCCAAAGTATTGTGTTTAGACATGCAAGTTGTGGAGGTTGAAGTTTATCTTGTTAATAGTTCTTTTTAAAAATTTCATATGCATGTGCAAAAGTAAAAGATCTACCTATTTAAAAATGAAGTTTCACCGCTTCAAAAAGGTATGACTTGGCTTTGATATACTTACGAATGATAAAGGCTAGTAAACGATAGTGTCAAGTAAGAACATTTGAGAAGGTAGATTTATATGTATATTATCTTCGAATATTCATTATGGATTGTAAAGGTTCAATCCTAAGTGATACATTGATCTTCGATTATTTGAAATGTGTAATAGACTAATATGAAATTCAATCGTCACGAAATATCATTTGTGCATAAATTTAGTATTTATTGTGATTTTGTTTTAGTTAGTCATGAATTGCACTAAAATTGGGTAAGATTTTTGGATATTTCAGTGTAATTGAATTGACTAATCGACTAATCTAGTCATAATATATTATCAAGTAAGTCAGAGAGTGTAGAGTGCACGTTTGTTAAAATATATTATGATTAGTAGGTCCACACAGCAGAGCCTAACTAGGAATAAATTTTATTTTAAATGGTAAGGCAAAGCCCTCTATTACAAATAAAGACCATACATTAAATAAGACCCGTTTCACTTAAGTTTGTGAGTTGTTACACTTTTGAACTGTAAGTTGTTACATAGGAAATCAGAATATTCTCTAAACAGCTAGAACCTTATACTGGGTGAGGGATCCAAGGTAATAGAATTACCATAAACCTTGTACAAAAACATAATGAAGATAAGATTAAAAAATATACAAATGTAAATCAAAATATGTCTCTCTTATTCCTTTACAATTATAACTTGGTATTAGAGAAAATGCTTACTTCAAAATGGCAAGCAACGATTCTCCATTGACCTCTGAAACATATCGCACAACAACCTTCAATGGTGACCTCCTCAATGAGAAAAACAGCCACCTGAAAACAAACAGATTGACATCATTCAACTCTATCACGTTAGATAGAAATAATTTTATGTTATGGAAGACTATGGTCCCACCAGTAATCAAAGGTAATGACTTAGAAGACTTTATCACTGGTGAAGAACCTTTTCCTCCCAAGTTTACCACTGATGCAGATGTAAATACTACTAAGAATCCTGCATACAAGGTCTGGATGAGGAAATATCAACTTCTCATGGGTTGTGTGTATAGTAAAATGACCCCTGAAATTGCTACCCATCTAATGGAGAAAGAGGCAGTTAAGGGTCTGTAGGAGGCTGTCACTAAACTCACTGGGTCATAGACTAGATCTAGGATAATGATCCTAAGATCCGAGTTTCAGAATACTCAAAAAGATAGTAGCTCCATAGAATACTAACTCAACAAGATGAAGAACCTAGCTGATAACTTAGCCCTAACAGGTTCACATGCACCTATTGATCACCTAGTCTCTCATGTTCTAGCAGGACTAGACTCTGAATATACCCCTATTGCTTTCAGTCTAGCTGAGAGGGAAGTCTACAACTGGCTTGATCTTCAATCTACCTTACTGACTTTTGAGACTAGGCTAGATGAGTTGCACAAACTATAAGAATGAAAATAGACACAACAACAATGGTTCCAACAAATATAGGGATACCAATACCTATATAGGCAAGAACAACTCTCAACGTCGGAGATCTAACTATAAGGGTGGCAGAAGTGGCAGATACTCAACTCCAAACAAACCTACTTGTCAAATTTGTGGCAGATATGGCCACTCAAGTCCTTACTACTATATAGATGGCCCTAGTGTAATGGGCTATATTCCTAATGGTCAAGATAAGCCTACTCATGAGTAAGGGGCTTACATGGCTTCACAAGATCCAACTGAGGACAACGTTTGGTTCCTGGACAGTGGAGCTAGCCACCAATTTACAGGATCTCCTAGTCTAATGACTCAGAAAACTGAGTATGATGGTAAGAAATCTATTACTGTTGGAAGTGGTGAAAGGTTTATGATTCACTACATATGCAATATGATCTAATAACATCAACAAACAAACACTTAAAATTGAAAAAACATCCTTCATGTTCCTAAGATCACCAAAAATCTTATATTAGCACATCATCTTATACTACATGAACCTGTTTATTTCGAATTTCACAAAACAATTTACATTGTTAAGGACAAGAACACATGGAAGATGCTACTTACACAGACAACTAAACAAGGCCTATACAAGTTGGAGAGCTTTTCCAAGGCAAAACAAGTCCAGTACTAAGGGGTCTTTTCAGTCTCCAAAGGTTTTTATGGTGTCTAAGTTGTCTGAGAGTCAGTCTAGGTCTAGTAAGTATGTTTCCCTAAATGAAGGATGAAATATGAGACTTGGCCACCCTTCAGATAGTGTCTTAGCTACTATTTTGAAACATTATAACATATCTTCACTTCTAAAGAATGAGAATGTTTTATGTGATTCATGCCAGCTTGGTAAATCTCATTCACTTCCATACAGCATGTCTACTTCTTAGTCTACACCTGTTTTAGAACTAATACACTCATACCTTTGGGGCCCATCTCCCACTCTCTCTAAAATTGGCTTCAAATACTACATTTTATTTGTGGATGATTACTCAAGATATACATTGGTATATCCTTTAAAACATAAAGGATAAGCCTTAAATGTTTTTAAAACTTTTAAAACAATCTGTATAACAGAAAAATTAAGGCCCTCCAGTCTGACTGGGGTGGTGAATTCAGGTTTTGTTTTTGTCTCTATTGCTAGGGAATATGGCATACTACTAAGGACAGCTTGTCCTAACACCTCTGCCCAAAATGGCAGAAGTGAGAGGAAGCACATGCACTTTGTAGAGGAACTTAGTTGAGGCAGGGCTTACTCTCTTCTCACTCTAAGGTCCCTTTCAGCTATTGGCCATAAGCCTTCCTCACTGCATGCTATCTAATCGACAGACTGTCTACTATTTTTTTTAGGATACCTATCACCTTTTGATAAACTGTTCCAAACTAAACCTGACTACTCCTTCCTAAAACCTTTGATTGCACTTGTTTTCCTTGCTTGAGATCCTATCAGTCTCACAAATTTGATTTTCACTCTTCTAAGTGTGTCTTCCTAAGGTATAGTGACACTCATAAATATTATAAGTGCCTAAGCTCTACTGGTAGACTGTACATCTCTCGAAATATTGTTTTTAATGAATTAAAATTCCCACTGCTTTTATAAATTTCAAACAACCCGAGTCTAAATGTTTGATTACTCTTATATATGGAAAAATCATCAACAAACATTAAGAAAGATCATACACACACACACACCACCTTATCATGATCAAACAAATACTCAAAGAACTAACATCTCACTAAACATCCCTAACCAAACACAACATACATCTTTACACTCCACACAAACAACCAACAAAACATTCAAAAATTCTCATTCCATGATAACAAGGTCCAAGAATGGTATCAGTAAACCTAACTGTGCTTTTCTAGGCCTTACTACCACTACATCAGGAATTTGTATAGAGCCTACTAAGTTCTCTGATGCTATAAGAAACCTTGTTTGGTGTAAAGCTATTCAAGTGTAATTTAATGCTCTTACTCAAAACAGGACATGGTCCTTAGTTCCATGGGAACTACAATGAATCTAGTTGGTAACTTGTGGGTTTACAAAGTCATGTATAACCCTGATGGAACTATTCAAAGTCATAAGGCTAGATTGGTAGAAAAATGGTTTCATCAGGATTATACTGACAATTGCTGCATCCAGAGATTGGTTGGTCAAACAACTAGACAAAAATAATACTTTTCTAAATGATGAGCTGACAGAGACAGTATTCATGAAACAGCCTAATGGATTTGTGGATACCATTAGGCCCTCTCATGTCTGCAAGTTGCACAAGGCTCTATATGGGTTAAGACAAGCTCCAAGATCATGGTATTCAAAACTTAGAGACACTCTAATTAAATGGGGCTTCAAAAACTCTAAAACAGACGTTTTTATGTTCTTTTATGAGTCCAGTCAACTCATTTATATCCTACTGGTCTACATTGACGATATTATTATCACAGAGAATCATTCTTTTCACCTAAAGAGGTCTATTAACAGGCTCACATATGTTTTTGCTTTAAAATACCTAAGGTGACTTACACTATTTTGTGTATATCGATGTTTCTAGAGATGCTAGTGGTTTTCATCTCTCACAACAGCACTACATTCAAAATCTACTTGCTACATTAGGACTTACTAGTGCCAACCCTTGCTCCACATCTATGCGAGTATCTCCTCCCTTGTCCTTACATGATGAAGAACCCCTTCTGCAACCTACAACATATCAAAGCATTTTAAGTTCTTTTTAATATTTGCTACACACACGAGCAAATATTGCCTATGTTGTAAACAAACCGAGCCAATTTCAGCATACACCTACAAATGTGCATCTACACGCTGTTAAAAGAGTTTGTCGATACTTATCTGGCACAGTAGCACTAGGTATTCACATCAAACCCAGTCCAGACTTGCAATTTAAGGGCTTCACTGATGCAAACTGGGCTTCCTCTGTTGATGTCCATCGGTCAGTTGGTGGATACTGTATGTTCTTGGGTGAAACTTTAATGTCTCGGACTTCAAAAAAACAACATGTAGTGGCTAGATCCAGCACCGAATCTGAGTATCATGCTCTTGCTAATCTTTCTACTGAACTCATCTGGCTCTGCTATGTCTTACAAGAAATCCACCTTCATGTCTCACGTCCACCGATGATTTGGTGCGAAAACCTAGGAGCCAGCTCTCTTGCCTTTACCCTGTCTTCCATGACAGAACCAAGCACATTGAATTGGACATTTATTGTGTTCGAGATCAGGTCCTTCGAGGTACTATTGATGTTCGTTATGTACCATCCCATGACCAAGTAGCAGATCTGTTGACTAAACCTCTCACCCATAGCCTCTTCCTTTTCTTACGAGACAAACTCGGATTGAGAAATTCAATCATTATCTTGAGGGGATATGAGAATTGAAGCTCCAAATAGATTAGATGCTACTGGTTTGACTAAAACCAGTAGCTCGAACGTGTGTGGTGAGAAAGAGGAGACGGATAAGAAGAAGTCGGTTCGAGCAAGTACTTAGGGTTCCTTACTCTAATTCAATTTCCTATCCCGGGTCAGGTCTATTTTGTGATCCAGGTCTAGTAGCACAAGATTTTAAATCATGAGTCCAAGCGCTCTATTACAAAAAAGTCCATACATTAAATAAGACATGTTTCACTAAAATTTGTGAGTTGTTACACTTTTGAGCTGTAAGTTGTTACATATGGAATCATAATATTCTCTACATATGTAAACTTGTACTTGGTGATGGATCCAAGATAACATAATTACCATAAACCTTGGAGCCTCGCATGTGACTACATAAACCTGTACAAAAACATAAAAAGATAAGAATAAAAAATATACAAATTTAAATAAAAAAATTCTCTCTTCTTCCTTTACAATTTTAACTACAAATAGTTTTGTAAATTCAAATAATAATATAAAAACAGTACTGAAGGGACTCTCCCCTCTCTCTAAAATAACGGCTACATTTTCTCTAACGATAACATTTTATCTGGTGGTTTCCGACGTGGCTTCAGGCTTTACGGCCTGAAGTTCACTCATTTTCTTAAGCTTAAAAAACCTAAAAGCTCATACCGCCCGACCAACACCAAGGATGGTGTTGAAGTTTCGAATTCGGCTAGCTTTTCTAGCTCCGTTTGTTTGCTAGTCTTTGAAAATGGTCTTTGTGGCGCTCGTGTGGTCTGCACCAGAGCTTTCTCTGGATCCAAAGTTGTCCGTGTTATTGATGGTGGTTGGTCGTCGAAGGTTAACGGTATCAGTGTCAAGAAGCCTGAACTAGTGGCTCTTGGGTGGATACCGAGTTCGCTCCCTCATGATGCTGGAATGTGGGGCTATCCGATTATGTATTCTGCCTTAGAGATCTATTCTCTCGGGTCGGCTACCACCAGTAACGACAGGTTCTCAGACACCTTAGGCTAAGATCCTCTAATTCTCCTCGCCGATGCGTATCTAAGCTTTGGGTAAAGGCTGGCATTGTCATCCGTTTGAAAACTAGAACGGTGATGATTCTGATCAAGGCTTGCGGGTCACTTCCTTGGGTTCCAAATCCGGTGGCTGCCTGCATCTTTTTCCTCGATTTCATCCTCAATCTTAAACGGTGGTCTGAAATTCGGTAGGGTTAGGCAAAGTTTGATCGGAGTGTAGTTAAAAGTACAACACTCCTTGATGTTGCCGGAGATGATCGGCTTGTGGGATAAACAACACCGGAACGACGATGCATAGCGAGCGGCGAGATCCAGAAGGCGATGAAAAATATGGGTTACGGACGATACAGTAACCTAAGACATCGCCTGGCTAAGGTAAGTCCCGTGAAGGATAAGACAAAGATTGTGAAAATTTGCACTAAAGTCCCCCCAATTCCAGTGTTTCACAATTTAAATTTCTATTTTAATCATAATTTCAATATGACCTTTACTTTTTCATTACTAATTGATTTGGTAGTTTTTTTATCTAGTTTGGTTGTTTTTTTATTTGTTTAAAAAATAACCTCACCTTCATCGATCACTAGAGTCGCCATTACTGATATCAATGTTAGGACCACGCGCATGAATATCGTAGGGTTCCAAAGTTATTTGTTTTCGTTATATATGCTTCCCGAAGTTTTAAGTCAAGTATATTTGGGACCACCCCACGATATACTAGTTTTATTCCGAACTTTAATTACTTTAAATATTTTAATTAAATGTGTCTTGTTCGTTGGAATGTGAGGGGTTTAAACGACCCCGTTCGTCAAAAGGACGTCCGTGATTTTGTGTTCTCTAATAGTATTAATGCCATTTGCCTCCTCAAAACTAAGGTCAATGCTGACAATGTTAACCACATAATGAAAACCATGCTTC
The DNA here is from genome assembly GCA_036936605.1 of Limnanthes douglasii subsp. nivea. Taxonomy (NCBI): domain Eukaryota; kingdom Viridiplantae; phylum Streptophyta; class Magnoliopsida; order Brassicales; family Limnanthaceae; genus Limnanthes; species Limnanthes douglasii. The sequence continues at coordinate 270,327,120 of JAUPFV010000001.1, forward strand.
CTTGGTGGCATTACCTTACTAACCACCATCGCCACCACTATGGTCGTATTTGGATTGCTTGGAACCCAAGTGTCTTTAATATTAACCTAGAGCTAGCCACACCCCAGATTATGCATTGCAATATTACTTGGATCTCTAAAAACACTAGTTTTTTTATCTCTGCCATCTATGGTTTTAATGAACCCTCTGAGCTCACCCCGTTTTGGAACGATTTATACTCCATCGCCCAAACCTATTCCTCTTCCTTGTGGGCTGTCCTTGGGGACTTTAATGCTATTTGTAGTCCCCATGAGCGATCTAACTGCGATACCCGTTGGAACAACTCTATCATAGCCTTCAATGACTGTTGCCGTAACTATAACCTTGACGATCTCCGTTCCACGGGGTTCCAGTTCTCTTGGTTCAACCACCAATTGGACAACCCCATCTCATCAAGAATTGACAGAGCCCTGGTCAACGACCACTAGGATGACTCTTTCCCAAACTCTTTTTCCCATCTTGACCTTCCTCGTACGTCCGGCCACACTCCCATCATCCTCTACCTAACCACTCCATTTATTCCCAAACCTAAACCGTTTAAATATTTCAACATGGGGCACCTTCATCCGAGCTTCCTTGACACTATCTCCAATAGTTGGACCCTCCCTGGTCACAAAGACCCCATGAAATCCGTAGGTATAAAGCTAACTCGTCTAGCCCCCTCCCTCAAAACCCTTAACAAGAGAGATTTTAGCAACATCAGTCACAGAGTTGACAGTACCCAATCCACCCTTGCCTATGCCCAACAAACCTTCGCGTCGAACCCAACTGAGCCCTCTCTCATTTTGATCGAGAGAGGCCACAAAAAACTATATCTTCTACAGTTGTGCAGAGGAATCATTCCTTAAACAAAAATCTAGAGAGACCTGGCTCAAGCTAGGCGACAAAAACTCCAAGTTTTTCCACAATAGTATAAAAGCCCGTAGAACTCGTAATAAAATCCTCTTTGATACCACCCAGGATGGTCAGACCAACTCTAACCCTAGAATAATCTCATCTATCTTCCTCTCACACTTTCAAAACCTTCTAGGCTCTCCTAGCCCGGAAGGATACCCTGGCATTGATAGGGTCAGATCCCACTTCAATAAAGTTGTCTCCCCCACATACAAATCTAACATGATAAAACCCATTTTAGATGATGAAATCAAATCTGCCATCTTTGATATTGATAATGACAAAGCCCCTGGCCCTGATGGCTTTAGTGCTGGTTTCTTCAAAACCTGCTGGTCAATTGTTGGACCTGATATTTGTGCTGCCATAAAGCATTTTTTTCCATTATAGAAAATGAACCCTAACTGGAATAAAACTCTAATTTCCTTAATCCTGAAGATTGAAACCCCCACCTCGCCCTCAGATTTCAGACCCATATCCTGCTGTAATGTTATTTACAAGATTATTTCGAAGATCCTCGCGAGCAGAATCAAACCCACCCTTACTTATCTCATTGACCCATCCCAATCTGCTTTTGTCCCAAGACCTCATGCATGGCTACCTGACTAACCGTAAGTGCCCCAAATGTGCCCTTAAGATCGACCTTATGAAAGCCTTTGATAATATCTGATGTGAGCTTGTCCTTGATGCCCTCTATGTAATGGAGTTCCCAATTTAAATGATTGGCTGGATTTTCCACTGCATTACCACACCCTCCTTTGGTGTCTGCATTAATGGAAACCCTACGAGTTTTTTTTGGGGAAAGAGGACTCCGACAAGGAGACCCCCTCTCCCCATATATTTTTATCATCATTATACAGGTTCTCTCTCGCATCCTTCAAGAGAAAAGCCAAGACCCTCATTTAGGATTCCATTAGAAATGTCACTTGCTCAAAATCATCAACCACTGCTTCGCCGATGACCTCATGGTCTTCTATAGAGCTAACACCCACTCTATCAAGCTTATCCATGAGGGTTTAAATGAGTTCACAACGTTGTCTGATCTTCGCCTCAACCCGACCAAAATTCAAATCTTCTTCTCGGGTACGTCCCCCGACACTAGAAATGTTATTCTGCATCTCCTCGGATTCAGCGAGGGCACCCTCCCGGGGGTCCCCCTTATCACCTCAAGGCTTACTTACAATGAATGCCGACCTCTCTTCACGATGATTACAAATCGCGTTAACTCCTGGACTACGAAGCACCTCTCGTACACGGGGCATCTCCAGCTCATCAAGTCTGTCCTCTTTGTTAGCCAAGTATACTGGTCTTCCATTTTCATTCTCCTGGGTAGAGTCTTAAAGGAACTCTCACAACTCCTCTGAAGGTTTCTTTGGTCGGGATCAGAAATGAAGATCACGGGGGCTAAAGTTGCTTGGAATAAGCTTACCTTGCCCACAAATGAGGGCGGCCTTAGGATTCCAAATCTAAAAATTTGGAATCAGGAGGCCGCCTTAAAATTATTTTGGTCCATACTAACGAAAAACCACTGTTCTATATGGACACAATGAACCATTACTGAGAAAATCAAAAATAAAAACTTTTGGACTATCCCCATCCCCGCCAACTCTAGTTGGGGATGGAGAAAACTCTTGAAGCTCAGATCCTAAGTGTCGGGCCTCTACAAGGTTAATATTGGAAACAGCTCCAACACTTCCATCTGGTATGACGCATGGTTATTTCCATCCCCTCTCATCAATTGCTTTGGCAACAACATCGCTAATTTGACTCGCCTGCGTAATATCTCCCGAGTCTCGGACCTCAACCACAATGGCACTTGGTGCTTGCCTCCTCAAGCCAGGGCGCAAAATAGACACATGCTCTCTCACTTAACCGAAATAAAAATTATCTCGCCAATCTCCCCCCCTCCTACCACCACCGACGACATATTCTTATGGATCCCCAATAAATCGAAGCCCCACTTTATCATAAGTAGTACTTATTCCGCTCTCTGCCCTAATAGGTCCAAAGTCTCTTAGGGCGCCCTCATCTGGAATAAGTATTCTATACCTAGACACTCCTTTATCTCCTGGATTTTCACATTCTAGTAGCGCGATTTCATTTGGGGCACAAACTTAACATGCGTAATGGTTTGGCTAAATTTTTTATTTTGAGAAATAGATTTTTTTTTTAGAAATGACACACTAAGTACCTTTGGCCAAACCTATTACTATTTAGTATCCAAAAATGGACTAATGTTCACTTACTATCCATCTCAATAAACATATCCATTTTTAATACCTAATTTTTTATTAATATCATAATTACCCTCAACCTAGTATATCAGGGTTAATTTACGTAAAATGGACCCTTTTGGCTACAATATCTTTTTATTATTTTTGAATTTTGAATTTTGAATTTTGAATTTATTAGGCTCTCTCTCTCATCTCTCCTAATCTAACAAACAACCCATTTTTCAAGAACGTCTGCTCGTTTCAAAAAACGGCGACGTGATCACACTCTTTCCGGCGAGCCTAGCTAACCACCGGCGAACCTAACTAATCACCGGCGAACCATATAACCACCGTCTACCAACGTTCCGATCACCGACGACGTTTTAGTTCGACGAACTCTGCAATTTCAGGCGTATCTTTCCAGCTCCTCATCAGACCACTGAACAACCTTCAGCCGTCATTTGCCGTCAACTCAATCTCGTAGCTGGCCGGTGCACCACTAGGTTACCGTCGACCTCACCGTTGAAGCAGTTCCGACGTCAGAACAGTAAGGTCAGTATCGTGTTTCATTTTCAACTGTAAAATCTTTTTCCATTTTCGATCTTAATAATAGAATCACTGGCGTAGCTAATGTATGTTAATGGCAAGAAATCGTTTAGTTTCTGTTTCTGGTCGAATCAAAGCATCGATACCGACTCCGATTACATTCCGGTAAGAAATTTCAGTTTTCTAGCTCTGTTTGATAGGTTGCGATTGCTGTTTTCTCAGTGTATGGTACATGTTACGATTTGTGGGTAGATTTATATGTTGTTATTGCTAGATTGGTATAGTTCTTGACTGTGGCTGTGTTTTGTTTGTCATTGCGATTCTACCTAGGACTGACATATGGTCTTTGAGATTTGTGTATGTATACTGTGGTTGCTAGATGTGAGTATGGACATTGCGACTTTGATGCAGTGATTGATAGATTAGTTTACATACACTGCGATTGTAGTTATGATAGATTGCTAGATGTCTTCAAACATATATCATTTCGACATGTTTTAGCTCTGTAAAATATTCAGCTGTTGTACGCTGCCCTACAACAAACTAACCAAAACTCCTACAATTCAGGGTACACAATGTCGAAACCAAAAGTTTGTATTTTCAAATTTGCTCATGAAACAGCTATTGTTCCACTGTCCGAATTCGGAAATTTCGAGTCTTTTCAACAACACGTTGAGGAAATATTCACAATGTTAATATACTGTATCTATCAATGATTATATGCAACATCTAGCAAATATTCATAAGCCCAATATAGCAGCCTTGTTACAACCCATGTAGCAAACTTTTCGATTATGTATCTATCAAAGTCTTTACCATGTGTCTTGTAATGGCTATATGCTGTATCTAGCAATATCAGTATAACGTATCTAGCAATGATATATAGTTGTGGTTTTTAATTTCAAATATTATATATCTAGCAGTGTCTAATAGGCATAAATCGTAATAATATATTAATGATGGACCAACTATATTACTAGACTGGTGGATAGGTTTATTGGTACACGAGTAAATTAAATTTTTCGAAATGACTGTTAACTACACCTATCAGTGATTAGAGGTAAATATTTTAATCCTATTGGTTAGCTTGAAAGTTGAAAAGACAAAGGTAGATGAGTGGAATCATTACATGTATTAAATAGACGTGTAAAATTAAATTTTTGAAAGTAATTAAAGTTGCTAGATGGGACGTAGCCTTGGCCATTGCGTTTTGCTATAAGTAGAGGCTGATAGTTTAACCTATTCATCTCAAACTTTTCTGCAAATAAAAACACCAACCATCAAACCATCAGCCACTTTAGCCTAATTTGAAACAAAACAACTACCGATAATGGCACCATCTTCACCAGAAACACCAATGCACTCGTCCGACGATGGATGGTCTGCGAACTACTACAGCGACAACAAGGCCTACAAGATAACTACCACATCGGAGTAATCGTCCGATGAGGAGGACAACTGGTCAGTTTGGTCTAAGGACCACTCGTCCGACTCGTAACTGTCGTCCAACGACCACGAGTCCCACGAAGTGTAGGGGTCTTCGTGGTCCTTAGACCAAACTGACCAGTTGTCCTCCTCATCGGACGATTACTCCGATGTGGTAGTTATCTTGTAGGCCTTGTTGTCGCTGTAGTAGTTCGCAGACCATCCATCGTCGGACGAGTGCATTGGTGTTTCTGGTGAAGATGGTGCCATTATCGGTAGTTGTTTTGTTTCAAATTAGGCTAAAGTGGCTGATGGTTTGATGGTTGGTGTTTTTATTTGCAGAAAAGTTTGAGATGAATAGGTTAAACTATCAGCCTCTACTTATAGCAAAACGCAATGGCCAAGGCTACGTCCCATCTAGCAACTTTAATTACTTTCAAAAATTTAATTTTACACGTCTATTTAATACATGTAATGATTCCACTCATCTACCTTTGTCTTTTCAACTTTCAAGCTAACCAATAGGATTAAAATATTTACCTCTAATCACTGATAGGTGTAGTTAACAGTCATTTCGAAAAATTTAATTTACTCGTCTACCAATAAACCTATCCACCAGTCTAGTAATATAGTTGGTCCATCATTAATATATTATTACGATTTATGCCTATTAGACACTGCTAGATATATAATATTTGAAATTAAAAACCACAACTATATATCATTGCTAGATACGTTATACTGATATTGCTAGATACAACATATAGCCATGACAAGACACATGGTAAAGACTTTGATAGATACATAATCGAAAAGTTTGCTACATGGGTTGTAACAAGGCTGTTATACTGGGCTTATGAATATTTGCTATATCTTGCATATAATCATTGATAGATACAGTATATTACATTGCTAGATGCAACACTTTTTAGTTGCTAGATATGACATATGGACATTGATAGTTACTTGAGTATAAGTATGATAGATATGAAATTCAGACATTGCTAGATACAATACTTGTTAGTTGCTAGATAAGACATATGGATATTAATAGATTATTGAGTAGGAGTCTGATAGATTTGAAATATAGACATTGTTAGATAAGTTAGTATAAGTCTGATAGATACGAGATACATACATTGCTAGATCCGTCAATAATAGTCTGATAGATGCAACATATAAACATTGCTAGATGTGGCACCATATAGTTGCTAGATGTAGCACTATATAGTTGCTGGATACGACACATAGACATCACTAGATACGTGCGTATAAGTCTGATACATTTGACATACAACCATTGCTAGATCCGTGAATAGTAGTCTGATGGATACGACATATAGCATTACTACATACTTGCGTATACGTTTGATAGATAACAATAAAGACATTGCGATATACTTGAATATTACTCTGATAGATACGACATATAGAAATTACGCCTGAATAGAATTGAAGAATGTAACACTGATGTGAAAATTATTCATACAACAAAAGGAGGATCTTCCAAGGTAGTTTATAAAAACATTTCCCTTGGTAGAAATACTATTAAATTTTCTAATGACACCAAAATTTGCTAATAAGTTCAGATTAATTGTCTAATACACCCATCCTTTTCTAACTGAATCATACATCCTGCTCCCAAAAAATGAATTACATACTACCAACGTTTGTTTGTGTTTCGATCATTCAAGAAATGCTTAAATATTTCAGCTCTTGTTTTGGTGGACATTTCCTTTCCATATTCCCGCGGAACATACCCTCTCTGAATGATGTCTTTTGCGTACTTACAAACAAAAACAGCGCAGTCAAGGCTATCTTTCTCCTGCTGTGGGATATTTCTTATTGTCTTTATTTTGTATCCACCTTTTACATAAGGTATGTATTTTTTCTTCATGCAATAGGCCAACTGCAAAATCAAGTAATCCATCGTTACATTGCGATTTACGATTCCATGTCATTGCTATGTATGACTATAGTCATTGATAGATATAGTATGCGACATTGCTAGATAGGCGAACCAAGACCTTAGGTGCAAATCTAATAACACATTGCTAGATACATTACTATGGGATTGCAAGATATGGCCACAAACACTTTCAATATATTATTAGCATTAAATTTTATACCAGAGCATCGACTGTGTTTTTCGTCTTATCTGGAATGTGTTTGCTCCACGGAAACAGTAGGTTGTAGCTACTGGCAGCCCCATTCTCCATATCTATAACCAGGAGCGTCTAGTGGTTCACGCCGGACGTGTTAACGGTGCAAAGAGAAATGGGACCGCTAACAAGGCCGACGTCAACCACTGGATGTTGCTGGTTATTGAATCGAGAATGGGACCGCTAGTAGCTACAACTCACTGTTTCCATGGAGCAAACACATTCCAGATAAGATGAGAAATACAGTCGAATTTCCTGGCAATAAATTCTATGCTATAAATATATTTATTTACATTTGTAATAGCTACCAACCTAGTGTTTGAATGAATGTTACAGAGTCAGCAGTGTACTATATTGCAATTGTTTCTGGCCATGTTTTTTTAGTGTATCTAACAATTTCATATCAATGTAACTAGAAATGTGATATTAGACTTACAGTCCAACACATATTTCCCCGTATCTAGCAATGTCTCATGAATGTATCTAGCAATTCCAGAAATCGTATCTAATAATGATATAGTCTCCTAAATTGCAATATAATAAGAGGTTTCTTGATTTTGCAATTGGCCTATTTCATGAAGAAAAAATACATACCTGTTGTGAATGATGGATACAAAATCAAGACAATGAGAGATATCCCAGAACAGGAAAATGATAGCCTTGACTGTGAGATTTTTGTTTGTGAGTGCACGAAAGACATCATTCAGAAAGGGTATGTTCCAAAAGAATATGGACAGGATATGCAAGCTAAAAGAAGAGCTGAAATATTTAAGCATTTCTGCAATGATTCAAACACAAACCGACGATGGTAGTGTTGGGAGAAATGTTTTTATGTAATTCATTTTTTGGGACAAGGGTTGTGTAATTCATTTAAAATTGGATGCTAGTATTAAAGGATTACTCTAACTGTAGTAACAATCACAACGTATTTTCTTGTGTTAAGGATGTCAAAATTGCTGTGTAATTCATTTCTACCAATGTCATTTTTATAGTATTACTATCCATTAAGGATGAGAAAATATTTTGCAAACCGATTATACAGTCACCTACAGTTTGCAATCAAAATGTAATTCAACATTGATGTATCTAGCAATGTTTTTTAAGGTATATAAGAAGATCATGTCATTATTATTGTATGAAAAAATTTAACAATTAGTATGTAACTAACAATGTCCATATAACGTATCTAGCAACCTTATACTACTGTATCTAGCAATGTTATATTGTTGTATCTATCAATGTCCTTATAACGTATCTAGAAATGTCTTTATAAGATGTCTAGCAATGTTATGCTGTTGTATCTATCAACCTCGTTATAATGTATCTAGGCATCTAGCATTGTTTTGATGCTGCATCTAGCAATGTTGTTATAATGTATCTAGCAATGCTGTGATGTTATATCTATCAATGTCGTTATAATATATCTAGGAATGTTCAGATGTTGTATCTAGCAATGTCGTTATAATGTATCTAGCAATGTTGTGCTCTGTATCTATAAATGTCGTTATAAGGTATCTAACAATATTTTTATGTTGTATCCAGTAATATCATTATAAGGTATCTAGCAATGATATGCTGATGTATCTATTAATGCCACATGTGGCTTATCTAACAATGTCAAGTCTTCGTAAATTGTAATGATATACTTATATTGGACCAACTATATTAATGCATTGCTAGATAGATTTATTGGGAGACGAGTACATTAAATGAGATCGAAATGATTGTTAACTACATCCGTCAGTAATTAAACATAGATGTTTTTTATCCTATTGGTTAACTTGTTAGTTGAAAAGACAAAGGTAGATGTGTTGAATCATTACATGCATTAACTAGACGTGTACAATTAAATGTCTGCAATTAATTGCATTTGCTAGATTGGATGTAGCATTGGGCATTGCATTTCTCTATAAGTAGGGGATGAGAGTTTAGGCTATTAATCTAACACCATTTTGCAATAACTCATCCAACACCACTTTTAGAAATGGCCTATTCTTCCACAGTCACACCAAGATACTAGTCGGATGACGGCTGATCTTCCGACTACTACCTAGACAACAAGGCATACAAGCGTACAACCATATTTGAGTACTCATCAGACGGCGAGGATGACTACTCAGTTTGGTCGTCCGATTACGAAGAAAACTACGCTTCATGGGACTCATTGTCACTCGAAGATGGCTACGATTCTTACCCTGAACAACTTCCAAAACGGAAGCGACAAAGGGATAGTTGGGAGTCTGCCAACGGAAACGACGATGATGAAGATGAAGTCGACGATGGCAGTTCATGCAGCATAATTTTCTTTTTAGTATATTTTTTATGTTTTGATGGGCTATAAACAAAACCAACCCTCTGAACAGTTCTATTTTTTTGGAGGGTTGTTGTATGGGGAAGTTGTACTGCCATGAATGATGTTCTAATCTTATTATGATGTTTGCTTTTTATTTTTTATATGATCTATATTAGTTTACATGTTGTTGCCATTTTAACAGTTTAACTAAATATTAGAGAGTAAGTGGTTTGATGAAGAAGTTGTAAAGGTAGTTACAAAACACAATCGCAATGTAAGCACCCAAATTAACTAGTATATCACAATATCATGTAAGACATATCTGACAGTGGATTTATAATGTTTCCCCCAAAATAACAGTAAGCTATCTCCAAATTTCATTAATGGGCCTTCAACAATTTCATAATAGGGTTTTTAACAATTGCATATTAATAAATCTAAACATGTCAATTAGTTTAGCTACCTGTGTAAATGTATCTAACAATGAGGTATAAAGCATATCTTGCATTGTGACTAGTATTTAATCTGACATATGAGTCTATAAAATCCAAATAAGGTGTATCTCTACCAATTTGATATTAACCTTTAAGTCGCAGGGATAATTTGCTATATCTAGCAATGTTAGAGTAAGATACCATGTATTCCATGTTAGTTGAATGTTCATCTCTGTAAAATGTGGTATCTAGCAAATTCATATCCACGTATCTAGCAATATCTTTTTAAACTTACAATCGTAGGGGTATTACACTGTATCTAGCAATGTGGCATCAACAATTTAATTTCAGTGCAACTACCAATGATATAACAAGTATCTAGCAATGTCAGCATAGCCTATCTAGAAATGTCAAGCAAGAGTAAAGAATAAAATTAACGAGTTAAGTAGACGTTGTATGTAGCAATGTTAACAGTTTTAAACCATGCAAATCGCAAGATAAGGAGTGCTTATCCAAGGATATCCAAAAAAAACAAAAAAAACGAAGTTAAGTCTACGAGTTTGTCATATTTAGAACGGAGCATCGCATGACCTCCTGTTGTGTCCTAATTTGAAACAGCGGCCACACCGAGACTAGCTGGTGGTTATCTCTCCTCTTGATGGAATATATTTTTTTTCTTGGCCGTCCCGCTCATCTTTTAACGTTCGGTAGATTAACCACCGGCTCTCCACCATCGTTCGTGGTAGTAGCTTCACCAAAATCTGTTATAGCCGGTATGTTAAAAGAATAATTGGACCTAAAATTTGCAGCAGTAAAAAAAGGCTTTACTAAAGTCATCGGATCTTCGCTTAAAGATACTATTGCAGCCAATGCATGTAGGCATGGGAAATGTTCTTGCTGCCAATAACCGCATATACATTTGAAATCAATGATATTACCACCATTATTGGGTTTTGATAAAACCTAAAAAAAATGGCAAAAGACTTGCGTATTAACCACGTTCGACCACGTTGTACATTCTCTTTAAGAAACTTGTCAAACTCGGGGCATAAGTGGGTGTTCGAGCTTAGACCCTCTAATAAACGTCTAGACATCTGAGTCATAAGAAGAACTCTAATCATGTCGACCAATTCCATTATATGCAGATTGCATAATTTTTTATTTGCACTTTGCACGATTCCACAGCTGTTGATGTCATTGCCCCATACTGTTTTCCTTTGACGTATACATGAGCATACTTTTCTGGTGGAAAATTGTTTAGAAATTTGGCGATACGATCACCCCCTTGGCACTGAAACTGTGATAGTCGTTTGTTAAAAAGGTCCACCGTCGGGGCATAAACACAACTCTTAAACATCACTAGCATATTGTTTATATGGACTCTGTTTGTGTGTTCAAGAGCTTTATTCAAATTCTGAACAAGATGGAAGATACAATAAGCGTGGTAGTCATTAGGAGACAGATTTGCTACAACATTAATAATACCAGCATGACAGTCTAAAATAAAAATTATTTGGCGTCCTAGCAAATGCGGTTTTAGACTTTGCAAAAACCAAAACCAATTGTCCAAATCTTCACTACCGAAAATCCAAAAAGCAATGGGAAATAGACCTGAAGCAACACGTAAGATTACATTTTTTCCAGGCTTCCACAAAAAAGTTGCTAACAGAAAACATTACTAGATTGTTAGATTGAATGACCATAAATCCCAAGCTAGATACAACCTATCTAGCAACATCAGTCGTAATAGTTAAGGCCTCTAGCACTCTTGAATGACCATAAATTGTAAACACGAGACTAAAAAATCTAGAAACTTAAATATACCAATCTATCATGGTTAAGATGTGTTTAAAAACATACAAGCAGCAATCACAATCTAAATATAGCCAATCTAGCAATCTTTGCTGATGATATATGAGAAAAACTAGAAACCACATATCTAGCAACATGTAAACTAACAGATGGACTAACCGTTGTTGCCATCATTTTCCACTGTAGAGAGAAATACCCCACCATGCTTCCTAGTTAGATGGGTTTCGACAACGTAAAATAAAGGGCGACACGAATGGAAACCCTGAAGGCACGCGCTGAACGCTATAAAACAACGTCGGAAAACATTGTCGGGCGCTAAATCCAAATGGCAGTCCGTTGTAATATCACGACTCTTTGTCGTTTGAAGTATCATTTTAGCAATCTGAAAGAAGTATTGTTATTTCCAAATACTACACGTGTTGCCTTTTCGAAAGCATTCTACGATAGACGATAAGAAATGTCTAAACCGTAGTCTTGTTTGATAGAGGACCGTATAGTTTTAACTGTCACACTTTGGCAGTTCCTAAGAGAATCATGAATCTCATCGGCAATCAAATCAGATTACAAATACCTGCTCTTTTTTTTTTTAAATATTGGACTGCAAGTATGGGTATTAACAAACCTATTCATGGTCATTAAACCAGTTTTAGAATCAATTGAAGCATAGAGCCTCCATTTGCACCCGTTTACATCTTTGTTAACACAATAAACTGTAATCTTCCTAAATGTATTATGCAAGTACTTAAAGGAAAAACTGTTCTCTAACACCGATGATAGCTTCGGCCCATCCAGTTGTAGCAAGATGTCTTCTCTTCGGGGTTGAAATAACTAAACAATTACTACTTTCACCACTAGTTCGTTGGTTATGGGAGGCTTCTTCGAAAAGTTGAACAAGCTGTTTACGTTTAATTTTAGACCCTTTATCGATCACTTGTTCTTCGATAACAAAACTAACACTCTTGAGATGCTCGACATCAAGGTATACTTCAAAACCAATAAAAAATTTCCTCATTATTAAACAAACAATTCTTCTGAGCACCACAAGAATAGCTAATAGTGTAGTAGCCTCTAAGAAGATCCTACCATGTGCTTTCAATGTACTATTGGAGAATTTCAAAATTTTCAAATTCGGACCACGGAACAATAGCTATTTCGTGACCAAATTTGAAAATGCAAACTTTGGGTTTCGGCATCTTCAACCCTGCATTGTAAAAGATTGAGTTAGTTTGTTGTAGGGCAACATAGAAAGAATGAATGTGTTACAGAACAAATCTATCTATCTCGTAATTCAACCAATCTAGCAATGTCTCAAAAGTACAATTGCAATATAAGGAAGCAAACATCTGGTAAATTGCAATGTGTGTGAAGACTAGTAAATCACAGTGTCTATTCGTAATCTAGCACCTACTGTTTCTGAGTTTCATAAGAAATGTTCATCTCCAGCAAAGTTTGTACTTGTTAAAGCTACAAATCGCTATCAATCATGTACAAATCTAAATAATAACAGAAATACACACCTGGCTAACAATAAACCACACACTAACCAAGGCAAATCGCAATGACTATACTGATATCTAGCAATGAATTTATTCATACACAAAACGCCACGACAAGTATCAGTGCCAAGTAAAAACGCAAGGACTATAGCTAATGGTGCCTGTATCTAGCAGTGTAAGTATTCAACACAAAAAACGCAACGACATTAGAAGACTCAACCAAACTAGCAACGATAGTATAAAAAAACTCTTAAATCGCATCCTCTTCTCTTAGATTGAAGAGACAGCAATCGCATCATGTTCGCTCGAACTGAAAAATTGTAAATGCTTACCGGAAAGTTACAGAACAACGTATCACTCGTTAATCGACCAGAATGCTAAACTAAACAAAATCTAAACGTTAAAAACGATTAATATGCATGATTTCGACTAGTTCGATCTCAGGTTGAGCTGGAAAAACGAACACGGAAAAACTACCGGCGAGCAGTACGTAACAAACCTTCACAGGGACTTCAGGTGGTTGAGGTTGAGGAAGAAACCTGGTTATCAACGTGGTCAATAGCTATAAAATCTTAGGTTCTCAACGAGATTAAAGATTAGAGAATGCTAGAAGTTGGTTTACAGGTCTGGAAAAGCAGATTATCGTCGACGGTGTTGATCTCCGGTGCTCAAATGTGGTCAGTTATAGCCGGTGAACGGTGGTTTCAAAAGGTGAACGGTTTTGGGTAGGATCGCTGGTGGCTAACGGTGGTTGCCGGCAAGAACCTGATCACGATAACAAATTTTCAAACCAACAGACCCTTCTTGGAAAACAGGTATTTTGTTAGGTTAGGAGAGAGATGAGAGAGAGAGAGAGAGTGACGCATGGTCATAAATTTAAAATTCAAATTTCTTGATTGGTCCAAAATACCTCTTTTCACAAAATAAGACTTATATACTAGGTTGAGGGTAGTTGTGGTATTAAAAAAATAGGTCTTGAAAGGGAATTGTTTTATTGAGGTGGGTATTAAATGAGCATTAACCCATTTTTGGGTACTAGATACTAATATGTTTGGCCAATAGGTACTTAGTATGTCATTTTCCTTTTTTCTATAAGTATTTAACTCTTAAATAAGTGCAAAATAGATGACCATCAGAACAACCAGAAGCTTCAAAGTTTAAGCCAACAGTAGCCAGAATAACCAGGGAGGCTCGAAGCTCTGCTAGGATGACTTGTAGTATGAGTAAAGGAAGTTCCTCTTCCGGCTAATTACATCAGGTCTGTTACGAGTGCAGGAACAAGAAAACAAAAACCAGTGATGTCAAAGTCAAGACTGAGAAAGATGAAGGGGAGAAAAGCGGTGTCAAAATGAAGAAGGAGAAAGATGAAGGGGAGAAAACGGTGTCAAAGCGAAAAAGGAGGCAGATGCAGGGGAGCAAAGCGGTAAGACTATTGAGATTGAACACTGTAAGCAGTGCAGTTCCTTCAAGATAAGGGCTAATCAGGTCAAGAACACCGTGGAGGAAGAAATTTCTGGTGTCAGAGTGGTTCTAAACCCTAAAGAGTCAAGGAGGGGTTGTTTTGAGATACGGGAGCCAAAGGGCGCAACGTTTTTCAGTCTTGTGGATATGAAGTGACCTTTTACACCAATGAAGGATCTAAAGATGGAGGATATGATTGCTGACACTATTAAAAAGCTCAAAAATTGAAGGATGAGTGGCAAGTCCTTATTATTAGTCCAGTAATGTCTATGAATCATTAGTTGTTTTTTTCACTGAAAGAAACCAACATAGTTGATACAAAAACTTTAGCGGTATCTTGTTCTAATCTTTTTTGTTGTTGTATAGTGTCTTTAGTATTGTGGTGCGGAAGTGCGAAAGGTTCATGGCTTAGGTTGTTTTGGATATGCTACTTTGCTCAAAACCATTAACCGATTGATGATGGAACGAGTTTAGATTTCTTTTTTCTTTTTTAAATAGTAAGATATATCAACAAAAATATTATTACTTTATATGATAACATAATTGTCTTGGAAGAGAGCGACATGCGGACCCACGCGATACACAATTTTACGCAACCATCTGGTCGGTTAATGTTCCGAATGGAAAGTTGTCGAATACTAAAAAAATAATATTTTCGAATCGGGACAGATTGACCCGTGGACAAACAAGATGGATTCAGATTCGAAAATATTAAACTCGATGTAGGTCGGATCGGTTCGTCCAATCCGAATAATAAAAATAATGTTTGCGGACCGGAACAGATTGGCCAACGGGCATAAACAGAATGGACTCAGATTCAAAAATATTAGATTCGCTGCGGGTCAGACTGTTCAGATTCGAAGAAAACAACGAACCCAAACGGATCAGCCCGGACCCGGTATATTGCCATCCCTACTAAAAATGTAAAAAAAATATCACATTTATATAAAACCTAAATATAAATTCATGTGCTGTTTTATTAAAAAAATCTTTAGTTTCACTTAAATTAATATATTATTATTATTATTATTATTATTATTTTAAAATATAAAAATATAATTAATGACCTACTATTTATTAATAATTAGAATGAAAATGACAAGTTAATGTTATTATTATTTGTTTAAAAATATAAAAATATAATTAATAACCTACTATTTATTAATAATTAGAATGAAAATAACTTGTCATGAAACAATTAGCATAATATCAATAAAAAGTGAATATTAAAATCATATTTGGACTCGAATGAGAAAAAGAATAAAAAGAATAGGAGAAATTCTAAACATATTGATGAACCAGAGAGAAGAATAAAGAAAATAATTGGAAAGGACTAATATTATTTCCTTTTTTCTCTCATTTGATGCTTTGAGTTCATTTCTCATCTACAAGCTCCCTCTGTTTCCCCCTATCTCAGGTCGAACACATCCCTAGAGAGAGGCAGCTCAAACAAATTCAAATAGACTGATACTGTGATCCAAAAAAGGAGTGAAATAAACAAAATATTTAAAACCAACAATGTTATTCACTAATCCAAGTTTCCATTAATACAGGTTAAAACAGACAACAACAAAGATCTTTTACTTAACAATTATCTTGTGATTACCTATGACAAATAACCTACACAATATTGTGCTCAACTATAACAGTTGGGTATTTCACTCAAATCTACAGAATAACAAATCACACAACAGCCTACAATCTTTGCTCCACAAGATATTGATTAAGATTGTTATTTTTCATCTGTACTCGAATGAGACTGTCTAGCCGTGGGGCTATCACTAGCACCTCTACTAAGCTTAAGTGCATCTAACGCCTTCTGTATCTCCATAGTCATTGCGCTATCTACACTTCCAGATGATAGTTTTTTGTGCGACTTCTGTAAATGGAGCTTCAGCGAACTGCTGTGCAGGCCGGCGTTCTTGCCGCAGACAGGACAAACTTTCATCATCGGCTTTCGCTGTTGCCACTCCATTGATGCCTTACCGTGGAGCTTGCAATCAAGATCTAATAAAATTCGTGCGAATCCGTCGTTCGGTTGAGCTCGGCGGTGAACTCTCTTTAAGTTATTCCATGCCTGTAACAGAGTGAAATTTCTGCATTTAACAAAAAAAAGGAGGGTTAATATATGGATACTTAATTTTTTATTCAGCTCTCGCATGTGTCTAGCACAGGTACTCACTTTCTTGCCATCAAGTAAGCAAGCACTAACGTGGCACTTCTACTTCTTCCTTCGAAGCAATGGACTAGACACTTTCCACCTTTCTCTTCAACGTAATCAATAAAGTCGAATGCTTCTTCAAAGATAGTTCCAATGTTCGTATCTTCATCGTCAGTAATCTGGACAAAGAGAGATTTGTATCAAAATCTAGTCCTACAACTATCAAGAATAACATGTAGGGGACTGGACAGTATAAAGAGGATATACAAACAGATCTAATTAACAGAAATTGAAAAAACTTGTTACATGTTAGAGAAGTTAAATATGTAACTGTACAAATATTATAATTTAACTTTTGCTAGCTCATTAGTTGAAAGAGAGAATCTTCTATCATCAAATAATTTCACCCGTAAAAGGGGAAGAAAGATCCAATGATTGATTAATGGCACGGTTTTTATGGATGTAGAGAAACATCTGAAATATTTGTAGACCTGGATGGAGAAACAGTAAAGAAATGGCAGATATAATGCACTCACCGGAAAATTTAAGTACTCAAAAAGCTCAGGATTCTGAGATTCTGACTGCCCGATCTCATTGGAGCACAAACATAAAATATGAGTAATCCCTGCATTTTGCAGCGTAAAGACAGATCTTGCAGAAAGTGCCCCACCAATAAAAAGGTTACTCGAGACTCCAGATGGCTTTTCTGTATTAGCAGCCTCGGATATTAATGCTATCCTCTCAAGAATGTGCTCAAGCCTGACCTGTTTATTATGATAATTAACAAGTAGAAGAAAAGCCTTAATAATTCACTTCCCAACAACTGACTTCTAAATGATATTTCAGAGAGTTATAGAAAAATACCTTCAATTCGTAGGCATCAACACAAATGTTATGATCACTACCCTCAAAAAATCCCGTATTGAAATTATTTTCTTGACACAGCTTCACAGCTTCCGTTCTTAGCATGTCATTCCACTGTTCTAGTTCTTTGTTTGATTCAGCATCAACCTAAACACAACATTAACAGTATCAAACCAAAAGAAAAATTATATTCAGTAGAATTAACTACTTCACATTGTCGACTTAACGATAAGTTCAAAGACGATGCTAGAAAACAATTTTGGTGTGAGTCTAACAGAATTCCACCATACGAGCACAAGATTTGACTAAATGCTTTATAGAGTAATAAATGTAACAAAAAAATATCAAAGAAATGACACAGAACCCCCAACCTTGGCAAACTTATGGAAGTCTCGAAGTTTTGTTGTCAGTCTTAAACTACGGAGCTGCTCTCCAGCACTCCCTTTATATGACCTTCCATGCCAGCTTTCTCGCGACATAGGAGAAGAAGAGTCTGATCCGTCCCTATTTTCTAAATATGGTGATCTAAAAGTCGTCCTCTGCGACTCAAAATCACTATAATCTGGATGGTTATCAAAGGGGATGCGTTCCTTGCTTGTTGGAGACGGACAAGAACCACTCCCAAAGCCAGTGGCGTGTGATGGTGATTCTGGAACTGAAAATTCCTCTCTATCGGAGTCCCCTGACATCATCTTGTCCATAATACTCATAAATCCTCGTAATAAGCCATCTAGTTTCTGATATAGTGTTAGAAGGAATATCCGGAAACCTTGCAAATCCCGTAGAGCAGCACGGAATCCAATCCGAAATTCCCGAACAGCTCTAGCTATTTCAGTTCTTCGTACATCGGTCATCTCACCATCTTCTAGCAATGGGAGTCCTAACTTTCCTCCTGTTATCTCATGTAACAAATTGGAGGAATATTCATAGTTATTAAGAACCAACTCAACCAATCTTGGATAGTTTTCTTGATCATTTGCACGTTTACCAGCAGGAGGCCTGCGAGGTACAACAGAGTCTATAGCGACAATGTAAGAATCCGATTGCATTGATCCACTGGGTGATGGACTTTGACCCAGATCAAACGATCTTGGTGATTCAGTAAGATCAGAAAGATCAGAGACCTGTGATACTAATCCTTGACTGTGAGTACTCAATCTGCTATCTACCGAGGTTGCCCTTCTGGACTTTTGAATAGATCTAACGACCCTTGGTTGGTATCGTTTAATAGCAGAATCAAAGGCATTCTCGAGTGAATCCATATTCGCAGTAGCCATCTTTTCAGCAAACAATAAATTTGCTGGGTTTCCACGCCATCTGAGCTGACGGCAAGGTAGTCTATCTTCATTTCTAATAAGTAAATCCAGCATCAAAATTCTTCCTAAAGCTGCCGCAACTTTCTCTGCACTTTCTCGTGACTCAAATGCATTTGTGGTTTCCAATAAAGGGGACCCATGAACATAACTGCAAAAAATAAGTTTTTAATCTTTGGTCAGGGAATTTAATCTTTTTAGAATTTTGTACTTACCAAGTATGCCTACTCTAAGCTAGGTCCAACAATGCATTTAAAAATAACAAGTCACAATCGTCTGGAAGCTATAAACTGTATATTTTATCTGCTAATCATGTGATGCAAAAACCCAAGAAAAATTGTTTTATATAAAAGCCTTGAAAAGAAATTTCCCATGTTCTCAATTTGCTTGAGATCAGTTGAATGACAATACAGATTATGAATCCATATTACATCTGTCTAACCAAGCAAATCCATTAGCCATTAATTCTCTAACTATATAGACTAAGTCGTCGAGTAAACAGTATTCAGATATCAAGACCTGCTCTTCTTACAGAAGCTGTTATCTTCACTAAACTAATTCAGCCACTTAGAGGCCATTCATTAGGTTTGTAGGGGGCTATAATAACTAATAAGTAAAAACCAACTTTTAGAGAACCACGTGCTTAAGAGCTACCAAAGGGCAGCAAATATTTTTGGCTTGAAATAGACGCTCTTACCCTAGCGTATCTAGCACCCTACTACTGGCTCGAGTGGTATGTCAAGTCTCATCTGAACCGAAGGATAAGGCTCCTAATTCTGCAAGTGCTAGTGGCAAAGGGAAAAGGAATTGGTTTTCGCGCTTTAACATAAACAAGCTGGAACTCAAATAGAAACGAAAGGATTAAAAAGAAGCTCCGGGAGGAAACAAAGGTTCCCCTCATATGCAGTAACCATTAATTAGTTCCAAGAACTAAAGTGTATGTTGCATAAAAATAGGTGAAGGAAGAAACAATAAACAACAAGAGAGTCTCGAGTCCAGATATACTATAAGCTTGAGACTAAATTAAGCACAAGAAAAGCTCTTTTAAGTAGACACGAATGTCGGATGTAAAATCTGTTTAAAATTTTAGGCCAGTTGGATTGAAGATCTTGAGTAGCTCGAGAGAATATTATAAGCATAGTACAGCACTTTAGTTCATATGTCTTGGCAAAGAAGCATAACAGACTAACTTCATCAAAATGACGATTTAATCATCTTTGGTTCTTACCTCATCAGGAGAAGGCATCGGCTGAGTTCAAGAGCCTCTAGTAGTTCTGAGCACGTCATTTCACCAACCTCATCACCTTCTGATATTGACGTAGCTCTTGCTTTCTCAGCAGCCTCTTTAATCTGGAGCCATTCAGGGCTACAATTATGAATTACTCTAGCCTGTTGCAACAAACTAAGTTATGAGCAATCAATGGAAACAGAAGGTTACAAGTCAGGACAGAAAAGTTATAAGAAAAAGGTACTATATTATAAGCTGGATTAAGGACAACCTGAGGAATGCGCACACCTAGCCACTTTGCGAATTCGTAACCAAGCCGTTCTGATTGTGTGGCCATCCTTGAGGATGAAAATTTTATAACAGTTGCTGCTTCGGTTGAAGTAGTATCATCAGAGTTGGGGTCATTGAATAATGCAAAAAAAACAACTCCGCCAGAATTAACGGTGACCTACATATAAACGACTAAAAAGAAAATAAGGTTTGACAAAATTAATCACCTATGAAACAAAGTAACTCGTCATATCGATAGTATAGGGCACTCTTTAAACTCATCATTTTCTGTCTATCCCAAGAGAAAAACTGAAACATAATAGAAAATCGTGGACAGTACAAAGCTTGAAACTGCGTTCAAAAGAGCTCTCTAAAGAGTCATACTGTGTTTCTTTCTTCAAATACATGAGTTCTAAGAATTTTGAAAACTAGAGTTTTCTAACATCTCATGAAGAGAATGAACAGCATACCTCGAGAGCTTTATTCAATTCATCTTCAGACTGCTCAGTGCTACTACTGTGTTCGGTATGGTGAAGCGAGGATAGCATGTTCCAAGAGAAGGAGCTCGAATCAATATCCAACATGGCTGCTTTACCCAATCTTTCCCACAAACTTATATCGGGAGATTGTTCATATGTATGTGGGCTTTTTAACTCGTCAACTAACAATTCTCCTGCACTGAATTACAATTGCATTAAGAAGCATGGGACATAAATAGCAATATTGAAACACCTTCGATGATAGAAAGTTCATAAAATTTACATACCCCTCCATAACAGTGAGGTTATATGTTAAAGAATGAAACGAACCCACCACCAAAAAATTTATAGCAGTGAGGTCACTTGGATTTTCTGAATCTCCATTTGCTAACATGCTTATTACTGCTAACAAGTTAATTTCACCACCAAACATAGCTATCCAAACCACCCAACCCAATTCAATGAAATTGATTGCTCTGCAAAGTTCCTACTTCACTAAACCTTAAAACTAAAAGGTCACCAAGTTAGATGAAATTGATTACTTTGCATAATCCCTATATGCTTAACCTTTAATAGCAGTGTGGTCACTCAATTTGACGCTTGATTAATTGCTTAATAATACTAACACCAAACCAAACTATCCAAACCGCCCAAATTAATGGAAGTTAATAACTTTAAAGATGATAGATGAGTTATATAAGCAATGGAGTTACTTGAAAGCAACAACCACGAGTGACACCCAATGAATAAAATAGTTAAAAACCTAGATGGTTGCATAGTGTCAACCCTTTGAGGTCGGTGGGGAAAACCAGAGGATCCGTATTGGGCACTTCGCTTACGAACCAGTTCCAACCATTGCGTGAACCGATAAGCCGGACCTGCAGCTATATCTCCCAACATGTACAACACCTGCATTCAACATTCCCGATGAAAATCGCCAAGGAAAGAAAGGCACGTAAAATGAATGGGAGATTTGTCGAATCCGTTACCCGGGAAGTAACCGTGAGAGGAAGAGGTGCCTCGGATGGCTCGTCAGATTTGAGGTGGAGATCTTTAACTTCGTTTTTTTCCTGCAAAGTTTGCACACACGACATGAATGATTGTGAGAAGAAGACAAACCCTAGATCCAGAGATTAAAAATGAAGAGGGAGAAGTGGTGGTACCTGGAGATGGTTGATGATTGCAATAGCTTCTTCTTTTTGCTCTTGTGCCATGATCACCGTCGTCCTCTCGTTTTCTTTAGCTTTTTTCCTTTTTTAAATTTGGTGAATGGAGCGTAGTACTCGCTGTCACTAAGAGAGAGAGGTGGTTTCTCTGTAGAGAGAGATGATGATGTTCCCGCTTTCTAGGGTAGGCTGGACGGTTAATAAACTGTATAAAATATTAGATTCAATTATTTGTTTTTTAAAGACTGATTTCATAAACTGGAGTATAAAATTAACCAAGTGCCCAGGGTCACATGTCTTTTTTTGGTTTCGAAAAACGGTCACATGTTTAAACAATTATTGATCTATTTGATATAAAAAAATATTTTATAATTAAATATTTAAATTTAGTTAACTTTTTTTAAAGTATAATATTTTAAATATACGAAAGAAATAGGGAAATTGCAACTATAATACCCACTCAACTATTCAATTCTCATCTAGCACTCAAGATTTGATCTAGGCCAAAGCTATTTCCCCATCGTTTTTATTATTTCCTCCATGATTTTTCAAAAACCTCATGTGTTATTTCCTCCATAAAGGAAATGATACATTTGTCCTTCTACCCATTTATTCTATCTTTTTCATTTTCAAGAACGTCATTAACTCTTCCATCAACCCATTAACCTACCTAGCCACACTATCTTATCCTTTATTTTACCCCTGTTTTTTGTTTTTCAAGTCTAAACCCTAATTTGAGAGAGAGCCAAGATTGAGGTACGTTTTCTTTTATCTCCTTTTTCTTATCATACGTTTTCTTAGTTACAATCTTTTTTCGGTTTTCAGGCGACTGCATTTTCGGTTTTCAGGCGACTGAGGACGGCGAAGGTGAATCAAGGACTGGAGTGAAGTTAGGCAAGGACTGAGGTAAGTTGGCTATGGTTGTTCTCTTTTTTCGATTTTCAGGTGAGTCAGGCTTCTTTTTCGATTTTCAGGTGAGTCAGGCTTCTTTTTCGATTTTCAGGCGAATGAGGCTTCTGTTCGGTTAGGTTAGGGTTCTTATTTCGTAGATCTTTAGGGTTCGATTAGGCTTTTTAGGGCTGGAAACACATGGGTTTGATTAGGTTTTTATTTTATTTTGGTTGGATTTGTTTTTTGTTTTGGTTGGATTTGTTTTTTTATTTTGGTTCGATTTTGGTACGTTGGTTATGGTTGTTCTGTTCTGTTTTGATTTTTTTAACGAAAGCATGTGATTCCAAGTGGCCATCTCGGAATCACATGTTTTTTTTTAAACTGGAAAACATGTAATTCCGGGTGGCCATCTCGGAATCACATGCTTTCCAGTTTCAAAAAAACATGTGATTCCGAGATGGTCACTCATAATCACATGCTTTCGTAAAAAAGAACAGATAGCATGTAATTCCGAGATACCATCTCGGATTACATGCTTATGTTTAAATTTTTTGAATACTGATATTTTTTTAACGCTACTGATTATAGTAACTTGTAATTTTGTCTTATGTTTGTAGTATGGGACCAAGAAATCTACTGATGAAAATTTTGCGTGGCTCTACATCATCCGCTTCAAATGCCGCAAACGAACCGGATATCGTTGAGACGCCGCAGCCTCTTCAAATTGTAGCCCATGATCCTACGTCCCGTTTTATTAGACATAATCGGCGGGGTGCAAGGAGGGAAACATCTCCGGTTGTAATACCGCAATCAGAATCAGAAGATGATGAAGATGAGCAAGGCGTAAACGAAACAGCGTTAGCAGCTGAGAAAGAGTCTTTTTAGCACGATTTCCGCACATACGCCACTACAAAGGTTTTACAAACCATACAGCGTACCATGTTTACCATGGCCGATTAAGTTATTTTGAATATAAGGGTTACTTTAAATATAATCTATAAAATATTCTGCAATTTTTTTTTCGATATTAACGTTTCACTTTAATGAATCAGGAAAGAGGGGGACGTCCTTTGCGGTTTTTCGCCACGGGAAATGCGATCAATCATTGGAAGCTGAGCAACCAAACTAGTGTGCGTGAGGTTGTCGAGTCCACTCCTTTGGACCATTGGTGGTTGCCCTCCATCGTTGGAGTACCGAGGTACCTTTGGTAGCCGCTTTCGTAGAACGGTGGCATCATGAGACGACATCATTTCACTTTTCTTTCGGTGAGATGACCGTCACTTTAGATGATGTGGCCATCATTACCGGGTTACCGATATACGGTAGATTATTGGAGGTGCGTAGAAGAAACGGTGTAGAGGAACGTGCAAAGCTGATACATGATGTTCTCGGTGTGCCATACAGGGAAGCTTTAACGGAGCTCGAACCGTGTAAAAGTATCGGTTTACGGTTAACTTGGCTAAGAAATCGCTTCTCCAACGAGCGTTTTCAAGACGTAGGTGGTCGATTAAGGAGGATCGATGTTCAACATTGTGCGAAAGCATGCTTACTTTATCTCTTTGGGTCTTGTCTATTTGTAGACAAAAGTGGATATTACGTGAAAGCAGATTAGTTACACGTGCTCGATGACCTTGATTCGTTGGGATCATATGCGTGGGAGATGCATACCTTGCGGAGCTTTATAGTGGGTTATGTATGGCTTCCAAACATTCTACGAAGACGATCAGTGGATTCGTACAACTAGTCGAATGCTGGATTTTTTACCATTTCACTCGCTTTCAGGTACCTCATTCTGAGGGATTCTATCCCCATATACCGCACATTCGGACGTGGGCAACACCTAAACGGTACCACTCGTTAGAAGAGTTTGGAATCTACTTCAATCATATAGATTGACACTTGACCGATCAGATATATACTCGGTACGTTTATATCGTAACTTAATTTATCTATTATATTTTTTTAATACATTTTCATATATCGTGTTCGGTTGCATTCTATTTCAGGTTATTTTTCAGCTGTACGAGTATTGTCGAATGTTGAAACCCCTTCACGAGCTTGCGTGGTTTACCGGTGGATTGAAATTTATGGACAAAATTGAGCCATACCAACCACTTAGAGTTTCCCGTCAGTTTGGATACATCCAACTCTTTTGGGGTTTATTCGCAAAACTTGCTCCTAGGCGCGGTCGCTTGTCAAATACGATGATTGACTTTAAAAATGATGTGTGGGAAAATCGGTACCAACACATAATACCACCGGAACGTAGAGGAACTCTTATCAAGGAAGGTAGTGGGATAAGTATGACCGTACCAGATTACGATGATTGGGTTCATAAAACTCTATGGTACGTAGTTCCTAATGCACCTCGAGAAGAAAATTTTCCTATAGGGGAAGAACCACGACATTCAACCCACCAAGATAATATCACTGGAGGTTATACTAAAATTCTCGACACCTACGAAGATTATGTGGAAGATATGACCGGTGAAGAGTGTCGTGCCGCCTTAAGACATTGCATTTATATAAGCAAGGCCTATACAGCATGAAGATGTTTCTTTGTTGATGTTTTTTTTACGGATGATGTTGCTTTGTTTATCGGATGATGTATGCTATCGTTGTTTATTTTGCTTTGTTTTAAGTGTTTAAACATTACAAAACCCACAACTTTAATGGAAACTGGGAAAATGCACCTGATTCCGAGATGGCCACTCGGAATCAGGTGCAACGTTTTTTTGAATAAAATATAACCTTATTAAAGAAACAGAGACATTGCACTTGATTCCGAGTGGCCATCTCTGAATCAGGTGCACATTTTTTTTTTGAAAAATTATATCTGATTCCGGGTGGTCATCTCGGAATCAGATGTAATTTTTCAAAAAAAAATGTGTTCTTTATTAATAACGTTAAGTGCAATATGTGAACCATGTGCTCATAATTCTGAGCTGGCCTCTCAGAATCATATGTCTTTTTTAAAAATTAGCGAGCACTTAAAAAAAATTAGAGGTTGGATAAGAACAAGATGTTATGTACTTGGCTCCTATGAATTACACAATAATAGGTTAACTCTACTTGAACAATAACATAAACACCAAATAATGGACTCCGTGTGGAATGATATTGAAGATGAATATCTTAGAAACATTAACATAACATTTTTGTCCCTAAATTCAATCAATCATTCAATCCACCACTTGTAGTTCTCGCCTAGTTGGAAGTTTTTGAGGTTGGATACCAACAAATGACGAAATCCTTCTTTGCAAATGAGGAAACCACGCTTTAGCTTCTTTAGGAACGTGTTGGATATACGTTGGATAAACTAATGGCAACAGTCCACCCGGAGATATGGTACCTTTAAAAACAAAATCAATTAGTATACTAGTATGAAATAATGTTTGCCAAAATAGTAGTAGAAAGGTACTCGTACGCTAATGTAGTGATTGCCATAGACGTGTGTGATGCCAATCTCTTTTATTTCGTTCATATGGGGCGGAACACCTTTTAGCGGTAGAAACGTATATGTAATACCGTCGGAAATTGTATATATGATGCATTTGAAAGCATTATCAATCACATAAAAAGAATATTTTAACTCTCGACCCTTTGTTAATACCCATTCCGTAAGTTCAGATTTAGTGTAGTACGCTTGCGTAGTGAATGCATCGGTGAGATCTGGATATATAACATCATCGTCAGTATGAGAAGGGGATGCAATTTCAGGTTCCGAAGATATTTGAAATTTCTGCATGATTAAAAAGTAATATGTTAATGATGTTGAAATTGTCTACTGAAACATAACAACTGATCCCGAGAGGCTGTCTCGGAATCAGTTGTTTTTAGCAAACGCAGTTGATTCTGAGAGGGTATCTCGGAATCAACTGTTTGTATAAGAAAACTGATTCCAAGACCTTCTCTCGGAATCAGTTGCGTTTTCAAAAAACAACTGATTCCGAGATACTGCCTCAGAATCAGTTGCTCTTTGCTCAGAAATGCAGAAATCAGGAATACAATATCAAAACCAACATTTTCGAAGTGATAATCTCAAGTTATTGTATTGTTTAACGAAAAACAAGATTAAATTACCTTATTCATTGCTTGAGTGTTGTTCTCCAGTTTGGTATGGGTTTCTTGATTTTCCATGATCAATCTTATATCAATCTTCAATAAAACTGATGTTTTTTGGGTTTAGGGTTAATTTTAGAGGCAAAAATCAAATACGTAGGATTAAAAATGGATTAATGATATGTTTTTTCACTGTAGGGATTTCTATTTCAATAATGGTACATAATATTAAATTTGAAAACAAAATAAGGGTAAACTAGTAATATCATGTTTCAAGTGTTTTAGAAATTTCAAATTATGGAGGAAATAATAAAAACGATGGGAGAAATAGCTTTGACCTTTGATCTATTATCACTTAATACCTAACTCAACTACTTAATTGTCACTTAATACCTAACATTATTTTAATACCCTAACTACCCTTAACCCACTATATAAGCAGATCTGTTTTTTTCTCCTTTTATAGCTTTTAAAAAATTTAATTTGTTAGCCGCTCCAACCACCTAACCTTACAAACCACCATGAAGCACGACTGAAACCACAATTTTCAAGTGATCGAAGCGTTGAAAGGTCTGTTTATTTATGTAAGTTCTGTATAAAACATATCTAACCACTGTTTTCTACGTACAAGAACTGATCACCCGTTATTCAACATTATTGGAATATGTTGTTTTTTAGTTTACGTGTTGCGTTTAGGTAATCGTGATTAACTACCGATTTCGAAGTTATTTGTTGGATTTCTGAGTTAGAATATGTGTTATTCAACTGTTTATGTTCTTTGTAAATCTTGTTCGAGCTTTTCTCTGGTTTTTTTTGTTTTTGTTCCAGTGATCTATGCTTATTTTGTTAATGTTTGTCATTAATCCTTGTTTAACTAGTTATATACTCATTTTTAGTGTATTAGATGTTGATTTTGAACGTGAAAAATGTGTAGACTATGAGATTTAGTTGTCCAGGCATTCCCGATAAAAGATATGAATTGTTTTATGATTTTTAACGTAGAAGATGCGAATTGTGTGATGTATCTAATGAGGAATATGCTAATTGTATTACCAATTCTCATGGTTATGAGAATTGCATGCATCTCTCAGGATATCCTGTGAATTTAGTTTATAAGAGTTGCAAACAACTCTCAGGGAATCAAGAGTTGCAAACAACTATCAGGATATCCAAGAGTTGCAAACAACTCTCAGGAAATTCAAAAGTTGAGAACAACTCTCACGTACAATTGTGAATTGTTTACATTTTGTCCACGCGTAAGTGTACTACTTGATTTGCAAGCAACTCTCAGGGGAGGATGCGAATTGGTCAATTGTAGACTAAAATTGTGCATCGTTCGCAGCTTATAGTTATACACAACCCGCAGGATAAGATGCAAGTTTATGAGTGAAGTAATTAATAACTTGCACTATTTTTTAGGATTAATAACTAATAACTTGTTCAATGCAGGATAAGGTGTGTCTAAATCACGAGTTTGTATTTTTAAACGTGGTCACCAAACCGCAATTATTCCTTTTACGGAGTTTGAAAGCTTTCAAAGTATCCAAGACTATGTGGAGAACACATGGGAGGAGCTTGTCCCAGGTGACTACCTAATTACCTACTCCTGCGTGGATCATAGTAATTGTTTCTTTAATAACCAGAAAGATTTTGTTGGGTTGGTGTTATATCTTGATTTGGAGCGTTTAAAACGGGTTAGTTTTCTCATAGAACAACACGTCTTCGATAAAGGTTCTGGTGATAAGTGTTCTGGTGAAAAGAGTTCTAGTGATAAGAGCTCTGGTGGTAAGAGTTCTGGTGTAAAGCGTAAAGAGTGTAGCATAAGTTTGGAGAACCATCTCTTAATCAACTAGTTAGCCGGGAGAGTAGTAACGGTTTAGTTAATTCTGATTAGAGAAAAAAACAACTTGCTACCGCTGGTTGGGCTGATGCTATTACAGGAGTGAGTCAAGCTTTTGAAGAAGGGGTTGCAGGTCTCAGGTTATCTTTGTGCAAATTTTCTTTAGAGCATGGTTTTGCTTTCTAATACCTGCACAACACAACAAACAAGATCACTGCTTATTATGAAAATAAGTTCACAAGCGGGTGCAAATTGAGACTTTATGCATCTATTTATTCCAGCACCGTCTTGATGACGATCAAGAAGTAGGTTTTGCACCATACTTGCAGTCCTGTTTTCTCTCAGAAGCATAAACGGAGTAGACATTTGACATCAGATTTGATTGCGGAGGAAATTCAGGATTCTCTTCGGACCTGCCATTCGTTGACAGCCAAAAACATAAAATTGGCTGTAAAAAAAATTACAGTCTTGACATCTCTTACTGTTTGTCATGAAATGCTTTAGAGAAGGCATAAAAGGGAGTTTTCGGAGATAGTTCAAGTTCTTTTAGTTTACTAAGCGGGTACTTCAAACGATTGAAGAGCCGTGATATTACTACAAACTGTCGGTTGGAGTTATCAACTATAAACCACTTCAATCGTTGTTTTGTAGCATTCGGTTCATCCCTTCAGGGTTTCCATTCATGTCGTCCAATGTTGTTTGTTGATGGAACCCACTTATATGGCAAGTATAAGGGTACATTGCTTACTGCCGTAGCAGAGGATGACAACAACGGTTAGTTTCATTTAACTATTTAATCTGAATTATTGGGATGTTTTGTTGGAAATTTGTAAACAATTCGCATCTTATAGTTGCACTAAACTATCAGAGAATCCTGATACTTCAGAACAAATATCATTAGAGGATGCGAATTAGGCAGTAACTTGATTTGCAGACAACTCTCAGGGGAGGATACGCATTATGTTATTGTAGACATAAAACTGTGAATAGTTCGCATTTATGGTTGTACTTATTTCGCAGTCTATATTTGAAAACAACTCTTGGGAAAGCATGTGAATTGTTTACATTTTTAACATGCTTGAGTTAAATTATATTTTTCATTTGAGGTGCCTTTTTCGAGGACTATTCCATGTTGTTCTTGGTATAGTTAACGTTGAAGATTGTGACAATTGGATGTGGTTTTTGGGGTGTTTGAAACCACATTTGTTGGAGCGCCAAATCACATTTATTTCATACCGTCATTTTGGTATCGTTAATGCTGTTTCTGTCTTGTATCCAAACTGCTATCATGCGTACTGTTATTTCCATCTCATGCAGAATTTGAAAGTAAAATTAGAACATACTAACAGAGACTATAAAAAAGGATGTTGAATTTCTTCTATCATCTTGCTTATTCTCCCACTCGAGAGCTTTTTAAAGATATACTAACAGATTTTCTATGTGAATGTGGTGACAGAATGAGTGATTTTCTTGCTAATTTACCCCCGAAAAAGTATGCGCAGGCTTACATTAAAGGGAAACGATACGGCTCTATGGCTTCTACTGCGGCTGAATCTTTTAACAATCAGATCAAAAAATATTGCGGCCTACCCATTGTTAAGTTTATTGACTGGATTAGAGTCTTGCTTATGACTCAAGTTTCACGAAGATACGAAGAGGGGTTAAGCTGGAGTACTAATTTGGTCCCCGAGTATGAGAAGAAGCTAAAGCAGAATGTTGACATGTGCCTAACTTGGGTAGTACGTAAGTCGTCTACCGCCATGTTCGAAGTTTTTTCAAATTCCATGGCTGTTGTTAATCTGTTAGATTTTAAATTTTCTTGCGGATCATGACAACAAGAGTTTTTTCCATGTCCTCACGCTTTAGCGGCAATACTGTATACCGACCAAGATTCTTTTACTATAATAGAGCCCTTCTTTACGGTTAAGAATTACATGGAAAGTTATTTTTTCAGCATACCAGCTATAACCGATGTTGGGGAAGGGTCCAACGCTAACAATCCTTCGTTTGTTGAAATTTTTCCTCAAAACGTTAAAAGACGCTCTCAAAGGCCTAAGAAAAAGAGAATCCCAGCTAGAGGCGAAACCTCAACCAAGGAGTTGAGGTGTGGCCGTTGTTCGAAATCAGGCCATAACAGGAGAATGTGTGATGTTTCAATTTAAAGAAAATTCTTGTTGTGGACAATTCTCATTGGCCACATTGATTTGTAATACTGTTATTGTCGTGGAAAACAAACTAAACATTTTTATAGTTGTTTGTTAATTTACACATATTTTTTTTTGTTTGTATTATAGTAACGAAATGTTAGGTGTTTCGTTAATATAGCTATTTTTCCCAAGTAACTTCAAGAAACATAGATTCACGTAATTCACATGAAACACCGCGAGTTGCATGCAATTCACATTCACTATTAAGAATTGTGTGCAATATCTTGATATCATATTGCAAACATCTCTCAGGTTTTCATGCGAGTTGTTTGAAACTCTAACAGAATGCGAATTGTTTGCATCTCAACCTATATTGAGAATTGTTTGACAAACCAATCCAAAAGTGTTGCAAACAACTCTCAGGATATGTTGCGAATTGGATGGAACTCCAACGTATTGCATTTTTAAACAAATATCAGGACTTTTAGTTGCCTACAAATCTCATGATATGCTGTGAATTGTATTTTCAAACAAATAACATGACTTTTAGTTGCTTACAAATCTCATGATATGCTGCGAATTGTATGCAACTCTAACGTATTACATTTTCAAACAAATCTCAGGACTTTTGGTTGCAAACAATTCTCAGGTTAGCATGCGGATTGTGTGTATCTCCACTATTTGTAGGAATAATATTGCTAAAAAATATCTCAGGTTAGCATGTGAGTTATTTGCAACTTCCATTAGGATGCAAATTTTGTGCATATTCGCTAAAATTTGCAAATGACGCGCATGGTCTCCTCAGAGTTGTTTGCAACTACTAATAGAGTGTGAGCTGTAGGCATTGTTTCACGTTCACACATATTATAACATATTCACATATGATTAAAAGTTTATACAAAAAATGGATTACAAAAAAGGATTATAGGCTTTATGCACTAACAAGTTTTAAACAATCACTACAACCTTTTAGTGTTTGTTAGTTGCATTCCAAAAAAACAAAAAAAAGAACAGACACTATCAATCATCACTAGAGGATTCTTCACAATCTTTTTCCTCTTCATGCTGATCACCAATCCTTCCATTGTGCTCTACGTCCTCGTTATCCACGTCCATTATGCTTAAAAATTTGGTCCTTGATGGACCAGCATCGTCCTCCCTCTTCTGTTTCCTATTTGGAACCTCTACACTCTGAGTTGGAACCTCTACTGGCTGAGGTGCAGCAACCAGGGGAACCACTTCAACTGGTTCATAGTCAGCAAAAAAATAGTCCTCAATGTCAAAATCCATGACAGAGGCTAGGCTGTTTGGTGGTGCCGCCGGAGTGATTAAGTCTGAACTTACGTTGGTGGTTATGGATGACCAGGAGTCACCTAGAGAACCAGAGGTGGTGGAAATGACATAATGTTTGGAATTTGAAGAGAACGAGAGGTGTTTAAAAAATATTGAGTTTGTATTTAAATTAGCCTATGGTTACTAGTGTTATTTATATGCATGGAGGGGGTCTGAGCTAATGAGGTGGCGTGTCTATATTAATCATTACATAGCCTCCTTGTCCAATCAACAAGTAATGGGATGTGGTGATTAGATTGCTTTTTGCGTGCTCAATGCACTTAACGTTTACCAAGGCAGACGTCATAGCCTGTTCGTATTCTTCAACGATGATTTTGAATTATTTAATTTATATCAGGATAAGATACAAACTGTTTAGTGGTAGTTTTCTTAGCCTGTATTTGTTGTCGTGGTAGTTTTCTCAGCATATATCAGGATACGATGCGAATTGTTTAGTAAGAATCCTGTCTTTCTATATATACTAGGGAATGATGTGAATTGTTCAAATATCAACTGTTCTTTAATGTCATTTCGAATATTTCATACATTGCACATTTCTGAAACAAAAAACTCTATATAGACCAAACAATTACAAAGAATATATGTACACAAAAAAATCATAATGTCATACAGAAAAACAATATTACTACCAGTACGAGTTTGTGTCACCATCATTTAGGAAAAAATAAAACATATCCGCTCTAAAGTCTTTTATCATATCTTTACGGTAAGTCTCCTGCACACATCCTTGTTGGATAATATCTCTAGCGTATTGACAGATGAAAATACCACAATCAAGGATAAAAGGTTTTTGTTGTGCAATTTTTCTGTTATTTCTCACCTTCCACCATGTCTTTGTAGTAGGTATGCATTATTTATCGAGTAAATACTTAATCTAGTTATGATAATTTGTGTCAGAAATCAGCACAAATAGTTATAATATGGATGTCAAACAATTTGCAGTCTATATTGAGAATTGTTTGGCAAACCAGTCCAAAAGTGTTGCAAACAACTCTCGGGATATGCTGCGAATCGTATGAAACTCCAACGTATTACATTTTTAAACAAATCTCAGGATATGCTGCGAATTGTATGAAACTCCAACGTATTACATTTTCAAACAAATATCAAGACTTTTAGTGCAAATAATTCTCAAGACAACATGGGAAGTGTTTGCATTTAAATACAAATGACTTGGGGACAGTTCAGGATATTCTGAGCATTGTTTTTAAAATATGTTTAACAGTAATTGTAGCAGTTAGGAGTTTTACGAACTATGTCGGTGTCTTTGTTGTGTAGTCCGTCGCTTTGAGTTTAGGTATTAGTGGGTTGTAGTTTGTTGCCGTCATGACGTCTATATCAATGACGAGCAATGTCCAATGGTTGACTTGGTCGTGCTTCTTAACGCATATTGGACTGAGGATGAGGTTGTAGTTTTTAGGCGGTTTGCTAAAAACATTGTCGATTAAATTTGTTACTTCCCATCATATTTCCATTTGATGCTGCATTCAAGGAAGAGTACATTACAACGGAAACATGCGAGGTTTTTGTAGTTTATAGCTAAACTTACCGTAGTCATGCCCGAAATCAGTACGCAATCATATTTCGCTTCTGGAACAGCTTTTCATGAAACTTTGAAATTTACTTCTTCGAGCATCTTTCAAATCCAAGCGTCCACAACCTATGAAACAAGTTGTTTATATACGTAAAATATACAAGACTTGTTTGAAACATTCTAGAGAGTTGGTTGACAATTGGATACCTTTACGTCCAGCTCCAGTTCGAAAGGTAGCGCCAGCACATTATTCATTTGCACACTAATTCTGTAGGAAAATTTGGTCGATGGTATATTTCATACTACTGGATCGATGAAGTCTTCACTGGCTTTAATTATCTGTATTTTGTGGTATTCACTAACATCGATACGGTCGGTTGTCTGTGTTTTCTTTGGCCAGTTGGTGAATCCTACTTTTGGCGATAGATGTTCTGTTATAATTATCTTTTCCTCTTCCTCTGCTTCTGGATGCTGTGTTGGTGTCAGTAGATTAAAAGTAGGCTCCTCTATCTCTTTACTCGACTTGAGCTTATAAAATAACAAAAATTAAAAGGGAGTGTGTCAGGCATAATAATATTAACTTCCCCAAACAAGTCGCATGATAACATGCGAATTGTTTGATATATAATTGAATATAATATACGACAACTATTAGAATAACATGGGAATTGTTCGAGTTTCCAATAAAATAGAATGTTGAACAATTTGCAGGCTATCCTGATATTTATTTATAACAATATACATCAACACAAGTCTCATGATATGCTGCGAAATCATTTAAAATAGTCCTTACCACACGGTCAATGACAACTAATGCCGTTGACTGGTTTGGCATAATCTCTAGATCGTGTCGGCAAAAATCATTTATATCGTCCTCTAACAGATTCTCCAAAGACCGTTGTATTATGCCATCAAACTCAATATTATCAATTTCATTTAAAAATGTTTGTGAAACTTGAGTGTAAATATCATCAATAGAAGCATCAGGTAAGCATACTGTGTTATCGTTCGACTCTGGAGCTTGCGGTTGATTCGGTACTGGTACTATAATTTCACCTTGGCTTAGCAGTTCTGACTTTGCGTAGGCCATTGTTGGTCTTTGAGGTACATTTTCGTCTCGGTTTTGGTCTTCTAACGATGTTTCTCTCTGGCTAAGTAGTTCCAACTTCTCACAGAGATTGACAGATTCCGACTCTTTCGGAGCTACGTCTTGTGTTAGTCTTTCTCTATTTGCTAAGGCTATGTGTTTTTTTTTGTTCTTCTCAATTCTGTTGTTCTCGTTCTTCTTGTGGGTGTTGTTATTGTTCTTGTTGCTGTTGTTATTGTTGCCCACCTTGATTTTGTTGTTCTTCTTGGGTGTTGTTTGTCGGCCTGCTGTTTCATACAAAATTCAAAATAAAAAGGTGGAGGGGTTAAGCATAATGCAGTCTGAGTTGCAAACAAGTTACATGCTTACCTGAGAGTTGTTTGAGATCAGAATATCAAACAAATCGCATGCTAACCTGAGAGTTGTTTGAGATCAGAATATCAAACAACTCGCATGCTACCATGCGATCTGTGTGATACCCAAATCAATAGAATATATAACAAGTCTGAGGATATCCTGAGAACTATTTGGACTACACAACAGTCCTGAGATTTGTTTGAAAGTTATCCTAATGCGAGTTGTTTGACTATGTATACAACAAGAAAACCTCTGACTGTTTTAAATACATACACTGATTTTGTTTGAATATGTTTACAACAATAAACATTAGTAGAGAGAAAATTTCATCACAACAATATTATTAAGATATTTGAATCTTAGTGTACTTTCGATCCACTTACATCTTCATGGCTATCTACGTCTGTACGCCCAGATTCTTCCGCTGCCACTTTCTTCTCACGAGCTTCTACCTCTTTAGCTCTGTTTTCTTGGCAGCCTACCTCCTCTACTATGTGAAGTACGAGCTGTCGGTCATTCGTAAGAGACTCGTATCTTTCTTTCTCCTTTGGAGGAATCAGAACTGTCGCTGCCTTCTATGTAGGAGGAGACTTGTCTGTCTTTCCGTGGTGTCCGTCTCTGTGGATACCAATATATCTTCCTCTATTTTACCAGATGGTACCGGTACGGATGAATGGTTCCCATAATCATCCTTCTCTTCCGGAAACACTCCATCATGCTTTTCAGCATCCTGCATTTGCCCGTCTTGATTCGGGTCCTTATCCTGAATTTCGGCTGGCACAGATGCTTGAAATTCAATGGACGCCGCTTCAGATGGCAATGCTGCTAGTCCAGGTTCCTTCTCAATTGTAGGGCTTCCAATCTGGCAAATTGGCTGAGAGAGAGCATTGCGGAGTTGTTGTGCTCCAAGCTCCGTTATCTTCAATTTTAATTCTTCCAGCTCAAAAAGTAATAGCAAACGTATTATAACATATTCTGTGCTGATTAAAGCGATTAAATCTACGTTTATGTAAGGCTCAATTTCATACTTACTTCTTTGACCTATTTGTCTAAGTTCCGCTGGTAACTGTTCTTATCAGTGTACGTCTTCAAACGCTTTGATGTACCTACAGTTCCAGATTTCTTTGGAGTAGTCGTTCTATGTTTGAGGACAAAATTACCGACCGTGTCACTCATACTAGTGGTGCCCTCGTCCTCGGGCTCCTGCTGGGATGTGTTGATCAGCGTTGGTGGAATTACTGGCCAGGGGACTGTTTGTGGTTGGGGTCTGACTGATATCACCTGATTGGATTCTTTCTGTTTCTGTGATGCTCGCTTCCTTGATTTTGGGGCTGCACTTTTCTTCATTTTCTTTGGTTTTTATTCTGGTGAAATCGATTCAGCATCTACATCTCCACTACTTACTGCTCCTCCGAATGCTTTGCTTTCATCCCCAGTAAGACATAGTGGACCTTCAAAAACCTACCAAGGGAGGAACATGAAAATAAATAGCTGCTTACGGTTTGTTTGGAAAATATAAAGATATAGACTGATTGTTTTTTGCAAACAGTTCGCATGGTATTCTGATAGTTGTTTGGAACTCTATCAGCTTAGAGTTGCAAACAACTCTCAGGATACCATGCGAATTGTTTTCAACTCTATCACCTATTAGGTTTCTAACATCTCTCAGGTTTTCCTGAGCATTGTTTGCAAATTATAGGTTGCGAATTGTTTGATACCTTAATTTAATAGAATATCAAACAAAACTCAAGATAGGCTGCAAATTATTTGATACCC
Source organism: Limnanthes douglasii subsp. nivea (assembly GCA_036936605.1). Taxonomy (NCBI): domain Eukaryota; kingdom Viridiplantae; phylum Streptophyta; class Magnoliopsida; order Brassicales; family Limnanthaceae; genus Limnanthes; species Limnanthes douglasii. Next base: position 270,364,420 of record JAUPFV010000001.1, read on the forward strand.
TAATTCAATACCTATATTGATCATACCTCATCATCTTCCAGCAGAGGTAGTCTTAAAAGTAGTGACATGGTCGATGATAGGCACTCTAGTCCCCACCATTTGAAAAACCTTGGGGTCAAGGTCGGCTTTACGGCTCTAGCCCTATTGTTGAGTGCTCTATGATAAAGGACTGCATTAGGACAAATATTATCATCAAGATGCTCTGTATATAAATAATATTTATATTGAGTAAATCAATCTTACAATTAGAGGGGCGTCGCAGCTGAAGACTATATCGGGTTTTTGGATAGCTAAGAAACTCTTGATAGACTGGAGATGCTTGAACGCTATTGATCCGGACCAGTCGTAATCGTTTATTTTGCTGAGGTCTTCAACAAAATAAAATACACTCCAACCCAGGATATCTCCAGATACCGAGTAGAATATGGTTGAGCACAAAAATAGTATCAACAGTCGTGCAACATCTTCGAACTCATGCTCCCCCTTCGCTTATGGCTCTTTCTATACCTATCTGTAAAACCCATGACACCATGCTATGCTAGTAAAGTACAACATCTTGCTTATAAGATGAAGTCCATTTATAGGTACCTTTAAAATGGTGTTTGTTATGGTTTTAGTATTCGTCGGTCCTATCTTCCTCAATATTTCACCCCTGAAGCATTTCTTCATCATCCTTGATTCATTATCCTCGCCGTTTACGTATCTGCTGTGGACTGCTCCGGCTTTCGTTAACAGTATTTCCTCTATGCCGTGGTTCGACCCAAATATGACCTTCACATCGTCCGTCGTTATCTTCACAAACTTTGACCCAATTTGGAAGATGTCTTCATCGACGGAGAACCTCTCCATAACATACTGAATGATCGAATAGAATATCTTCTTCGGCAGCTCTGCCATATTCCGCAGTTCGAACTTCGTTTTCAAAAGCGTGTAGAATGATGTGTTTCTTGAAGTTTCAATGTGGGCACGGGTAATACGGTTCTCTTTCAACAGTTTGAGAAGGCTCACCAATCCTGACCTGTGATAGCTTGGTTTTGTTGTCATACTTCCTACACAAACACAAATCATCATTTGCATGCGAATTGTTCCCACAAAGGGACTTTATCAGCGTATAATCTCACACAACTCACATAACAAGCTGCTAATTATCCAAGGATCTATCACTCTATATTTGCAAACAATTCGCAGGCTGCTTGCGAACTGTTTGCAAACATAAGCTGCAAACTGTATGGTATATACATGCAATCAAGATTCTAATTGCTTTGAACTATAAACAACGACGAAGCTGCGAATTGTTTGCATTCCTACGTGATGAAGATGCGAACTGTACTACAACGCACATGTACAGGCTGAGAACTGTTCTATTTTTTACATGCACGTTGCAGAGATCTGGAAAATATCGAAAGAACACCAAAATCAACAAACAAACACCTAATGCACATCTAACATACATCACAACTCTCATGAAGATATTAATGTTACATGCAACCTAACAAACTCATGGATTTGACGATAAACCCAGAAACTAACATACCAACTGTCATCTAGTAAATACTTGATTCAAGTAAAATATGCAATGTCGATCATCAAACAATAGAAACAAGTGGTTTGAAGTCATAAAAAACGCAAAAAAGGAAATTTTCCACGAGAATATTGTACCTGGTTATTGTAAAACATTGTTGCGTCACCGGTCGGCAACCACGTGACATAAACTTGTCGAATAGAAGCTGGTTACTCGCTTGAAGGAGTACAAGATGGCGACCAGTCCAATTCCGGTGAAGGTGCGAAGAATGACTGATTTCGGAGAAAAGCTGGAAATGTTTGTGGTTGAAGAGAGAGTATCTACGAAGTCGAACGGTTTCTAGTGGATCCTAAAATTAGACGGGTTTGAGTTGGTTTAGGATGCTCAGAATGGGGAAAAATGGGTTTGAAGTGGAAAATAGGTATATATAGTTGGGCGATAATTTTATCCAAAATTTAAGTGGAAATACTAAGTAACACTACTCAAAAATTTGGGTACTAACGAGTAATTATATACTTAAGTGGGTATTTGCTGGTACTTTTCTCAAATAAATAATGGTTGAACTCGAATTTATGGTTGTTGTTGCAGATTTTTACCCACGCTAATGAGTATTTGCTCTCATATATAGGTAAAAGATGAATAAGAGGGAAATAATAATGTTATTTCAATTATTATTTTTGAACCGCTGACACAGTCACTTGCGTGTAAATTATGTGGTCATATATTCTTTTTAAAATAATTTTAGAATGTTTTAGTATTTAAAAAATATATCTAGCATGTGAGAAAGATAAAAATGATAAAAAAATTATTATTAATTTTTTAATATTTTGTTCTTTTGTACATCTCCTATATTTATACTAATATATTATTTAGTTTCGGTTACATAGTAACATTTTTGTACTAAAACTTATTTTTCACATTTCAACAAAACTGCACTTTTGATCGTGGTTAATTACACGTATGAGACTATTAGAAAACATTGTTGAAACACTATGGACGATTTAAATACGAAAATAAACATGTAGAATGGGACAGTTAGTATATGGGAGACTATTTTTGTATTTTAGCCACAAAATTTGATAAAGAAATAAAAAATTCATCTAATAAAAAAAATAGTATTTTTTTAATATAAAAAATAATTATCCAATAATAGAACCAAAAGGTTTTAAATTTTAAAAAAAAAAACTATACGATACCTATAATAGAAAAAATATATTTCTATAACATCACACTCCATTAATATAATGTTTTATGAATATATATATATATATATATATATATATATATATATATCAATCATTGATTGTTTTGTTTAAGAAAACAATAATACGTATTTTGTTTTGTTTCATGAATTATTTATTTTGTTACCGATAAGGTCTAAATCCGTTTACAAATAAATTTACCGGTTTAAATAGTTTTAAATTTTATTGGATCGAATCTTGGGATCTAAGTTGGTGTGGACAATAATCGCCTGAGGGTAGGCTGGTAATTTCAGTTGGTATTTTACGGTGGTATGTGAGTGTTTAAGTGGTGGTGTGTGGGTATTTAACGTGTTTAGAGAGTAGAGAGATAATTAAGCAGCTTGGTAGCAGTTAATTTTCATTATCCATAGTTAATGCAGGTGGTTGGGTATTTATAGTGTGATGTTTGGGCCCTTATGGGCTTTCGAGTCATGTTTAATGGACCCGGGTTATGTTCAAAGACCCATGAGCTCTAAGTAGGAGAGCAAGTAGCTTAGTCAAGAAGTGTTTAGTTTTTTTAGTACTTTTGTCATAGTTCGAACAGTCCTATGGTCATAGTGTTCGGAGTGATCTGTCCGGTCCAGAGGCTTTGGACTGATCTGTCCATGTCCGGGGAGCATGCTGAATTCGGACTCATCAGGAGCCCCTTTTTTAGGTGTTTGAGCAAGTATTCTTGTCAGAGACCTGAAAAACAGTCCGATGTTAGAAGTAGTTTTCAATCCGGACATGCCTATGGGTTTACCCGGACAGATTAAGCTTTACGAATTCAAAATGGTTTTTGCCAGAGTTTATGGGACACGTGTCGTCTTCTGATTGGTTGCTCCAGCCGTTTTTAATCTTGAATTTCGAACCCACCTTGTTCGAAAATCAACCTCTTTAATTACAAATGGTGACATCAGCGCCGTCTTTTAATCATTGCCAAACTTTTCGAATTCTCCTAGGAATCAACTCCTCTTTTCAGATCTACTATAAATTGAAACTCACTTTCTTCTGTTTTCACTATCTCTTTCACATTTACTCTGCAAATTTACTCAGAGCTTTCTCTCTCTAAAGCAAAGATTTTCTTGGTGGTTTATGTTTACAACAAGGACTGCATTGATCAAAGGTGGTTGGCTCAACCTTTCAGAGTTGGAGAAAGCGCAAAAAGTTGAGAAGGAGAGACGAATCGCAGCAGGGCTACCTTCATCACCTGTTGACAGAACAACCGCCTCCGTTACAGAGTCAGATCGAGGCTCGTCCTCCTCTAAAGGTACTAACCCCAAAAAGTTATTTCAATCCACCCTCTCGCCTATAGTCTATGGTTCCTCAGTTCAGGAGTCAGTACCTGCTGTTGAGCCATGAGTTACAGTTACAAGTGTTAGGAAACCCTTTCCTTTTATCGCTATGGGATCAGACACAGAGCACTCTCCGGAGAAGTTGGTGGTTAAGAGGACAACCCGGTTGGTAAAGGGGCAGGCCTCCAAGAATACTCCCTCAAAATCGGGGGCGAAAAATAGCAACTCCGGGTCCGGAGTGCCCCTCAGAGCTCCCCGGGAAAGACCATCCGGTCCGGAGGCGAGCAAACCAGTACCCCCACAAGAGACCTCTGCCTCAGAGCCCCAGCCTGAGACTAGGGGTCAAGAAGACATTGAAAATCAGAAGTCCGGAAGCCAGGCTGTACCAAGTTTGAGCCCTCCCCGGACCACTGTCACTAATATTCCCCCAACAATCATGGAGGAAAGAATGGAGGACTCTGTTGCAGAAGTCCCCTTTGAGTCTGAGTCCTCCGGCCAGACTGACAATACTGTTGCTGCAAAAAACGGTAAGGAAAAACTGTGCCTGAGGCATCCGGAGCTGCCGGAGTGCCTCGAGGGGAAGGTAGGGCCTTGTTTTCACAGGGTCGAACTTAAATATCCCTTGGCCTTACAGAAGACCAAGTATGCTTTCATTCACACGGCCGAGCTAGGTCGAATGCGCACAAAATGGGGGATCCCAGAAAACGTGAAGATAAGGATCCCCATAGATCCTGATACTCCTATGGATTGCAAGCTTAATGAGCTGGTCATCTTCACAAAACTCTTTAATTGGGGACTCAGATTCCCATTGGACCCGGAGATCGTCAGATATTTCCACCTGGTTAAGCTCTGCCCGAGCCAGCTGAGCCCCAACGGTTGGTATAATCTGATGTCATGTATCATGGCATCTAGGCTGTCCGGGATCCCTCTCCCTATGGAAGAGTTCGCAGCAGTGGCCAACCTTTGCAAACATCACCAATTTCCCTTTTATCACTTTAATATGAGGGACGACTTCAAGGCTGTCAATGATCTGTTGGAGTCGGAGAGCAAGTGGAGGAGCCAGTTTTTGTTTATCAGTGGCGCCTGAGAAAACGGCAAGAAGATCAAGGCCGGAGAGAACCCAAGTCTCCTCAGAAGCAGATGGAGGAGTGACCGTAAGTTTCGTACTCTAAATCTTTGTCCATTTCTTGCTTTTTTTAAGTTGGTTTAAATAACTGGTCTCTCTTTTGTTTTAACAGAACTGCCTAAGGAGTTCAGGAATTACTTGAAGGCCGGACAGGTTACCTGTGGTAAAATTAATGCCTGGGCTGCTAAGGAATAGGGGAACCGATTCCACTCCGCCTTCACCAGTGGGAACTTAGCAAGGTCTCACCTGTGGAACACCACAGGTCGGAGAGACCTGACTTGGGAGGAGCTCACCACCCAACCTTCTACAGACACTGTTCTTAAAAGATCCCATGAACCAGATGGGACACTCTTCCTACCGGGCCGGGCCAAAGCCCCAAGCAAAATGAAAGGCAGGAAGAGAGGCAAAAAGGTGGCGAGCGATGCTGAGAAGGATTCCCCAACCGCCCCGGAGGGGCCGGTACAGAGCCAAATCGATGCTGCTCTTTTGCAGGTTGTAGAGCAAGAGTCCGAAAGGCAGGAAGCAGACCTTCCAAAACCTCCAAGGGTTCCCAAGAGGACTCGCAAACAAGAAGGTGAAGACGCTGACCGGGAAGCCAAAAAGAAAAAGGCTTCACAGGGAGATGAGCTTGCTCTCCGGGATCCGGAGCCTTCATTCCCTACTGACCCTTTTGACCCAACGCAGGCTGAAGAGATCCCAAGGGACTTTCATACTGATGAGGTGGAAGGGGGAGATCTCAACCTTGATGAAGTGGACATCACCGGTCTAGGCGGGCTTGGTGAATACTTCCTTAGCCTCCCAAGAGATGAATTCGCTGGACCTTACATTTCTCCAAGCAGCTCCAATACGGTCAACTTCAATGGTAAGACTTTCATTGTTTCTAGTGAAAAGGACACCATAGCCCATTCCTTTCTTAGCAATGTGCAGCCAGTACTCACACTGGAAAGACAAGTCCGGGGTCAAGCAGACATCATTAAAGACCTCAATCTTGAGAAGGAAAAGCTGTCCGAAGACCTTCGCACTGCTACTGCCAATGCTGACATGCTAAAGGAGGCAAACGAGGAGCTGAAAAAGAGTCAAGAGGAAAGCACCACAAAGGTTGCCACTCTAGAGGAAATAATTAAAGACCTCCGGGAGAAGCTGTCCGGTGTGGAGAAAGACCTTACTGCCTCAAAAGAAGAGACCAAGGCAAAGGACAAGACTATCACCAACTTGACCACTGACAAGATTACTCTTGAGAACGCAGTGTCCAAGGCTGGCGAGGAGAGAAACGCTTTGTTAAGGGATCAAGAGGCTACAATAAATGCCAAGATCAATGCATATGCCAGCCAGATGATTAAAAGTGAAGAGTTATTGCTTGAGAGGGTGAAGTCTGACATGGTTCCATTCTTTCATGAAAAATTTCCGAAGAGGAACCTAGGGGACCTGTGGAGCTATGTAGATGATGATGACCTTCATATCACACAATGGGCGAAGAGGATGGAGTCTCCGGTGCGTCCTCATCTGATGATGAAGAGAGGACCGGAGAGAGCCCATACAGGGAGGAAGATGATCCCAAAGGCAAGAAGGTAGTTGAAGGGAAAAACGACTTTGAGGGCAAGAAGGTAGATGAGGGTGAGCCATCTTCAAAGGATCAACCTTAACCCACAATTTACTTTGTTTATTTTTTATTCAAACTAAAGTCCTTGGAAGGCCAAGGCACTCTTTTTGTAATGGTGTCCGGTGCTCGAACGGACAGGTTTTTTGTGTTGTACCTTGACTATCGAAAGTCCTTGGAAGGCCAAGGCAATTTTAAGTTGTTTTTCTCAATGAATATCTCTGTTTTGTATAACCATCGTCTTCTTTCATTGTTCGTTTTAGTTTTGACAGCTAGAGTTTAACTAGCTTTTAGTTGTCGCATTATGAGAGTGTTTAAATTCTCCGGCTAGAGTTTAAATAGCCTTTAGATATTTCAGTCCGGATAGTATAATAAGGGATTGGACTTTAAAAAAACTTAGAAAATTTTTAAGAAGGCATCGAATTTTATTTAACAACCCGGACACCTCATTAAAACCTCTCCGCGCCACCGGGGAGGAAAGAGTATGCCCCCAAATATTTACATGGATGTTTAAACAAGTAAATATTTACACAAGTGCTATTCCAAGTACATCCGGAGATGCTCAATATTCCAAGGATGAGTTAGAACTCTGCCATCCTTGTCTTCCAGCCAATAAGTTCCAGGCTTGATTCTTTCAACCACCATATACGGACCCTCCCAGGTTGGGGCCAGCTTTCCGAAGAGCTTTTCTTTAGTGTGTAAGAAGACCTTCCTTAATACTTTGTACCCTAGTTGGAAATCCCTTCTTTTAACTTTGGAAGCAAATCTGCTCCTCATCAAGCCCTGATATTGTGCAACTCTGAGGTGAGCCTTAACCCGTTTTTCTTCTATCAAATCAAGTTGGTTTCTGATTGCCATCTCATTAGTGTGTTCGGAGAAGTTGTGAACACGAAAGGAAGGGAGTGTCTTTTCTATGGGGGCTACTGCATCCATCCCATAGACCAAGGCAAAGGGTGATTCTTGTGTTGCAGTCCCAGGTGTTGTCCGGTAGGCCCACAAGACTTCTTGCAAATAACTAGGCCACTTCCCAGCAGCCCCTTCCAAATTCTTCTTTAAACCGGACATGATAGTTCTATTGGCCACTTAAACTTGCCCATTCGCTTGTGGATGGAAATGTGAATTTGGTGTGGACAATAATCGCCTGAGGGTAGGCTGGTAATTTCAGTTGGTATTTTACGGTGGTATGTGAGTGTTTAAGTGGTGGTGTGTGGGTATTTAACGTGTTTAGAGAGTAGAGAGATAATTAAGCAGCTTGGTAGCAGTTAATTTTCATTACCCATAGTTAATGCAGGTGGTTGGGTATTTATAGTGTGATGTTTGGGCCCTTATGGGCTTTCGGGTCATGTTTAATGGACCCGGGTTATGTTCAAAGACCCATGAGCTCTAAGTAGGAGAGCAAGTAGCTTAGTCAAGAAGTGTTTAGGTTTTTTAGTACTTTTGTCATAGTTCGAACAGTCCTATGGTCATAGTGTTCGGAGTGATCTGTCTGGTCCAGAGGCTTTGGACTGATTTGTCCCTGTCCGGGGAGCATGCTGAATTCGGATTCATCATAAGTAACTCATATTGATAGAACATCTCTTAAATAGTCGCGCAACAATAAAATTTTCACCACGTAACAACATGCGAAAGTGAAAGTAAATAGATATATTTATTTATTATATTTAATTACAATAGTAGAGTTTTTATGTAAATCGAGATTCATTACATCGATAAAACTTTTTAGGATCTTTTTATTATCTAAATTTCCATAAATCTTTTATTTTCTTATTTCAAATTATTATGTTTATTTTTCCAAATATATTTCATTTACCATCACTTGGCATTTTTCAAATTTTAGCCAATTGAAATTTGTACCATCACTTGACATCGTTTATAGGAAATATTTGCTCACATAAAGCTCTTTTTTTCAGGAACTTAAAAGTAGCAAGTGACATAAAAAAAACACATGAAAAATGCACATGCAGATCTTTCCAATAGATGTCTCGAGTGGTATGTCAAGTCTCATATGAATATAAGAATAAGTCTCATGGTTCTACAAGTGTTACTGGAAAAAAAGAAAGCGATTTGGTTTTCATGTTTTAATATAAACAATGTGGAATTCAAATACAAACAAAGTGATTAAAATGAAGGATGAGGAAAAAAGAAAAGTTCCCCTCCAATTCATGGTAAGTAGTTCATGGCTAAAATGTATGTTGCATAAAATTATTAAAAAATGCATTATAAACAACAAGAGAGTCTCGAGTCCGAATATAGTATAAAGTTGAAATTAAATTAAACATAATAAAAGATATTTTAAGCATACACGAATGTGGGATGTGAAATTTATTTTAAACTATACTTCAATTAGATTGATGATGTTGAGCATCTCGAAAGAATATTATAAGCATAGTACAACACTTTAGCTCACATTTTTTGGCAAAGAAGAATGATAAGCTAACTTCATCAAAATGACAATTTAATTATCTTAGGTTCTCACCTCATCAAGAGAAGACATCGACTGAGTGTAAGAGCATGTTTAATCAGATTTTGATATTGACGTAACTCTTACTTTTTCAGTAACCTCTTTAATCAGGAGCCATTCAGGGCTATAATTATAAATTTGTTTTACTAATGAATTATTTATTTTTCAACAACCTAATTACATTTTGATATTGATGTAGCTCTTGATTTTTCAACAGCCTCTTTAATTAGGAGGCATTCAGGGCTATAATTATAAAATTATTTTACTAATGAATTATTTATTTTTATAGTGATAAGGTCTAAATTTGTTCATAAATAATTTACCGGTTCAAATAGTTTTAAAGTTTATTAGATTGAATCTTGGAATCCAAGTAACTCAAATGGATGAAACATTCCTTCAATACTTGTGCAACAATATGATTTGCACCGCGCAAAAACATGTGAAAGTGAAAATAAATAAACATATTTATTTCTTATATTTAATTACAAGATAAATGTATTTTCCAATAGATAGAGATTCATTCTATCAATAAAGTTTTTAAGAATTTTACTATTATCTAAATTGTTATAACTTTATTATTTTATTCGTTCATCACACTTTGTTTACTTATCCAAATATATTTCATTTACTCATTAATTATCTCATCTTCAATTTTAAAATATCGGTCAGTCTGAATTTGTATTATTATTTGGCAGTGTTTGTTGAAAAGATTTACTCTCACAAATTTTTTGTTTGTTTTTATTTTTTTAGGTGGATGAAATAATGACATGTGGAGTCTTTTCGGTGATATTTTAGGGTAACATTTTAACTTGGGTCAACACTCTACCGCTCTAAAGTGTAAAATACTACAAGATGATGCACACAAATTTCTGAAATTATTATATCGCGTCTAAGGTCATGAATGGAAACGGAGACTATAACATTCATTAGAAACATCAATCAAATGAGATGCTCACAAAATATATCCGACAATTTACAGACACAAAAAATAACTTGCATAATAGTCATGATCTAGTGGCAGTCACGACCTATAAGCAATAAAGCTTTCAACTTCAGTGAATTGCTTAGACAAGTGAAGATTCAGATCGAGGTGGAGGAGATCACAATGGTCATAATGGACGAGACCATTTTTACTATAAGCACGTACATTTTTCATCATATCATAGCAAGAAATAATGGTCTGATTGAGGCACAAGTAAAAATCCAACATTAGTATGATATTCCTCGTAATCGTATTGAACAAACACTGAAACCAATAATATCAAATAAAAATAACATATGGAGATCAAAAGATGGTACTAACAATAATAGAAATGGTCGACGATCAGATTGCCATCACGCGACCCATTCAATTGAGTTAAGTGAGAACCTGAAAACTATTTATGATTGGACTAAATATATAGTATGCTATAAAAAATGGAGAAGTTACTAACACCAAAAGAATATAGAGATTAGTGCAGATAATTGCAAGTTTCACGATGACTTTGAATATTATAATAATGATTAATATACCTTATAAGACCAAATTAAACACTTAGTAGATGAGAGTCCCCACCAAGACAAGAAAGATGGGGAAGAATGTACGACAGTGGAGTCAACAAACTTTGACAATAACGTAATCATTAAAATCTTTGATTATGAATATTTGGATCCATACCCCAACCAATAAGCCATTATAGTCATTTTTGGCAAAGATATTTTCTATAGACTTAACGAGTAATTATATGGCAAATAAGCAAAATGTTGACGAGTTGGAAATACAGTATCATGGTCCTACATCTCCACACATTTACCGTAACCCGTATCCTATATTAGGATTTATAAATGATAATTTGAAAGACAACACAACCTCAAATAGTGATGTTATTCTAATCAGGATTGAATTGTCAAGGATAACAATAAACCGTGTCATGGTTGATACAAGAAAATCGACCAATATTCTATGTAAAAGCACATAAAACAAGATGAGGGGTGCACCAGTGCTAATCCTATAAAATAGAATTTTGACATATTTTACACGAGCTGACGTCAACGTACTAAGAGAGCTAATATTGGGATAGTACATAAAAAAGATGCAATGCATCTTTATGGCAATCGATGTCATATCTTCCTATAATGTCATCTTGATTCATGCATGGTTGTGATGAGAGAATAAATGACTAGGAAGAATATTGGATCTTGGATCTGATGTGACTAGAGAGAGAGTGTAGAGAGAGAAAATGGAAAGAGAATATTATATTGTAAAATGTCCCACCTACCAAGAATAATGGGTCTCCTTTTATAGTAAGGAAGGGTGGACGTATTAATGTCCTTGGTCGGCTTGTTTTATTTATATTTTGGTCCTTCATCAAACATATTGTTTACAAATTAACCTCTAATAAGCGATAAATGCTATTACATTCATATCAATTTCCTTCTATGCATAATTAACACTTTATTATTAATTCTGGCGAATTATTCCCTTATTAGTAGCCCCCCAGTCTCTGAGAGCAATGGGAACGAAGACTTGTAAAGGAGTCAAGTCAGGACGCCGCTGTCCCTTACCATCTGGGCTGATGGTTGGTCTGCCATGGCCAGATCCCTTCTTTTCAGCGTGTCCGACCCTCGAGGTACCTATCAACCGATCGGGCATGGAGACTCTCCCAACTGCTGTTCGACCTTCTGAGTCTTATCAGGGAACCAGGCTCGGACATTTTCTTCCACCCAAACTTAGTCCCGACGTCGATTATGAATCACCTCGGGTCTGCTTCCGAACCTTCTTGGTGGTTTTTCCATGGGCTTAGGCCGGTAACCCGACTTTGAGGGGTGAATCGGGTTATGGTGTCGCATCTAGCGTCTTCGTCTGAGGTGGCTAGTATAGGGTTAGCTTACGCGTCAGAAGAGAAACGACACGTGTCGACTGCTAACTCGACGCGTGCTCGTCAGCACAGTCCCTTAAGGAGTCCTTTCGACTTCTCGCTGCTTTTCGTCGCTTGGACTTCTCCGCTCAGGCAACAGCTATGTGAGGTTGCCTATAAATACCTCATAAATACAAATCTCTCTCAGAGGCATTCTAGAGAGAGAAAGTGTTGTCCAGATTTTTCTAGAGAGGGAGTACTTTTTTATGAGACCTAAATACCCGAAGCAGAAACCGAAAAAGAAGAAGAAACGACCGGTGTTCGGTTTTGTAGATTGGGCTAGCATTGGTGACCGTGCTGAAGAATACCGACGTGGTGGGTTGATTTGGAGTTCTGATACCAAGCCATTCACGCTTGTACCGCAACCCCACGACCCTGTTCTTGCTGACCCGATCCCCGCTGAGTCCTTTACCTTGCCTGAACCACCCGGTGCTCTGACCCCAGAGCCCGTCGTCATCCTTTCTAGCAGTAGCTCTCCTCGCTCCCCAATTGCTCGGTTAAATCGCCCGACGCCTTCTTCAGTCAACTCTTACGTTGCTCCGCCCCCTTTTCCGCCCCGACGCCGCGGCAAAGCCAAATTTATGTATATGGGGGAAACTAGCTCTCCAGCTTCTCCTACAAGAGGTAATTCTCCTAAGATGGTTCAGCTCACTCCCTCCATACGAGGATATCGAATCGGTACTAACACTGCTGTGACTTTTTTAGGTCTTAATCGACGACCACTGACGCCTGCAGAATTGGATCCCAAACGGGCTCCTCAGCAATAAGACGAGGCTCATTTGGCACAAACTGGCAGCAGTTCCGATCCTACAGATCCTCGTGTTCGACCATCCGATCCGGGCGCCGCCACCGCCCTCAGCTTTGACAAAGTTCCGATAATAAATACCGAAGAATCAGAGGTGGACGTTCTGCCCGCAGAAGACGGTATTGCTGCTGGCAATGCCGCTGCCCCTCCCGAGGAGCCGCTTCCCGAGGAGATAGAGGCGGTTATAACCACCACATATCACCGCTGGCTACCCGCGAACAACGTTATCTCTCTTTTTGAGGGCAAGTATCTTTACTTCCCTGCTGCTGAGCAAGAAGAGCTGCTGATCCGTTGGGGCATTCCGGAGTGCGTCACCGTTCGGTTTCCCGTTTCTGGAGAGACTCCCATGCACGTTCGGTCACGAGAGATTATGGTTTTCACCGAACTGTTCAACTAGGGCCTCAAGTTCCCCCTGGACCCTAAGATCGCTCTGTACTTCCGAACTCTCCAAATCTGCCCTCTCAGCTGACGCCCAATGCTTGGTACACACTGATGTCTTACATAATGGCCTCGCGCCTGTCGGGTCGGGTCGGGTCATGCCCATGGAAGAGTACAGAGCTATGTTCGGGCTGTCGAAATCTCCCAAGTCTCCGTTCTTCTATTCTTCTTTGGCAAACACATGGAAGATAGTCAATGACTTCCTTGAGGGCGACAAGGGTTGGAAGCATCGTTTCGTCTTCCTTAGCGGCTGCTGGGAAAATGGCCGCCCTTACAGTAAGGGGAACCCGAGGCAATTGCTCCGGACCTGGGTTCCCGATGGTAAGCCCTTTTTTTTTATTGAACCGACCCTTTGTGTAGTATCGAAGGATTTCATACAGGGGCTGAAGAAGGACTACTTCAAATCGGGTAAAGTCACATTCCAAGTGTTGAAAGACTATACCAAGAAGCACTGGGGTCGGGTAATGCACCGGGCCTTTAAAAACACCAACCTCATTATGAGTAACCTCTGGTGTTGCTCGTCAGAGGTGCTTACTATTGAGCAGCTGCGTCAACCCCCGAGTATGGAGGATATGATTACAAAGACGGATGCGCCCGATGCCCACCTTTTCCTCCCAAAGCGCAACAAGGCGCCTAGCAAGCGCCCAAAATCCGACGATGATGTCGAGGAAGACAATGCCGGTGCTGAGGAGGCGGGTGCGGAGATGCATCAAGATGAAGCTCCTGCTGATGGCGGGGAGGTCGATCGAACCCAGGGGATTGCGCAGAAAAGGAAGGGCCGGGCCGACGTAGAGGGGGTTCAGGCTAAGAAGCCTAAGCGCTCAAAGAAGGAGGGCAGGTCGACTGCTGGCGCTGATTATGCTACCGTTCCGGAGCTGTTCGACCAGTATGGGGGGCTAAGGGTGGCTCGATGATCGACCCCGTAGTGGTGATCTCTGATGATGCTAGTCCCTTGAAGGCTTCTACACATGCCGGAGCGTCGTCGAGTGGCACGAAGCTTCTGGTGCTAACGGTACCCGGGAGTCCGCACACTTTTCCGTTGCAGATTACCGACGGACTGGCCCTTTTCATGTACAACATGCTTGTGCCCTTGGCCCTGAAAGAACGTCGGGTAGGGGAACTGAGCCGGCAGCTGTCAGGCGCGGTGGCGAAGGTTACCGGTCTGGAAGAGGAAGTGCGGAAGGCCAAAGCGGCTCAGGACTTGGCCGAGGAAAAGCTCAAGTAGACCGAGGAGCTTTGGAGCAGGCCAGGAAAGCCGAGGAGGATTGTGCCGCTGTCCTGGTGCGGGAGATCACTGATCTGAAGGCGGCCAATACTCTTTTTGCTGAAAAATGCAAGAAGTGGATGAAGAAGGAGACGGCCGAGGCCAAGGCCGCATACGTGTTGTCTTTTCACCACCGCTTCCCTGACCTTCCCCTTGGGTCAATGTGGTTGGACGTTCCAGAAGATGACCTCCCTGTTGGTGTTATTTGTGAGGACGATGAGTCAGACGACCTCTAGTCAGAGGAAGAAGATGCTTGATTCCCGACGTCCTTAGTTTTTATGTTTTTGTATTTTATTGTTTTTAGACCTGTGGATTTTGGGGACTGTGGAGTCCCCTATAAACTTCTTTTTTAAACAAAATTTCCAGGCAATCAATTATTGCTTTCGTACTTATATTTTTGTGAATGTTGCATTCTATAATGGTTTTGTGAGGGTCGGAACATAATGGTCCGGATTTTTAAGATGTTGATCAGTTCGAAAACTGAAAAACCAATGAAGGTTCTGTAGATCAATGTAGAATTGAATATTTTCCCGTAGGGTCGGGAATTTTAAGATGTTGGTCAGTTCGAAAACTGAAAAATCAATGAAAGCTATGTAGATCAATGTTAAATTGAAAATTTTCCAGTAGGGTCGGGCATTTTAAGATGTAGATCAGTTCGAAAAATGAAAAACCAATGAAGGTTCTGTAGATCAATGTAAAATTGAAAATTTCCCTTAGGGTCGGGAATTAAAATGTAGATCAGTTTGAACACTGAAAAACCTATGATGGTTCTGTTGATCAATCAAGATTAGTAAGAACAATCGTCCATCAGCTCGTCAGCTGACCAATTTTGTACTACTTCAAAGATTGAAAGGCTAAAAAAATTTGATTAAAAGGGGGTCGGGCGTTGTCGATGCCTCATTAAAACCTTCTCGCGCCACCGAGGTAGGAAAGAGTGCTTCCTCGATCAAGAGATTCTTACACATAATGCTCATAGAGTTACAAGAATGCAAAATTACTCTAAATACAATTTCAAATGTTCAATGTTCCATGGCAGCCTTAATGAACGCCCGAGCTTGTCTTGCAAATGATATGTCCCGCTCTTAATTTTCTCTATCACTTCGTATGGTCCTTCCCAGTTCGGGGCGAGCCTGCCGAGGCTTTTGTCTTTGGTGTGCAGAAAAATGCGTCTCAAAACCTTATCACTGACTTTGAATTCCCAACGTCGTACTTTAGACGCATACCGACTCCTCATTAGGGTCTGATAGTGTAAAGAATTTAGCTCAGCGTGATTCCATTTTTCTTCTATGAGGTCGAGAGCTAGCTGTTTGTCGCCTCGATTTGTGTTTTCATCATAAGTACCGATCCTAAAAGATAGAAAAATGGATTATGCCAGAGTGACCGCGTCCAAACCATATACCAGGGCATAAGGAGATTCCTGAGTCGTCGTTCGAGGAGTGGTTCGGTAAGCCCATAACACTTCTTGTAGATAGTCCGGCCATTTGCCAGCCTTTCCTTCGAGATTCTTTTTGAGTCCGTCCAGAATGGTTTGGTTGGTGACTTCGACTTGCCCATTCGCTTGAGGGTGGAATGGAGCAGAGAAACATTGCCTAATCCTGTGAGTTGTGCAAAAAGATTTCATCTCTCTGTTGTCGAATTGGGGTCCGTTATCCATGGTGAGCCTCTGGGGTACCCCGAACCGAAAACAGATATTGGACCAAATAAACCTGACGATGTCTTTAGTCTTAGTGGTGGATAATGGTTCGGCTTCAACCCATTTGGAGAAGTAATCCACAGCCACCACAATTGTTTGTCTCCCACCAGATGCCATTGGTAACGGCCCCACAAGATCGATTCCCCACCGGTCGAAGGGTAATCCTTCTGATATGGACTCTAAAGGAGCCGCGGGTACGTTTATCGCGTTCGCGAATCTTTGGCAAGTATCGCAGTTTTTTACTATCTGCTGTGCGTCCGTCGTTATCGTCGGCCAATAAAATCCGGCGAGAAAAATTCTCCTTATTAGGGCCTTGTAACCACAATGTGCCGCACCCTCTCCGTCATGTAATTCAGATACAATTATTTGTGACTCATGGACCCCCAAACATCGCAGCAAGGGTCGGCTGAATGATTTTTTGTATAATACGTCACCCAATAAAACGTAGCCTCGGGCCTTGTTGCGCACCTTTCGAGCCGATGCGACATCATTTGGTAGTTGACATTCGGCTAGGAAGGCTATAATATCACGTTGCCAATCTGAAATAGTTACCGAAGATATCTGGCAAGCAATTTGAGGTCGATTATCCAACTCCTGCCTCTTTATGATGGATGGATTTTCTTGTACGGTTACCCAGGGGTAATTGCTTGAGCAAGAGGCCGGTGCTAGAGAGTCTCCCACAGTGTTTTCGCTTCTCGGGTAGGGTTCATACGTTATCTTGACAAATGATGCGGCTAGCACCCTTAATGCGGCTAAGTACTGGACCAAATTCTCTTTCCTAGCTCCCGAGGCTTGATTTATCAAAAATTGGGAAACACTAATGAGGCGTACTTGCCTTGCTCCACATACATGCGCGAGTCGCAGACCGGCCAGGGCGGCTTCATATTCGGCTTCGTTGTTAGAAGTAAGGAAACCGAATCGGATGGCCTGGTGCATACTTATGCTTGTTGGGGTAACTATCTGCACGCCCGCTCCGCAGCCATTGACGTTTGCCCCCCCGTCGGTGCGGATGATCCACTCATTTGGTTCGGCTTCTCCAGATGGTGCGTCTTGTTCTGGACGCTCGGAATGGAATTCTACTAAAAAATCAGCCAGAACTTGGCCTTTGATGGCCGTCCGAGGTTCGAAGTTGATGTCGAAATCTCCCAACTCGACCGACCATTTAAACATTCTCCCTGACATGTCTGGTCGTTGGAGGACGTACTTGAGCGGAAACGAGGTGCGGACAACGATGGGGTGGGCTTGAAAATATGGCCGCATTTTTCGTGCGGCGGTCACCAAAGCTAAGGCCATTTTCTCCAGCCTCAGATACCGATTTTCTGCATCCAGTAGGCTTTTGCTCACGAAGTAGACCGCTGTAGGGGCCGTTCCCGACTCGCTTATCAAGGCCGCACTTACTGTAAAATCCGTAACCGCTATGTAAAGAAAAAGAGTCTCGCCCGTCAGAGGCTTCGTTAGGAGGTTCGGGGAGGACAGATAGTGCTTAATCCCTAAAAAATCTTCGTCACATTCAGGCGTCCACACAAAATTCTTGGTATTTCTCAAGACCTGAAAAAATGGAGCGCACTTGTCAGACGAACGAGAGATAAACCGATTTAAAGCAGCTAGACGCCAGTTAGTATCTGGACTTCCTTGATGCTTTTAGGCGGGGTCATGTTAGTAAGAGCTCGGAGTTGGATGGGGTCGGCTTCGATCCCTTTTTCTCTAACAAAGAAACCCAGGAACTTGCCCGACCTTACCCCAAATGAGCACTTTTCCGGATTGAGCTTGAGGCTTATACCCTTAAGGTTATCAAAAGTTTCCTGTAAATCGCCGATATGGTCCTCGTCCGTTCCGCTCTTTACTAACATGTCATCGATGTAGACCTCCATATTCCTCCATATCTGACCATCGAACGTTTTATTAACTAGCCTCTGATACGTCGCTCCGAATTTTTTTAGCCCGAACGGCATAACCTTGTAGCAATACAAGCCTCGAACCGTTATAAACGTTGTGCTTTCCTGATCTGTTGGGTGTAATTTGATCTGATTATAGCCGGCGTACGCATCCATGAACGACAGCAGTCTGTTTCCCGACGTCAAGTCTACCAATTGGTCAATCATTGGCATCGGGAAGGGGTCCTTCGGGCATGACCGATTGAGGTCGGTGAAGTCCACGCACATCCTCCACTTCCCGTTTTTCTTTTTTACCAGGACGGGATTAGAGGTCCAGAGCGGGTAACTTGACTCCTTGATGTGCCCGACGCTAATCATTCTTTCGACTTCGCGCAGAATGATTTCTGCCTTTTCCCGGGAAAAGGCTCGACGCTTTTGAGAAACGGGTCTGACATTTTTGTTGACAGTTAGCTTGTCAATCACATAAGACTCTTGGAATACAGGATCGGTGATGGGACGCCTCTAGAGTGGGGGTAAGTCCGAGCTTCCAACTGGGTGGTCAGATTCACGATATGCCTTTTTCTGGAGGAGTGTGTGGTACCTGCCATAGAGTCTCAGAGATTCGAAGAATTTACAAAGGTTTTTTCACATTACCAATACTTTCCTCAGCTTCTTCTTCGATGACCCCGATGATGTTTCGATTTATCTCGGGGTTGAGGTACTCAATGGAAACATCAAAAGGGTCAATGACCTCGGAAATGATCATGGTGGTTTCGGGCTTCGGTATCGTCACGACTTCTCTCGAAGTTGTGTTATGCTGAGCTTTCTTCTTTACGTATTCCAGGAGGTTTCCGTGCTCTATTAGCATATGTATCTCTTTTTTGAGGGCAATGCAATCCTTTGTAGCGTGCCCCACGGCTTCATGATAGCGACAATATCGGTTGTTCCTCTATTCCCGAGGCGTTGGTATGGGGAAAGGTCTCCGATACATCCCGTTTTTCTTAGTTTTTTCGTAGATCGATGATACACATTCTGTCAGGTCGACGAAGTAAGCAGGTCGGATCCACTTGTTAGATATGGCTCGCGCAACCGCTTGACTCATCTGCTTCGTTTTTTGGCTCGGAGGAGCCGAAGGCTTGATAGGCAAGGATTGGGTCGGAGGTATCGGGCTGACCAGCTGGGCTGGCTGAGCGTAGCTGGATTGAGCCCCTTGTCTTATCACGACCGATGCTTGTGCGTTGTGCTATGTTTGTGCTGCCAGCTCAAATGCCTCGGTTTCTTCGATCAGTATATGTTTTTCTAATTTGAGCCAGAAGGGCGGAAAAAGTAAATGCTTGCTTCTTGGTTACCGCTTGCTTCATCGGTCTCGGGAGCAAGCCCAAGCAATACGCGGTTAGCGCCACATTTTCCTCGCAATGGTCCAGGTCGGTTTTAGCGTCAATAAAACGCCTGGTATATTCCCTGAGGCTCTCTCCTAGCCTCTGCTTACAATTCATGATGGTGTCTCCGTTGGCTCGGAAACTCTTACTTCCGACGAAATGCTGTCTAAACATTGTCCAGAACATCCCGAAGTTTTTTATGCAACCTTGTGGTAACCGGTTGTACCACTTGGACGCCCGATCCCGGAAGGTCAACGAAAATGCCCAACACAGAAGTTTATTGTCGTTGTCGAAACTCAGCATGAAGTTTTTGAAGGCTTCCAAGTGGTTATCCGGGTCCCTCTTTCCGTCATACTTTTCCAATTTGGAAATATCAAACCTCTACGGGAGATGCCCCGATAATATCTCGTCGGACAATGGTGAAGCTCTCCAATTCATCCCGAACCCGAAGGCTCCGCCTTCGAGCCCTTCTGTCTGAATTCCGTAGAGACCCTCATCCCCGGGATTGATAAATTGGCTGCTAGTTCGGTACCCCTGGTTTTGGCTGTTCGAAGGTTGCCATTGGACCTGAGGCAGCGCTACCCGCTCTTCCCTGCTGCCTGCTGGCATTTCTCCTTTCTCAAACGACACTGGCGTTCTTTTTTCGGTGCTACTTTTCTTGTACTTAGGAGAGTCTGACCGGGGTCTCTGTGGTGTCGGGAACGGTTTTTCTGTGCGCGTTTGCTCAACCTTTCCCGATGTCGGTACTCCCTTCCCGACGAATCATCCGAAGTGTAATCGACGGAGACGCCGCATTTATCCTCAGGGTATCGCTGCTCTCGGGCGTTCTGCCTGTCCTCTGGACCAGGCTCTCGATAATATCTAACAGGTCGGACCTCCATGCGATGTCCCGCAGTCGGGTTGCCTCCGCCGCGGTTATCCGTGAACGGTTCTTTACATTTTCCTTCCCGAACCCTTTTCTTGTCTAACGCCCGCTCTCTTTCAGCGTTTAATCTGGCAATGTCTTCTAGGAGCTGTCTTCTGGTCATGATAAGGGTCGAACGTTTATCCCGACCCTAGGCGTAACGTTCCCGACCCGGGCCTTCTTTGCCCTCAGATAATGAAACGGCTCGGGCTACTTCTCTCCCGACCCTCTCCTCGACAGCCTCGTCATTCATCCTTTAAGATCAGATCGCGATTTTCAAAGAAAAAGAATTTTTTTTTTGTATCGCGGTTTCCCACAGACGGAGCCAATGATGAGAGAATAGATGACTAAGAAGAATATTGGATCTTGGATCTGATGTGACTAGAGAGAGAGTGTAGAGAGAGAAAATGGAAAGAGAATATTATATTGTAGAATGTCCCACCTACCAAGAATAATGGTTCTCCTTTTATAGTAAGGAAGGGTGGACCCATTAATGTCCTTGGTGGGCTTGTTTTATTTCTATTTTGGTCCTTCATCAAACACATTGTTTACAAATTAACCTCTAATAAGCGATAAATGCTATTACAGTCATATCAATTTCCTTCTATGCATAATTAACTCTTTATTATTAATTCTGGCGAATTATTCCCTTATCAGGTTGGACCAAAATCACTTAGTCATCTCCATTTTGCACCAGTTCTAACATTATAAGATCAAAGGAAAAGTTGGAATTATTTAAAGAAATTAGAAAACATAATGTATAGTAATTATATGGGGATTTTATCATCATAGATAATATAGATTATCTGTGAGAGCTCATTCCCCATCCATACCCTATAATTATTGATAAACAATAAAACTTCAATAACGTCACAATAGATGGTTTAAAGACAGTAAGTTTGGAACAAGGCATCACCCTGACATTATGGTCCGAACAGATCATTTTTTACAAGACAATCTCGATATATTTGCATGAAGTGACAAATACGATCTAAAGTCCCATCAGAATTCACATGTCATAATATCAAAATAGACATAAATGGTCGACCTATCAAGCAAAAGATAATTCTATAATCCGAACACAAGATAGAAGCCATCACTATAGAAGTGAAAACTCTAAACAATTGACTATGTCTGCGATTCATGTTACCCAATCTAGATAACAAATCTGATCGTTGTCAACAACGATACATGATTTCCTTCTCAAATACAATGCCAAGATAATACCTTATGATTAAGAAATAAAAACATATGTGATAATATGAGTTTTTTATATTTTCATAACTTCTCTTCTTACATCTTGGTATTTTACTTTTATATATACCTTTCGTATGTGATTTTATCTTTTCTCTTTTACTTCCTAGCGGTTACTACATAGAACATGCTTTAGTGGCTTACAAGTACTATTTGTGTTTCCTAGTCAATAAATATGCATGTTCTTCAGTGATGCATAATAATGCGACAAATATCATTCGTTAGTATTTCCCTGGCATTTTTTTTTCTTGGGTTCATCTCGTATTTGTATCATTTGTCAACCACGTCTGGTTATAGGATCATCTTGTCATTTGGTCGCCTCGTGTCTGTGCTTCTTACCGACCCCATATTGTTATACACTCGCCTCATATTTCCCTATGGTAACTTAGTCGTCTCGTTTTGTATTGTTGACCGACCTCGTCTGATTGTAGGCTCGTCTCGCATTTGGTTATCTTGCATTTGTATAGCTTCGTAACCTCATATTTCCGTAAGCATGTTCTCCAATTAACCTACTCTGTCTTTAATTTACCTTTCTTTTATGGCCTTGTAATTTACCTTATCGGTATAATGAGTATACCTTAATCCAAAGGGTATAGTTTTATCAAGACTTTCCATAGTCCTTTATGTAATTTGTTAGAGAAATGAATCAATTGACTAAGTACAAGGCATGGTAGACGAGGTAATGTGGAAAACTGATCTCATATTGGGGGTGGTATGTTAAACTCATTTTGGTGGGAAGGCAATAAAACTAATATCGGTGTATGTGTAACTATGATTATAAATCTTTGACTAGTTTCTCACTGAATCAAACATATTTAACTTTATTCTCCCATTCCCAACCATTCATGCTTAACGAAGAAGAGAAACCATGAGTACAAAATATGGATTGATACCACCTAAGAAAATTTTGAAAATGTAGTAGTTATTTAATGCAAGTCACGATACCTAAGACCACTCTCATGGTCCTTCATTCCTCGTTCTATATACATGATACACTTCTTGATACAAACCATTTATTTAAGCTCATAATAACTAAAAAAGTTGGTCTCTTGACTTGCGTTGATATAGATTCACCTATTTCCGTTATAATCAGGTATAAAAACGTCTTTCAATATATCTTTTGCAAGCAAAAACCTTGCCCGAAGTCGATTCGTAATTACAACCTCGGTGATCGTGGTGCTAGTAGGGGTAAGTTATGTGAGGATAAGAGAACCTTTTTATCTTCCCCATCTTTGCTACATGTAACAACAACATCATTGGTCATTGGCGTTTTGAAAAGAACAAAACATAGATTTTTCTCTCATATTCCTATTGAGCTTCATTTTGAGATGTTTTGTCTCATGAAGCCTCAAATAACTCCCCCCAATAACCTCCCCCTCTCGTTTTAAGCATTCATCTCCCCTCATTAAATGCCAAGATTTGCAACTCGACCTCATTAAGCCCACAGAGCCTCCGAACCCTAACTCACCCGAAATGATATTAACCACATCGAAAATCCAAATCCTCCAAAACCCTCAAAGCAGACCTTCATCCTCACTTCCATACTACCTCCTACAACAAAACTTTTCTATAGTTGTCCACACTTCAACCCTCCCATTTAACATCCAACCCAGTTTAGGCCATATTATCTCTCTTGGTGCCCTTTATCTATCCGCAATCCTTCTCGAGAATAAGCAATAGAGGACAAGACATTTTTCTCGCACTTGAAAAGATAAAACTTACTCATCCTCATACTCTATTGCTTCAAAACCTGGTTATATGGCTACCCAAGCCTTAGCTTCTATAACTCGTGCTCTCAACTGACCTACTTTTCACAACCAAGTTACCACACCTGCCATGTTGTATAACACTCCCTTTATTCATGGTTAATCTTCAACCTCCTCCTCCACCCGTAGTTTCCCACGTTTCAACGAATCCTATTCCAACAGTTATACACATACTAACCACCCAAACATGGGCCAACATTGTTGCGTAACCCCAAGATATCTGATCTTCTATGAACATCAAGAATGTAAACACCCATCAAGTTGAGCAAGGTGTGCTCATGTTCCTCCTAGATTCCATTATAGGGGATCAAGTCGACTGGGCAAAGTGCGTGTCAGGATGCTCTCTTACCAAGAAAAGAACCTACTATCGCGTTCAATCTATTGCTCTTTGCGTTTGGGGCATCCACGGGTTCCAGGAGTGCAAACCCATACCTACAGGTCATTATTTCTCTATTAATAACGTTACTTAGGTGCTAGAGATGGCTTATTAGTTCTTTAATAAACATCATATCTTTCTAAAATATGGGAGCTTATGGATAACTCGAAAATGAATCCCTCTTTGGGTTAAATTTCATGGTCTTCCCTACGAACTATGGTATAAGCAAGGGCTGAGTATCTTAGGTAGTTTCCTTAGGACGTCTATTTATGTTGACATTCACATTGCAGATTGTGTGAGACTTAGCTTTGCACATATTTACATCGTTATGAATGTTATGCATGACTTCCCTTTGGGTAAGTCTCATATTATGCCGGTCGGGTATCGAGTCCCCCCTCCCAACCTGTATAAAATACGAGACATTTGGCTACAATATTCCAACCTGCTCTGAGTCGATAGACAACATTCACATCATCGTCTTAGACAGAAGGACGAGTAAGGAGTCGGTTGTGGTATACTCTGAGCATATCTATGTGTTTTCCAATGTCAGTGACTCACATTCGTCCCCCAACTGTGACACATTGTGAATGTGTATTAATGAAGAAGGGATGGTCAGACATCATGAGCGCTTCCCACGTGAATGAAGTACCGTTGCAGCACAAGTCAACTCTGGATATCTAGACATGTATCCTATCGTAAGTGAAGTCACCTTATCTATCCTACAGGTAGGTCCTTCGACCATACCTACTATTCCAAGCCTGTATAGGAACATCCCTCCTCATATATGTTAATTATCTTATGTTGAATGTGTGTTTTTGTATCTCTTTGCAAGAATAATGTGTATTTCATATTGGAATGTAAGAGGTCTCAATGACCCCATTAGATAAAATGATATTTGTGCGTATGTTTTCTCTAATATTATTAATATCATTTTTCTTACTAAAAACTAAGGTTAAAATTAACAATATGGACTTGATCATGAGATTGATGCTACCATGGTGGCATTATAGGATAAAACATTCCTATCATCAGTTAAGAAGAATTTGGATTTCATGGAATCGTAGTGTTTTTACAATTAACAATGAGCTAGATATCCTCCCAACTAATGGACTACACTTTAAAAAAACATTACCAAAAATTAAAACTTTCACCTAACAAATGTATATGACTTCAATGACCCCCTGGGTTGTCACCCCTTGTGTCACTACATCACCCGCATCGCCAACTTTAGAAGTAATAGCCTATGGACTGTAATGGGCGATTTCAAAGCCATACATAACCCTCTCGAGCGTACTAGTGATACTGATGATTAGAATAGCTCAATTTTAATGACTATTTTCACAATATTGGGCTTTATGACCTCAGATCAACTAGTTTTCAATTTACTTGGACTAATAAGCAAATTGGCAACCTTATCTCCTCTAAGATTGATCGATCATTCGTTAACTGTCTGTGGGATGATTTTTTACCAAATTCATTTTCCCATTTTGATTTCTTTCGCACGTCGGACCACACCCTCATTACCATTTATCTCACTACTTCACATTCCTTCAATAATAAACCCTTTAGATACTTTAAAATATGGAATAACATCCTACTTTAGAGAGGTGCTATATCCCTTATTCAGAGGTCGGCACGATAAAGTTAAGTTTTTTACCCACGAGGAGGCAACATAAGAGTTGGAGGTAGTCTCAAAAAGTTAGATAAAGTATCATCCTTATTAAAGTTAATATGTTATTGGATCATCATCAATCCTTATTAAAGTTAGATAAAGTTATCATTAGTAAGCATCGATAAAATTTATGTTCAAAATATTAAAAATAACATCGACAAAAGACTTAGTTAATGACGTCGGCAAAAAGATAAAGCAATGTAACAATAAGAACGTCAACAAATTATCTATTAGCGGATGACCAACGCCAAATGATATTCAACTAGAGACATAAATAACTTATGGCTATTATAACATTTAAAAAATATGTAATATATTACTAGAACACCCATAACAATGGGTAAAATAAAAAAAATTATATCTTTTGTAATAGATGGTCGACACGTGTTATTAAAATACATGTGTATCTCTATAATTTATGAATAAAATATTTATAAATATAAATTCTAATCATTTACAAAATGGTTAATTCATTTATTAATATTATACTTTTGATCATTTTTAGTTTTATCACTTTGTGAATATCTTACGAAGGAAAAATCCATCATTTGCCATTATGCTTGTAATGATATTAGGTCATTGACGCCTCTATACATGTTCAAGGAATGATTATGTATTTTATTTAATGATTTTTTGTATGTATTTATTTCTTTATTTTGAGTATTTTTATAAATATCTTAATTATCTTTGCTTGTTGTTCAAAATAATTTTTTTTTGATACCAATAATAAGGTCGACATGCATCCATTTGAATGAGATGTTGATTTTATTTTGTTCATAATTATATGTTTAATGTATTTTAATACATGGTTTCTTATTAGTTGAAATAATTTGTAAAGTTTAAGGTCGTCAATGGGGTCAGCACACACTCGTTCTCCAGATTAGTTGTTTTTGTCAACAACTGTGTGTTGGATGTATGTGGGTACATAATATTTTCTTATTAATTGTAAATAAGACCTCTATCGTTAATTGTTAAAAATTATTCTCGTTAATCGTAGCAAGAATTTATGCTTGTTAATTATAGAAATACTTTTAGCTCGAGCACCATCGTTATATGATATAGCTAACCTCTCCATCCAACTGTGTGCATTGAGATGACAAAACGACTTGTCTTTTGAATTAATTTTAAGTGTTTTCACATAATGCAAGTGATGTAGATCCTTTTTTTGGGTGATCACGCCCGAATATTGAGGTTGAAAATGATCTAAAAACAGGCATTAAGGCTGGGTGTTCGTACTCATTTATTACCTAACATGTTTGTCACTTCGACTCAGAAACCATATATCATGGTGCTTATACAGAGACGTATCATGCTCGGTGTTGTACATGACATCCATATGAAATGATAGATTCTCAGACATGTGAGTCGTGTAACATGTTCGATGCTCGGGCATAATAACCAAAGTGCACAATATATTCTCGGGCTTGGGATTCGCACATCCTGTTGGGTTCTCAAGCCCGTGTGCTTTTATGCACAATGAATGCCTGGAAAATTAGTCACACGATAGGCTTGGTATCATACTCGGAAGTCGAGTATGGTGATGAAATACTCGACTCACCTAACACAAGTTGATGTTATGAATCATAATCTTTTGTTCAACTTTATTATAACAAAAATATTAGGAGTATGCATAATAATAATTTGTCAAGTTTATTAATGATGAAGTATCTCATTGTAGTCTACTTGTATCACTGAAGTAGAAAGAGCGCACCATCAATACAAAACATGTAATGATATAACAAAAAGTTTATGATTTATAAAAATTACGAAACAAATATTGTAAATAATGTTGAAAGATTGTATAATAGAAGCTGTAAACTTAGTAAATGTGTAGTTTTAGGTATTACACACTTCAAGGGTGAAAGATAGGATGCCCCCCTGTATTGAACACCTTGTAAGTACCATGCTTTACGTAACTATCATAGTGTAAGTTTCTTCCTATTTTGCCCCTAACTTGTTGATAGTTTTATCTTTTGTATGAGAAAAAACCTTACAAAGTAATCGACCTTCTATTTAAAATTTACAAAAGTTTATTTTAAAGTCTTTGTTGTGTAATATCATTCGTTAGTGCTTCATGCAAAAGTGTGTTTTGATTCTCTTTTCCTTCAATAAGGTATAGCTCAACATTTTGGTTATCATGGTTAGTTCGTTCAACATAATTTCTTATATAAATATAAGGCATAAGGATTTATGATGATACTATGGCCTTCGTTATATAGACTAGGAAAGTTGAGTCTCCATCGTTTTGCTTTTTGGAGTAGTATGGTATGACCATAAGTTTTTCATAGAGGAATTCATGCCAATTTTTTATGGATATTTTTGAGGTGTGGTGCAGCCCGACTATGTTAGGTGGCCTCGAAAAATCAAGTATAATCCCTCAAGATTTGGAAAATTTCATTAGTTTCTTTCTGTGAAACTACTTTCCTTTCTTGAGGTTTAAGATCCTAGGGACTACGTACATGCAAAATATTATAGTTTGGAGGAAGTGTATAACTTTATGGGCTAATATCATCATCAATATCTCAACCTCTGTCAAATTTTAAAGATATGGGGAACTATTATCCTACGACTTCTTTTGGCAAAGGCCCCTCATGTTTTACCCTCGTTTTCAAATGGAAAAACTTTAAAGGTTGACTTCATTTGTACCAATGAGGCGCGAATTATGTTCATAAGTCATTGACACTTGTTACAGTGTTGCATGAGTACATTAGTGTCCTCGTGTATCATAAGATAGTAGTAGCCTGATAATAAGATTTGTGTGGAGGGATTTATACCCACAGTGGGAACCTTTTTTTTCGTGGAGTTCTTCAATTACAAAGATGTATTTTTCCGAGCCTAAACATTTAAGAATAGATTCTGAGAGATGTTGGAGGTAGAAATGTTGTCAAGTAAAGTGTAGAGAATATATCATATTTTGACTCTTCTAGCTTCGAATTTGTCAGCCAAGAGCATCCCTTACAGAAGGTAAGTTCGGTTTGAAGTTCTCCAATCATGTGTTTTGTTGAAGACTATAGCTTTGTAGAAAATACTAGATGGCTCGATTATTTTTAACCGGTACAACGCCCGTGAGTTGTGGAAATTTTAAATTTTCACATTTAGTTCACCAATCGTTTTTTTAATGAGCAACAAGTTGGGCCTCCATGTCAGTTTGATCCTTCTATTGGACAACAAATTGTTATTCCTCTAATGTTTTTATTTTATTTTATCATGTCTATAATATTTCATAGACATGTTAAGTATAAATTCTTCTTGCAAAGATAACATTTCTAGAGTAATTTTAGAGATAGTAATTCAAGAAAGAGAATGGATTAAGAGTAGTCGTGAGTAAAAAAATTCAATCACCTTTATTTATAAAGTCCCCCCTATTTATAGGTATAAGTGATTATAAATAACATATTGAGTTACAAGTTTAGGTAAATTCCACTTTTAACCCCTGATATTTACATTGTGTATTAAATCTATTATTTAACTACAAAATACTCTAATTATAACACTTTTAATAATTGTTTTCACTACTCAATTATATATATAATAATCAGTAGCCTCCATAGTCCTTATGAAAACTTATTATACACAAGCGTACTATTTAAAAACCCTCATTGTTTTATTTTCGTAAGTTGTTCATATAATTCGAACCAATTCACATTTTTCTTTGCTTAGAAAATTGTGTGCCCTTTCGATGATTTCCTCGAAAAATTGTCTCATCATTCAAAATATCAACCAATCTTCCTCAATGAAAATAAATCAACTGGCTAGTCATTAAAGTTCTAAAGAATCTCAATTGTTCTCCTTCTAAAACATAGTAGAATGTTACAAAAGCTTCATAGTGGGAATGCCATCTGACTCTGACACTCTACACGTGTCAACCTACTTTAGACTAGGTAATCGTTATCTGTCAATTCATATTTCACCCTATGGACGTTTGTTGACCTTTCAATTCCCTTCTTTGAAAATCCCAATCCATCTTCACCATTCTTTTTATAAATATCATCTTAATACTCAGTTTTCCTATCACATTTAAATTCTAGAGATAGAGAGAGAATTTTGCCTGAAAAATTTACTCCTCCACTATCACCACCGTGTTCATCATTCAATCATTGCATTCAACTTTCTCCCGATTTTTATTTTCCTTGTTTATGTGTGGATTGAAGAACTACTATAGCATCGGTTTATGGAAAAGCCAAATCTCAATAAAAAGCCCATCTTTAGTATTTACGATTACTCCAACATTTCTGGCAGAGCTGCCAAATACCAAGAAGTGGGCGTGATCGATAACTCCCTGAATCTATCCATCAACACCACTTTGTAAGGAGCTTTCAACCCTGATCAGTGTCGTTCTCTTGGAAACCAAAATCCTTCTGCTTAAGCACCCAAAGTCTACTCACAACAATCTCATCGAATCGCAAAATAAACACATTCTCGAAACATTACAAAAGCATATTCTCACAAGACTCAAACTCTTTGAATTAATAAAAAACAAACTCATCAAATAAATTCAGGAGCTCTTCTAAAAAACCAAGTTTCTTAAAAAAGTCAGTTGGTAGTAATGGGGGACTCCGAAGACCTTAATACTACACAAAATCATTCTACCAAAGCTATCACACCACCTCATCC
Organism: Limnanthes douglasii subsp. nivea; assembly: GCA_036936605.1. NCBI lineage: Eukaryota > Viridiplantae > Streptophyta > Magnoliopsida > Brassicales > Limnanthaceae > Limnanthes > Limnanthes douglasii. Next base: position 270,394,577 of record JAUPFV010000001.1, read on the forward strand.
CTTGAAGGGATGTCTCTGACAAACATAGAGTCACGGGCGATTCCTTCGGAAACCAATTAACAAACCAACTCAAGTGCTCCTGATAACTCCCAAAATGCACCTACCACTATTGTACATCCACAATTTCATGGCAAAACGTTTGATGAGGTCGTTGAATCAGAATCTAGAACATAGACTGATTCAAATATATAAAACATAAAAAGTACTCCTCCTACCAATTATGAGGGAGATGTTTTGAAAAAATAAGCTCCAAAGAAGAAAAATAAAAAAAATCAATGAAATTATTACCCTTCCTGAAGATATTGCTGCAAAACTGAGTGTTAATCTCAAAGTTGTCATTCCTAAGTACCTTATTACACTTAACAATGTGCGATACGAGTATTATAACCAATCTGAGGTCGAGATTCTCAAGAAAAAGTGAGGTATCCCTGATAACGTTACTCTTCGGTTACCAGTGATAAGATAGACTACACTTTCTTGTAGATCAAATGAGCTTGTTGTCTACCTATAAATTTTAAACTAGGACCTTTGGTTTCCGTTGGAACCAGTCATGGTAGATTACTTCGAGATAATCGATCTTTGTCCGATGCAAGCAAGTCTAAACTTATGGTTTACTCTTCTATCGAGTATAATGGCATCAAAACTTACCCATATACCCCTACCAATAGAATAGTTGATCGCACTAACTAGTATCTGTAAAAATCTTGTCCTGCCTTTCTACTACCTTACCCTCATAAATTTCTCGAAGCTCATTGACAATCTCCTCGAGGCTGATAAAATGTGGAAACATAAATTTTACTTTCTTTTTGGTGTTTGGGAAAATGGGAAGGAAATCTCTACCAAGAATCCCTAAAGGTTAAACCTCAAATGGAAAAGCACCAGTAAGTAATATAACAATTTTTTGTTTTCAACGTAATTTTCTCTTCAAATTTGTAATCTCTTGTTATTCTCCATAAAAATTTCGAGGCGATACAAGATCCACAAAGCTGCTACCGAGGAGACATTTTTAAAACTAGCTAAATGGGCAGAAAAAGAGTGGTCCAACAAATTTCACAAGGCATTCGTGCCTTTGAACTTCATCCATAACCACTTATGGAAGATCTCCCCAGACTTTGTTATTCATGTCGGCAAATTGATGGAACCTTCTGTTTCAAAAGAAAGTATGAAAAGATTATTTTCTCATGATGCACGCATCACATTGCCTGCTCGGAATAGGGCACCAAAGCATTTACTTCCGAAGAAGAAAAAGAAAAAATCTCAAACTGGTCCTTCGATAGAACAAACAAAAATCCCTAAAAAAAGCTACTAAAGTTAACCATTTAAATACCGAAGAAACACAAGTTGAGTCCTCCAAGAAAAGAGAGAGGTTGTTGCTTCTAAAAAAAGAAGAGCTCCTCGAAAACTCCCAAAACTAGAAAATGTGATTTATATGTCTTATCCAAATCCGACCCTAACTGTCGAGCAGGTAGAAAATGGAAATTAAGTTGCTGAAAACGAAAAAAAAAACGTGGTTTTTCGAAGAAGAAGAAGAAGAAGAAGAAGACCAAAAGTTGTACATGGACATGGACCCCCAAAATCAAGAAATTCAAAATTACATCATGCAAATTGGTAACTAGATTACATAAACTACTGCAGATAATGCATTGACCGTGGTTGTCAATCAATCTGACTTACGTGAAAGTCGAAGTTCACCCCGCCTCAAGTTTCTTTCTCAGCTACCCCTGCTTTATATGATAAATTTCCTCCGCATCCTGTAGGTAAGCCCTCAGATGAAGTGTTAAATCTACTTCTACCTTTATCAAGCCTCGAAAGCACTGCAAAAAAAACTACGCGAGGAGGTCACATTTTCTCAAAACCAATTTGATAAACTTGCAAATTATGTAATATGGTAGAAAAAAAATTGCTCATAAAAAGGTTAGATATTTGTAATCAAAATCTTATCGAGCAATTCTAAGCCTTCCAGACCGATAGGTTAGAATTCCACAGCGGAGCCATTCAGATAAAACAATGTCTGGCCTCGTCTCAGAAAAAAGAAATGGAAGAACTTGAGTTAAAGCATCAGGCTGAATCAGATGATCTTAAGTTAAGGCATCAGGATGAGTTAGACGAATAACGTACGAAGAACACATCGTTAAATAAATTATACGACAAAAGTGAAGAGAAAAGAGAAAAAGCCCTCCAAGACTTATCATCGTAAAAAATTGAGTCCGAGAAGACAAAACCTGATGTTATCAAAGCGGTTGTAGATTCCGTTGCAAGTGATTATCTTGTTGCTATGAAGATAAGTGAAAAAGAGGGAAAAATCTCAATGGTTATTGATTTCCATTAAAGGTTTCTCAGGGTGAACATGGCAGATTTTTGGAATTTAGACCGACACCCTAAAGACGCCTTTAAATTTATCACAAGTGATTTCGAAAAATCTAAATCTAATGGCATTGACCAACCAATCTCTTCCAATAATAAAGGAAGCTCCTCTGAAGGCATCTCAGATTACGCCTTTAGCGACTCTAAATGAAAATAGAAGCCTTTATGTATGTAACTTAAGTATGTTTATAACTTAAGTTATTTTGTCATTTGTTTTTGTTAATGATTACAATGTCATCGTCGTAATTCATGTTTCCGCTCCCTTTATTAAGCACATGGTTGTGCTCATATTAATTTGATTATATAGCACTTGATAGAAAAACTCCAAATATCATTCTCTTTTCTTAACTTTATTTTAAAGAATTATTTTATCTGCCATATTAATTAATATTGACACTTCAAAAAATGCCTTGAATTTTATCTTCCATATCTCATTGGCCCTTCAAACTACGCTTTAAATGGACGTTAACACTTTAAATTCTACTATCACTCAAATTAGCACTTCAAACAATGCTTCATATGAACGTTAGCACTTTAAATTATATTGTCACTCAAATTATCACTTCGAACAATTCTTCAAATGAACGTTAGTACTTTGAATTATACTGTCACTCAAAGTAGTACTTCAAACAATTCTTTAAATGAACATTAACACTTCGAAGTATACTACCACTCAAATTAGCACTTCGAATAATACTTTAAATGAATGTTAGCACTTTGAATTATACTGTCACTCAAATTAATACTTTGAAAAATTCTTTAAAGGAACATTAACACTTCAACTTATACTGCCACTCAAATTAGCACTTCGAACAATGCTTTAAATGAACATTAGCACTTTGAGTTCTGTCACCATACAAATTAACACTTCAAACAATGCTTTAATGAACGATAGCACTTTGAGTTCTGTCACCATACAAATTAACACTTCAAACAATGCTTTAATGAACGATAGCACCTAAAATTATATCACCACACAAATTAACACTTCGAGCAATGCTTTAATGAACGTTAGCATCTCGAAATATATCACCATACAAATTAACATTTCGAGCAATACTTTAATGAATGTTAACGCCTTGAAATATATCACCATAATAATTAACACTTCGAGCAATGCTTATATGAACGTTAGCAGTATAAATTATATCACCATAGAAATTAACACTTCAATCAACGTTTTAATGAACGTTAACACCTCGAAATAATTGAGTACTCTATAAGATGGAAAGATTGACTATGCGGGACTTACAAAATCCATCCCATACACTAAAGCTAATGTAGTCTCTTGAGTTGCCGCTCTAGGTGTCGTTCTATAAACCCATAGTTCCTCTTGAAGATAATTAAACAAATTCCCAGCCAGACCTGTCAAGTTTTTCTTTAATCCTTCTAAAATATATATGTTAGTAACTTCCACCTGTTCATTCGCTTGTGGATGCAATGACGTTGAAAAAAACTATGGAATTCCCCTCAAATTATAGAAATAAGTAATTTTTATGTTAATAAACTGTGCCCATTGCCTGTAGTAATTTTATGGGGAACCCCAAACCGACAACAAATATTAGACATAATGAATTTTATAACATGTTTAGCTCTTATCCCTGGCAATGGTTTGGCTTCAGCCCACTTTGAAAATTAATCCATGACCAGTATAATCATTTTTCGTACTCCTGAAACCATAGGAAATGGCCCTACTAAATATAATCCCCATATGTCAAAAGGAATTGCTTCAGAAACCAAAATTAAAGGTACAACCGGTTTATGAATAGAATTTGAAAATCTTTGACAAGTATCGCAACTTTGTACTAAGTTTTTAGCATCATTAATTATTGAAGGGCATTAGTACCCTGCCAACAAAACCCTTATTGTCAAATCCTTAAATCCACAATGAGCAGAGCCGTCCTCATCATGTAGTTCAAATAAAACTTCCCGAGACTCGTTCTTACCCAAACATCATAACAATGGCCTACCATAAGACATCTTGTATAATACTTCATCTAGTATCATATAACTATGGGCTCCAAATCTCAACCTCTGAGCTAACTTTATGTCTTGAGGTAGCGTCCCTATAAGTAAAAAATTGTTAGATCAAATCTCCAATCGTCTTGTACTCTCTATGCAGTGACAAAAACTTCATAAGAATACTTATATTGTTCTTATTTTGTCAATATAAGCGGACTTTCTTGTAATAATATCCAAGGATACTTCTCTGTATATCCGATAGTTGCCAAAGAATCTGCAACAGTATTTTCCCCCAATTGATGTGCTCAACAATCACCTCACCAAACAGAAGAGTTTTTTTTCCTAACTCACATAGATATATGAAAAGTTTATCCTTTTTAGCCTCGAATATCCCCGACATGTGAATCGCTACTAACTGTGAATCTGTTTCGAAATAAACTTTATTTTTCCCATGGATACTTGCAAGTCTTAATCTAGCTAAAGCAGTCTTATATTCCGGTTTGTTATTTGACGCACTAAATCCAAACCGAATGACATGATACATAACTTTTCTATAAGGAGAAATCAACTGTACTTTGATCCCAATATAATGGAGCCTACATCTATTCGAACTACCTACATTGAATCGGTTGGTAACAAATGCCTATAATCTTTCTCATCAAAATGGCTTGAATGAAACTCAACCAGAAAATCTACTAGAGCTTGACCCTTAATGGTTGTTCGAGGAGCAAAGTTTATATCGAAACCCTTTAACTCGGCCGACCATTTAGTCATCCTACCAGAAATATTTGGTCGTTGTAACATATTCTTAATGGAAAAGAAGTTCGGACAATAATTGTATGAGCCTGAAAGTAGGGGCACATTTTTCTGGCAGCTACAACCAAGACCAAAGCTAAAAATTTTAGCCTTAAGTATTTTTTTTATATTAATAAAAAATTTCTCACATAATAAACTCGACGATGAGCTTTATCAACACAACACTAATGTCAAAATCCGACTCAACAACATACAAAAATAGTTGTTCCCATATTCGAGGCTTGGGCAGAATTCTGGTGACGATAAAATCTCTTTCATCATAGAAAAAGTTTCCTCACTCTTTAGTGTCCAACTGAATTCCTTTGGCCACTGTAAAACTTGGAAAAAAATCATATTTGTCAGTAAATCGAGAGATGAGTCGGTTTAGAGCGGCAATCTTCCTGTCGAAATCTGCACCTCTTTAATCGTCTAATGTGAAGTCATTGTTATCAAAGCCTTTAACTGATCAAGATCAGATTCTATTCTCTTTTCATTTATGATATATCCCAAAAAAATTATCTAACCTAACGTCAAATGTGCACTTCTCCTGATTCAACTTCAATTGAATAGCCATGAGATTCAAAAAGGTTTCTTCCAATTCCTGTAGATATTCATCATATGATTGGATTTTGACTACCATATCATATATGTAAACCTCCATATTCCTTCGAATTTAAGAAGCAAACGCATTGTTTACTATTCTTTGATACATCGCCCCAATATTTTTTAGACCAAAAGGCATGACCCGGTAACAAAGAAATCCTCAGTAAGTTATAAACTTAGTATTTTCTCGATCCGTCAGATTCATTTGGAACTGATTATAACCTGCGAGTGCATTCATGAAAGAGAGTATTTTATTCCCTGATACTGAATCAACAAGTTGATCAATTTTTGGCATAAAAATTGGATCTTCTGGACATGCCCTATTTAGATCTGTAAAGCTAACACATATCTTACTATTTCTGTTCTTTTTTTTACGAGCATTGGATTTGCAGTCCATAATGGGTATCATGTTTCCCGTATATATCCGACCTTGGATAAATGATCCACTCCAGCCACAATTGCCTCATATTTTCTATAGAGAAAGTTGTTCTCTTTTTAATGATGGGTCTGACTTTTGGATTTAAAGCCAAACTATGACATATTACCTCAGATGAAACCCCTAAAAAATCCTCAGTTTTCCAAGCAAATACATCTAAATTGTGAGACAAATACTTCAATAATTGGTAACGTAAACCAGGTGATAATAATGTCCTTATTCACAAATTTCTTCCATTATGGAACATATTCCTCTAATCTTTCTCCTACTACTATCGGCCCCGGGGTCTCTCAGATCATCTATTCTTCATTATCTGAGGTCAACCCTCTTGATTGTTATTCAGCCATCTAATCAGTAGTGGTGAACCTCATGGTATGAAAAGATGTTACATAGTATTCTCTTGCCACTTACTGATCACTTCGGACTAATCTGATGTGATCACCGATACATAATTCAAGCATTAGTGGACAATTGATACAATAACGTAGATTCTAGAAAAATTTGACCTCTCAAAAAATTGCGTTGTAGTTGGTCGGACATTCTACCACCATGAAAAAACTTGAACTTTTTTCTTAAAATAACCTCCAACCAACAAAATGTATCCCTCGAATTCCCCAATAACTTGTGTTGTTATCCGTAAACCTAATTATGGTGCGCTCAGATCAGAGAATTGTATATAGATTGCACATCTTCTCATATGTTGATTCGAACAACATATTTGCTGAACTACCGGTATCAATTAGTATTCACCATATATCAGTTCTTGCTACTTCCGTACCGATTACCACCGCATCCTCATGGGGCCCAGTTATGCCCCTCAAATCGTCATCATCAAACAAAATGAAAGATGTAACATTCCTCCCATAAAGATGAGTAGACATTTTGCCTTCTAATTGTGTTGCCAAACTTACTACGTATCTTTTTCTAGAACTATTAGTGTTTCCAATCATAGTATGTCCCTTAAAATGGCTAGGTTTTCAAAATACTTGCACAAACTACGAACCCTCCCTTGGAATATTGGTTCGTTCACAGCCAACACTAGTACTGATCTGGGTCTGAATCTAAGTACTTTGAAGCCGCATCAAAACCTCCAAGCTTCTCCAACTTCGGATCCACAATCATCAATGTATTTTCCTATTTTGAAGGTGTATTCACAACATGTTGCGCAGACATACTCGTATTATTCCGACCATTATCCTGTCTTTTAATAAAAGTTGTCAAGTTGTCGTTCTCTATCAAAATATAAATTTATTTTTTCAATGTTATATAGTCCGTAATGTCATGACCGATGTTGTTATGGTATTTTTAAAACTTGTTGTTTCACTCATCCCTCGACCTATTTATCAGGTTTTTTTAAGTTAACATGGTTCTTGGTCATTTCAAATATTATTGCCACGTTCTCAATTACCTCTACAAAATATTCTGGCTTTATCCATTGGTTGGACCTCACCCAAGGAGGTAGATAATTATAAGGTTGAGACACTCTTCTTGTTTGAGGAGGAAGACTATTATTCATCCTCAGACGAGACGGTACCTGGGAACTCAAGGAGTGCTGGTACCATTTTCCATCAGGGACATATCCTGAATTTCTTTGAGTGAAACTCGATCTAATCCGAACTCTTGTCAACTATTCTACTTTCATTTTTTCCTCGACTTGAGCCATTAAAGCCCAAAATTTCAATGTCACTTGCTTCTCACATTCTTCCAATTCAGTATTTTTAAACACAAAACGTGTGGTAAAATCTTTCAATTTCTCTCCCACAACTTGCTTACATTGTATTTTGGTATCACTGTTAGCTCGCATCTCTTTATTTCCCATAAATTATATTCAGAAAGTAATATAAAAGACCCCAAAGCTAGTTATGGATCACGTCAAAATTCTATTATACCACTTTAAAGCGATGCTCTTAAAAGTTTGTGAGAATGCTCTACATAGCAACTGTCATCATCCTTAAATTTCATCATATAATTCTTAAATTGTTCAATATGATTGTCAGGCAACTGTGTACTATTAATTTTTTTCGACCTTTGAAATATCAAAATGCCTCGGAAAAGGTATCAACCTAATCTCAGAGGATAAATGAGAGTTTATTCAATCCACTATTTACATGTATTGACTTGCTCCAGTTGTTCCCATAATTGCATATAAAAATTTGGTCTACAATATTAACGTATTGATTAGATGTGTTACCCTCAAACAAAGGGTTGTCCCTCATATTCCTACACTTATATTCCCTCTTGAACTTTTATTCTTTACGAGATTTTTGCTGCCGACCAACTTCTTTCTTCGAAGAACACCAATTTTCTTTCCTAAACACATCATCTTTAAAATCTGAACTAAGAGAATTCACTCTCACGAGTCGAAATATACCGATGTTTACCTTTCTTCTCCTTTCATAAGGAGTGATGTTCTCTATCCGACTGAAAACGTGTTTTCTTGTAATCGTCCCGTACTCGGTGAGCAGTATAAGACTCATCAAATAAATTTTCGAGATTTTTTTCCCATCCATTCGTCGTACCTCAGATCGCACCTTACTAGCTGAATCTGACACTCCCTCTGGCCAAGCTGGTCGTTCAAAATAACTAATATTTCTAGTAATTGATTCATTTAATCCTTCATGTTAGATCGTTCACGTTGTTTGCTTCTTAGAATTTCATCCATATTTTCTTCCCTAGCTAAGCCTAACTCAAGTGTGTTATTTTCTATCAAGATTGCTGGATCAATTCTGATTTCAAGATCCATCGTAATTCAATCGTAAACTCTTGCGATTTTAGATATGTTATCTAGGTACCTCATTTCTTGTTATTGTGGTCACCAATGTTAAGTATAAATTCTCCATACACAAATAAAATGGCTAAAGTAATTTTAGAGAGAGGAAATAATTAAAAAAAAAAGAATTAAATTAAGAGTAGTCGTAAGTAAAAATTGTCACTCACTTTTATTTCCAAAGTCCACCCCATATTTTTAGGGGTCGGTGCTTATAATTAACATATTCGGTTACAAGTTAGCGTAAATTCTACACTTAACCCGTGATATTTACATTGTGTATTAAATATATTATTTAATTACAAAATATTCTAAAACTTTTAATAATTGCTTTCACTACCCATTTATTTATATTCTGATCACACAGGTTCGATCGAAACAGTATGCAACGACGGAAAGTCTGATATTTCTAACCACCATCCCACCTGCATGCTGACAAGAAATATAAGCAAAAACGAAATCTTCTTTCTTGTATCAAGTATGATAGAGATAACGATCCCAAAAAATATCAAGTCTAAATAAAATAAACGCAAACAACACAGAACACTTTTTACGTGGAAAACCTTCCCACAGTAGGAAGTAAAAACCACGGGACTGATTTCGGAGTCCAACCAAATATTCACTATCAGAAGATGAGTTACAAAACTATTCTCTAGATAAAACTAGAGCATACGCCACAAGAAGTATGACTACTTCATACACAGCCCCAATACACAAGATAATGAACCAAAATCAGAAAACTCACTGAAATATCCCCAAAACGCAGTTAGAAGAAGATGTTCGAAAAACACACTTAGATGACTCCAAATCAAAAACCCTCTGGACAGATTGTAGAGGACAAGTAGACGAGCCTTCTCACCAAAATTGAAGCCGATCGGACAACCGGAGACAGTCCGATTGAAAGCACAAAATTCCGCCTCGGATCACCTTTTCTCTCAAAAACTGCGCTATAGAATATGATGCTCATCTCTGAAAGACACTGTATAAATATATATTTATATATAAACCAAAATCCTATGTGTTATCCAAATTGGGCTTAGCCCATATGATAATTGGACTCCCACATAGGAAGAGCCCAACACATGCTTGATCTTTAGCATAACAAAAGTATTTAACATGACATGTAAGAAGAAACTAGGTTAGCCAAAATATACTTATGTATCAGTAAAACATAAGAATATAAGATATTTACGTCAATGTTGAACTCCATTTGTCGAGCTGTCAAATCCACAAAGAAAGGTTTGATCTCCACTGATTGTTAGGTGCGACCAAAGTCCCACATCCCACATCGGTTAAAACATGGGAAGAAAGATCAGTATATAAGTTAAGAATACATCTCCATTAGTGTGAGGCCTTTTGGAAGTGGACCAAATGTAAAGCCGTGAGGGCCTTCGGGTGCCAAAGCAGACAATATCATACTAGTGTTGAGATCGGTTGTGTTCTTACTTATATACGGAGGCGGAATATGCGGACCAGACCCCTAATTCACAACACCCATATTCCCAACAAATGGTATCAGAGCACCAGGCCCAGACGGAACGCGATGTGGTGGATTGTGATGTGGGTGAAATTCTGCGAACATCATACCAGAAGCCGAGAGCCATACTCAAGGTGAATGATCTGCTGGATAGATGGAGCGCCACGGCTCATCAAGAAGGTGGCTTGATCATGGAGCGGTGCAGATTCATCTAAAGAGGGAGTGCCAGATGGCCCATCAAGCAGGTGGCTTGATCAAGGAGCGGCACAGAGCAGATAGATCCGCCCTAAAGCTCTAGAGTTCAGGTTTCTCTTCACCTGACTAGAGTAGGCGGATGGAAGTCAATTGAGAGGAGGCTAGAGTGGTACTTTGTTCGAGAGGAGGATTGTTAGGTGCAACCAAAGTCCCACATCCCACATCGGTTAAAACATGGGAAGAAAGATCAGTATATAAGTTAAGAATACATCTCCATTAGTGTGAGGCCTTTTGGAAGTGGACCAAATGCAAAGCCGTGAGGGTCTTCGGGTGCCATAGCGGACAATATCATACTAGTGTTGAGATCGGTTGTGTTCTTACTTATATACGGAGGCGGAATATGCGGACCAGACCCCTAATTCACAACACCCGTATTCCCAACACTGATCGGGTCCGGACCCAAGCCAATATCTAAGATATCATCTTTCTTAACAATAGAGCCTTTAGTGGTGCAGTGGTTTTCTTGGTAGCTTCTGACTTGGTGTTGTGACTCTCGACAGACGCGCCAATTCTAAAGCACAATAAGATTGGGATTAGCAAACTTTTATTAAAGTAGAACAACTTGGGGTTTCGTTTTAGATGCAATATGAACGTTGTTCAGTAATGGGTTCTGTTGATTTCAGACCCCCGCTCTAGTCTGTTATAGTTTTTTTTCATATGATTTTCCTAAACAGACCTATTTCTAGAGTCTAACTTCTTCTGCTTTTGAATGATCTTTTACATTCAAGCATATATATTTTTTCAGTACACTGTTTTCATCAAAGAAATGCAAACACCAAATTTTACTTTCTTCTCCTTGTCTTTTTTAGTTATGCCCCCTTCGTCCACCGGCTTATAATTATCAGTGGTGTGCGACGGTCCGTGACAAAAAAGGATAAAAAAACCACAGCGGCGAGACGATGGCCACATGATATGCGATGATCCATTACCTGAATAATATTTTTATAGCAATAACTGCAATTTAAATAGTATTATTTAGACATTTAAAATAATAATAACAACTTAAACATTTAATTACATACTTCTTAGAACATCCGAGTCAAATGACAAACACATAGACTAAAAGATTCAATTATAAAACATCCAATCACATAATTCCTAAAACATCTGAGTCAAATAACAAACATAGACTGAAATATATCATCGTTCGAGACAACATCTTCACGTCTCTCATGTCCACCATGTTTTCCATTTATATCCCATAATATAGTATCTTCTTCTTCAGAGTCTTCATCAACAAGCCTCCGATCTCTTATGCAAGCCATTAAAGATGATAGATTCTTAGACCGAAAATTGTAGTATACTTCATCAACCTCAACAACTTCAACATCAATTCCTTCCAAAACATCTTCATCTTTCCTAAACTTAGTTTTAGGTTTTTATTTTTTTACTTCAAAAAAGATACCAAATTTAGCGTCTTGTCACGGCCACCACGACGAGCGCCACACTAAAGACCTCGTCACGCCCCACCGCCTCGCCTTGCCTCCCCACGTGCCAGCTATGCACCAACTCATTCAGTTTTCCAGCCGCATAGGTTGGTTTCACTGCTTTTTTACCCTCATGGGAAACTATCCATTTAGAGACGTGGAGATAAAATACTTACGTGTTCTAGGAGATGGTTCGTTTTCTTGAGGGGAAGTAGTAATCTGGGTGGGGGTCGCACAACTTCTCCACCTTCTGTAGACTAAACCCTTCAAAAATTTCTCCCATAGGTCGGCCTCATGAGATGTACCAATATTTCAAGACTAATAACATGATCCAATGAATCGCGATAGAGTGAACAACCACCGAATCACGAACATTGGGTCAATTCAGACAGATACAAGTCATTTAAAAACTGTATAGCGCAAGAAACTACCTAAAACTAGACGGCTAAAGGAGACAAATTTGTATCACTAGAGTAACCAAATATGGACAGCATGATGAACATTTATTTCACCAGATCCTGCAAAAGAGATTCGTTATTCAGATAAAATAGAGAACTTTTGAACTCTATTGTACCTTATGTAGATGTGCACAATCAGTTGGATCAGCGTGGACAATCATACCTAATCAATATGGTGGAACATGTGCACGCAGACTGCGAGATTGCGGTAATATAACAATTGTGCGGTAATACAACACTAAAGAATTTCAAGTACATTATTGTGTGTACATTATTTTGGATCGTCTCTCGTATCCAATTTGGATTGGTTTACCATCTATATTTAGTATTTTAGTATCGGTAACCATTTTTGATTGGTTTACAATTTTTATTTAGTATTTTAGTATCCGATATCCATTTTGGATTACAATTTGTATTCAATATTTTAGTGTTGTACTGTTCATTCTAGCACTCGTATGATTTGTATTCAATGTTACCGTGTTATATTTTATGATCTTTATTGGTATTAGTTTTTTCGCTATAAATTTTAAATTTTCATGTTACCATTAATATATTTGTTTTGAAATACATAAACAAGTATAAAACATTATGCAGGAATCCAAATAGTATATTTTTATAAAGAAAATAGATAAATCATATAATAATATTATGATTTTTAAAAAAAATACAGAAGTATGAAAAGTTTGGAAACAAAGTTACATAGTGACTACAAGCCTGTTTTTATTCTAAATTCAAAGATATTTTTTAATTTTTTTTCTAACTTCACCATTTTTGGCGTGTTCAAAAATGTTTAAATGTGTATCGAAAACCACGATTTTACATTCATCTATCATCATTCAACCAACCAGCTTACTAATTTAAAAGAAAATACTAGTTTTTCACTGTCCTATCATCTTTCATTTTTTTGTGTAAAAAATTTTAAATAAATGAAAAATAGTTCATACAAGAAACCTAGGGCATACCTCGAGGAGATACAATCGGCAGATGTAAGCCGGACTACAAACATAATCATAAATAAATGAAAGGAAACATAGAGGATCTCAAGAAATAAATCTGAGTGATAATCTAGGAGCTAAAAAACTTTAAACAGACGAAACTCGACCCTTCGACTGGAGGGAAGCTCCCGGGAAGTCCACCTCAAGTCTACATCAAAAAAGGAACCAAAGAGGTAGAACCTGCAAAAGAAATTAACTAGAATAAGTAAACAAGTAAGTTGTTACGGTGGCCAACTAATCTTGGTGTCATAAAATCTATACCGAAGATCCGAGAAAATTTGGTAAGAAACAATGGAGGCATTTGCCGATGGGGAACCAAAAATTCTTGAATTCCTCTCCTTCCAAACGTGATAAATAATCGCACCAAAACAAGAGCGCCAAATATGACGGTTTTGAGTATGAGACCAATTTGATCCTTCATTAACCTAACATAGCCAATTAGAAGGAGAAAAAAAATCCCAGTTTAGCACTAACATTTATCCATATACTTTGGGTGAAACTACAGTCAAAGAAAAGGTGAGCTATGTTTCAAGGGCATGGTTGTATAAGGCACAATCAGACGGGGTATGAATACCCCAACTAAGTAATTTGTCCATTGTAGAAAGTTTGCCTTTGATTGCAAGCCATAAAATAAAGGAGTGATGGGGAATAATGTATTTATTCCATACTAACCTTGCCCACCCCACGATAGGGGTGGGCGCACAAATTGTGTTGTAAGTATCCTTGATAGTGAACTTTGAGCATCCAACCTTCGCAGTCCAATAAAGGATGTCCATTGCGAGGATGTTGGAAGGCGGGAGAGTGATGATGAGTCTGTTGATCTCCAAGAGGTTTGAGTTTCTTCTTACTCGAGCGGATCTGACATTTGAAGGCCAGTTCCAAGAGCCACTGAGGATGATATCGGAGACTTTGAGGTATTTCCCGAGTCTGGAATCATCAATGATATCGGTACCGTAATGTTGGACAAGTGAGGTGGGAATGAGCCATGGATCAAACCAGAAGGAAGCGGTCGTCCTATTTCCAATAGTCACCCGATACACATTTCTTGCTAGAGGGAAAAAACGAAGAATTTTTCTCCAAATCCAGAAGGGAGATGACCCAATAGGGAAATCTAAAAAATTATTGTTTTTTATTAATTCGGTTTTAGTCCAATGACTCCAGATCGAGTGATCATTATTACTGATAATAGACCAAAGATGCTTGATGACACTTGCCTGATTTCATATTTTTAAGTCTAGGATCCCAAGGCCGCCCTCCTTTGTGGGAGAGGTGATGTTAGACCAGGAAACTTTTACCCCATGAATTTTCATAACAGATCTCGACCAAAGAAAATGACAGAGGTACTCGGTAAGCTATTTAATGATCCCAGAAGGAAGAATAAATATAGAGGACCAGTAAACTTGTCCAGCGAATAAGACATATTAAATGAGCTGGAATCTGCCAGCATAAGACAAATGTTTGGAAATCCAAGAGTCGATCCTAGCGGTAATCTTATAAAGAAGATAACGACAGTCCATGTGGGTAAGACGACCCGTGAGAAGGGGAACTCCCAGATATTTAACTGGGAGAGAACCTTCTAAGAACCTTATAGTAGAAAGAAGCTGAGTGCAGAGAGGTTCATTAATGTCGGAGATGAAAATGTGACTTTTGGATGGATTGACTTTGAGGCCAGAAAGAGAATAGAAATAATTTAGAGCCTCTTTGATAAAGGAAAGGGAGTTGACATCACCATGACAAAAAATCATAAGGTAATCAGCGAAACATAGGTTCGTGATTTTGAACTTATGACATTTCGAGTGGACTCTGAAATTTTTGTCATCACTCTACTCCTTAAGGGTAGTAGATAGAACTTGCATGACAATAACGAATATGTAATGGGAAAGAGGGTCCATTTTCCTAAGGCCCTCTTTACCTTTGAAATTACCATACAGATCACCATTGATGTTGACTAGGGATGAGGGTGTGGAGATGCAGTTGATGATCCAAGTGATCATATTTTCAGGGAAACTCATAGACACGAGAATGTCGAGGATGAGGTGCCATCGGACGTTGTCGAAAGCCTTCATAAGATCTATCTTAAGGGCTACACGTTTACCATTTTTGTTGGAATGGTAGCCTTTAAGCAGTTCTTGGAAGAGACGAATATTGTCCGATATGTTCGTACCCAAGATGAAAGCCGGTTGAGATTTATCAATCAGGTAAGAAAATGAATCCTTAATTCTATTAGCTAAGATTTTAGAGATGATTTTGTAAACGATATTACAAAGAGCAATTGGTCTAAAATCAGCAGCCTCAGAAGGGGAGTCTTTTGGGGGATTATGGCAATGAAAGTGGATTTCCAAGAGGGATTAATTTCCCCGGATTGAAAAAAATCAAGAATACGATTACAGATGTCATCCCCAACAACATTCTAGGAGGTTTTAAGGAAATAAGAGTTAAAACCATTATGACCAGGAGATTTATCACTATCATTGCTGAAAATGGCCAATTTGATCTCACTGCTAGTAATCTCACGGACCATAGAGGTCTTATCAGAGTCATTAACTTTAGAGGACAGGAGAGAGGCTACTTTTTCTAACCGCGGATAACCAGAAGGGTGTTGGGTACCGATGGAGTTTTCGAAGTATCTCACAAAAACCTTAGAAACACTAGCTGGAGATGAGACAGAAATGCCAAAGTCATTATTGATAGAGATAATTTTATTTCGAAATAGGCGAGTTTTAATACTGTTATGAAAAAAATTGGTATTTTTGTCACCCAGCTTGATCCAATTTTCTCTAGATTTTTGTTCGATGAAGGATTCTTCGGCACGACTTAGAAAGATGAAAGTCTTAGAAGCTTTGACTTCCTTGGTAATCAGAAATGGGTTAAGGGGATCATTTGCAAGATCTCATTGGGCATTAAAGAGTATACTTTGGGCTTGAGTTACCCTAGTACTAATGTCGTTATACTCTTTTCTGTTGAGATTGGTAAGGTCGTACTGAAGCCGATAGAGCTTGTCAGAGACACGACTCATACCAGAAGATGAAATAGGAAGGTTCCAGCTGGTGGACCCAATATTTTTGAACTAGGGGTGGGACTTCCACATGTTAAAGAATTTGAAGGGTTTCTTACATCTTTGACGAGGAAGCCCTAGGTTTAAAGTGATTGTGGTATGGTCAGAGGAGCGAAGAAACCCAAAATGAGCAAAAGACATAGGAAAGAGATTATCTCAGTCAGGATTGACTAGAACACGATCAATTTTAGAGAGCATGGGGCGGTACGGTTGCTTGTTGATCTAAGAGAATTGGAATCCAGTGGACCTAAGCTCACTGAGCTCACTAAGATAACAACAATTATTGAATTCATCAATAGCAGAGGACCAGGCTTCAGAGGAGCCTATTCGCTTCATCGGGTGACGAATGACATTATAATCCCCCAAGGCAACCCAGGCATTGCCCTGGCTGAGATTGGAGATGGACATTATATCCTTCCAAAGAGGAATACGATCATGGACCTCATTAAAAGCATAAATAGTAGTGAAGTTAAAAGAGGCATTGAAGTTATGACATTTGGTCGAGCAATGGATGAACTGGGGCGATTGGGAGATCCTAGAAACAGATATGACACTAAGGTTCCAGATAATCCAAATTCTACCAAGGGGGTGGGAGGAATGATTGGTGATAACATGCCAAAAGGGTGCAATATGCCTAAGAATAGGGTCAACTTTAACATGCTGAACTTTTGTTTCAACTAAAATTAACAGAGAGATACTATTACTAATAATAAAGTCGGTAACATCTTTTTGTCTCACATGGGCATTAAGACCTCTCATATTCCAAGAAGTAATATTCATGAGGAAATAGACTTACAGTCCATCAAACGATGATCCTGTTGGAGGGACAAATTCTTCTAGCCCTTCTCTTTGGCCCACGTTGAGTGAAGCCTTTTAGAAGGTGAGTCACCCTCCTCTCCGTCGTCATTCTCCTTGTTCTTTGGCAATGGGGCAAGATGATGTCCGACGACTAAATCTGGATCCATCTCGGCAGGATCTGACTCCTCAGAGGATTGGATCTGGGAACTCCTTGAGGGGGCCTTTTTGGAGCCTTCTGGAATTCCAAAACAATAAAGTACAACCTTGAGCGTGTCAGACGATGGTTCCACTCTCACCGCGGTTTCGCTCAGTGGTCGTACCTCACCTGAATCGACGTCACCTTCGACTCAAAAATCGTTTTGTTGTTTGTCATTTTCCTTTTACGCATCTTGACGCAACCCGTGGAGAGTACAGGATCGACCGTAAAGGCAGCTTTGCCTCCGGAGCACGTGAATTCCAACGGCCTAACGGGACAGACGAAAAGAATGTCGCGGTGACTCGCCCGACCGAAAAAGGAGAACAAACCATAAGGAAGCTTCTGAGAATCACGCAACCGGACGTGAGAGCAGGACACGTACAAAGGAGGTTATTATAAGATGAAACTGGATCGAAAGTGCAAGGGGTGATATCCGACGACGGAAAAGGAGAAGGAGCAGTCAAAGTAAGACACGAAACCGCTTGACCGATTATGGAGTTAACCACCTGAGAAAAACCATCCAAGTAAGAAACCGGTGAAAGAAATAGACCTTCTGAACCAAAAACCAGAGAAACAGACCCTGAGAAGGTGGATGGAAAAAAATTAATGCTAGAGAGAATCAGCTTAGAGATTCCGAAAGAATACTGAAATAGAAAATGCAAGCTTGATTCCGGTGATAGAATCAAGCCAGAAATACACACTACATAAAGAGGAAACTTGAAGGGAATGAAAGGAAGATGAGACAAATTTGAGAAAGACAGATATGGACGGACTCTTTTGAAAGAGAGGATAGGATATAAGACCGCCTGCAAGAAAACGGGGTTCGGATTTCAAACCAATGTCTGAAACCACAAACAGACCCAAGCAATTTCTGACGAAAAGAAGTTCAATATATTTATTTACCATTATCATTTTTCAGTTTTAAATTTATTATTTCAAATTGTTTCGTAAATACCAAATATTTTGAATTAGTAAACAATTTTAAGAGTTTTATTAAATTCAAAATGATTCAATTTAACCACCGTTGCGAAGCCGGGTTATTGTCGACCTCTTTTACCACACACCTAATAAATCTAAGAATATAATAGTCGAATGTAAAAATAAATGACTACTGTTACCTTCAATAGGGAATATTTCACCGGTAAAGTTCTCAAACACTACGAAATTACCAAAAATAACTAGTCAAAATACTTTTAAGCTTATAGCGTCCAAAACTTCAGGTAAAACACGTAAATCCGCAATGGTGTATGAATTCGCCAACTTCATGCATTAATTTCCGCGTTCTAAACAAAATCATTAACATGAAAAAAAAAATTCTCGCCATATTTTTAGATAAGAAAAATATTGATCTTACTGCGAATGACGAAATTCAAAACTTCTTGGATGTGTCCCAAATTACTTTTTAAATGTACCTTTTTCCGTTATTTTAACCATTAAGTATTTTATTGTAGTTTATGTACCAAAAAAATGAAATGGACAAACCTAAGACATCAACGTGAATAAAATTCAATTTGATTACTTTGATTATCAATGACCAACTTTATTAATTTTTAATGCAAGTTTTCCATTAAAATCGGGACGACTATAAAATCACAAAGTATAATTCTAAAGTCCCACAACAACAATTTGACATACAAAACCCACAATAATTACAACAGACAATGATAGTCTTGGTGACAGAGTAGTGGTCTCTCTTTATCTAAAACTGGGTATATAGCTAGAATATTTGCAAAGTCATAAGATTACACAAACAAAGCAGATCTCTAATCACGGTGGACTAAAAAAGAATGTTTAAGAAAATATACAGACTACAAAACATGCAGATTCTTGAAAGATGGCAAGATGACGACTATTTTTTTATGGTGGTATTAATCTGCAGTTGATTCATGATTATTGTGCGAAATAGGTTGGCCAACTTCTTTTCGAGATGCTTCCCATAGTTGCTGTTCTATACCTAGTTTCCGCAACTCAATTAAACCTCGCTCAACTGCAGTACAACAAATGAAACAACGTTCATAAACATACATGCTTTCTTCACAAGTAAGCCAAGTTATGATGCAATATTTTAGTATGGGGTTGTTTGGTACCAGCATGTAAGTTTCAAAAAAAATAAACTACCTTAAAATAAGAGAACAAAAATGAAACTATATAACCATAAAAAGAGAAGCCATACCGTCCACAGCATCATGTGATGTGGCCGATTGCCCACTACGGCTTATCCAAAACTGGAGACGCTCTTCTGCAATATCTTCTTCCACACTATATGCTTCGGCTCTTCTCCAGAAATAAATCAGCCAAGCCTAGATTATAAAGAGAACAATAAATGAATTTGTTACATGATGTAGTGTACTCAATCTCTACTACCAACACAAGATACCAAAGATCGGAAGTACTAAATATAAAATAACACAAGTTAATTGGCAAATTGATACACATATTAGTGTCAATAGTAACAGTGTTTAGCTAATTCGCATAATGGTTTTCTTAGAGGCGTGTGCATGCATATATCTAGCGAGAGAAAACAAGCCCTCCCTGGCTTGCAGTTGAGAAGAAAGTTAAGACTGGAATCATATAAATAGGTGGGGAGGATCTATCTGTAAGTTATCTAGTGTGGCTAATATAAGTACTATAGCAAGAAAGTTAACCACCTCTTTAAATAAAACATCTTCTGCTTCCTCTTCGCTTAATTCTGCAGTGAAAGAATACAGTTATTTTTTCTTACAATGATGGAAAAGATCGTCCAAACAATTAAAAATATAAATAAATAAAAGACCAAAAGAAATTCAAAAAAATTATGCCATGTATAAGAGAGAAAAAAAAGATCACCACGGTAAAAAAGGCAACAAAGCCTTGTCTGTTATATGTTATTTCATGCCGAGAACAAAATTCAGAGTTAAGAAATGACTTGTATCTTAATCACTGAGACAATATTGGTGTAACATAACAGAGCCTGTAATGATATATTTCCTTCAAGTCCTCCCAGAAATGCATCTTTTTATAAATTTTACACTGACACATTGTCTGAAGAAGCAGCAGTCGCCAGAAAGAGTAACGTATATATACTAATATACATAATCTAAAACATCT
Organism: Limnanthes douglasii subsp. nivea; assembly: GCA_036936605.1. Taxonomy (NCBI): domain Eukaryota; kingdom Viridiplantae; phylum Streptophyta; class Magnoliopsida; order Brassicales; family Limnanthaceae; genus Limnanthes; species Limnanthes douglasii. The sequence continues at coordinate 270,415,252 of JAUPFV010000001.1, forward strand.
TAGGAATCAGAACATATTTAAATGATCGGTTATGATCTCTTTCTTACCAAATGCCTCAATAAACTTGGAATCACCAGGTGCTTTGCGATCTGAAAATCATTTCAACAACAAAGGTAGTTATTAACGTAAAACAGTTTTAAATTATTTAAAAAGCGCTTGAGCTTCTCTAACGCAATGAAATAGCAAATTTAAATATCAATGAAATAGCAAATTTGAATTTGCCGATTAATAAATTTATCTTTATAGATTATATATCAGGATACCAGCAGAGAAACAGAAACTGGGAAAATCAGCATACCGTAAATGTTTTGTCGAACCATACTTGGTCGTCTACGCTGTGCAAATGCCAGTGCAACTGCCTCCTCAATCTAAAGCAGCATTATAAAAAGAATAAGCCACATGAAAGTCTAATTAATAAAATAGTTGAAGAAGCTTACATGTAATAGCAAGAAAATTAAACATCATCCACATCAATTAAACATCATCCACATCTTTATTCACAGTAAACCAATACTCCTCAGGGACCTTAATACCATCCTAGAGTTACAATAAACATGCATATAGACTATAGTTAACTAATTCGTTTGACAGAAACTCTAAAATTATGCTATGCCAATAAGCTGACATATAGACTACATAAGAAACCTAAAAGAAAGAATGAATAACTAACCTTTAAAGATGCTAGTTCTCTCAAACCCATTTCGACTGAAAGCATAGTCTCAATGTTGTTTCCGTCTCCAGTAAGATCATTTAAATCACGTGCAAGTTTACTCCTATCATGATCACCACCTGCTGTTCCATTTCATGATACAACTACTAAGCATGCTGACTGAATCGTGACTAAAAAATAAGTAGGAATGTAAAATTACAGATGCTAAGGACACTAGCCTTTTTCTCGGGACTCCTCTTTAGCTCTTTGTGCAGCAGAAATGACAACTTCAAATGGAAGAGGAGCAAAGGCTGACCAATATTCATACCTTGAAGTTGCTATATCAGCACAAATCCCTACAAAGAGGCCATACGCAAAAAAAAAAAGCATTTTAATCAACCAGATAAGAGCACAAGAGACAATCAAAACGAAGGAATTGCATTAAATATGAGCCAAGTAAAGAAGCCAGTAAGAATTCACGGTCCAGTCGTTTCTTGCCAGGTGTACTACATGCTAGGGGAGTATAATAGAAAGATACAAGGAGTTACTAATTGTTAATCCATGAAACCATTACAATTACATAATACCTATAATACATCTGAAGCAAGTAAATATGATATAATTTATTATGAATATACCATGCTGCACAGCGAATCCCCAGTAGCGGGCAAGCCAACATCTCTTCAAGACAACTTCCTCCTGAAAGTGAGTTAAGTGAAACTAAATTTAGAACTTAAAACAGACAACAATAACTTTTCAGCATCCCGTACAAACCATTTCTTCCTGGGTCAGAATCATTCTCTGTGTCATTGTACGAAGAGATTTTGTTTCAGATTCCGCTTCTTGGAGCTGCTCCAAAGCTGATGCTGCCTCTTCTTTCAGGTTCTGATGGTAAAATATAAAGATTGGGTATTAGTTGCCATGTACATTGGAAAGCACCTACTGATACCAGTATAATCAATTACCACACCTGAAGTTCTGAGCGGAGGGAGGAATTTTCCTCGTCTCTTCCATCGTTTGATTGTTTAGCAGCCTTCAGTGCAGCCTGTGATAAGTAGCAGTACACAACTTAATAAAATGCATTACAGAGTCGGACTTTGGAAACGAGCAGAAGTAAAGAGAAAAGACATAAATGAAGAACTAATTTCTAAATGAAAACTTCATATGTTGACTCAAACCATTAATTTACAGAAAATAAAAGCCTATTAATGTCAAATATGTATCTAGACAATGTACTTCATTAATGATGCTGCTACTAACCTCTCTTTGACGCAAAGCTGCTTCCTTCCTGCAAAATACAATCCAAAGAATTATACTTTATAATTATAACTCATAACTAGTAAGTTAAAAATAGGAAAGTGGAGAACCACCCATACTCACCTAGTCAGTAGTTTGGCCTCCAAAGACACACCTTCTCCAAGAGCAGCAACCTGTATTGATATGTAGGATGTTAGAATAAGTAACTTTAGGTCATACATATAAGCATATGAACCAACATAATTGCAGGTATATTTGATTCTTTCAATGATGTAACTGCTGCTTCTTGTTAAAGATTCAGAGTCAGCACCACCTTACCTCAATTATAATGTGTATAACACCAAAATTTCAACAATTTTTTATATCACTAATTCCTTGCGCCTGACTCCCAAGCTTGATAAACAATATAATACTGACCCATACTTAGCTATATGGAAGAATAAAGGGACCATAAATTGAGTAAAATTTCTTAGTTACAATCTATAGATCTATCATTTCTTAACTAACAAGGACTGCTCGAGAAATATACCACTAGTTTGATTGCTCACACAAATGCAAAATTGTAATCCGAGGTGCTTTATTCAAGGACTCTAGCTTCACTATGTTGGAAAAGGGATTACAAATATTTAAGGATTAGTAAGACACAATCAACTACCTGCTTTTCCAGCTCCCGAGCCCTCGCTTCCGCTTCCTCGCGCCTTTCTTCTGCACAGCGGAGCTGTACAGCAAACCAGGATATGTTATGCGCAACAGACGGTAACTAAATAGCAAGTTCTGTAAAAGAGAGACGCACCTTATCTAATACATTCTCATTCTCCTCTTGTAGCATATCCAGCTGCAGTCAGTTACATGTTAGTTTCAAATCAATGTTCTAAATTTCTACTTCAAAAATTCAAGTTCCACAAACTACAGTGTTGATTAGATATTGTTTGTAAGGTGTCAAAGACAATAATCAGAAATATATAGATACATGAGAATCGCATACTTCATCACGAAGAGCAGAAGTTTCCCTTTGATCCCCCATCTCTTTTGAGTTACCATTTCGTACATCAGCCGGAAACCTGATATAATTAAAATGTGAATTTAGCAATAAGAGGGACATGAAGTACAAATTATCCGGTGAGAGCTAATTGCCTTTAATTAAACGGTATATATAGTTAGTCCATGATCCTGCTTAATGGGTAAGCATAGGCAAAGAAAACCATGCTGTAAAGCATGATTACCAAAATCCATACAGAGATAACTACGGTGGCCTTTTCTTTTAGTAGTGTAGCTAACATGCTGCGCAGTTCTATAGTTGTCTATAGTGATTCCAACTTACAAATTCGTTTTGTTAGGAGCCTAGTAAGGCATGGATACTAAACTAAAAATAGCACCTCAGCCATATTCAGGGAACTAAGTGTACTTAATGTGTTAGGGAAAACAGTCTCTCCCTCTTTATATCCATTGTACAGTTCAATTACGATCATAAGAATACAACATTACAACACATAGAAATTTCAAGGCACTTTCTCATGGAACTGCAGTGAGAATAAAATGGGTATTAACAGTTTGTAGTAACAAAAGATGATAAGCATTTATATATTGGCCACAATTTTGGGACTGTGCAAGAGGGAGAGAGACAGACGGTGTGTGTGTGTGTGTGTACCGTTTATCTCTATTCCTATTTGGAGGCTCAATTGGGGGTATAGCAGCCGGAGTTCTAATAGTTGATCTGCTTGGAGGAATTAGTGTCGAGGTCGGGGTGGTTGATCGAACAGTCGTTGGTCTTCCTGCTGAAGTTGACCGCACTGTGGGAGCCTGCTCCGCGTAGTTCCTACCTAGCTAATCAAAACAACAATAATTCTAATCAGCCCTTGTAAAAGTAAAAGTCAACCATTCATGCCTAATTGAACAAATTCATAAATCCTTACTAATATTTTCTACGAAAACCAGCTTCAACAAAGAAAAAAGAGAGACGATCAAACTTACCGCAGGCGACGGAGATCTGTTACGCCTAGCGAAGGACACCCCCGCGCTTACATTGTTGCTAGTACCATTGTTGTTCGCATTCCGATTGCGGGAAGGACCAGCAAATCGGAACCCTAGATCTTCGTCGTCTTCTTCATCCTCATCGTCATCGTCGCCGTTATTTTTGTTTTGTGAAGCCATGACTTGAGCGAGCCTCTGAGCCGCCGCTTTGGCAGCAACATGCTGTGAGCGTTTAATAGTAGATAAGCCTCCGGTGGCTCCGGCTTGCAGACGGTGAGCCGGAGACTTCACCGGCGAAGACGATCCGGTGCTGCTTGATCCTCCACTCCACTGCCGGCCGTACACTGGACTTCCTGCCCTCCGGCGATCCATCGGGAATTATATATATATGTAAATTTATGTACACAATTTTGGGGAGGATTTTGAGGGAGCTAGATTTGGGTGAGTAAAAATCGAAGAAAGAGAGGAGATGGTGGTCAAAGCGTGAGATTGATGACTGAGTGTTGGTTGAAGATGGAATTTGAAGTTAGACGGCACCGTTTCAAACGGGGTCATGTCAATGCTGGTTTCGCGGGAGATAAATTATTAGCTGGAAAAAAAGAAACCAAGTCATGAGTATTTTCTCCCGTCGTAAAATCTAACGCACCTCGTTGGTATTCACTTGGTAGATCATGAAAGCTGTGCTTGATTCTTCGTATACAAAAGAAATTGTCGTAATCAAATGAGCAATTATGGATTTAAGCCTAATATTTTGTATATGAGTAAGCTATCGATGACCAATCGGGTAGAAATTAAATTACCCATAACTACATGAATTTCGAAGTTTACAAAAAAATTACATATAATGTAATTTTTTTCAATAACACCCCTAGAACACACAAACACGTAGAGTTAACAATTTGTAATTTTAAATTTCAAAACTTTATGTACTCTAACTAAAAAAATACAAAACATACATAATTTTATTTTTCAAAAATGACAAAACGAAATTCATGAGCGATATTTTTGAAGATTTTTTTTTCTTATTTCCGCAACAATATTGCACGTAATTCCGCAACTGAAATACAATTGTTTTTTCTAGACTAATTTTGCAACCGAATCGCAAATATTCTCGTAACTAGAACACAATAAGTTTTTACAATACAAAAATGCACATATTTTCGCAACTACAAAAAAGTTAGTTGTTTCACACGCGATGAACCTTTATTTTCACCAAGCACGTTTGTATTTTGTTTTTTCACGCAATCATACTCATCTAACAACTAAAGTTCTATTTCTACAACTATTATACGTAACACATTTGCATATAATTCCGCAACTGGAACACAGTTCCTTTTTAGCAACCAAATTACACGTAATTCCGAAAGTATAACACAATTGCATTTTAGCAATCAAATTACATATAATTTGGTAACTAGAACATAATTTTTTTACAGACTTAATTCGTAACTTAATTACATGTAATTATCCAATTAAAAAATAGAATAAAGTAAAAAAAAATTATGGATATAATTTTGTTTGTCTTAAGAAAACTAATTGTATTTTCAGATTTTTTTTAGCTACGATTTGAAAAATATGACATTTATAAAAATAAAATACATAATAGAGAAAAACAAGTAAAATATATTTCGAACTATGAGGTGTTTATTTGTAAGTACTAATTTATCCTTAAGTGGTTACCCGTACTTTACTAAACCTTGGATAATTATGAGTAAATAAGTTTGATATTGAGTGGTTATGGTAGAGTACTATTTTTCATATGTTTATCTTACCAATCGACTTTTAGTTATTTTCCAAATTAAATATTTTTAAATTAGCATTAATTTTTATATCAAAATAACATTATAATTATCACTAGTTATATTTTTATATGATGGACTTTTAATAGATATCAAAATATTAGTTTTACATGTATATTTTAAATTGAAATATATGTATAAATATAATAAGTATTCAGTTTACCAACACATATTTATATGAATATCGTAGGCTAAAAGACATAACAAGCCCCAATGTTTTTGATTCGTATCACGTTAGTCTTCATCTTTCACTTGTGTAATAAATATATCCCCAATGCTATAAAAACAAATGCAACAAACTAGTCTTTTTTATGTTGATTTTTACCTTTTGACCTTCCATATAAGACGTTGACATGGACGCGGTAAATAATTAAATAAAAAATATTTATTGTTTAAATAATTTTATTATCCAACTCAGTCTAGTTAATAACGCATCCCACTCATTAATCCAATATGACCCACTTAATAATCCAGTCTATTAAAAAACTAAATCCGGCCTATCTAATAACTCATCCAATTTTAATTAAAAAATCTAACTCAATTTTAGTTAGTTACATTCTTTGTTACTGAGCTCGCATTAATGATAGTATTTTTGCATACATATATCATCAAATTAATTCATCTTCAACGATACGGGATTGAGGAGGCTACATTTGCTAACAAACCCAATGTCTTACAGTTTATTGTTCAAACTTTTGTTTACTATAATAAACTTTGTTCTGCCAAACTCATTGTCTTACAACTTGTTGAATGATCCATAATCTGTTTTTTTTGTTTATGACAAGCTCACTCATCATTTTCTCTTTAATATGCTCATCATAGGTAATAATACAATATAACTACTAATTATACATTAGTCTCGCAATTACTAACTTACAGTTTCTTTGCTGACCACTTTTTTGTTAGCTCAATAGTAGGTTTGTCATTACTTGAAGATTTTTCTTTCGTATAAAAGGAAATAAATTTCTTGTACATGTATTGTTTTCTCAAATCTTCCTTTATGAGACAAATGATGAAACTAATTTGAAGTTATTTGACACTGAGGCTTCTTTGGATGATAACTAAATAATCTACTTTATTTTTAACTAACTATTTAGTGACTATTTAGTAACATAATTTAGAGTCACATGGAACCGAGACTTCTCTAAATAAATTTACTTTATTTTTAACTAACTATTTACAAACTAAATAGTTTGCATGTCAAGAGTGAGTTGTGCTGATATCTTTATATTATTGTTATGTAATAAGCAATCGCACTAGTAAATATCTCAAACGACTATGTTGTGTGATTCATGGTCCTATTTACATTTCAAGAGTTATTTGTCTGATAGTTTTACGTTATTGATACGGAATAAGCAACCGCACTAGTAAAGGTCTCAAACGACTATGTTGTGTGATTCATGGCCTTACTTTTATTTTAAAAGTGAGTTGTGTGATATCTTTCTATTATTTTGTAGTAATAGATAGGTGTTGTGTATCAAATGTAACATCCTCAATCCCACATAGATTAAGAGTGATAAGGATATAAATAAACAAGGAGTAAAAATAATTACTTTATAATAAGCTTTTTTCAGTATTTTATAAGTATGAGATAATTTTGGTGTAAAATGTAAATGTAAAAGATTAAGTATGTAATTTGTGGTGAATGTGTTTGTACTAAGTAGTAAAGTGGGATGAAGTATCCATGTAACAAACTAAATTTGTTACATGTAACTACCTCACATATTGATATGTATACTTGTTTTGGGAATATGGATGATTGGACACTTTTAATTACTTTCTCTATTTAAATCTTTAGAATCATTCTCTTTATGCAAATTATCCTAATAATTCTCTTTAGACTTATCATTCTCCCATAAAATAGTCATACTTATCATTGACGACCACAGTGGGAGAGCATTTGGTACATGGATCTGAAATCTAAAACCATAAAGATACATGAGCGGATAACAGAAACATTATGGATCCTGGAATCTGAGTTGATCCATTGATACTGGTGGAATGAGATGTACTTGAGTCAGGTATGGTTATAGGAGAAAATCAAGGTGAGATGCAAGGAAATGATCAACACGGTCAATTTAATGTTGAAGATCGGATGAATCGGTTATTAGAAAGAATAGTTGATTTGAATGATCAGCTTGATCAGAGGGAATAACTGCTTCAAGCTGGTAGAGTACGATCCAAAGTGCAACGAGTAAATGAGAAGAAATATTTGGAAGGGAAATCCGACGAGTCTTACAACGTTCACTGAGCACGAAGTGGTCATCGAGAAATGCAATTTCAGCCAAAAAAGGAATATCACTCATTTAGGAAGGAAAATAAAGACAAGCATCGATACATTCTAACAGATATAAGTGAGTTCTTAGGTCAGACTCCGATGAGTTTTCTTAAAATCTTGAGAGAAATGATTCATATGGAAGAGAGACAGATAAGCGTTCTTCGAGATTGAGAATTTGTTCTTCGAATATAATACAACTAATCAATACATCAAACCTGCGAATAAAGGCTTGTATGCAATTATAGGAAGTGGAAATCAGGGTAACTAATACACGCAAGGAGTAGACTAGAGAAATTCTCATGTTTTATCTGAGATAAGGTTAATACCTCTTATGAGGATTTCTGACATTACTAAGGTTGAGAAATTCAATGGTACACAAGATCCTCATGACCATATTGAAAAATTCAAAAACTATATAATGAATTTCAAGGATGATGATAAGTTAATGTGTACAACATTTTCATAAAATTTTAAGGGCACAAATTTAAAGTAGTACAACAAAATTTTGAGGGGTTCGATAACCAACTTCGAAACTTTTTACACTACTTTCCGAAGGCAGTTTGTGGGGAGAAAAAATATGCAAGCTAACGGTGATACTATAATTTAATGAAAACAGGTTTTTGGAGAAAAATTAAAATACTATATTAGATGCTTTTTGTTAACTAAGACGAAGTTAGACAACTATGACGAACAAGTGGCATGTGAAAATTTTAGACAAAGGTTTCTCTCTGGAGACTTAGCAAATGAAAATACAAGAAAGAGGGCATTATATTTTGGGGTTGTAATGGCTCAAGAAGAGGAGTATATTAAAGTGGACGAATAAACATGGGTTCAGATCATAACGAGTTTATCTCAGAAGAACTCATGGCAAGGCTATGTTAGTAAGGGTCAAGGTTATCAATAAAGTACTTTAAATTCTCAAAGGTCACCAAGACCAAAGCTATCTACTAATCTACCTCATCAGTCAAGATAATCCTAGTATTCTAACTATCAACCACCTCAAATCAAGTCAAATCAGTGGGTAAGGCCAGAGTATTTTATAAATTTGACTGAAAATGTGGCCATAATTTTTGAAAGAATTAAAAACTATGTAAATTTTCCAAAACCAACACCGATAAATAGGTCAAGGAATGAGCAGAATAACAAGTTTTGTAAGTACCATAATGATGTGGGGTATGATACAATAGATTGCATAGCTTTAAAGAAAGAGATTCAGATTTTGATAAAGCATGGTAAAACGATAACGTTTTTTAAAGGATAGATAAATGGTCGAAATAATCTGAGCACTAGTACACTTACACAACATGTTGTAAAGTTGTCTTCAAATAAGGAAAATACGTTGATAATTGTTGAATCTAAAGAGATAGTCGATGTGTCTTCAGAATACCTGGATCTAAATCCCGATCAGAGAATAGTGCTAGTAATGAATGAACTAGTGGTACAAGGAAGAGTACGAAGCTTATGTGAATAATTTAAGTCCTTGGAAATTTTGGGAGGATATAGTATGGTTGGGAACACTAACAGTTCTAAAAAAACACGTGGTAAGTTTAACAACTCACTTGTAAGGAATAATGTCTACTCATCTTTATGGGAAGAATGTCACACCTTTTATCTTATTTGATGAAGATGATTTAAAGGTAATAGTTGGTTCTTGTGAAGAATAGTGATCGTGTGGGAATAACAGGTAATGATATCTGAAATGATACTCATTGATACTGGTAGTTTAGAAAATGTGTTGTTTATGTCAGTATATGAGAAAATAAATAATCCACATGTATTTCTCCGATCTGAGCACACCATATTTGGGTTTACTAGAGTAATACCACAAGTCATTAGATCATTTAAGGGTGAAGTTTTGTTAGGACGCGATCCATTCAAGAAAAAAATTAAAGTCTTGTTTATTGTGATGGAGTATTTGACCACTTACAACGCTATTTTGAGAGGTCATGGTTATCAAGAATGCATGGTGTAGCTTATACAATCCATCAATGCTTCAAGTATGTAATTAGAGATCATGTCGGATTCGTTCGAAGTGACCAACAAGTGGCTAGAGAATGCTATGCGATAGATTTGCACACCAAAAAGGGTGTAACAATTGATAAAATGGCAATATAGCAGTTATGGGTTCTCTATCAAATGCTGATAGGGTGGATCATCCGAAGAAGACCTCGGGTTCATTAGTTACTGATGAAAATGTGGAAGTGTGTGTATTTTCTAAAGGAACACGTTTACGAATATGGACGTTGTTGTCACATACATTACGCTGTCAATTATTAAGGTACTTTGTCCAAAAAATTAGGGGTTTTTGCTTTGAAACTGAAGATGTTGTACGGGTTCCACCCGAGGTGATTTTTTATAGCTTGGCAACTAACCCAAAAATTAAACCGATCATTCAAAAGTGAAGGGATTTTTCAATAGTAAAGTGTGAGGTGATCGTAGCATAAGTAGATCGGTTATCTAATGTAGGACATATCCGAGAAGCACATTATCTGTCATGGACCGTAAATCCTGTTTGTAAAGAAGAAAAATGGAAAATGGAGGACGTGCGTTGATTTTACTGATTTAAATAGGGCATGTCCGAAGGATCCGTCTCTTGCCCCGATGATTGATCAGTTTGTCGATTCTACATCGGGAAATAAGCTTTTTTCCTTCATGGATGAGTTCACGTGTTACAATCAAATTTAGATGAATCTTAAGGATCATGAAAGTACTACTTTTATTATTGATAGTGGACTGTATTATTATCGAGTCATGCCTTTTGGCCTAAAAATGCTTTAGGTACGTATCAAAGATTAGTGAACAAAGCTTTTGTCACTCAAATTAAAAGAAATATGGAGGTTTATATTGATAAAATGTTGGTCCAAATCTTTGCAGATGAAGAACACGTTCGTGATTTGGAAAAATAATTCTCGAATTTAATACTCATTCGCTTAAAGTTAAATCCGGAGAAGTGTACTTTTTGAGTTAGGTCGGGGAAATCCTTGAGGTACATAATAAGTGAAAAAACAATAGAAGATAATCGAGATCAATTGAATGCTTTGATAACAATGACCCCTCATCGGTTAATTAAAGAGGTGCAAGTTTTGACAGAAAGACTGGCAGCTCTAAATATATTCATATCTAGATTTTTGGATAAATGTGCATCATTCTTTCAAGTGTTAAGGCAGTAAAATGAATTTTCACGGAAACCAGAATGTGAGACAGTGTTCTAAAAAATTAAGGAACATTTATCATCACCAAAATTTTTGTCCAAGCCTTTAGTAGGTGAGCAATTGTTCTTGTATATTTTCATTTCAAATTATCATATTATTGCGGTGTTGATGAAGGAGGCAAATAGATATTTGCGTCCAATATATTATGTGAGCAAACTTTTAATTGCATCATAAAAAGATATTTGAAGTTAAAAAAAATTAGCTCTTGATTTGGTTGTAGCTGTTAGAAAGATACGCCCTTACTTTCAAGCTCATTCAATTATTGTAAGAACGTTATTTCTATTGAAAAATATACTACAAAGACTAGATATTTTTGGAAGAATGAATAAATGGTTTGTGTAATTAGGGGATTATGGCTTTGAATTTACTCATTGAATGACTATCAAGACCCAAGCTTTTACAGATTTTTTTGTTAAATTTTATTCGAGCTGATTTGACAAGGAGGAAAATAGTACAAGTACATTACCATCAGTTTGTGAGTGGGTGGTTCAAACTAATGGAGACTATAGTGTTTTAGGATCAAGTGCGGGATTCCAATTGATCGCTTCATCTGGTGAATCTATGTACCAAGACGTTCGTTTCAGATATAGTGCGTTGAATAATGAAACAAAATATAAGGCAACTTTAGTTGGATTAAAGCTTGCGAGTATTTGTGGAGCTAAGAAATTTTGGTTACAAACATATTCTCAATTTGTACCAAAATACATGTTAGGGATATCTGAGGCTAAGAATGATCATTTGATCAAATATTTGTGAGAATTATAGGGGTTAGCTATTTTGTTTCATAAAATAACGATTGTACAAATTAACCGAGGGGAAAATATTGTTGTTGATTCTTTGGAAACTATTACTTATTCTGAGGAATATCCATGGATTTTATTACAAGAGAGTTCATCCATACTGATGAAATCCGAACAATGCAAATATTTTGATGAAGTATTTATGGATTTTATTACAAGAGAGTTCATCCATCTTACAGGGCACTTAACTATTTCGAGGATCATAACGAGGAGGCTACTCAAACAAATCTTGATTTGATTGAATAAAAAAGGGTTGTAGCACATTTGAATTCACTACGTTATAATTCAATGATGAAACGAAGGAATGTCAAAGTAGGCGATAAAGTTTTGAGAAAGGTCTTTTACATAAAAAAGATAAAAGATTGGGTAAGATGGCTCCAAATCGAGAAGGACCGTATTTAGTGGTCAAAAAGGTTAAGCCATGAACATATCGCCTCCAAGATAAAGAGGGAAAATGTTTACAACGCGCTTGGAATATTGAACATTTACGATTGTATTGTGAGTAATTCTTTGAACACTTACGAGCATGTTATATTCTCACATGTACATGTGACCGATGGCATACTATATCCTCTCTTGGTGTCTTAGGATGGTTTTAATGAGGTTTCATATAATTGGAGTTATAAATATAATAGTTTATTTTCCAAAACATTACGAGTGTAACATTTTATATTGGCAAAAAGAAAATCATTCATGTATGTGAAACATTTTTTAATGGTGAACTTAAAAAATTATTATAAAGAAATAAAATATTTATTTTGCAAATTGAACAAGGACTCATCACTATTAAGATAATTTATAATAATATATAATTCGAATAGCCAATGTGTGTGGCCATATAATTTGGAAGACTAATGTGTGTGGAAATATAATTCGAAGAGCCAATATGTGTGGAAATACAATTTGAAGAACCAATATGGGGTGGAAATATAATCTAAAGTGTCAATGTGCGTGGCATTATAATCTGATCACATTTTATTTACGACAAATTGAAAATTTGAAACAACATTTAACATTAAAACAAACAGTTTTATGTGATGATCACTTACGAGTACAAATAGTGGTGTGAGATAAACAACTATAAAAATTTAGAGGATGACATGTGATAGTCATCAATACCAAAACACAAGTTATAAATGCAAAAATACAGTTGATTTCTATTTGTTTTGATCACCACCTAGAGATTCATGTGAGTTACCTTCTGAAGAGCTACTGTCACTTTCCTAATTTTCATTATCCAACGATGCAGATTTTCTATTTTTTGTTTTCTTTGAATTCTGACTCAGAATTACTTGCAATAGTGGTGAATGCATCTTTAGGGCATCCATTTTCTTGCACTAATTACTAATGGTTTGTCATGTTTGCCTTAAAAGATATATGGTGGAAGTCAACGATCATGGAAAGTTTTGCTTCATCTTCACGAGTCTTTAAAACTTTAAGACAATCACTTCCACTAGCATTCATAACAACATTTATAGCAGCAACTTTCTCTCTCTCGGATTCAGCTTTGTACGATTCTAAGTCTTGAAAGGCCTTATTTTTTCAAATTCACTTTCTTCGTATAGTATGTTGATTGCTATTTGGTTGACATGTTCTTGCTCTATTTTTGCTTTGTTCTTTAAAGTAATTTGCTTCAATTAATTTTTGTGCTTAGAGGTCAAATAATCCTTTATTTGGATAGCTTTACTGCGAAACTTTGACCTGTCCTCTCGAAAAGCTTATAATTTTTCAATTAGATTTCTTTGAGCAATCTTAGCCCACTTTTTGTTATTGGCGGCTTGTTTTTTCCACCAGATAACATCTTTTGAAAATTTTCCAATTGATTTCGAGTAGCTAAAGTTTCTTCACTCAAACTTTGGCAGCGTTTTCGAGGCTTGTAAAAGAAAGAAGTAAGTTTTATACCTTATTGGATGGTCCATTTGAAGAGTATGGGGGAAAGAATCTTTCCAATACATAAACATCATGAGGGGTTCCTAGAGGAAATTATGGTAGATGTGTGTGACTTCTAAGTGGTACTGGTTGATTCTCTGAATGATTATCTCCCACATTTATCAACGCAATCTCAACAGTCTCTTTTGAGATATCAACAAAGTGGTGTTCATTTTCTTGAAACTGCGGTTTAGAGTTGTAAAAACGATGGTCTTCATGCTCTTCTTCAGTACCCTCATCATTTGGCGTTGGATTTGGAGATGAGATATCAACAAGTTTATTAGCAACATTCTCACTAGAAGAGAAAATTTTCTTTTTCTTTTCAATAGCTACCTTTTTTCTTTTGGAAGCTTCTGTCTTGGACTGTTCAATATCAGAAGTAATGACTTCTGAAACCTTTGTCATAGTTTTTTTTGGCTGATTTTATTTTTTTACTTTTGAAGGCGCACTCTGAGAATTTTTCTTAAAATCTTTCTTCGATTTATGGCTTGGGGCCCAACTCCGAGCAAGAAGAATGACATGTGCGTCTGGAATAACTACATGTCCTTATTCAGGAGGCTCCATCAATTTATCCACGGAATCGAGGGAGATCTTCCATAAATAACTATAGACAAAGTTCATAGGGTCAAAGCACTTGTGAAATTTGTTTGACCATTCTTTTGCTGCCTATTTACTCAGTTCAGAGAATGTCTCATCGGCAGCAGATCGGTGAATTTAACACCGCCTCAAACTTTATGTACAATGAAATTCAAGTTAATAGAAATTGTAAATGAAGTGAATAAAAGAGGTATGGCGCTTACTGGTCCTCTTCCATTTTAAAGATAATATTGAGGGATTTTTTGTTGAAATATTTTTACCGTTCTCCCACCATCAAAAAATAATAATAATAAAATTATGTTTCCATGTTTTATCTGCTTCGAGGAGATCATAGATAATTTTTGAAGAGTTTATGACGGTAAAATAGTAAAATGAGAGAACATGATTCTTTGATAGCCCGGTTTTGGCTATAAACTGTTCTATGAAAATAAAGATGGCGAGCCTTGAAGCTATGATACTAGATAGCAGTGTAAAACAAAGGTTTGGACTTGCTTGACTAAGGCATAGGTCAATTATTTCAAAGTAGTCTACAACTAATAGGTCCAATGGGAACTGAAGGCCAAATTCGAAATCTTTAGGTAAACTAGCAACTCATTTTCACCAAATAAAATAAAAGTCTTTGCAATATATGGCAACCGAAGAGTAAAGTTCTCTGAATCCCCTATCATATTCGAAGAGCATTAGACTCTAATTGATTAAAATATTCATATTTCATGTTGTTGAGTGCAATAAGATATTCGGGGTGGACGTCTTTAAGATTGTTGCTAAAATCGGTAATAAGGTCATCATGGAGTGTGACAATCTTTTTGACTTTTTTTTCTTCAGTTTGTTTTTCTTTTAACAGGGTTCTCATCGGAATCACAAATATGAGTATTATCAATAATTTAAATCTCTTAATCAGTATTCGTTCTCGATTCAGAGTCAACAACTTCCTGAAATATTTCATCTCGGAGTTGGAGAGGTGCAGTTGCGTTAGTAAATTGGTTTTGGTTATGAGAAGGTGATTTTTAAGTAGGAGGTATATGTTGTGGATTGCTTGGTGTTTTCGAAGTTGTCTTTTGAGAGGTTTCCGAAGGGAACACCTGTGACTTCCCGTTTTTCCTAGTCGTTCTCTTTGATGGAGGAGGTCTTACAATAATTTTCGCTTTAGGGTTTAAAAGAATTTGATTTGTCAACATGTTAAGCTCTTCAAATTCTCCCATAGCAATGAAATGACTTTTTTGATGAGGCTTTTCTTTACTTCTTTGAGGTGATTGATCTCGCTTTTTCTGCGGCGGTTTTTGCGAACAACCTGTGGAAGTAAGATCGGAGAGTTTATTTGAAGAACTTCCAAGGACTACAGAAGGTGATGATTTTTTGGTAGGAGGGCATAAAACATAGGTAAAGGTTTGAATAACTTGACGAAGTTTGTCGTCGACGATATCAATAGATTCTCTCTCAACAATTCTTTGTGTAATGGTAAACCAATCCAAAAAAAAAATCCAGACTAAACACAAACGGATCAAAAGTATGTTAGAAGTAGATCAAACACGATCTTCGAGACAGAGTATGGTAGCTACAGTGGAGGGGCTATTGGATCGGTGAATTTTTTCTTTTTATCTTTAGAATTAAATTATGGTAGGTGAAATGAATAATTAAGACATATTTATATGTAAAGTTGTGAAGATTGGTATAAGATTTTTGAGGGGGAAGTTGAAGAGTTTGACAAGCAACTAATGGGAAAAGTTTTATTTAACAAATAACGGGTACCTAGTGAATACAATTTGAAGTAGGATGACATGTGTTATGTGTGTCAGAATGAGGCGGTACATTTACCGAAAAATATCTGTTAGCTTCTACATCATTCTAAGAAACCAATTTTTACATTCCTTACAAATTTTGAGGCACTACAGATTCAGAATGAAGTGAATTGTAATGTATATATATATGACCAATATTTTTCTAAGGAGAAGCATGACTCACTTTAAAAAAAATACATAACTAACATTATCTAAACAATATCTTAGAGCAATTCTGATGACGAGTCACTAAAATAAATTCTTAAAGCCTTTTACAACAAGAAGATGAAGATTGGTTCATACACAGTAGTTTTTAGTCATTCCTCGAGATTCTTTGCAAGGACTATGAGGCTACTGATAAGAATATAAATAAATGATTATAAGTGGCCAAATGAGTATTTTATAAGTATGAGGTAGATTTGGTGTAAAATGTAAATATAAAGGACTAAGTGTGTAATATGTAATGAATGTGTTTGTAAAGTAGTAAAGTGGGATGGAGTATCCACGTAACAAACTAAATCTGTTACATGTAACTACCTCACCTATAAATAGGTGTACATGTCTTGAGAATAAGGATGATTGGACACTTTTAACTTTTGATTGCTTTCTCTCTCTAAATCTTGAGAAACATTCTATTTCTATAAACTCTCTCAACAATTATCTTTAGACTTCTCTTTCTCTCCCAAAATTATTCATGCTTATCAAAGAGGAAATAGTTTGATGGTATATATATGATAACAATACTATCAATAGTACGAACTCAATAACGAGGAATGTAACTTAATTAAAATCAGTTTAGATTTTTTAATTAAAGTTAGATGTATTATTAGATGGGTAAAATTTGGTTATTGAGTGGACTGGATTATTATGTGGGCCAGATTGAGTTATTGAGTGGGCTAGGTTATTAATTTGGCCTGGTTGGATAATAAAACTATTTAATTAATAAATATTATTATTTTTAATTATTACTTCTCTAAAACCTTATATATAAAAACAAATTATATTACTGATTTTATAGAGAACAATTTGTTGATATTGTGCTCTACGAGAAGAATCTACAACTACGAGAAGAATTTACGCTTCGATGTCTACAAATAGAGAATATCTTTTAGTGATCAACAACCATTTTATGTGTTATTATAATATTCATATCACGTGGTTTTATTGTATTGCATGATTGGGTTATTTGAGAATGGGAACCATTTTTATAAAAATTGGTACCATAGCCTACATGTGTTACTGGAGAAACACTATTGGCCTCTTATACATTTTCTAATACAGTTTACTATAAAGAATCACATATAAAGAACCCTCCCACCCATCTCAAGACTTGGTATTAAGTTTGAACGATTGAATATAGGTTTAGAAAATGTAAAGCCATCTTTTATGATTTAGGTAAAACTCATAATTCATAACAAATAAAAATTCACGATGTTAAAAATTATGGGATCGTCATGGCAAGTTAGTTAAGTGTTGCAACGACGGGTACGATATATTTGAGTATGAGGACAACCTTATAGTTGTAGGGTTTCTTAAAAAACAATTGGTTGATTTTGTGTTTGCTACTTTGAAGCTTCTTCAGACCTATAATAAACCATTTAAAATTTGATATGTTAGTGTATTTAGTTCCATATGTCTAGCTTTTCATGTTTAGGTATGATCTGTTAGGTGTTTAGAATATATACAATTATGTGACCCCATTTATATGCTCGTTAAGGAAGCATGTATTGTTGAAAATGTATGGTCTTTGAGATGTGGAAGTAATAACCTAAAATCATTGATTAATTGGACTTTGGAATGTACCAAGTGATGTTTTATATGTCTATGTATTATTATTTTCAGGTTTGAAGTTTAAAATTTAATCATATCATTTCATAAATTTGAGCTATTTATTGGATACTTTAGATCACAATGATTAATTCAAATGCTCATGTAGTGAAAAAATGCACACAATTAGTCACTTCAGTTGGGAAGACTGTTGTTTAGCATGATTTGCACAGGGACACTTTATGTGCTCACTCTTTGGAACTACATTAAAAATACACATATATCACCAAAATGATCTACATGGATGATTCATGCAAGACATGATTTTGGGTGCTCGCTTAAAAACAAATATTTTTGTGTATAAGTGCCCAAAGAAAGATTATGCATACATTTGTTGAGGGTTAACAAATCATTGTGTGATGTCGTTTCTACATTTACATGTGGTATACTCATGCACACCTAAACTTTATTTTTGAAGGGTTTCAATTAGTATGCCACAAAATAGTCACGTTGGCTCAAATAAAAGTTTGGTTGTGAACCAATATTGATGCCCTCGTTGAACCAAGGGTTTATGCTAGAAATTATAATGACTTAGTTTAAATGAATGCATGTCTAGATTTCAAACTTAAAAATTTCAGACATTTATGTTATTCATGTGATAATTAAGATTAAATGTTGTGTGTTTAGTAATATGTCATTATATTTGATGTAGCGAAGACTGCGAACAGACTAGTTTCTTGCCCAGGTATCGGAATTGAGTCAAACAGGTACTCAAATCGAATATTTCAACGAGCCCGTCAGATTTAATATTTTAGCGTTAATTTTATTTATTTACGATGACAAACACAAGAGAAGAAGATGAAACAAGGATATATAAACCCTAACCCTAAGTTAGAGTATAAGAGACTAAGAGAAAATTCTCAACTTTTATTCATCAAAGTATGACGGTAAAATAAGGTATAAGATGCTTTATATAGCACTATCCAAAACCTTAATTCCAAATAAGGAAAAATAAATAAATATTTTAAAAATAAAATAAATATATAAAATTAACGCTAAAATATTAAAACTGGTTTTCGAAGGCTTTTCATGTCGAATTTGGGTATCAAACTTAGTGACACGGTCACAATTTTGAAATCTGACGGGCTCGTCGAAATCTTTGATTTGAGTACCTGTTTGAACCAATTCCGATACCTGGGCGAGAATCCAGTCTGTTCGCAGTCTTTGCTACATCAATATTTTGGCATTAAAATTATGATATAGTTGTAACTTTAGGTAATCATATTCTATATCTTTTAGAATAAACAGAAATATTATATATATTTTCATTAGTTTTGTCATGATATTTATAAGCCTATATATTTGGACAATCATTTCCTCTTATGATGAAACTTAAGAGGAGGATAAGAAGACTATAATATGGAGGATAAAGTCCAAATTTATAAGTGAGACAATAGACTATGAGACATTCAGTAAACTTATCATAGAAATTTTTTTAAGGATGTAATTAAGATATTTGTAAATTTCTCTTTTGAAATTCAAACAATTATATATTTAGTGCTTTAATTTCTTTCAAATTTATTTAAGTTCGTTAAATGGTTAACACTATACTTCGTTATTGAAAATGATAACGGACAAAGAACGTTTTAGATAATTTGGAAAATGGATAAGTTGTGTCCAATATATGTAACTATTGTTTGCAATAATGTTATACGTATCTATGTAACTTTATAGTAATATAAATTAAAATCACATGACAAATAAGTATACATTTTTCACAAGCATTCATGTCTTATTTCTCAAAAGTAGGTTGACAAAGTAGTTTATCAAGGTTCTACAGACCATCTTGACTATTTTGATTATTCATACATGTTTCAAATATTAAGAGGAATGCATACCAAGTAAAAAAAATTAGATGCAAACACTCGAACTAATTTGGAAAGGTATATTTTATAATTTCAATGTGGAGAAAGTACTGACATGTTCAAATATTTTTAAGTGCATATTAAGGTACCACTTTGGTAAAATAATTAAATTTATCATATAGAACTCTGGTGGTTGCCGCTAAAGGAGGTATCACATTTAGTGAACAAAATTTGACCTATTTTGCTTAGTTAAAGTGTGCAAATATTCTTTCATAAAGCAATAAATTATGAGGTATTTGTATAAAATTGGGTATTAACCTTAAACCTAACGAAATCTATATTTGAGAAATTCATATATTTGAAGAAGTCTAACGCAAACAAAGCCGTACGAGCCTAACAATGGATAACTAAAGTGTGATTTAATATTTGATATTGTTTAAATTGGTTTGAAGGGTATTTATGTAATTTTATGGTGGTATAGTAAGTGTAGGATAGCAATAATAGATAATTGAGTTGTTATATTTAATGTTTATATATATAATATTCAACCCTCTTAAATGTTGTTCCTCAAAGCCCTTTATAGGGTGGCTTAATGGGCCAAACTGGTCGGTCATGGAGATGGGCAAAGCCCAAAGACCAATAAAACTCATTAGCCATTATTTTTTATAAATTTCGCAATTAATAATAATAATAAAAAAGTCATAAATACATTTGATCATGGGTAGCTAAGTCAAAAGGTAAAAGTGCATACAAATGTTAGGTCAAAATTGTCCCTCGAAGAAATCCGACCCTCTCAAAGCAGCCACCTTCGAATATTTTTGACCCCATCATAAAACCCATTTAACCCTCTTAAAGGTATTTTGGGAGGGTTAATTGACATTTATCTGAAATTCTCTTATTTATTTCTCCAAGTCTAATTTTCTAATATTTTTTAACTTTAGTGGTGAACATATTCGAACTGCATCCGATGGCGTAATTTGAAGATAGTTATTGCTCAAAAGTTACAGTTTTTAAATAGATGTATCTCATGGCATGTGTCATTTCTTAATTGGAGCCACGAACTTGTTTTACCCTAGGTGAGGCAAACCAATCAATTGAAGACATGTCCACTTTTCTAGGGGTTATAGTTGTTTGGGACATTTCCACCTCCATAGTATGATACTCAAGAGTCTTTTGCAGCTTCTTTTATAAGCCCTCCTCTTATTTTCCCATTTTAGAGACTTTTAGAGAGAGAAAATCTTATTCTAGAGAAGGAAATTATTCTTTGCTATTGGCACTTAGTTTATCGTCGAAGATTTTTCTTTTCCTCCATCGCTTCAACCACCACCTATATTTTCTTCGGTAACATTCTGGAATTTACATGTTCACCGCCAAAAATGCATTAACCGAAGACGGTTTGTTGAACTTATCTAAGTTAGACGAAGAGAAGGAAACGACAAAGGCTGCTGCTGGATCACCTATTTCCACAAGCACAATTGTAGTAACTCAGTCAATTAACTATAAAGTTGTTTATCCTTATAATAGACGTAACATTCCTTCTTAACCTTCTTTGACTGCCTAGTCATTCACCTCACACAACCATTCACCAAAGTCATCTTGATCTCAAGGGGCTAGTAGTCATCAAATTTCTTCAACCTTTGAAGTCATGGGTTTGGATTCCAAAGAGAACACTCCACGCAGACTAACATGACAATAAAAAAGCAAAGCTAAACCATATAGGGAGACGGGGTCAGCATTGCAGCAGACAGCTCTTAAAAATCCCTCCCCACAAAATCCAAACACAGAAGAAAACCCTGCATCTCAACCACCTGAGTCCCCACAAAATCCGTACAAGGAAGAAAACCATGCATCTCAACTAGCTGAGTCCTCTAAACCTGACCAAAATCTTTCTTAACTATTAAACAAAGAGGTGCATATTAGCACTCAACCCATTGAACCTTCAAGATCTGGTCCGAGCGTAATGGAAGTGAAAATTGAAGACGTTAGTGAAGATTCTCTCTTTGAGATATATGGTCCAGACGGGGAGACTTCGAGGCCATGAAAAATAAAGCTTCAAAGAACAAATATATCATGGGTGGCAGAATCCAAAGCGCTTCCAACTTCTTTGGTCGTACGCATCAGACCTAACTTTGCATAGGTAAGCATCAAATACCTTTTGGCTCTTGACAAAATTCCCTACGTTTATTTTCACGACACAGAATTGGAGGTTATTATGCTAAGTGAAGGTTCCTTGAATTAGTTAAGGTTAGGCTTCCCCAACCTGAAGAGACTCTGATGCGTTGCGGTCCTACAGAGTTAGTGGTTTATATGGATGTCCTCAACTAGGGCCTCTGGTTCCCATTGAACTTTTAAATTGTAAGCTATATTAATTTAGTATGGTGGTGTCAGAGTTAGGCTAGTCCAAATTTATGGTTTACATAAATGGCATGCATAATAACATCTAGGCTATCTAAAATTACGATGCTAACAGAATAACTAGGTGCTATTGCGGGGCTGTCTGGCAACTTCAAATTCCTTTTTATTACTTTAACATGAGGAATGACTACAATGTGGTGGATGGTCTACTAGAGGAAGATAAAATATGGAAGACTCAGTTTATCTTTATCAGTGGTTGGTGGGAGAATGGTAGGAAAATTACCTCCCAAGGTAATCTGAGTCGACTTACCAGATTTTGGAAGAATACAGACAGATTTCTTCGAATTTCTTTGTTCTCCAATTATTTCCTTAAAATATTTTATTACTTTTTCTCTAACTTATTTCCTTAACCAACCATTTTAAAGCCTTATATGCACTTGGTCAATGCGAAGGTCAATATTAAGAGGCTAAATCAGTGGGTAGAAGCCAAGTTGTCTAATGGGTTCCATCAATGCTTCAACCATGCTAACTTCGTTCGAAGTCACATTTGAAAGACTAATCTCGAGAATGAGTTGACATTGGAGTAGTTTTCCACTCCTCCTCGACCCTCTGTCATTCTAAAGAGAACCAAACCCGCGGATGGCAAGCTATGTCTTCCCACAAAAAAGTGAGCCCTCAACCATCGGAACAAAAAGAACAAAAAACAAGGAAGGCACGTCAAAAAGTGCAGTTGAAGCTAGAACCGAAGAGCAGTCGATGAGGCCTTGTTAGCTGCTCTTACTGCCACTATCGAATGAGATGATGTGCCTACAAAGCTTTCTGTTTACAAGAAGAAGAAGACACACAAAATAAACGAACAAAATAGTTACAAAAGAATTAAGAAGAGAAAGAAGACCTTAACCCATTCGGAGATGGTACTGCGTTTGAATATCATTCTTCATATACTTCTCACTCCCGATCCTCCTCCAAATTCTGCATCTGGCCTTGCATGTCCATTCATTCCCATATTTGAAGGTCAAGCCATTGGATATGACAATCGAATGGGGTATATTGAAGGGTTTAACTTCGAGGCATTCGATAATAGTTCCCATAATCTACAAGTAATGCCACCAATATGATGTTTGATGGTGTACAATTTGAGCTGTCAAAGAAATATGATGTGTTGGGATATCCAATGTTTAGTTATGTGAATCCCTTCATTAAGCTGGAAATAGAAGTGATTTCTATAAGTAAACCATTGCTTATCTTCAAGAGTAGAACAAAAATAAGAAAACCTCCATTGAAGTGGGAAAAACCAAGGTTGACCATGTATCCGAGGAGGTTAAATCAGTCAAGGAAGAACTGCCAAAGCAAAGGCTGATTATGAAAATCTGCAATTATCTAGCTTAGGGGAAATCATTTCGCTGAAAAATAATCAAACTGCTGACAAATGAACTGTCGAACACTTGTTGGGTGAGAAAAGTAGTCAAGAAACTCTTGCAAAAAATTTCGAAGATGAATTGGCTTATTTTAAGAAAATATCTAAACAAGAGGCGGATGATGTTATATATGCATATCTTAATGTGGTTAGAGATTCCTTAAACAAGCGGGAAAACTCAATTAAATCAGGCATGGTGTTGGAATACCATAAAAGATTCCATATGTTAGTCCTCAAGTCTTTGTGGGGAATGGTTCTAGAGAACTTATTTCCCTCTGATATGCATATGGCTGATCAACTAGGTATTTTTAAGGACTCACCCAATGATAGTTCTGATGGTAGTGACGAAGGGGACTTCGAAAGTGGGAATTTAAAGTGATGAGTCCGAATTCGGAAGGCTCCCCGGAAGGGCAGACCAATGTAAATCTCTCCGTAAATCGGACATGACTTTTGAACCGGACAGATGACTTCGAACACTATGAGCTTAAGGTTGTTCGAACTATGACTAAAGTACTAAAAAACCTAAACACTTTCTGACTAAGCTACCTGCCCATCTGCTTAAAACTCATGGGTCTTTAAACATGACCCGAGTCCATTAAACATGACCCGAAAGCCCATAAGGGCCCAAATAACATACTATAAATACCCAACCACCAGCATTAACTTCTGGTAATGAAAATTAACTGCTACCAAGCTGCTTAATTCTCTCTCCACCTTGAAACACCCTTACACCACCTTGAAACACCCTTACACCACCTTAAAACTCCACTTGAAATTACCAGCCTACCCTCAGGCTACTTTTATCCACACCAAATTGGCGACGACAGTGGGAGGCGACGGTGCCTGAATCAAGTATTCGAAACCAATCAAAGAATTTCTGTCCGAATGAATCCGGATAATCCAGAGCTTCCGCCAGCTTTGCTCGAAGTGGTGGAGGAGAACGATGAGTATACTGTCCAAGAGCGCGACAGGTTAAAGCTTGAGATAGAAGCTCTGAGGGCTGAAAAGGCCAAGATGGGCATGAAAGAGAAATCCAAAGCGTCAGCTGCTCATTACACTGACAACCCTCGAGAGCCTGAGGCTTCCAAAACTCATGTGAGCACTAAAAAGACACATGCCAGCTCTAAAAAGTCTCACCGGTCCAAGCCTGTGGAGAGTTTTGACTCGAGTTCAGAGTCTTCGGACAGCTCTTCGGATAGTGAGGGAAATGAAAAATCCTTATCCTCTAGCAGTGATGAGGGTCGAACCAAGAAGAAACAAAAGCAAGTTAAGAAGTATTCCAGAAAAAGAGATCACCATGGAAGAATGAAAAGGCATATTGGAAAAGGATCATCTCACCACCAGAGGTATATGGACAAGATGTTGATGGATCCTTTTGCTTTCCACGATGAGCCAGGTATCTTTGCAACTCCTAATGAGGATACTGTGTTCAGTCGTGGAAGGAATTGGAGGCAGTCTCCACTATCTTCTAAAATCCTGTCCGGAAACCTCCCTAAGAGGTTTGACAGCACCAAGATGAAGAAGTACGATGGCAATACTGATCCGGACAATCATCTGGAGCAATTCAAGAACTTCATGATGAACTTTGATGATGATGATAAACTACTCTGTAGGGCATTCTCCCAATCTTTTACGGGGAGTGCTCTGAAATGGTACAACAGCCTGCCTCAGGGTTGTATTAAAGACTTTGATACTTTTTGGGTGGCCTTTCGAAGGCAGTTTGTGGGGAGTAAGGAGCTGAAGGGCAATGGAAACACAATAATCCATTGTGCCCAAGAGCCAAATGAGTCGTTAAAGGAGTACATAAGTCGTTTTGTAAACACAAAGAATGGGTTGGCTGATTGCTTCGAACAGGTGGTAATAGCATCCCTAAGACAAGGTTTGAACCCAGGCAACCTGGCTGATTCGGTGACCAGGAAGAAAGCCATGACATGGGGAGGATTGCTAAACCAAGTTGGCAAGCAAATAAATGTTGATGAAACAAAAAAGACCAGGGTGCACAGACAGGTGAGATCCACCCCGGTGGCACCAACTCCAAATCAAAACCAATCCGGGAATAAAGCTAGAGAAACCGGACAAGGGCATGGTAGGGGAAAAGCTCAGTCTCAACCAGCTGCTCCTGCTCAAAGTCAACAGTCTAGAAACAAAAGAGGACCATGGGTCCAACCGGAGTGGTTTGCGGAACTCAAAGAAAGTGTGGCAACCATTTTCGATAAAACAAAAGATGAAGTACACTACCGGAGACCAGCAACATTGCAGTCTCCCCGAGAGCATCGTAACAACTCCTTTTGCCAATACCACAATGATATTGGCCATACCACTGATGATTGCATAGCATTGTAACAAGAGGTACAAAACTTGATTGAAAGGGG
The DNA here is from genome assembly GCA_036936605.1 of Limnanthes douglasii subsp. nivea. Lineage (NCBI taxonomy): Eukaryota > Viridiplantae > Streptophyta > Magnoliopsida > Brassicales > Limnanthaceae > Limnanthes > Limnanthes douglasii. The sequence continues at coordinate 270,441,298 of JAUPFV010000001.1, forward strand.
AAAGTTGGGTGCATACGTTAAAAGAAAAGGAGGCAACAGGCCTGACAACACTCACCGGGCTGGTCCGGGTAATGCTGCCCCAGAGGGGGCTATGGTAATAGTTAAAAGGTTTGATGTGGAATCTGAATACTTGGATCCTGATCCAACACGAAACAGAGTAGGTGCTGTAGAGGAGCGTTCTAGATCGGTCTCCGGGCTCATTAAATTCTTTGAGTCACTGACAATTTTCGGAGGGGACACTATGACAGCTCCTACTACTTCTTCAAGAAAAAGGCATGTTCATAATTTGGCCTCCCAGCTAGAAGGAGGCATGACCTCTTATCAATCACCAAATTCATTCCCATTCATTGTCTTTGATGGGGATGATTTAAGAGACATTGCTGGCCCTCATGAGGATGCTGTTGTTATAGGAGCATCTATAGGGGGCAATGAGATAAGGCGAATTCTGGTAGATACTGGAAGCTCTGCCAATATCCTTTTCCTAGACACTTACAAGAAAATGAAAAATCCAGCTGTGATTTAAAAGTCAGACAGGTCAATCGTGGGCTTCACGGGCAGCTCAGCCGATGTGATCGGGGAGTTTGAAGAAGAAGTGTTGTTGGGCAGGGGCCCTTTCAAGAAAATGGTTAGAATACTCTTCATTGTGGTGGATTGTCCCACCTGCTATAATGCTATTTTAGGGAGATCTTGGCTCTCTAGGATGCATGCGGTGGCTTCGACAGTCCACCAGTGTTTAAAGTATGCTGTTCAGGGACAGGTTGGGGTTGTCCGGAGCAGCCAAAAGATTGCAAGAGAATGCTATGCCACTGCCTTGGCTCCACGAACACTGGGGGCAGTCTGTATAAATGATCAATAGCAGTTTGAGGGCCTTTCTGGGGGTGAGGGTGAAATTGATGACCCCAAAGAGACCCCTGGAGTATTGATTCTGATTGAAGAGGTTGAAACGCACTGCTTGGAAGAAGGAAAAAGTGTCAGGATAGGGTCCAAAATGCCACCAATGTTGAAAGAAGAAATGTTGAAATTCTTGAAAAACCACCAGCACGTTTTTGCTTGGTGCAATGCTGATGTAACTGGAGTTCCATCAGAGGTGATTTCCCATCACCTATCTGTCCGGAGAGATGTGGCACCAGTGGTACAAAAGAGGAGAGCTTTCTCAAAAGAAAAGGCTGATGTCATAGTGCAAGAGGTTGACAGACTCACAAAGATGGGGCACATTAAAGAATCTCAATACCCTTTGTGGACTGCCAATCCTGTCTTAGTAAAAAAGAAGAATGACAAATGGCGTATGTGCATTGACTTCACAGACCTCAATCGAGCTTGTCCAAAAGACTTGTATCCGGTCCCCCGGATAGATCAGTTAGTAGACTCTACTTCTGGGAACAAGCTTCTCTCCTTCATGGATGCCTTCTCCGGGTACAATCAGATTCAAGTAGATCCAAAAGATCAAGAGCATACCACGTTTGTCACTGATAGGGGTCTACATTGCTACAAGGTGATGCCTTTTGGCCTGAAAAATGCTGGGGCTACTTATCAAAGGTTAGTCAACAAGGCATTTGCTGATCAAATTGGAAGAAATATGGAGGTTTACATTGACGATATGATGGTAAAAAGCGTGGATGAGCAGTTGCACTTGTCCGACCTCCAAGAGACTTTTGCCAACTTGGCCAAAGTAAATTTGAAGCTAAACCCTGAAAAGTGTGTGTTCGGAGTGCAGTCCGGGAAGTTCTTAGGGTATATCATAAGTGAGCATGGAATACAGCCCGACCCGGACCAACTCAATGCTTTGTTCCAAATGGAGCCTCCTCGAAACATTAAAGAAGTACAGCGATTAACGGGGAGATTGGCTGCCTTGAACAGATTCATCTCCAGGTCTTCGGACAGGTGTGCTCCATTCTTTCAAACCTTGAAGGGTGCAAAGGGGTTTGAATGGACACCACAGTGTAATGAAGCATTTAATGAAATCAAGAAACATCTTTCCTCTCCCAAGACTTTGTTCAAACCAGTTGATGGGGAGACTCTCTTTGTATATCTGGCTGTTTCAAGTTGTGCCATCAGTGCTGTGCTAGTAAGGGAGGTTGATGGGCATCCTCACCCAGTGTACTACATCAGCAAAAGCTTGATTGATGCTGAGAGGCGTTACTTGAAACTTGAAAAACTGGCATTAGCCTTGGTGATAGCTGCAAGGAAAATGAGGCCCTACTTCCAGGCTCATCCTATCATTGTCCGAACGTCCTTCCCTTTAAAGAATGTCCTTCAAAAAGCAGACATTTCAAGCAGAATGACCAAGTGGTCAGTAGAGTTGGGGGACTTCGACATAGACTTTGCTCCCCGGACAGCGGTAAAAGCCCAAGCTGTGGCTGATTTTCTGGTTGAATTCCACTCTGAGAGGGATTCGGAGCATCCTACTGATTCAAAAGACAAGAAAGTGTGGATTGTCCGAACAGACGGAGGATCCAGTACCATGGGATCTGGGGCAGGAATATGTCTCACTTCCCCATACGGGGACAACATGTACCAAGCTATTTGTTTTGCTTTCAGGGCATCCAATAATGAGTCCGAGTACGAAGCAGCCATAGCTGGGTTAAAGTTGGCCTATATCTATAGAGCTAAAAGGGTCAAGCTACTAAGTGACTCCCAGTTGCTTGTCCACCATGCCTTGGGCCTATCAGAGGCTAGAAAGGAGCAATTGGTCAAGTATTTACTCCTTCTCAAAAATGAAGCGTTAAAGTTTAAAGCTGTTGTCTATGAGCACATCCCCCGGGCAGAAAATGAGCTAGCAGATTCATTGGCAACGATAGCATATACGGAGTCCTACCCATGGATCCATGTGCTTGAAAGCCCTTCTATTGAACTTGGTGAGGGTGGAAAAGAGGAAGCCTTTGAAATACAGGTAAATCGGCCTCAAGATTGGAGGTCTCCTCTTATACAATATATGTCCGGTTGTATCGTGCCCTTGGATAAAACACAAGCCAGAACATTGAAACACAGGGCTCGTGGTTTCATTATGATTAGAGAAGTCTTGTACAAAAAGTCCTACAGCAAACCTCTCCTACGTTGTTTAGGGGATCATGAGTCACAAATGGTTCTCTCCGAATTGCATGATGGTGAGGGATCAGCCCATTGTGGATTTAGAGCTTTGACAAGAAGAGGGTTACTCTCCGGATATTATTGGCCATCAATCATGAAAGATGCTAAGGAGCTGGTGAGAAGGTGTGACCCATGCCAGAGGTACAGCAATGAAATTCATGTACCAGCCATTCCTCTGGAATCAATTTCTGAGCCCATCCCTTTTGCTCGATGGGGATTGGACTTAGTTGGGCCTCTCCCTGTGGCGTCCGGAGGGCGTAAAACCATAATTGTAGCCATTGACTACTTCTCGAAGTGGATAGAAGCAGCCCCCTTGGCAGGGACAACCTCAAAAGCTGTCATAAAATTCATTCTATCCAACATATGTTGCAGATTTGGTGTCCCCCAGAAAATAACAACAGACAATGGGCCACAGTTTGACAACAGAGAAATGGAAAGCTTCTGTGCCTCAAGGGGTATTCAGCACTGCTTTTCTTCACCTTTCCACCCTCAAGCCAATGGGCAAGTTGAAGTGGCTAATAGAATGATACCGTCCGGTTTAAAGAAGAATTTAGAAGGGGCTGCTCGGAAGTGGCCTAGTTATATGCAAGAAGTCTTGTGGGCCTACCGGACAACACCTGGGGCTGCAACACAAGAATCCCCTTTTTCCTTGGTCTATGGAATGGATGTAGTAGCCCCCATAGAGAAGACACTCCCCTCCTTTCGTGTTCATAACTTCTCCGGACAGGCTAATGAGATGGCAATTAGAAATCAGCTTGATTTGATCGAAGAAAGACGGGTGAAAGCTCATCTTAGAATGGCACACTATCAGGGCTTGATGAGAAGCAGGTTTGCTTCTAAAGTTAAAAGAAGAGATTTTCAACCAGGAGATAAAGTATTAAGGAAAGTTTTCTTGCATACTAAGGAAAAGCTCTTCGGAAAGCTGGCCCCAACTTGGGAGGGTCCATATACTGTGGTTGAAAGAATCAAGCCTGGGACATACTGGTTGGAAGACAAAGATGGCAGGGTTTTAACTCACCCTTGGAATATTGAACACCTTCGAATGTACTTGGAATAAAACTTGTGTAAATATTTACTTGTTTAAACATCCATGTAAATATTTGGGGGCATACCTTTCCCTCTTCGGTGGTACGGAGAGCTTTCAATAAAACTTGGTGCCTTCTTCAAAATTCTCTAAGTATTTTCAAAATTTTGTCTCTTATCATACTACCCGGGTTAAAAGATTTAAGGGCTATTTAAAATCTTAGCCGGAGAGTCTTAATACTCTCACAATACAATAAAACTACTTAAACTCCAGCTATTTAAACAGATAATGAAAGAAGAGGATGGTTGAGCAAAATAAAATATTCATTCAACAACTTAAAACTGCCTTGGCCTTCCAAGGACTTTTTGAACAAGTTTGGGCACTATACAAAAATCTGTCCGAATAATACGGACACCATCATAAAAAGAGTGTCTTGGCCTTCCAAGGACTTTAGTTCGAATAAAAGATAAACAAAATAAATTATAAGTTAAGGTTGAGCCTTTGAAGATGGCTCACCCTCATTTGCTTTCTTGCCCTTGATGTCGCTCTTCTCTTCGACTATCTTCTTACCCTTAGGATCAATTTCTTCCTCACCTGGGCTCTCTCCGGTTTCCTCTTCATCACCGGACGAAGACTCACTGGAGTACCCCTCATCAACCATGGTCCAGTATGGGAGATCATCATCATCCACATAGCGCCATAATTCCCCTAATCTCCTCTTCAGGAATTTCTCGTGAAACAGGAGGACCATATCAGACTTCACCTTTTGGATCATTAGCTCCTCGCTTTGGATCATCTCTCTGGCATAGGCGTTGATCTTGGCCTTGATCATGGCCTCTTGATCCCTCACCAAAGCAGCCTTTTCTTCAGCAGCATGAGTCACTGCGTTCTCTAAAGCAATTTTGTCAGTGGTCAGGTTGGTGACGAGCTTCTCCTTGGCTGTAGTTTCTCCTCTTGAGATTGTCAAGTCCTTCTCCAGTCCAGACAGCTTGGCCCGAAGATCTTTTACGGTCTCTTCCAAGGAAGCAACTTTTGTGTTGTTTTCGTCTTGGTTCTTCTTTAGCTGATCATTTGCCTCCTTGAGCAAATCAACCTTATTGGCAGCAGTCCGGAGGTCCTCGGACAGTTTTTCCTTCTCAGATTTGAGGTCTTTGATGGTGTCTGCCTGACTTCGGACTTGCCTTTCCAAAGTAAGCACTGGCTGTACATTGCTAAGAAGAGAATGGGCTATAACATCCCTCTCACTGGAAACCATAAAAGTCTTACCGTTGAAGTTAACTGTGTTGGAGCTGCTTAGAGGGACATAGGGCCCTGCGAACTCGTCTCTGGGCAGCCCACGAAAATATTCACCAAGTCCACCCAGACCGGTGATGTCCATTTCGTCTAAGTTAAGCTCTCCCCCCTCAACTTCATCTGTGTGGAATTCCCTTGGGATCTCTTCTTGAAAGTCTCTTGGGATCTCTTCGGCTAGTGTAGGGTCAGTAGGGAAAGAGGGCTCCGGATCCCGGAGAGCAACCTCATCTCCTTGGGAAGTTTTCTTCTTCTTGGCCTCCCTATCAGCACTCTCACTTGTTTGCTTGTGAGTCCTCTTGGAATCCCTTAGAGGTTTTGGAAGGTTCACTTCCTGCTTCTCGCTCTCCTGCTCCACCACTTGTAAAAGGGCTGCATCAATTTGAACCTGTGCCGGTCCCTCTGTGTCTGTTGGGGCTTCCTTCTCATTGTCGCCTGCCACCTTCCTGCCTTTCTTCTTCTTGCCCTTCATTTTGCTTGGGGCTTTGGCCCGGACAGGCACGAAGAGAGTCCCGTCCAGTTCATAGGACCTTCTCAGCACGACGTCTTCATCAGGTTAGGTGGAGAACTCCTCCCAAGTTAGGTCTCTTCGACCTGTGGTGTTCCACATATGGGACCTTACTAAGTTTCCAGGAGTGAAGGCTTTGTGAAACCTATTCTCCCAATTCTCTGCAGCCCAAGCGTTAATTTTGCCACAGGTAGTCTGTCCGGCCTTTAGGTAGTCCCCGAACTCCTTTGGCAGCTCTGTTAAAACGAAAAGAAACTGATTAGCATAAACTCAAAGAAAAGGGAAAATCGGACAGAGACTTAAGATGAGAAGCTTACGGTCACTCCTCCATCTACTCCTGAGGAGGCTTGGATTCTCTCCGGTCTTGATTTTCTTGCCATTCTCCCATGAGCCACTGACAAATAAGAATTGGCTCCTCTATTTGCTCTCCGACTCCAGGAGATCATCAACAGCTTTGAGATCGTTCCCCATGTTGAAATGGTAGAAAGGGAACTGATGATGTTTGCACAAGCTGGCCACAGCTGCAAACTCTTCCATAGGAAGAGGGATTCCAGATAACCTAGACGCCATAATACATGACATCAAGGTGAACCAACCGTTGGGGCTTAGTTGTGTCGGGCAGAGCTTGACCAAGTGAAAATAGCGCACTATCTCCGGGTCCAGTGGGAACCTGAGTCCCCAGTTAAATAGCTCTGTGAAGAAGACTATCTCATTCCTTTTGCAGTCCATCGGGGTCTCCGAATCGATGGGAATTCGTATCTTTACATTCTCAGGGATCCCCCACTTAGTGTGCAACCGACCCAGATCTGAAGTATGGATGAACGCATACTTGGTCCTTAGCAAAGCTGAAAGATACTTGAACTCGACTTTATGAAAGCATGGCCCTACTCTCCCTTCAAGGCTCTCCGGCAGGTCCGGGTCCCTTAGATATAAGTCCTCTTTGCCCTTCTTGGCAACAACAATAGCAGTATCAGCCTGTCCGGAAGACTCGGACTCAAATCTAACCTCCTCTGTGGAGTCCTCCATCCTCTCCTCCATAATTGTTGGGGGAGCTTCTGTAGAAGTAGTCCGGGGAGGATTGAGGCTTGGCATAGCTGATCCTCCGGACTGTTGGCTGTTCGTATTTACTCGACTTCTCACCTCGATTTGAGTTTCTGAGGCAGAAGATTCCTTGAGGGGTAGTGGGCTGCTGGCCTCTAGTCCTGACAGCCTCTCCCGGGGAGCCCTTATAGTTGCCCCAGACCCTGATACACTATCTTTTGCCCCCGATTTCGAGGGTGTGTTTTTAGAAGAAAACCCTTTGACCAACCGACTTGGCCTTTTCATAATTAACTTATCCGGGGAATGGTCAGAGTCAAACCCCATAGCAATGAAAGAAGATTTTTTCCTAACACTTGTGACAGTAACTCCCGGTTCAACAGCAGGGATCGACTCCTGAACTGAGGAGCCAGATACTATGGGGGAGAGCGTTGATTGAAAGAGTTTTTTAGGTTTTGTACCTTTGGAAGAAGATGAACCTCTATCAGATTCTGCGACAGAAGAGGCTGGTTTCTCAATAGGCGACGATGGTAGCCCTGCAGCAAGTCATTTTTCCTTCTCAACTCTTTGAGCTTTCTCCAATTCTGAGAGGTTAAGCCAGCCACCCTTGATCAGTGCTGTTCTTGCTGTAAACATAAACAGCCAAGGAAGTTTTGAAGTTCTAGAGAGATAAAGCTCTGAGTAAAATTGCAGAGTGAAATTTGAAAGAGACAATGAGACAGTGAAAAGTGAATTAGAATTTATAGTAAATGTGAAAAAAGGAGTTGATTCCTAGGAGAATCCAAAAAATTGGGCAATGATTAAAAGACGGCGCTGATGTCATTAATGGCATTTAAAAGAGGTAACTTGTTCGAGAAAGTGGTGCGAAGTTCAAGGTGAAAAAACGGCTGAAGTGACCAATCAGAGAGTGACACGTGTCCCATTAACTCTGGTAAGAACCGTTTGGAATTCGTAACGTTCGGTCTGTCCGGGTTTGTCCCCAACTCTCTCCGAATTGAAAACCACTTCCTAAATCGGACTGTTTTTCAGTTCTTTGACAAGGACGCTTGTTCAAACACCTAAAAAGGGGCTCCTGATGAGTCCGAATTCGGAAGGCTCCCCGGAAGGGCAGACCAATGTAAATCTCTCCGTAAATCGGACAGGACTTTTGAACCGGACAGATGACTTCGAACACTATGAGCTTAAGGCTGTTCGAACTATGACTAAAGTACTAAAAAACCTAAACACTTTCTGACTAAGCTACCTGCCCATCTGCTTAAAACTCATGGGTCTTTAAACATGACCCGGGTCCATTAAACATGACCCGAAAGCCCATAAGGGCCCAAATAACATACTATAAATACCCAACCACCAGCATTAACTTCTGGTAATGAAAATTAACTGCTGCCAAGCTGCTTAATTCTCTCTCCACCTTGAAACACCCTTACACCACCTTGAAACACCCTTACACCACCTTAAAACTCCACTTGAAATTACCAGCCTACCCTCAGGCTACTTTTATCCACACCGCAAAGTAAGAAACTGAATGAAATGAGTCTAAAGGTCAATAGATTCAAATTTTATTGTACCTATTCAAATCCTTGTAGTATACAAGGCATCTTATGATAGTGGGTCGGATTGTTTTTTGTAAGTCTTTGGTGGTGCCAAAACATTTTTTTTTAATTTAGATTTCATCAAGTCTTGGGGTTTCCCGAGGCATTTTGTAATTGCTTCGAATTTATGTTATCTTCTTATATCTTTTAATTTCCATTATTTGATCTATTTTATTTGTAAGTAATCAATCTTTAAGCATAAGCCATTCAAAGGTAATCCATTCGAAGGTACACAAAGTTAATACCTAAACCATTCAAAGGTAATCCATTCGAAAACACACAAATTTAATACACAAGATATTTGAAGGTAATCCATTCGAAGGCACACTAATTTAATACACAATCCATTGAAAGGTAATTCATTCGAAGGCACACAAATTTAACACACAATCCATTTGAAGGTAATTTATTCAAAGGCACACAAATTTAATACATAATCCATTCAAAGGTAATCCATCTAAATGTACAAACAATTAACACACAATCCATTTGAAGGTAATTTGTTCGAATGCACACAAATTTAATACACAAGCCATTCAAAGATAATTCATTCATAGGAACAAAAATTTAATACATAATCCATTTGAAGGCACACAAATTTAATACACAAGTATACTTATTAATAAAATTTAAAGGCAAAGGTACTAAATTGATAATGATTTAGACACCTCATTAAACCTTCCCGAGCCACTGGGGTATGAAAGAGTATGCCCCCAAATATTTATATTGAATAAAAAAAGGTAAATATTTTCAAAAGATATTTATTCAATGTACAACCTTAAGTGTTTGATGTTCCACGGGTGCCTCAAAGAACAGTCTTCATACTTTCTTGCCATTATGAGGTTTCACTAGCTCATATGTTTCATTATTTTTCAATGAATTCATCACTTCCTTCATAGCCTCAAGCCAAATATTTTTCTCTTCATGAGATAACACTTTTTGATAATTCGCTGGCTCGCCGTCTTTAGTGACTATAAGAAACTCTGAGTTTGGATACTTGGTTGAAGGTTTTCTCTCTCTAGTTAACCTTTGAACATGTATCCTCCACATGAGGTTTGCCCCCCTGCTCATGAACGTCTTCATCAAGTATAGTCTCATCAAAATCATTGACAACATAATGATCTTGTAAATCATCACCAGATGGAACATCCTCAATATCATTTGGAACCACCTCATCATTATCATTTGCTGTCTAATTTACATAATGAAAAATAGAAGAAGAAATATTATTAGTAGTATTAAAAGATACACCAAAAGTGGAAGTTAGCCTTGTACTCAAAAGATCTGCACCATTCTCGTGCTCAAAGAATACCACATCTCTACTTCTCACTACTCTCTTCTTCTCAGGATCATAAAGTTTGAAGCCATACTCTTCATCACCATACCCAACAGCACAAGGATTAGTTTTTAATGAATTTTGGATCTTTGTTCTTTTGGAACATACATGTATGTCTTGCATCCAAAAACTCTGAAATGTGAATATATAGAGTCCTTTCATTTCCATACTTTCTCAGAGTATCAAAATCAAAAGCTGTTGATAGAGATTTATTAATCAAATATATAGCACAATTATCTGCTTTAACCCAAAATATCTTAGGCAGCTTAGATATTTCTTGCATATATCTCACATTCTCTACAATGGTTCGGTTCATTCTCTCTGCAACTCCATCGTGTTATGGTGTACATGGTATTTTTTTTCATGTCTAATACCATAACGTGAGATATAATTTTTAAAATTATTTGAAATATACTCACCACCATTATCAAATCGAAGATATTTCAACTTTTTTCCTGTCTTCCTTTCTACCATGACATGGAATTTATGAAAAATCTCGAATACTTATTTTTCTTTGTAACATGTATACCCAAATTTTTCGAGTAGCATCATCAATAAATATAACAAAATAATTGTTACCTCTAATAGAATCCCACTTCAATTGGACCACAAACATCAGAGTATACTAACTGCATATTTTCTTGTTTTCTAGTGGACTCTTTAGAAAAAGAAGCTTTGCGTTTCTTTCCTGCCAAACAATAGTCACATGGATCAATAATAATAGATTTATTATTAGGAATGGGTGACTTATTTTCCAAGTTTTTCATCTTCTCGTCACTCATGCATCCTAGTCTTTGATGCCAAAAAATAAGAGAATTATTTTCCTCAACTGCATTCAAGTCACCAGAACATATACCCAAATATGTCTTATACAAGGAGCAACACAAATCACCTCGAGCAACTATAATTGAACTTTTAGAAAATTTCCAATTACCATCACCAAAAGTCTGACGAAAACCTTTAGGATCAACTAAATTTGCAGACAATAAATTCATACATTGATCAGGAATATGGCACATGTCCTTTAATGTAAGTATGTACCCAACACAAGTCTTCATACGAATTTCATCCAACCCATCAATACTAGCTGAGCTCTAATTTCCCATCTTGAAACTACCAAAATTGCCAATTTTGTAATTCAAAAGATATTCTCTATTCGAAACACAATGATATGAAGAACCTGTATCTACAAGCCATTCTGAATCTGAACCACCAACATTACTAGTAGAAGCACAAGTTGTAGTATTTTTATTATCAATTTCATTTTGTGAATCTAAATTGTCACATTGTTCTTTCTTTTATATGTAACAAAACTTCTGTATATGACCATGTTTGCCGCAGTAGTGGCATGTAATATTGTCTTTCCCATCTCTGGACTTGAATCTTCCCTTTGAATTACCTTGAAATTTGGAACATCTACTCTTGCATTTTCCTCTATTTTAGTAACAAGAGTTGATAAAGAGAACACAATTTGATAACGTTTAGAGATAGAACACCATTTGGAGTAGAGTTGTTAATAGTCACAACCATAGTCTCCCAACTATCCGGTAACGAACTCCATAGAAATAAAGCTTGTAGCTAATCATCAAGAGCAATCTTCATAGTAGTCAATTTGTTAATGATATCTTGAAAATCACTAAGATGTTCAGAAACTGACTTACCATTTTTTTAACTTTAGGTTGATAAGTCTTTTAATAAAAAATGCTTTGTTATGAGTTGTCTTTCTTTCATAAAGACCTTCCAATTTCTTCCAAAGATCATACAGGTCAGACTCTTGAGAACCATGGTTGAAGATGCTAAGATCAACCCATTGTCAAATAGTTCTCAAAGATTTTCTTTTCAAATTCTCCCAAACTTTTTTGTTTGTCTTTCAGTTTTACCGGTTTAACATAGTTACCATCAACATTTTTAACTTACTCAATTGGATCAAACAAATCCTTGCAGTATAGGAGATCATCCATCATCGCTCTGCAGATAGAATAATTTGTTGATGTTAATTTAATCATGGAGTTTCCATGACTGTAATCCACATTCCTTACAAAAACACGATAGCTCTGATACCAACTGTAGATCTCAAATCAACAATAGTAAAAATAATCAGCAGAAAACAAAAACAACACGCAAGAATTATACGTTGAAAAACCTCCTTTAATGTAAAGAGTAAAAAACCACGGGACGGGTTAGGAGTCCAACCTAAACACTTATATTATTATAGTTGATGGAAAAATTAATTTGAACCAATCTCGCAAAGATCTACAGACCCACCAATGATTACACAGAATAATAAATAATAAAAGAGAAGCACAAAAGAGAAAAATATCACCAAAACTACTGGTCAGTTCCAACAGTAATTTTTCCAATCTGTAGCACCAATTCACAATTCAACCTGTCATATTGAATTCTGTGATGTCCCAAACACAATGTCAAAATTTCAGCACAAACTAACGACTTTTGTATCTCGATCCAACCTCTTTACAGTGACTGCGCCCGCCAGAATCGAAAACCGAAAATAAAAAAAAATACTATTTCTGTTTATATTCTCGAAAAATTGCTCTTTGTGTTTGATTTTGTGTATCTTTTGGGTGTATCCGTCTCTTATCTCTGGCCCTCATATATATATATATATAAACCTAAAGACATGAAAACTTTAAGTTATAAATTGGTTTAATAGGGCTGGACCCTAACAAAAACTCTTTCCATATAGAGACTAAATGAAATAGGTTTTAAGTTCTGTATGTTAAACTTGATCTCCGAATGTGCAAGTCTAGTTTTGGATTAAATGTTATTATTATTTTTAAAAAAAATAAATGAAAATAATACTAATGATAATATTTGTATAGTAAATGAATAAAAGAGTAGACAGAGTAGGTTTAAAAGTTCTAGAAAGATAATAGGGTCCTCCTGTATTTATGGATACTACTAAGGAACTTCTATCCTTTTGTGTTATCACCTTCTTTGAAATTATCCATTCGGATCCTTCGTCTTCTAAATAATAATAATTATAAAATTCATCGACGGTCACGGTTTTGTCTTCTCCACCAAATTTATCGCTGGGCACGGTTTTTTTTCCCACCAATGTGGATAATATCTCAATGCTTTGGATTCTCTTTAAGTATGCAAACCTTCTTGAGAGGTTGATGCCCTAGAATCTCTCTGTTTAGCCCTAAAGCCATGTATTCTCCCAAACTTAAGCATTAGGTGCAGAGGAAAAAAACTCTTCGGTGGTCATATCAAAAGAAATTAAAAACAAATCTCTACCAAGTTGGAAGCAATCCAATGCATGACCCTTTGAAAAATATGCTATTAGTACTATTACTATAACTAAATTTAAATCTGATTATGATTTTTTAATATATTTCTTTAAGATTTTATCTTAGATTGTAAAGCAAACCTTCCAAATCTGACGAATATTCACTCGGTCTAAACAAACAAACAATTTTATTTTCTTCTAAGTTGTTATCAAAGCCTAAACATATGATTTGTGAAGTCCGGTTGCGATGTCTGAAAGTGACAGAGCATATAGTCTTCCAGTGAAAGATTATAGAGACAATTTATCTTTCTTTTTTTTTGGGCGAAGGAAAATTTTATAAAAAAAGAATAAAATACCGTTAGTGATGCATTTAGTTTCCAACAATATCGGTGGAAAAGAAAGTGAAGGACTAGTTCTCGTTCACCTTAAGACCTCAAATAAATCGGTGGGTTCCTTTTGAACCTTTAGACACCTTGTAGTCGGATAAAAACGGATCATTTTTATAGCTTTTTCGAAACATAATCGATTTACGATATCTCTGGGACCTCTGCCATACTTATCGTTTTCTTCTCTGAGAGCTTCTTCTTGTAAGAAAAAAAGAAAATAGTGGAGGGTTAGGATTTGTGTCAATTAATTAGGATGGCTGGGATCTTTAAATAAGACTTTGGAATATGTCTTTCTTTTCTTTTTCCTATTGTCCATTATCTATTATAGTACTTTTTATTTTCCTTCGTATTAGCTTACTTTTCTATTATATATTTAAACGGCTGATTCCTTCTCTGATATATGTAATATACTTATTAACAAAAGGTGGCTTTATAATTTTTTTTTTTTTAAATTCTTCAAAATACTTATTAATTTAATGTTATCAGTTTCAAACTTGTTTTTAATTTTTTTTCATGATACTTATCAATTAATTAATTATATATTTATAAATTGTCGTATCATTCCTAACATAGATAGCGCAAAATTAATTTATAACATATAAATTCAATAATTAGTTTATAAATAAATTAACCGCCTGCGATTGCAAATAGGATGCCTTATTGTAAATATGATTATTGTCGAGTAAAATAAATTATTGTAATTGCCAAACAATAAGTACAACTTCTCCTCGATAAGGGTCGGGAACGAAATAGATGTGGATGAGTTATTATATAATTTTATCATATAAAATAATTTTTTTTATTTACAATGTAAGTTGTATTCGGCAATCTTTCTAATTCGGTGTTAGCTTTTCAAATTTATTGTTTTTAAAAATATCTTTTTAATATTTTAATTTTTTTATTTTGAATTCTTTTTTTCGTATTTTAGATGCATATATGTTTTTCATTAAATTTTGTAATGCACCGTTCGTAAATAAGTCGTGATTTTTTTTCTTTAAGCAAGTCTAGTTAAGCTTTTATTACAATCTCATTATTCTCTTCAGAATAAATTTGAACTCTAAGAGAAGTAAAAGTGAACTCTTTTGGTATTATTGCATCCATCTCATAGACCAATGCAAAAGGAAATTTTTGTGTAGCAGCATGTGGAGTAGTTCGATAAGCCCATAATACATCTTGCAAGTAGTTTGGCCATTTGCATGACTTTTTTTAAATTATTTTTTAGACCCATCAAAATAGTTCTATTTACAACCTATATATTTCAATTATCTTGGGGATGAAAAGGCGAGGAGAAACAATGGTGAATTCCTTATGATGTACAAAAAATTTCATGTCCCTATTGTCAAATTGAGGACCATTATCTGTTGTAATACTTATAGGAATTCTAAGTGTACAAAATATATTAGAAATGATAAACTTGATTATTGCTTTAGGAGTAATTCTAGAGAGAGATGCAGCTTCTACCCACTTAGAAAAATAATTAATTGCAGTATAATGGTCTGACATCATCTATAAGCCATTGGTAGTGGTCCAACCAAATCAAGCCCCTATCTATCAGAGGGTACCGTTTCAGATATTGATTCCATAGGAACTGCTGGTACATATATTGCATTTCCAAATCTCTAGCATATATCACATCTTTTAACAAGCTCTTTAGTATCTGTTATGATAAACAACCAATAATATATTGCTATTAAGACCCTTATGGTAAAAGTTTTGTAGCCTCAATGGGCAAAGCCTTCCTCATCATGTAATTTAGATAAAATTACTTGAGACTCATCGGATTTGAGGCAACGCAATAGAGACTTGCTAAAAGATTTCTTATAGATGACCTATCTCAAAACCAAAAACCCATGTCTTTTAAACTTTAATTTCTTAGCTAGGATTTTATCTTCACGAACACTTCATTTAGCAATGAATTCTTGGACCTCATGCCTCAAATATTGGCTTATTATTATAAATACTTGAAATTTTTTCTCAATTATAACTCTCATTTTCAAGGGTTGTTGTTATAGAAGGGCATTATTATACCAAAATCCAAAGATATGCTTCGGTTTACGCAACATCGGCTAAAGAGTCGACCATTGAATTTTTAGCTATTCGCACATGCTCATACTTTACATATTTAAAGTAAGCATAAGTTTCTCTTAATACTTGCAAATATTTTACCAACTCTTCTTTCATCGTTTCAGATTGTCCTTGAGCTTGATGTATGAGCAGTTGTGAATCACTTACCAATCGAATTCTTTTGGCACCACATATTTGAGTGAGCCCCAAACCAGCTATTGCGGCTTCGTACTCAGCTTCATTGTTTGATGCCTTGAAACCGAAACGTACAGTTTGGTACATTGAGTTTCCAAAAAGGAGAAGTATATAAATTCATGCCCAACAACCCATCATACTAGATCCTCCATCTGTTTGGGATTACCCATTTTTTCCCAAGTTTATTAATAAAAGATTCCACATAGGATCTTCCCAAATGAAACTCAACCAAGAAATCTGCCACAACTTGTGCCTTGATTGTTGTTCGAGGAACAAAATCGATATCACAATCCCCCGAATTCCACAGACCACTTGGTCATCCGAACTGCTACATCTAGTTTTTGTACTCTTGAGTTGAAAAGAAGTTCAAAATGTAATAAAATGGGGTTAAAAACAAGATCTCATTTTCCATGCCTCTATTACCAAGGCTAAAGCTAACTTGTCCAGCTTCAGATAGTCTTTCTCACCATCGAACGAAATTTTACGAACATAATAAACCAGGAGAGGGTAATTGTCAACTTCTCGGACTAACACTTTACTTACTGCATGACCGAATATCAAGTATACATAAAGCGTTTCTCTTATTACTGATGTAAACAGAGTTTTGGGTGAAGACAAATGTTTCTTTATTTCAAGGAATGTCTTATTACATTTTGGTGACCAATTTAAGTTCTTGGTATTTCTCAGCACTTGGGAAAATTGTGCACACTTACTAGATGACCTCGAGATGAACCTATTTAAACCTGCGAGCCTTCCAGTTCATATTTGAACCTTTTTTCGTAGATCTGAGAGGGTCTATAGCCAGTAATGCATCTAATTATATTGGGTCAAGTTGGATATATTTATTATTAATGACATATCCTAAAAGATTTACAGAACGCACGCCAAATATGCACTAATTATGTTGGGTCAACTTGGATATATTTCTTATTAATGACATATCCTAAAAGATTACCAGATCGCACGCCAAATATGCACTTCTATGGATTCAGTTTTAAATTGATGGCTTCCAAGTTGGAGAAAGTTTCTTTAAGATCAAATCAAATGATCCTCCTTCTTTAGACTCTTCATTATCATTTTTGATGAGTCCGGATTCCGTACCACTTCGGACAGGGTCAATTCGGACAATGTCTACCTAACCAGACGGTGACAATTCGGACACCATCATCCATTGAACTGTTCGAACAGAACTAAAGTACTTAAAACCTAATCACTTCTTGACTAAGCTGCATGCTCTCCTACTAAGAGCTCATGGGTCTTTAAACTTGACCCGGGTCCATTAAACATGACCCGAAAGCCCATAAGGCCCAGATGTAAGGTTATAAATACCCAACCACCAACATTAAATGAGGGTAATAAAAATTAAATACAACCAAGCTGCTTAATTCTCCCTCTACTCTCTACCCAAATATTAAATACTCTCAAACTTCCACACAGTTCTAAACAAAAATTACAAACTTACCCTCAGACGAAAATAAACCACACCAAATTGGCGACCACAGTGGGAGGACGACAAATCCTGAATCAAGCATTCGAAACCATTAGAAAAAATCAGTCCGAATGAATCCGGACGCCCCGGAAGTACCACCAGCTTTGCTTGAAGTGGTGGGTGAAAATGATGAATATACCATCGAGGAGCGTGATAGATTAAAGGGCGAGATATAAGCTTTAAGGGCAGAGAAGGCAAAAATGGGCATGAAAGAGAAGTCAAAGGCATCAGTTGCTCATCATACCGACAACCCTAGAGAGCATGAGCCTTCGAAGACCCAAGTGAGTACCAAGAAGACTTATGCTAGCTCCAAAAAGTCTCGCCGGTCTAAGCCAGTGGAGAGTTCTGACTCAGACTCAGAGTCTTCTAGTAGCTCCTCGGACGAGGATGGAGTTAAAGAGTCCTTATCCTCCAGCAGTGATGAGGGCCGATCTAAAAAGAAACAAAAATTGATTAAAAAATATTCAAGAAAAAAGGATAGACATGGGAAATTAAAGAGGAATATAGGTAAATGATCATCTCACAGCCGGAGGCATGTAGACCGGATGCTAGTGGATCCTTTTGCCTTCCATGATGAACCAGGTATCTTTGCAACTCCCAATGAGGCTACTGTTTTCAGTCGTGGCCGGAATTGGAGACAATCTTCATTGTCTTCCAAGATTCTGTCCGGAAACCTCCCTAAGAGGTTCGATAGCATAAAAATGGAGAAATATGATGGTAGTAAAGATCCGGACAACCACTTGGAACAATTTAAAAACTTCATGATGAATTTCGATGATGACGATAAGTTGCTCTGTAGAGCATTCTCCCAATCCTTTACGGGGAGTGCTCTGAAGTGGTATACAGCCTACCACAAGGCTGCATCAGGAATTTTGATACCTTTTGGGTGGCCTTTCGAAGCAGTTTGTTGGGAGTAAGGAATTGAAGGGTAATGGGGACACAATAATCCATTGTGCCCAAGAACCAAACGAGTCACTGAAAGAATACATAAGTCGTTTTGTGAACACCAAAAACGGGTTGGCTGATTGCTTCGAGCAAGTAGCCATAGCATCTTTGAGGCAGGGTTTAAACCGTGGAAATTTAGTTGATTCACTGACCAGAAAGAAAGCCATGACTTGGAGGGGTCTACTGAATCAGGTTGGAAAACAAATCAACGTTGATGAAACAAAGAAAACTAGGGTGCACAGGCAGGTGAGGTCTGCCCCCGTTGCACCAAACCCCAACCAAAATCAGTCCGGGAACAAGGCAAGCGAGACCGGACAAGGACATAACAGAGCTAAACTCAGTCTCAGCCCAGAGTCAACAATCAAGAAATAAGAGAGGGCCTTGGGTTCAACCAGAGTGGTTTGCAGAGTTAAAAGAAAGTGTGGCCACCATTTGTGATAAAACAAAGGAAGAAGTACACTACAGAAGGCCGGCCGCACTGCAATCTCCTAGGGAACATCGTAACAATTCCTTTTGTCAGTACCATAATGGTACTGGCCATACCACTGACGATTGTATTGCTTTAAAGCAAGAAGTCTAGAATTTAATTGAAAGAGGAAAGCTGGGGGCATATGTCAAAAGAAGAGGAGGAAATAGGCCTGCTAATGCTCATTGGGCTGGTCCGAGCAATGCTGCTCCGGAGGGAGCTATGGTTATAATAGAAAGATTCGATGTAGAATCAGAGTACTTGGACCCTGATCCAACTCGAAATAGAGTGGGTGCCATTGAGGAATATTGTAAAACAGTCTCCGGGTTTATTAAGTTTTTTGAGTCACTCACAATTTTCGGAGGGGATACTATGACAGCTCCTACTGCTTCTTCAAGGAATAGGCACGTTCATACTTTAGCTACCCAGCTGGAAGGAGGCATGACCTCCTATCAATCACAAATTCCATTTCTTTTCATTGTTTTCGATGAAGATGACTTAAGGGATATAGTTGGCCCTCATGAAGATGTTGTTGTCATATGAGCATCCATTGGGGGCAATGACATAAGAAAAATCTTGGTGGATACTGGGAGTTCAGTCAATATCCTCTTTTTAGCCTCTTACAAAAAGATGAAAAACTCAGCCGTAATTCAGCATTCAGACAAATGAATTGTGGGTTTCACTGGAAGCTCAACAGATGTGATTGGGGAGTTCGAAGAGGAAGTTTTGTTGGGCAAGAGCCCTTTTAAGAAGATGGTTAGAATACTTTTTATTGTAGTGGATTGTCCCACTTGTTATAATGCTATTCTAGGGAGGTCTTGGCTCTCTAGGATGCATGCAGTGGCCTCTACAGTCCACCAATGTTTGAAATATACTGTTCAAGGACAAGTGGGAGTTGTTCGGAGCAGCCAAAAGATTGTAAGAGAATGTTATGCCACAACACTGGCTCCACGGACGGTGGGGGTAGTTCGTATCAACAAAGAATAGCAGTTTGAGGGGCTTTCTGGGGGTGAGGGTGAAATTGATGACCCTAGAGAGACCCCTGGAGTGTTGATACCGGTTGAAGAAGTTGAAACACATTCTTTGGAAGAAGGAAAAAGTGTTAAGATAGGGTCCAAAATGCCATCCGAACTGAAGAATAAAATGTTGAAGTTTCTAAAAGACCATCAACATGTTTTTGCTTGGTGCAATCCTGATGTTACTAGGGTTCCAGCAGATATTATATCACACCACCTATCCATTCGGAGAGACATAGCACCAGTGGTACAGAAGAGAAAGGCTTTTCCAAGGAAAAGGCTGATGCTATTGTCCAAGAAGTTGACAGGCTCACTAAAATGGGGCACATAAAGGAGTCTCAGTATCCTTTATGGACAGCCAATCCGGTCTTGGTAAAAAAGAAAAATAGCAAGTGGCGTATGTGCATTGATTTCAGAGATCTCAATAGGGCTTGCCCAAAAGATTTATACCCAGTCCCCCGGATTGATCAGTTGGTGGATTCTACTTCTGGGAATAAGCTACTGTCTTTCATGGATTCCTTCTCCGGATACAACCAGATTCAAGTAGATCCGAAGGATCAGGAGCATACCACATTTGTCACTGATAGGGGTCTTCATGGTTACAAGGTAATGTCATTTGGGTTAAAAAATGCTGGGGCCATTTATCAGAGATTGGTGAACAGAGCCTTTGCTGATCAAATTGGAAGAAATATGGAAGTATACATTGATGACATGATGGTAAAAAGTGTGGATGAACAACTACACTTGGCAGACCTCCAAGAAACTTTTGCTAACTTAGTAAAAGTAAATTTGAAATTAAATCCAGAAAAGTGTGTATTCGGAGTGCAGTCCGGGAAATTCATGGGTTATATAATAAGTGAGCAATGAATACAGCCCGATTCACACCAGCTTAATGCTTTATTCCCAATAGAGCCTCCTCGGAATATAAAAGAAGTACAACAATTGACTGGGAGGTTGGCTGATTTAAATAGATTCATCTCAAGGTCTTCAGACAGATGTGCCCCATTTTTTCAAACTTTAAAGGGTGCAAAGGGATTTGACTGGACTTCAAAGTGTGATGAGGCCTTCAATGAAATCAAGAAACATCTGTCCTCCCCCAAGACTTTATTTAAACCTATTGATGGAGAGACGCTCTTCGTATACTTGGCAGTTTCCAGTTGTGCCATTAGTGCTGTATTGGTAAGAGAGGTGGATAATTACCCCCATCCGGTGTACTACATCAGCAAGAGCTTGATAGATGCAGAAAAACACTATTTAAAGTTTGAAAAAGTAGCATTAGCCTTGGTAATTGCTGCAAGGAAGATGAGGCCTCATTTTCAGGCCTATCCTATTATCGTCCGGACATCTTTTCCCTTGAAGAATGTTCTTCAAAAGACAGACATTTCAAGTAGAATGACTAAGTGGTCAGTGGAATTGGGGGACTTCGATATTGATTTTTCTCCTCGAACAGCAATTAAAGTTCAAGTTGTGGCTGATTTCTTAGTTGAATTCCACTCTGATAGGGATACGGAGCAAACTACTAAGTTGAAAGATAAAAAAGTCTGGATCGTTCAGACAGATGGTGGATCAAGTACTATGGGATGTGGTGCAGGGGTGTGCTTGACTTCTCCATATGGTGACAAAATGTACCATGCTATATGTTTGGCTTTTAGGGCTTCCAACAATGAGTCCGAATACGAAGCAACTATAGCTGGTTTAAAGTTAGCTTATATTTGTGGGGCTAAAAGGGTCAAGCTGATGAGTGATTCCTAGCTTCTTATCCACCATGCACAAGGTCAATCTGAGGCAAAAAAGGAGCAACTAGTGAAGTATTTACTTCTTCTTAAAAATGAGGCACTTAAGTTCAAAAGCATTGTTTATGATCATATACCCCGAACAGAGAATGAACTAGCAGATTCATTGGCAACCATAGCATACACTGAGTCATTTCCTTGGATCCATGTGATGGAGAGCCCTTCCATTCAACTTGATGTGGGTAAAGAGGAAGAAATTTTCGATGTACAGATGAAACAACTTCAAGATAGGAGATTTCCTCTCCTGCAGTATCTCTCCGATGACATCTTGCCTCCGGATAAATCACTAGCAAGAAAAATGAAGCACAAGGCTCGTGGTTTTATCATACTAAGAGACATTCTGTATAAAAAGTCTTACAGTAAACCTCTTTTGCGATGTTTTGGAGATGATGAATCTCAAGTAGTCCTCTCTGAATTACATGATGGTGAGGGATCAGCTCACTGTGGATTCAGGGCTCTAACAAGGAGAGTTTTACTGGCTGGCTATTATTGGCCCTCTATAATGCAAGATGCTAAGGAGCTGGTGAGAAGGTGTGATCCATGCCAGAGATTTAGCAATGAAATTCATGTCTCAGCCATCCCTTTAAAGTCAATTTCTGAGCCTATACCTTTTGCTCGATGGGGGTTGGATTTGGTGGGATCTCTTCCTATGGCATTCGGAGGACGCAGGACGATAATTGTTGCTATTGATTATTTTTCGAAGTGGATTGAAGCAGCCTCACTGGCAGGAACAACATCAAAAGCTTTCATAAAATTCATTTTATCCAATATCTGTTACAGATTTGGTGTTCCACAGAAGATAACAACAGACAATGGGCCACAGTTCGACAACAAGGAAATGAAGAGTTTATGTGCCTCTAGGGGTATACAACATTGTTTCTCTTCATCTTTCCATCCACAAGAAAATGGTCAAGTTGAGGTGGCCAACAGGACTATACTGTTCGGTTTGAAGAAAAATTTAGAAGGGACTGCTGGAAAATGGCCTAGTTATTTACAAAAGGTTTTGTGGGTCTACCAGACTACTCCTAGGGCTGCAACGCAAGAATCACCTTTTGCCTTGGTCTATGGGATGGATGCCATAGCTCCCATAGAGGCAACTCTCCCTTATTTTTGAGTTCACAATTTCTCCGAACACGCTAACGAAGTGGCAGTCAGGGGTCAGTTTGACCTAATAGAGGAAAGACGAGTTAAGGCTCACCTGAGAGCTGCACACTATCAGAGTTTGATGAGAAGCAGGTTTGCTTCTAGAGTTAAAAGAAGAGATTTTCAGCCGGGGGACAAGGTGTTAAGGAAGGTCTTCTTACATACTAAAGAGAATCTGCTTGGCAAATTAGCCCCAACTTGGGAAGGACCTTATATGGTCATTGAAAGGCTCAAACCTGGAACATATTGGCTAGAAGACAAAAATGGAAGGGTTTTGAACCACCCTTGGAATATTGAACATCTTCGGATGTTCTTAGAGTAGGAACAATGTAAATATTTACTTGTTTAAAAATCCATGTAAATATTTGGGGGCATACTCTTTCCTACCCTGGTGGCGCGGGGAGGTTTTAATGAGGTGTCCGGGTTTTTTATAAAATTTGATGCCTTCTTAAAAAATTCGAAGTGTTCTTACTTTATTTTTTGTCATACCATCCGGATTGAATTAAAGGAATGATGACTACTTAAACATTTGTCATCGGAGAGTTTAAACATTCTCGCTTTAGAATATTTATGAAATAACTAAGGGCTATTTAAACACTAGCCACCAAAATTGAAACAAACTATGAGAGAATGCAAGAGTTGTGCAAAACAAAGATATTCATTGAAATAACCTAAGTGCCTTGGCCTTCCAAGGACTTTTAAATTGTCAAACGAAACAAAAGATCTATCCGGTCAAATACCGGACACAATTACAAAAATGCCTTGGCCTTCTAAGGACTTTAGTTCAGATAACATAAAAGGTGAAAAGATAAGTCGTAATCTAAGACTGAGCCTTTGAAGATGGATCAGCCTCACCTGTCTTTTTTTTCTTCTTGGGATCGTCCTCCTCCTCATTTGGGCTCTCCCCGGTGTTCTCTTCTTCGTCAGAGGAGGAAGCACTAGAATAATCATGCAAGTCTCCATCAGCCATATTATGGAAGGGAAGGTCTTCGTACTCTACATGAAGCCACAAATCTCATAGGTTCCTCTTCGGGAACTTTTCATAAAAGAGCAAGACCATGTCCGACCTCACTTTAGCATACATTTGCTCTTGAGTATCTATTACATTGTTGGAATAAGCATCGATCTTGGCCTGAATTTTAGCATCTTGCTCCCTTAGCAGACTTGATTTCTCCTCTGCAGCCTTGGACACTGTGTTCTCAAGCGCAATCTTGTCATTTGTCAAGTTATGGATGACTTGGTCCTTGGCATTCGTTTCCTCTTTTGAAGAGGTGAGATATTTCTCTAATCCAGAAAGCTTCCCCCGGAGCTCTTTGATAGTGTCTTCTAAAGTGGCAACCTTTGTGGTCCACCCTTATTGGCTCTTCTTTAGCTCCTCATTTTCTCCCTTCAGAATGTCAGTATTTTGAGTGGCAGTGAGGAGATCGTTGGACAATTTCTCCTTGTCAGATTTGAGATCTTTGATAATATTTGCCTGACCTCGAACTTGTTTCTCCAGAACAAGCACTGGCTGAACATTACTTAATATGGAGTGAGTTATAGTATCCCTTTCACTTGAAACAGTAAAAGTCTTACCATTAAAAGTAACGGTGTTCGAAGTGCTTGGAGGGAGGTAAGGCCCAGCAAAGTCGTCTCTGGGGAGGTTTGCAAAATAATCACCAAGTCCATCAAGCCCTGTGATGTCAACACCATCAATGCTGAGGTCTCCTCCTTCAACCTCGTCGGTCTGAAAGTCACCAGGGATCTCTTCTGCTCTTGTTGGATCAGTAGGGTCAACTGGAGGTAAGGGCTCTGTAGGTCGGAGAGAAAGTTCATCACCCCTGGAGGTCTTTTTCTTCTTGGCCTCCCTATCCTTGATTTATACTCCCCGTTTTCGGTCTCTTTTAGGAACCCTTGGGGGTTTTGGGGATTTAACCTCTTCCCTAGCACTTCTATGCTCTACCACTTCTAGCAGAGCAGCATCAATCTGGCTTGGGGCTGGCCCCTCTGGGTTTGTTGGAGCAGCCTCCTCCACCTCGGCAGGGTTAGCCTCACATGCAGCCTTCTTACCTTTCCCTTTCTTGCCTTTCATTTTACTTGGGGCCTTGGCCCGGCCTGACAAGTATAGTGACCCGTCCGGTTCGTGTGTTCTCTTGAGGACTACAACCGGAGGGGGTGGAGTGGTGAGTTCTTCCCAGGACAAGTCCCTCCGGCCAGTAGTGTTCCAGAGGTGAGACCTTGTAAAATTGCCTCCTGTAAAAGCATCATGAAACTGATTCCCCCACTTTTCAGCAGCCCAAGTGTTGATCTTGGTACAAGTGGTCTGCCCGGCCTTTAGATAGTCATTGAAGTCTGTAGGCAGCTCTGTTAAAACAAAAGACAAGACCAGTCAGTTTAAGCAAATTCGATAAAAGTAAAAATAAAAATGTAAGGATCCTTACGATCACTCCTCCATCTGCTGGTGAGGAGACTCGGATTGACTCCAGCTTTGATTTTCCTCCCATTCTCCCAAGCGCCGCTTACGAACATGAATTGAGTCCTCCAATTTCTCTCCGACTCAAGCAGATTATCCACTGCTTTATAATTATCCCCAATGTTGAAGTGATAGAAGGGAATGTGGTGATTTCTGTAGAGACTGGCCACAACTGCGAATTCCTCCATTGGTAAAGGAATCCCGGAGAGCCTGGAGGCCATGATGCAGGCCATAAGTGTGTACCAGGCGTTGGGGCTCAGTTGACCAGGGCAGAGCTTGATGAGGTGGAAATACCTAACTATCTACGGATCTAAGGGGAACCTTAAACCCTAGTTAAAAATCTCAGTGAAGATGACTATTTCACTGAGTTTGCAGTCTATTGGGGTTTCGGGGTCTATGGGGATTCTTATCTTTACGTTCTCCGGAATCCCCCACTTCGTACGCATCCGGTCCAACTCGGCTGTATGGATGAAAGCAAAGTTGATTTTTTGTAAGGCAAGAAGATATTTAACATTTACCTTGTAAAAACAAGGTCCCACTTTTCCTTCGAGGATTTCTGGTAATTCTGGATGCCTAAGGCATAATTTCTCTTTGCCCTTATCTTTCTTAGCAGCAGCAACATCACTAGTCTGTCCGGAGGGTTCAGACTCGAATGGAGCCTCTTCGATAGAATCCTCCATTACCAAGGAAGGGTTTTCAGTTGTCTTTGTAGGGGGGAGTTTGGAGTTGGTTCAGTCTGACCTCCGGACTGTTGAGCTTCAATACTCTCATGGACTCTGGCCTCCGGCTGGGGCTCTGATGTGGAGGTTTCTCTTCGGGGGCTTCACCCAGTGGCCTCCGGTCCGGACAGCCTATCCTTGGGTACTTTTATGGGTGCCTCTGACCCTGTATTGCTGTCCTTGGCACCTGATTTTGAAGGGGTGCCTTTGGAAGCCTGTCCCTTGACCAGCCGACCTCTTCTTTGATCGACCAGTTTGTTGGGAGAAGTATCTGCATCTGACCCCATGGCTATGAATGGGGAAGGCTTTTTTAAGCTAGTAACTGCTGGCCCTGGTTCAACTGTGGGTTCTGATTCTTGAACCGATGAGCCTGAGACAATGGGAGAAAGGTTGGTTTGAAATAATCTCCTCGGTTTAACACTTTTTGTTGAGGAGGAACCCTGGTCCGGCTCTGAGTTTTAGGTTACTGGTTTGTCGATAGGGGAGGTAGGTAAGCTTGTTTTAATGCGCCTATCCCTTTCAACTTTTTGTGTCTTTTCTAATTCTGATCGATTGAGTCACCCGCCTCTGATTAAATCGTTCCTAGCCTTTAACATAAACAAACAAAGTGAAGAACTTGTGTTTGAGAGAGAAAGCTCTGAAAATTAGGAAAGTGAAAATGAAGGTGATAGTAAAATAGTGGAAAAGTGTTTTAATTTATAGTAAACCTCAAAAAGGCGCTTTGATTCCTAGGAGAATTCGAAAGGATTTGCAATGATTAAGAAACGACGCTGATGTCACCTTCATTTAATAAAAAGGTTGCTTTTCAGAGAAGGTGGGTGCGAAATTCGAGGTGAAAAAACGGCCGAAGTAACGAACCAAAGAGAGACACGTGTCCCACGAACTTTGGCAAAAAACCATTTAGATTCAAAGAGCTTTTTTCAGTCCGGATAAAGTTATGACACAATTCGAAGGACCTGTCCGGATGTAACTGTCACTAGCAACGTACTGTTTTTCAGGTTTTGACAAAGGTTTTTGAACAAACACCTAAAAAAGGGGCTACTGATGAGTCCGGATTCCGTACCACTTCGGACAGGGTCAATTCGGACAATGTCTACCTAACCGGACGATGACAATTCGGACACCATCATCCATTGAACTGTTCGAACATAACTAAAGTACTTAAAACTTAATCACTTCTTGACTAAGCTGCATGCTCTCCTACTAAGAGCTCATGGGTCTTTGAACTTGACCCGGGTCCATTAAACATGACCCGAAAGCCCATAAGGCCCATATGTAAGGGTATAAATACCCAACCACCAACATTAAATGAGGGTAATAAAAATTAAATACAACTAGGCTGCTTAATTCTCCGTCTACTCTCTACCCAAATATTAAATACTCTCAAACTTCCACACAGTTCTAAACAAAAATTACAAACTTACCCTCAGACAAAAATAAACCACACTAATTTTATCAAAAATAAACTTCTTAATTACTTTTAATATGACTGGAAAATGCTTTATTTACCAAGCGCTGGAAAGTTGCCCCAATATTCTTTAAAACAAAATGCACCAGCATATAACAATGCAGCCCCCTGTCGGTGATAAATGTAGTATGATTATTATCCTTCAGATTCATATGTAAATGATTGTACCCAACAAAGAAAACAATTTATTTCCAGAAGTGGAATCTATCAACTGATATATCCGAGAGACGGAGAAAGGATCTTTGGGACATGCCATGATGAGACCTGTGAAATCAATACACATTCGTCATTTGCCGATTTGGTTTTTACGAGCACCAAATTTGTTATCCATAATGGGTACCGAGGTTCCCGAATATGACCCACATTTGTTAACTTTTATACCTTTTTAACAATAACTTCAAATATTATTTTAGAAAAAAATATTCTTCTCTGTATCACCATGCCTGTATTAGATCACACTGATAGCTTATGGAAAATGATACTAGTTGGTACGCCTGTTAAATCTTCATTACACCAAGCAAACACATGTAAATTCTTGGATAGGAAGGATAATAACTTTACTTTCAATTGTGGTGGCAATTTGGTTCTAATTCTTACACTTTTCCCATCTGCCAAACTGTGCATTTCAACATCTTCAATAGGAATAACATAACTATGAGTCTCGCTTGGATTATCTATCTTGCTTGGATCCAAATATAACTCTACTAATTGTTATTCGTTTTTAGTTACCATATTTTTCAGAGACTTTGGGGAAAGAGCGGCGACATAGCATTCTCTAGCCACCTTTTGACCGCTTCAAACCACCCTTACTAGGCCTCCAACAAAATATTTCAAGCATTGGTGTACAGTTGATGCAACAACATCAATTTATAAGGGTTGGACAATCCACCACTACAAATAAAACTCTTAAAATTTTCTTAAATGGTCATTTGCCAGGATTTACTTCTCCTTTGAACTCCCCGAAAATATCACCAGAGTTTCCTGTAAACCATATTATGGTTTTATTTGATTAGAGAATACCATATGGATTTTTTATTAATTTATAGGTGGACATAAATAAGATATTAGCTGAGCTACCAGTATCAATCAGGCTTCATCGAATTTTTGTTGCCTTGATAGATGCCTATATAAGATATTTGATGAGCTACCAATGTCAATTTATGTTTGTTCTCATAATGGTTATATGTTATGACATGATATATTTTCTCATATAAGATATTTAATGATAAATAAAACTTTAAAAATTGGACTTATGAAATGTAATATATGTTCATATGAAAAATGTGAATTATATGTTGAATAAAAAATGATTAAGAAACCTTACAATTCTTTAGAATGATGTATGAAATTGTTCACAATAATATATGTTAGTTAAATGGTATATTGATACATGGGGATAAAATAAACTTTATAACTTTCATTGATGACTATTCTATATTTACTTATGTCTACTTTCTTAAACATAAAATGAGATGTTTAACATTTTTAAACCTTCAAATCGAAAGTAGAAAATCAATTAGACATCAAAATTATTGCGTAATGACAAAAACGAAGAATATTTATCGTGAAATTTTTCTAGTTTTTATGAAAAGCATGGGATAATTCATAAGCGTTCAACTCCTTATACATTATAATAAAATAGATTGAATGAGCATTAAAATATAACTTTGATTGAGAGGACCGATGTCGTGCTAGTTAATTTAAATTGTAAATAAATTTAAGGGATGATGTTGTTTTAATTGTGGTGTGGATAATAATCGCCTGAGGGTAGGCTAGTAATTTCAGTTGGTGTTTTAAGGAAGTATGTAGGTGTTTAAATGTTTAGAGTAGAGAGTAGAGAGATAATTAAGCAGCTTGGTAGCAGTTAATTTTCATTATTTACACTTAATGCAAGTGGTTGGGTATTTATACCCTGATGTTTGGGCCCTTATGGGCTTTCGGGTCATGTTTAATGGACCCGGGTCATGTTTAAAGACCCATGAGCTCTAAGTAGGTGAGCAAGTAGCTTAGTCAAGAAGTGTTTAGGTTTTTTAGTACTTTTGTCATAGTTCGAACAATCCTATGGTCATAGTGTTCAAAGTGATATGTCCGGTCCATGTGATCTGTCCGGTCCGGAGGCCTTGGACTGATATGTCCGTGTCCGGGGAGCATGCTGAATTCGGACTCATCAGGAGCCCCTTTTTTAGGTGTTTGAGCAAGTATTCTTGTCAGAGACCTGAAAAACAGTCCGACGTCAGAAGTAGTTTTTAATCCGGACAGGTCTATGGGTTTACCCGGACAGATAAAGCTTCACGAATTTAAAACGGTTTTTTGCCAGAGTTCGTGGGACACGTGTCGCTCTCTGATTGGTCGCTCCAGCCGTTTTTTCACCTTGAATTTCGAACCCACCTTCTTCGAAAAGCAACCTCTTTAATTACAAATGGTGACATCAGCGCCGTCTTTTAATCATTTCCAGACTTTTCGAATTCTCCTAGGAATCAACTTCCTTTTCCAGATTTACTATAAATTCAGACTCACTTTCTACTGTTTTACTATCTCTTTCATATTTACTCTGCATATTTTCTTAGAGCTTTCTCTCTCTAAAGCAAAGATTTTCTTGATAGTTTATGTTTACAGCAAGGACTGCTTTGATCAAAGGCGGGTGGCTCAACCTTTCTGAGTTGGAGAAGGCACAAAAAGTTGAGAAGGAAAGACGAATCGCAGCAGGGTTACCTACTTCGCCTGTCGACAGACCAACCTCTTCTGCTGCAGAGTCAGATCGAGGATCTTCTTACTCCAAAGGCACTAAGCCTAGAAAGTTATTCCAACCTAGCCTTTCCCCCATCATCCCTGGTTCCTCTGTTCAGGAATCAGAATCCATCGTCGAACCAGGAGTAACTGCCACCAGCTTCAAAAAACCCTCACCCTTCATAGCGATGGGATCAGACATTAAGAACTCCCTGGAGAAGTTAGTCGACCGAAGAAAGAGTCGGCTGGTTAAGGGGCAAGCCTCTAAGAACACTCCCTCAAAGTCGGGGGCCAAAAATAGCAGCTCTGGGTCTGGAGTGCCTATCAGAGCTCCCCGGGAAAGACTACCTGGTCCGGAGGCTAGCAGCCCGGTACTTCAAAGAGAGACTTCTGCCTCAGAGCCCCAGCCTGAGACTAGAAGTCAAGGAAACACTGAAAACCAGCAGTCTGGAAGCCAGGCTGAGCCAAGTTTGAATTCTCCCCGGGCCACTGCCACTGATATTCTTCCAACTATCATGGAGAAAAGAATGGAGGAATCTGCTGAAGAAGTCCCTTTTGAGTCTGAGCCCTCCGGTCAGACTAGTAATACTGCTGCTGCCAAAAAAGATAAGGGCAAAGAAAAACTGTGCTTGAGGCATCTGGAGCTGCCGGAGTGCCTGGAAGGGAAGGTGGGGCCTTGTTTTCACAAGGTCGAACTCAAATACCTATTGGCCTTACAGAAGACCAAGTATGCTTTCATCCATACAGCTGAACTGGGTCGAATGCGCACAAAATGGGGGATCCCAGAAAATGTGAAGATAAGGATTCCCATAGATCCTGAAACTTCTATGGATTGCAAGCTGAATGAAATAGTCATCTTCACGGAGCTATTTAATTGGGGACTCAGATTCCTATTGGACCCAGAGATTGTCAGATATTTTCATCTGATCAAACTCTGCCCGAGCCAGCTGAGCCCCAACGCTTGGTATACTCTGATGTCATGCATCATGGCATCAAGGCTGTCCGGGATCCCTCTTCCTATGGAAGAGTTTGTTGCAGTGGCCAATCTTTGCAAACATCACCAATTCCCCTTCTACCACTTTAATATGGGGGACAATTTCAAAGCTGTTGATGATCTATTGGAGTCTGAGAGTAAATGGAGGAGCCAGTTTTTGTTCGTCAGTGGCGCTTGGGAAAACGGAAAGAAGATCAAGTCCGGAGAGAACCCAAGCCTCCTCAGAAGCAGGTGGAGGAGTGACCGTAAGTCTCCCACTTTAAATCTTTGTCTACTTCTTCCTTCTTATAGTTGGTTTAAATTAATTTGTCTTTCTTTTGTCTTAACAGAACTGCCTAAGGAGTTCGGTGATTACTTGAAGGTCGGACAGGTCACTTGTGGCAAAATCAATGCCTGGGCTGCAGAGAACTGGGGGAACCGATTCCACAATGCTTTCACTAGTGGAAATATGGCAAGGTCTCACCTGTGGAACACCACAGGTCGGAGAGACTTGAATTGGGAGGAGCTCACCACCCAACCTTCTCTTGACACAGTGCTTAAGAGGACCCATGAAGCAGATGGGACACTCTTCCTGCCGGGCCGGGCCAAAGCCCCAAGCAAAATGAAGGGCAAGAAGAAAGGCAAAAAGGTGGTGAGCGATGCTAATCCTGCTGATGCTGAGAAGGATGCTCCAACAGACCCGGAGGGGCCAGCCCAGAGCCAAATCGATGCTGATCTTTTGCAAGTAGTGGAGCAAGAGACCGAAAGGCAGGAAGCAGACCTCCCAAAACCTCCAAGGGCTTCCAAGAGGAATCGCAAACAGGGGAGTGAAGGGGCAGACCGGGCAGCCAAGAAGAAAAAGACTGCTAAGGGAGATGAGCTTGCTCTCCGGGATCCGGAGCCTTCTTTCCAAGCTGACCCTTCTGACCCAACACATGCTGAAGAGATCCCAAGGGACTTTCATACTGATGAAGTTGAGGGAGGAGAGCTCAACATTGATGAAGTAGACATCACCGGTCTTGGTGAACTTGGTGAATACTTCCTCAACCTCCCCAGAGACGACTTCACAGGGCCTTACATTCCTCCAAGCAGCTCCAACACGGCCAATTTTAACGGTAAAACTTTCATTGTTTCTAGTGAAAAGGATACCATAGCCCATTCCTTGTTAAGCAATGTGCAGCCAGTACTTAAGTTGGAGAGACAAGTCCGGGGTCAGGCAGACATCATTAAAGACCTTAAGTCTGAGAAGGAAAAACTGTTCGAAGACCTCCAAACTGCCACCTCCAACGCTGCCATGTTGAAAGAAGAAAACGAGGAGTTGCAGAGAAGCCAAGAGACAAGCACCACCAAAGTCACCACTTTAGAGGAAACCATCAAAGACCTCCAAGAGAAGCTGTCCGGTCTGGAGAAAAACCTTACTGCCTCAAAAGAAGAGACCAAGGCAAAGGACAAGAACATCACCAACCTAACTACTAATAAGATTGCCCTTGAGAATGCAGTGTCCAAGGCTGCCGAAGAGAAAAATACGTTGCTAAGGGATCAAGAGGCTACGATCCAAGCCAAGATCAATGCTTATGCAAACCAGATGATCAAGAGCAAAGAGCTACTGCTTGAGAAGGTGAGGTCTGACATGGTTCTACTCTTTCATGAAAAATTTCCGAAGAGGAACCTAGGGGACTTGTGGCTTTATGTAGACGATGATGACCTTCCACATCATACAATGGGCGAAGAGGTGATGTATGGAGTCTCCAGTGCGTCCTCATCCGATGATGAAGAGAGGACCGGAGAGAGCCCAGACAATGAGGAAGATTATCCCAAGGGAAAGAAGAAGGTTGATAAAGGTGAAAGAGATTTCAAAGGCAAGAAGGTAGATGAAGGTGAGCCATCTTCAAAGGCTCAACCTTAACTTACGATCTACTTTGTTTATTTTTTATTCAGACTAAAGTCCTTGGAAGGCCAAAGCACTCTTTTTGTAATGGTGTCCGGCGTTTGTTCGGACAGGCTTTTTGTGTTGTATCTTGACTATTTAAAAGTCCTTGGAAGGCCAAGGCAATTTTAAGTTATTTATTTTAATGAATATCTCCGTTCTGTACAACCATCATCTTCTTTCATTGTTCGTTTTAATTTTGATAGCCAGAGTTTAAGTAGCCTTTAGTTGTTGTATTGTGAGAGTGTTTAAGTTCTCCGGCTAGAGTTTAAATAACCCTTAGATATTTCAGTCCGGATAGTATGACAAGGGACAAAACTTTTAAAAACACTTAGAAATTTTTTAAGAAGGCATCAAATTTTATTTAACAGCCCGGACACCTCATTAAAACCTCCCCGTGCCACCAGAGAGGAAAGAGTATGCCCCCAAATATTTACATGGATGTTTAAACAAGTAAATATTTACACAAGTGCTATTCCAAGT
Source organism: Limnanthes douglasii subsp. nivea (assembly GCA_036936605.1). Lineage (NCBI taxonomy): Eukaryota > Viridiplantae > Streptophyta > Magnoliopsida > Brassicales > Limnanthaceae > Limnanthes > Limnanthes douglasii. Next base: position 270,474,669 of record JAUPFV010000001.1, read on the forward strand.
ACATCCGGAGATGCTCAATATTCCAAGGATGAGTTAAAACTCTGCCATCTTTGTCTTCCAACCAATAAGTTTCAGGCTTAATTCTTTCAACAACTATATACGGAGCCTCCCAAGTTGGGGCCAGCTTTCCGAAGAGCTTTTCTTTAGTGTGTAAGAAGACCTTCCTTAATACTTTGTCCCCTGGTTGGAAATCTCTTCTTTTGACTTTGGAAGCAAACCTGCTCCTCATCAAGCCTTGATAGTGTGCAACTCGAAGGTGAGCTTTAACTCGTCTTTCCTCTATCAAATCAAGTTGACCTCTGATTGCCACCTCGTTAGCGCGTCCGGAGAAGTTGTGAACACGAAAAGAGGGGAGAGTTGCTTCTATGGGAGCTACTGCATCCATCCCATAGACCAAGGCAAAGGGCGATTCTTGTGTTGCAGCCCCAAGTGTTGTCCGGTAGGCCCACAAGACCTCTTGTAAATAACTAGGCCACTTCCCAGCAGCCCCTTCCAAATTCTTCTTTAAACCGGACAATATAGTTCTATTAGCCACTTCAACTTTCCCATTTTCTTGTGGGTGGAAAGGTGAAGAAAAACAATGTTGTATACCCCTTGAGGCACAGAAGCTCTCCATTTCTCTATTGTCGAACTGTGGCCCATTGTCTGTTGTTATTTTCTGTGGGACACCAAATCTGCAACATATGTTGGATAGAACGAATTTTATAACAGCTTTTGATGTTGTCCCTGCTAGAGGGGCTGCTTCTATCCACTTCGAGAAGTAGTCAATGGCCATAATTATAGTTTTGCCCCCTCCAGACGCTACAAGGAGAGGCCCCACTAAATCCAATCCCCATCGAGCAAAAGGAATGGGCTCAGAAATTGACCCTAAAGGAATGGCTGGTACATGAATTTCATTGCTGTACCTCTGGCATGGGTCACACCTTCTTACCAACTCCTTAGCATCTTTCATGATTGATGGTCAATAATAACCGGAGAGTAAAACTCTTCTTGTCAAAGCTCTAATCCCACAATGGTCTGACCCCTCACCATCGAGCAATTCGGAGAGGACCATTTATGATTCTTTATCCCCCAAACAGCGCAGGAGAGGTTTACTGTAAGACTTCTTGTATAACACTTCTCTCAACATGATGAAACCACGAGCCTTGTGTTTCAATGTTCTGGCTTGTGACTTATCCAGAGGCACAACACCATCGGAGAGATACTGCATGAGAGGAAATCTCCAGTCTTGAGGTTTTTTTGCTTGTATTTCAAAAATCTCCTCTTCTTTACCCTTACAAAGTTGAATGGAGGGACTTTCAAGCACATGGATCCATGGATATGACTCTGTATATGCTATGGTTGCCAGTGAGTCTGCTAGCTTATTTTCTGCCCGGGGAATGTGTTCATAGACAACACTTTTAAACTTAAGCGCTTCATTTTTGAGGAGGATTAAATATTTCACAAGTTGCTCCTTCTTAGCCTCAGACTGGCCTTGGGCATGGTGGATAATCAGTTGGGAGTCGCTTAGCAGCTTGATCCTCTTAGCCCCACAAATGTAGGCCAATTTTAACCCAGCTATAGCTGCTTCGTATTCGGACTCGTTATTAGATGCCCTGAAAGCAAAACAAATAGCCTGGTACATCTTGTCTCAATATGGGGAAGTCAAACATACCCCTGCACCACACCCCATAGTGCTAGATCCACCATCTGTTCGGACGACCCATACTTTTTTATCTTTTATATCAGTAGCTTGCTCCGAATCCCTGTCAGAGTGGAATTCAACCAGAAAATCAACCACAGCTTGGGCTTTGACTGCTGTTCGGGGAGCAAAGTCTATGTCGAAGTCCCCCAACTCTACTGACCACTTAGTCATTCTGCTCGAAATGTCTGCTTTTTGAAGGACATTCTTCAAGGGAAAAGAAGTCCGGACGATGATGGGATGAGCCTGGAAATAAGGCCTCATCTTCCTAGCTGCTATCACCAAGGCCAATGCTAACTTTTCGAGTTTCAAGTAACGCTTCTCTGCATCTATCAAGCTTTTGCTGATGTAGTATACTGGATGGGGATGTCCACCAACCTCTCTTACCAGCACAGCACCGATGGCACAACTTGAGACCGCCAAATATACAAAGAGAGTCTCCCCATCGACTGGCTTGAACAAAGTTTTGGGGGAGGACAGGTGTTTCTTGATCGCATTGAAAGCCTCATCACACTGCGGGGTCCAATCAAAGCCCTTTGCACCCTTCAAAGTTTGAAAGAAAGGAGCACACCTGTCCGAAGACCTTGAAATAAATCTGTTTAAGGCAGCTAATCTCCCCGTTAACCGCTGTACTTCTTTGATGTTTCGAGGAGGCTCCATTTGGAATAGAGCATTGAGCTGGTCCGGATCAGGTTGTATTTCATGCTCACTTATGATATAGCCTAGAAACTTCCCGGACTGCACTCCGAACACACACTTTTCAGGGTTTAACTTCAAATTTACTTTCACCAAGTTGGCAAAAGTTTCTTGGAGATCGGACAAGTGCAATTGCTCATCCACACTCTTCACCATCATATCGTCAATATATACTTCCATATTTCTTCCAATTTGATCAGCAAATGCCTTGTTGACTAATCTATGATAAGTAGCCCCAGCTTTTTTCAAACCAAATGGCATTACTTTGTAGCAATGAAGACCTCTGTCAGTGACAAATGTGGTATGCTCTTGATCCTTTGGATCTACTTGAATCTGATTGTATCCGGAGAAAGCATCCATAAAGGAAAGCAGCTTGTTCCCAGAGGTAGAGTCTACTAACTGATCAATCTGGGGGACCGGATACAAGTCTTTTGGGCAAGCTCTATTGAGGTCTGTGAAGTCAATGCACATGCACCACTTTCCATTCTTCTTTTTCACCAAGACAGGATTGGCAGTCCACAAAGGGTATTGAGACTCCTTGATGTGCCCCATCTTTGTGAGCCTGTCAACCTCTTGCACAATGACATCAGCCTTTTCTTTGGAAAAAGCTCTTCTTTTTTGAACCACTGGAGCTACATCTCTCCGGACGGATAGGTGGTGTGATATCACTTCTGATGGAACTCCAGTAACATCAGCATTGCACCAAGCAAAAACGTGCTGATGGTTCTTCAAAAACTTTAACATTTGATTTTTCAAAACAGGTGGCATTTTAGACCCTATCTTGACACTTTTCCCATCTTCCAACCAGTGTGTTTCTACCTCTTCAACTGGTATCAACACTCCGGGGGTCTCTCTGGGGTCATCAATTTCACCCTCACCCCCAGAAAGGCCCTCAAACTGCTATTGTTCATTAATACGGACTGCCCCCAGCGTTTGAGGAGCCAGGGCAGTGGCGTAACATTCTCTTGCAATCTTTTGGCTGCTCCGGACGACTCCAACCTGTCCGTGAACAGCATACTTCAAGCACTGATGGACTGTTGAAGCCACCGCATGCATCCTAGAGAGCCAAGACCTCCCTAGAATAGCATTATAGCAAGTGGGACAATCCACCACAATAAAGAGTATTCTGACCATTTTCTTGAAAGGGCCCTTGCCCAATAACACCTCTTCTTCGAACTCTCCGATCACATCTGCTGAGCTGCCTGTGAAGCCCACGATTGACCTGTCCGAATTCTGAATTACAGCTGGATTTTTCATTTTCTTGTAAGTGGTTAGGAAAAGTATATTGGCTGAGCTTCCAGTATCCACCAAGATTCGTCTTATGTCATTGCCCCCTATAGATGCTCCTATGACAACAGCATCCTCATGAGGGCCAGCAATGTTTCTTAAATCATCTTCATCAAACACAATGAAGGGGAATGAGTTTGGTGACTGATAGGATGTCATGCCTCCTTCTAGCTGAGAGGCTAAAGTATGAACATGCCTCTTCCTTGAAGAAGCACTAGGAGCTGTCATAGTGTCCCCTCCGAAAATTGTAAGCGACTCGAAAAACTTAATGAGCCCGGAGACCGACCTAGAACATTCCTCTATAGCACCCACTCTGTTCCGAGTTGGATCAGGATCCAAGTACTCAGATTCCACGTCAAACCTTTCAACTATAACCATGGCTCCCTCCGGAGCAGCATTACTTGGACCAACCCGGTGAGTGTTATCAGGCCTGTTACCCCCTCTTCTTTTCACATAGGCCCCCAGCTTTCCCCTTTCAATCAAGTTCTGAACTTCTTGTTTCAATGCTATGCAGTCATCAGTGGTATGACCAATATCATTGTGATATTGGCAAAAAGAGTTGTTGTGATGCTCTCTGGGAGACTGCAGTGTTGCCGGTCTCTAGTAATGCACCTCATCCTTTGTTTTATCAAAGATAGTGGCCACACTTTCTTTTAACTCTGCGAACCACTCCGGTTGGACCCATGGCCCTCTCTTGTTTCTGGATTGTTGACTTTGAGCAGGAGCAGCTGGCTGAGACTGAGCTTTTGCCCTACCATGCCCCTGTCCGGTTTCTCTTACTTTGTTCCCGGACTGATTCTGATTGGGATTTGGTGTCACCGGGGTAGACCTCACCTGCCTGTGCACCCTGGTTTTCTTTGTTTCATCGACGTTTATTTGTTTGCCAACCTGATTCAGCAACCCTCCCCATGTCATGACCTTCTTTCTGGTCACTGAATCAGCTAGATTGCCTGGGTTCAAACCCTGTCTCAGGGATGCTATTGCTACCTGTTCGAAGCAATCAGCCAACCCATTCTTTGTGTTCACAAAACGGCTTATGTATTCTTTCAAGGACTCATTTGGCTCCTGGGAACAATGGATTATTGTGTCTCCATTGCCCTTTAGCTCTTTACTCCCTACGAACTGCCTTCGAAAGGCCACCCAAAAAGTGTCGAAGTCTTTAATACAACCCTGAGGCAGGCTGTTGTACCACTTTAGAGCACTCCCCGTGAATGACTGGGAGAATGCCCTACAGAGCAGTTTGTCATCATCATCAAAGTTCATCATGAAAATTTTAAATTGTTCCAGATGGTTGTCCGGATCAATACTGCCATCGTACTTTTCTATTTTGGTTCTATCAAACCTCTTAGGGAGGTTTCCGGATAGAATTTTAGAAGACAATGGAGATTGCCTCCAATTCCTTCCACGACTGAACACGGTACCCTCATTGGGAGTTGCAAAGATACCTGGCTCATCGTGAAAAGCGAAGGGATCCATCAACATCTTGTCCACATGCTTTCGACTATGAGATGATCCCTTCCCAATATGCCTTTTCATCTTTCCTTGTCTATCCCTTTTTCTTTAGTATTTTTTAATCTGCCTTTGCTTCTTTCTAGTTCGACCCTCATCGCTGCTAGAGGATAAGGATTTTTCAACTCCATCACTGTCCGAAGAGCTATCAGAAGACTCTGAGCTTGAGTCAGAACTCTCCACTGGCTTAGACCGGTGAGATTTTTTAGAACTGGCATAAGTCTTTTTAGTACTCACATGAGTCTTTGAAGACTCATGCTCCCTGGGGTTATCGGTGTGATGAGCAGCTGATGCTTTGGATTTTTCTTTCACGCCCAGCTTGGCCTTTTCAGCCCCCAGAGCTTCTATTTCACCCTTGAGCCTATCACGCTCTTCGATAGTGTACTCATCGTTGTCTCCCACCACTTCGAGCAGAGCTGGTGGTACTTCTGGATTGTCAGGATTCATACGGACAGATTTTCTTAACTGGTTTTGAATGCTTGATTCAAGCACCTTCGTGCTCCCACTGTGGTCGCCAATTTGGTGTGGATAATAATCGCCTGAGGGTAGGCTAGTAATTTCAGTTAGTGTTTTAAGGAAGTATGTGGGTGTTTAAATGTTTAGAGTAAAGAGTAGAGAGATAATTAAGCAGCTTGGTAGCAGTTAATTTTCATTATTTACACTTAATGCAGGTGGTTGGGTATTTATACCCTGATGTTTGGGCCCTTATGGGCTTTCGGGTCATGTTTAATGGACCCGGGTCATGTTTAAAGACCCATGAGCTCTAAGTAGGTGAGCAAGTATCTTAGTCAAGAAGTGTTTAGGTTTTTTAGTACTTTTGTCATAGTTCGAACAGTCCTATGGTCATAGTGTTCAAAGTGATATGTCCGGTCCATGTGATATGTCCGGTCCGGAGGCCTTGGACTGATCTGTCCGTGTCCGGGAGGCATGCTGAATTCGGACTCATCAAATTGCATGTAATATTTGTAATCGTATTCCTATGAATTTATCCATATGAGTTATGGAAATTAAGAAAACAAAATATTGAATACTTCAAAGTGTGATGGTGTTTAGTTTTTTTGCAAAAACACATATCTAAGAATAATAAAATTAGGTCATAAATTTATAAGATGTGTTCGTTGGTTATGAGACCAATAACAATGCGTATAGGTTATTAAAATTTGAATCTAACATGGTATTTGAATTAAGAGAGGTAAAGTTTTTTGTATTTAAACTATTTGATGATAATAAGATCCAAATTATTGTAGGAAACAAGGTAGGGACTTCAAAAGGAGAACCTTCAGTTGATAAGCAACCACAATAAACTCGTAAATTCAAATGGAAAAGAGACAAAAAAATTTAGGATATGATGAGATATAATCTCAGAGGATTTTCTTTTATTTAGTAGAAGGAAGTTGTAAAGAAATTACCCGTAAAATTCATGTAGTACTTTTTTAAGAAGATGATCTTAAATCTTATAAGAACACAATAAAATCCCAAGATTTTATATTTTCGAAAGAAGTCATAAATGATTAAATTGATTCAATACTATCAAATCACACTTTTGAGTTTTTCGATTTACCTTTGGGATAAAAACTAATTGGTTGTAAATCGTTTTCAAGAAGAAATATCACACAAATGACATCATTTAAGCATATAAATCAAGATTAGTTGATAAATTTTTTTAGTAAAATAAAATAATGGATCATTTTGACACATATGATTTGATTGGATGGACCGCGAGAATTATGATTCTCTTTATAATTGTATCAATATACAATTTTAAAATCCAGTAAATAAATATCAAACGATTTACTTAAATGGAGATCTCAACGAGGAGGTCAATATGAAACAACCCGAGGGATTCTCTTATGGGGAATACGTTTAAAGTATACATGCTTGTTAAGTCATTATATGGTCTTAAGCAAGCGTATAAGAAGTGGTACAAAAAATTGGTCTTGTATCCGATATGTTTAGACATAATACGGCGAACAAGTGTTTATACACTAAAGTTTGTGATGATGTAATAGTTTTTTTATGTCTATGCATAGATGACTTCTGTATACTAAGTAATGATATAAAATGGATTATTAAAACGAATAGGTTCATGTCATCTATATTTAAGACAAATGATCTTAATGAAGTATACATTGTTTTGGGAATTAAAGTATTAAAAATAGCGGGGGTTATACCCTAAGTCAATATCATTATATTAAGAATGTGCTTAATAAGTTCAAAAATTTAAAATTCAAAGAAACACAAACACCATTTGATCATAGTTTAAAACGTGGAAAATGAAGGAAAAGTAGTGGCTCAATTAGAATATACTAGTGCAATAAGAAGTTTAATGTATGTAGATTTATGCACTAGAGAGGATATATCCTTTGCGGTAAGTAAATTAAGTCAATTTACAAGTAATCCAAGTACGAAACATCGGAATGAAATTGGAATGATCTTAGGGTACTTAAAAAAGATCAAAGACATGTATCTCCAATATTCTAACTTTCACGGGGTACTTGAGGATACATGGGTGCAAGTTGGATCACTAGTCTAACCAATAACAAATTAACTACATGGTGGGTGTTCACTTTTGCTCGTGGTTTTGTTTATTGGGGGTCAAACAAACAAACATGTATATCCCAGTCGACTATGGAGTCTGAGTTCATAATGTTAGCCGCAATGGGTAAAAATGTTGATTGGTTAAAAGATCTCTTGTTAGAGATACCATTCACCTCTAAGGGGAATATGACAATAAAAATACATTATAATAGTCAAACAATATTAGGTAGAGCATATAATGAAATTTACAGTGATAATTCTAGACTATAAGTCTAAGATATGAGTATGTTAGCCAATCAATTCAAAATAAAATTATATCAGTCTTATATGTATATTTTAGTGAAAACTTAACGGAACTGTTTACCAAATCATTCAATCGATAATTGCTAAACTTTACATCTAGAGGGATTTCCCAAAGACTCTTAAAATAATATTTTGCAATCAATGGAAACTTAATTCGACCATAAAGAACCTAAAAATCAAATTTGTAGTGGATAAAAACAAGTTATTCGTGAAAGGTTCAACATATATATATTAGAGTTTCATCTATAATGTGTATGAGATGTGATGGTCGTTATCGTAGAGGATTGAGTTTAAAATAAATTTTAAAACAATTCGGTCTAAGTGTGACATGTAATTCTTAAAGTTACAAAATCAATTTAAGAGTTATACATTGGGAATCCAATGGTGGTTCTTCTACTCATGAGAGAGTGATTTCTTCTTAAGTAATGATTCTTGAAATTGATAGAGCATACAACCAAAATAATACTAAAGTATAATATTGACAAATTTTTTGATTAAAAAATAATTGCGTGTATGAGATTTGATGAGAGGTTGGTTCAAGGTTATGACTACCCATGTTTTCTGATTTAACTTTGATATTTTTACAATAAACTAAAATTCAAACCAAAATATATTTTATTTATAAGTAATAGTTTTCTCAAAGAGAATATAAGAGATTGTGTCATTTAATTAAGTGTGGGATTATTGGAAATATTGATTAAATGTGATGATCTAAATATGAGTTCAAATCATTAGAGTTGGTGAAACGTCGAGAAGGTTGGGATATGCAAATGTGACTTCACCACCATAACCCAAAGAGTTGATCATGATGAAGTAGGCGTGGAAAATATATTCTAACTTTGTACTACTTTTCGCGAATAACCCATGTTGATTGTGGTAAAATGGACTTTGCCACAACGAGGCTAAAGGCTGATCGCAACAGAGTAAGTACACATAACCTACTGGAATTGTGCAACATAACTTTTGGTAGCATCACGGGGCGAAACCAGGTGATGAAGTTCAGGTCTAATATTCTAGCGTTTATCTACTATTTTAGCTATTTTTGTGTTTTCAGCATTTTTCTAATTTTGTTAAATCTATTTAAAATAATTAGACAACTCTAATCACTTTAAAATTGGGATGATATTCATTTTAATTTACGGAGATCAGACTCTTGTACCCTACTTTTACTCAAACTTGGATTAATTAAGAATTTTGAGATTATTTCTCTAAGTCGTTTTTCTCTGAAATTGAACGTCTCAGTGAGCCCAACAATTATTAAAAGCGTTACAGTGTCTATCACGAAATACATGCCTCAAGTTCTACTATTTAGTGTCTGAAAAGCATATCTTACTGTTTTTTGATATTTTATTTTAAAAAGTTATCTGAAGTAGTGAATAAAATCTGATTGCACTCAGATTTGATTTGATTTTTGTTTCTAATATTTTTATTTTATTTTTAGAGTATTTCATTAGGTTTTGGGATGTCTCCTATATAAAACATATGATACCCTAATGTTAAGACATTTGTTTTTTAGAAAATAAAATCCAAACTTTGAGTCTAAAAGAATCTCGTGTTCTTAAAACCCTAAGGTTTCTTTATTGTGGTTTTGTTCTTCTAATTTCTGCTGCATCAATTTGGTATCAGAGCTCCAACAATTCATGCTACGCGGATATATAGGAATCATGGTTCCAAAACTTAATTTTTCTGATTTGATGACTATAATTGAGAACCATATATATATTTCAGTATACATGTATAAATGAGAGAAGAATTCGCAAGTTCGTAATCGATTCGAATAGTTATAACAATCTGATTTTTGAAGAGGTTGTTCAGAAACTAGCATTGACTGAAGCACTTCCAAACCCTTACATATTATCAGGACTGATAGGGTACAACGAGGTAACAGTTTCTAGACGTTGTCTAATTATATTTTCTATTGGTAATTACAAAGATACATATGGATATTTTTTATCGAGTATTATGATATCCATGGATTTTTAAAAGAAATTATACTTTTGATGGTAAAACGAATCGATACAGGTTTTGTGATGGATGGTCACAAGATTATATTGGTGCCATTTGGAATAGTATCTCAAAAACCACCTCCATTTAAGGAGTTTTATCAAAATAAGTTTTAACACTAAAGTTGTATTTGAGCCTGTGTTTGACAAGCTAGTCTATGATAAGAATATCTTTGAAGATACATTTGGACCGGTATTTGACAAACCAGTCTACGATGAGTATGATGATGAGGTCGAGGAGAAGAAAATTGATGTAAGAGAATTGGTAATGTCTGAAAAGTTAGAGATTTTGAAACGAAGTTTTTCACAATTGTTGATAGAAAAAAAGAGAAATAATTAATGAGGAGAAAGAAATCGACATTAATGAAGATAAAATTGATGTGAATGAAGGTAATTTGCAGACAATCACGGTTTTGTTGCAGAAGGATTGCATCGCGCCAGAGGTTCCGTTGAAGAAAGACTGTGAAGCATTAGCTTTTATCGTGCAAATATGTCTTCCAAGTATTTTCTAGTTATCCTAAAATCGAACCCTTGTTCGGTTCTCCGTGGATGCATTTAGTCATGTTAGAAAAATGGAAGATGATATTTTTGTGTTTAAGGTTATGAAGAGATTGATAGAATATAAGAGTAGTGTTCTAATGGTTAAAATATGAGGTTTTGTAATAGAACCTGAAAAAGTTTTGGGTGTTGATTGGGAAAAGAGAACGAGGAAGAAAAAGTTAAAAATGGAAGATTGCAATGTTGAGTTTGTTGGCAGACGTATACTCTCAGAAGGAGATGATCCCGAAGATATGTGATTTTGAATTGGGAATGAGTGGGTTAGAGCTTCTTGTTATTCTTGGTTTGAAACCTCCAAAACTACCACCACCCATATCATCATGTCAGTTTGACATACATTCAACACCGATCACTGTAGAATAATCAATTGTTTACTCTACCTAACTACGTTTACAATTAGAAATTTGTAGACAGGCAAAATAAATATTTAGTGAAGAAGTTGAAGAGTCGGCTAATGATTATCACGTTGGGAATTCGAAGGAGAATTCTTTCCAACCGGTAGATGATGATGTAGGCCACACGGCCCACAACTATGTAGTTGTTTTGGACATACGCATATATGCCTTATGTATCACTCGAGTATTAGAACTAGAAGAAATTGGTACTCAAATTGAATGTCTTGACAAGCCCAACAATTACCAAAATCGTGACACGTCACAAAATCCACCAATTTAGGGTATGAAAACCTATTTTACTGTTATTGATATTTTATTTTATTTTAGAAAAATATTTAAATTAGTGAATTAAATTTGAATGCATTCAGATTTGATATGATTTTTGTTTTAAATATTTTTATTTTACTTTCTAAAATATTTGATTAGGGTTTGAAATATCTCCTATATAAAATATATTACATCCTATTAAGACGATTGTTTTCTTTTCAGAGAATAAATTCAAACTTCTACTCTAGAAAAGTTGTGTTCTTTAACAGTGTTCTTTTTCTAATTTTCGTTACATTAAAGACCAAAATATAATCCTTAATCCTTTTTATCGTTGTGTTTTCTTCTAATTTCCGTTGTGTTAATGACAAGCAATATAATCTATTAGATTCATGTATGTAAAATGAGATTCACTCTTAATTTTTATATAGTTAATGAAAGTAATTCATATATACCATATACCATATGACTGCAAACTATTTCATTTTTCTACTTCTAGTAGTGATTTGTCAATTGATATGCTTGCCTAGGTTGTATGTTGTAAAAATTGTGGATATCAAACTCTTAATATGGATATCATAGAGAACTTTCAGTATTCTTCTGTAGCAGAATATTAAACAAAAATCAACCCTTGTTCGGTATGATCAGAAAATTGCTACGTAGAAGTGCAGACCTATGGGCTATGGTTAATCTGAAGAAATATTTCATTCCCACTTGTCCATTGGATAAAATCCTTTTGACTTGAATATGCGTCCATCCTTGATGTTAAAGAATATGGCTGCTTTCATGTCCTTTAGTTGGGAAAATTATTTTTGAGATATTTTTCTCATGTGAGTTTAACCATTTAAACTATAACCTTTTTAAACTATAACCTTTTGGGGTAAAAAACACTGTTAGTCTTACATGTTTGCCACTTGTATTAACATAGTCTCTTTCGTTCACTTCTGCATAAAACTCATCTCCTTCATTTTAAAAATTTGCTAATGTAGTCTCTCCGCACATATAAACCATTTAAAAACGGACACGTGCCACTTAAATTCTTAGTTTTGTATCATTTTTGGTCCCTAAATCCCAAATTTTGCATCACTTTTGGTCCCCAAAATATGTGGAGGGACTAATTGTGCAAATTTTTAAAATGAAAGGGATGAGTTTTATGTAAAAGTGAACGAAATGGACTATGTTGATACAAGTGGTAAACATAGGACTAGCAGTTGCTTTTTAGCCACCTTTTGCTATAGACTATTTGTATCGATACCGGACTCTATGTACTAGTAGTAGCGATTCCTTCTTTTTTTTTTTTTTTAAAAAAAAAAAGTAGTAGTAGCGATTCCTGTGGCAACAAGTGTTTGAGAATCTGTTTTCAATATCAGCCGTCACTTATTACGATTTACTCCGTAACCATTCTAAACCGTGAAATTAGTAGTGTGTATTCAGAATTTAATTCAGAATAAATTTAAAATATTAATTAATTTATTCGAATTTTAGATCCCAAATGAAATAAAAGGTATTAATTTAAATTTTACTTATTAAAGAATTACAACATATTTAGAAATGTCATTTTAAAAAGTTTTTAGAAAATTTTGAAAAAAAAATAAAAGAATTGCGATTATCGTGACATTGATTTTTTTTTAGAAAAACATGACAATGTTTTGGTTTTGTCTTTGTCATCGAATTCTTTTAGAAAGTAGGTAAGTAATCAAGAGATAAACCATTGAAAATTAATATGACAACGGGTTGATTTTAGACCGATCCTTTGTTAACCCGTTTTTCATAATTTGGACAGGATCCGAATTAAACCGCTCCAAATCTAATATTTTAAAGCCCAAATATGATCCGTTCTGTGAATGTTATCTCTTATTTTTCGGACGACCCAACCCGCTTTCACTCGAGTTTAATTTTGTTTTATAGTTTAATTAAATAAATAAATAAATAAACATCTAGATGTTACAAAACTCTACAATTATAAATAAGCATTAACAAAACAAACAAACTACAACATATCTTAAATCAAGTGAAATCAAATATCTCGACAATGTCGTGTCTCAAACAAATTTGAGCATGCACCACACTCATGACTCTTAAAGTATGTGGAACTTTTTTTTACAGATCTTCAATTTCAAATATTATTTTTGGCCATTGGCTTAGACTTAATTTGTATTTTTACAATAAAGGTGTTCAAGGGTTTGTTATTTATCATTTGGTAATGTTCCACCATACTTTCTATAAATGTCTTTGTGACAACCCTAGGAGTCGTTAATATCGGGGACATAAATCTCTTTGTAATATGTAATAATTTATTATATATACATATCACTAAAAGTATGAACTTACTCTCATTGGAATTTGGATACACACAGTCTTTAACCGATTTCATCTCAAATCAATTATTTCTTTTGGAAACTTATGTTTACACTGTCGAGAAACTGTTTTGATCCAATAAATAGATTTAAATTTGCATGCACTGACTTTAAATCACCAATTAAAAAGTTTTTAGGTTGCACCATATATATAATTTTCTCAATGTCACCATTAAGAAAAACGATCTTAATATCCATTTGATAAAGCTAACGGTCAAAGTGTGAACCTAGTGTCATTACAAAATAGTCATTTGATGAAGCTAGATAAAATATCTCTCTAAAGGCAATCCCTTAACGCTGAGTATACGTTTTTGCAACAAGTCACCTTTTATGTCTCTCAACATTACCCTTGGAATCTCGTTTGGTTTTATAAATCCACTTATAGCCATTCAACTTATTTTTCTTCAGGTAATAAGACAAACTCTCAACGGTGTTATCTTGCATTTAACAATACTTTCCATTCATAAGTATTGATCCACAACTGAGAACTATAACGTTTCATGACTTCATAAAAGCACGAAAAATACTTTACTTCTAAACCATATAAATCTTCATATTCCTGAATATACGCTATATCATTTGAATCTATAGTGTTCTTATTTTATTTATAGTGGACTTTCTTAAGGGTACTATTTATTCTATTTGCACTGTTTGAGGATGTAGAGTTTGATCTTTATGAACAATAGCATTTTATTCCCTTTGCGGAAGGCAAATATCATCATGTGTATCTTCATATTTTAACATGATTAAAACAATTGAAATTCACGAATCTCTATAGATTCTTCCTTAAAATGAATAATTATTCCTAAATTTTCCCTTAAGCTCAACATGCTCAAAGAATATTGATGTTCTCATCTCAAATATACTTTTACTTAAAAAATCATAAAAATTAAAATCCATTGAATATTATAAATATTCAATGAAATAACAATTAACCATCTTATGGTGTAATTTATTTTGATTCAGCCTATAAACCTTCACTTCAAATAGACATCCCCAAACATGTAAATATTTTAAGCTAGGCTTACACCTAGTCCTAAGTTCATGTAGGGTCTTAATGGTCGTTTTTATGAGAATTATATTGAAAGTATATGTAGCATATTTGGTATAGTCAAATTACTAATTATACTTCTCGTCATATCCTAAGTGTATTGTTTCGTCTCTCATAATGCATTCATGATGGACAAACCCAAATTATATACTGAGAATTATACTATATTTCTCTAAATACTTTACAAATACTTTATGACGTTGTTCACACAACCCATCATATCCGATATAATATTTATCACCACGATCAGATCTAATGCACTTTCTTACTAAGTCGTTTAACTCTAGTCTTAAAAGCTATTAAGTTATCTTAGGATTTCAGTTTCTCGTGAATAAAGTACAGATAGTCATAAGAGAAGTCATCTATAAATGATATTAATTATTGTTTTTTGTTCCAAAATTCTATTGGAAACAATCCATATATATCGGTATGTTTTCACTTGATACATTCGATGCAAGCAAAAAAACCTGAATAATTAAGAAAACTTAATAAACAAATGACCTTATATATATATATATATATATATATATATATATATATATATATATATACCTTAGAAATATGATCTAAGTGCTCGTCCCAAAGGTTTCATAACCTAATTTTCTAGTTTTCTGATTCAGTTTATTAAAGACATGTATGTTTATTGCTTTTATGTGGTGCTTTACAGTATTTAATAAATAAAACTTACCATTCTTTATTAAATATCTAGTGTTTACCATATTATCATGTAACGAAATAGTGATTTAATTATTCTGGAAACACTTGAATATTCAAAGGTGTTTAATATTTGAAAATAGATTGAATCATTCTAACATTTTTCAAATACAAAAAACGTCTATTAGAAAACAACAACTAAAAATCACAAATGATATAAACTAAGCATGAACTTACCTTTACTTGATAGATAGATATTTTACCATTATTGAGCTTTGGCTTCTTATTGTACTGCATAAAAATACAAACATATGTGGTTGCACTTGTACCTACCAATCCTTTGTTTATTATAACTAAAACTGAGTTGACATCTAAACAAAAAAAGTTGTGATATTACCTCTAGCTTTCATATAAGCTTGATTGTTTTAATACTTTCTTTTAAGATATTATTTATGAGTGTAAAAAAACATCGATCTGTAGTAGGTGATTCATAGGTGGAAAACTTATCAATTGATCCTTCCTATTTTTTGTATTTTTGCTTTGCCATATTGAGATCACACCTAATGCACCTTAACATATTTTTATCTCAAGATTTCCTATTACTTAGTAGAATGATTCACAAGTCGTCCACTTCTCAATATGGAAGTTGTAAGAAAATTAAATTTCTTAAACTATTAAAGAAAATACTGAAACGTAAAGCTGACACAACTTCTTCAGAAATTTCAATCTAAATTTGTTTAACTTTGTAGACGATCATTGGTATCTCAAGAATGTGTTGCCTTACTGCCCAACATCTGAATATCTATCATATCATTATTCTCAAAACTTTTCTTAACTTTTTTTTTATAAAATTTATTGCATGCGTGATCTTAGTTGAGACATCCCCGCAGAATGTCAAAGATGATGATTTCAAAAAAAATGGTCACCATGCCTAAGCAAATCCACTTATCTAAACAGGGACAATTCGGACCATATTACAAACAAGACACATGTATTAACTTATTTACTAAGCTGTTTGTTAATCACATCACACAAAATTACTAATGGGTCCTTAAACTTGACCCAAATTCATGACCCAACCCAATAAGCCCATGGGTCATTAATTAAGTATAAATACCCCAACTACTTTTATTAATGAGGGTGATCAAAATTTAATACTAGTAGACAGCTTAATTTTCTCTCTACTCCACACACTAAACAAAAAACATTCCAAAATTATTTAAACACTCTCAAGCCACTTTGCTACTCTACCCTCACACAAAAATAAACCAAACCAAATTGGCGACCACAATGGGCGGCGACGGTGCCTGAATTTTACATTCAAAACTAGTAAGAAAAACAGTTTGGATCGATCCGAATGGACAAAATACTCCACCTCCTGAGATGGAAGGTGCAAATGAAAATAAGGAATACACCATCGAGGAGCGAGACCAGCTGAGGGCTAAAATAGAAGCGCTAAGAGCCATAAAACGAACAGAGAAAAGTATCAAGAATAAATCTGGAGAGTCAGTACTTCACCATACTGACAATCCTGTGAAGAATGAGCCATGTCTGAAGACTCACCTAAGTTCAAAGAAAACACACCGGTCTAAGCCTGTTGAAAACTCTGGATCTGAATCCTCCAGCAGATCTTCAAATGAGGCAGAACTTGAAGAATCATTGTCCTCAAGCAGTGAGGAAGGGAGATCCAGAAAAAATATAAAGTCAACTAAAAACACTCAAGAAAGAGGGACATTCATGGTAGGATCAAAAGGCATCAGGGCAAATGATCATCTCACAAGCATGTTGATCAATTTTTGATTGATCCCTTTGCTTTTCAGTCTGAACCAGGTATTTTTGCAACTCCTAATGAAGATATTGTTTTTAGTCGCAATAAAAACTGGAGGCAGTCACCTTTGTCGGCGAAAATTTTGTCTGGACATCTTCCTAAAAGGTTTGATAGCTCTAAGATGGAGAAATACGATGGAAGTCGGGATCTGGACAACCATCTGGAGAAATTCAAGAACTTCATGATGAATTTTGATGACGATGATAAGCTCTTGTGCAGAGATTTCTCCTAAACTTTTACATGGAGTGCTCTTAAATGGTATAACAGCTTACCTCAGGGATGTATTAGGAACTTTGATACATTTTGGGTTGTCTTATGGAGGCAATTTGTCGGGAGTAAGGAACTGAAGGGTAATGGGGACACCATTATCTATTGTGCGCAGGAACCAAATGAGTCTTTGGAAGATTACATAATTCGTTTCGTGAACTGAAGAACGGGCTAGCAGATTGCTTTGAGCAAGTGGCAATTACTTCTCTTAGACAGGGTTTGAATCTTGGGAACTTAGCTGATTATGTGACCCGGAAGATGGCTATAACCTGGGGTGGTTTACTAAACCAAGTGGGAAAAAAATTAATGTGGAAGAAACAAAGAAGACGAGGGTGCACAGTCAGGTGAGGTCCACCACCACAACAGCTCCTCTGGCCACTAACCCATCTAGTTACAAGGCAAAAGACACCGGACAAGGGTCTAACCGGTCTAAGCAAACTCAATCTAACCAGAACCAGACCCATAGCCAACAACCCAGAAGTAAGAGGGGTCCTTGGGTCCAGCCTGAATGGTTCGCTGAATTGAGGGAAAATATACCTAAAATCTATGATAAAACCAAGGATGAAGTACACTTTCGGAAGTTGGCAACATTGCAGTCCCCTTAGAAAAAAACCAGAACACTTGTTTTTGCTAATGATATAGGCCATAATACTCATGATTGCATATAATTGAAACAAGAGGTCCAAAACCTAATTAAGAGGGGAAAGCTGGGGGCATACGTTAAAAGACAAAGTGGAAATAGACCCGACAATGCTCCTCGGATAGGTTCTTCGAACAATCTTTGAAATGGTGATCCTTGAAAGGTTCGATGTAGACTCTGAGGATCTAGATCCAGATCCAACTCGAAATAAGGTAGGGGTGATAACATAAAAAACTAAGATAGTTTCCGAACTGATCAACTTCTTCGAATCATTATTTATTTTTGGAAGAAATACTGTAACTCCACCTACCCCCTCATCAAGGAAGAGGTATGTCCATAATCTGGCTACCCAGTCTGAAGGTGGGATATCCATATTCTCATTCATATTCTTTGATGAAGATGACTTAAGGGATACTGCAGGGTCTCATGAGGATGCAGTAGTTATAAGAGCTTCTATAGGGGGGATGATATACGCCAAATTTTGATTAATACGAGAAGTTTGGAAAACATCCTATTTTTAAGGTCCTATAAACAAATGAGGAATCCGGCTGTTATTCAACGTTCAAACAGAACTATTGTGGGCTTCATAGGAAGTTCTGCGGATGTGATTGGGGAGTTTGAAGAAAAAGTGTTGTTGGGCAATGGGCCTTTTAAAAAGATGGTAAGAGTACTATTTGTTGTGGTAGATTTCCCCACATCGTACAACGCAATTTTTGGGAGGTCTTGGCTTTCCAGAATGCATGTTGTGGCCTCTACAGTCCATCAGTGTTTAAATTATGTGGTTCAGAGACAAGTATAAATTGTCCAAAGTAGTCAGAAGATAGCCATGGAGTGCTATGCAACAACTCTTGCTCCTAAGATATTGGGGCAGTTCAAATTAATATATATTAGCAGTTACTGGAGCCTTCTACTGAGGAGGGTGAGATTGATGATCCCAGAGATGATCCTAGTGTCATAATAATTGTTGAGGAAGTTGAAACTCATTCCCTTCCAGAGGGCAAGAATGTCAAGATTGGTTCCCGGTTGGCACCAGAATTAAAGAAAAAATTGTTATATTTGTTTTTTTATAAATAATCAACATGTGTTTGCATGGTGCAATAGTGATGTAACCGGAGTACCAACATAGGTTATTTCATATAAGTTGTATGTCCGATGTGATGTTGCACCTGTTGTACTAAAAAGAAGAGCTTTTTCCAAAGAAAAAGCAGATGTGATTGTTCAAGAAGTTGATCGGTTGACCAAGATAAGACATATATTAAAGAGTCACAATATCTTCCATGGACTGCCAATCCGGTGTTAGTCAAGAAAAAGAACGATAAATGACGCATGTGCATTGATTTCACTGACCTTAATAGGGCTTGCCTAAGGATCTCTATCATGTTCCGCAAATAGATCAGTTGGTGGATTCTACATCTTGAAATAAATTGTTTTCCTTCATGGATGCATTTTCAGGGTATAATCAGATACAAGTAGATCTGAATGATCAAGATCACACTACTTTTGTCACAGATAGGGGTCTTCATTGTTACAAGGTGATGCCCTTCAGATTAAAAATGTTGGGGCTACTTATCAGAGGCTGGTGAACAAAACATTTGATAATCAAATCGACAGAAACATGGAAGTATACATAGATGATATGATGGTTAAAAGCTTGGAGGAGAATTTACACATAACTGATTTTCGAGAGACTTTTTCCAACCTAAAGACCGTGAATTTAAAGTTAATTTCAGATAAATGTGTGTTTGGGGTCCGATCTAGAAACCTTCTGGGTTACATAATAAGTGAGAAAGGAATCCAGCCTGATCTGGATTAGCTTAATGCCCTACTAGCAATAGATCATCCTCAGAATCTTAAATAAGTTCAAAGGCTCACCGATAGATTGGTTGCTTTGAATTGATTTATTTCAAGGTCTTCGGACAAGTGCGCTCTTTTTTTCCAAATACTGAGAAATGCTAAAGACTTCAATTGGTCCCCATGGTGTGACCAAGCCTTTATCAAAATAAAAAAAACACTTATCTTCACCCAAAACTCTTTTCAAACCTGTTCGGGGAGAAAACCTTTATGTATACCTGGCTGTATCAGAATGTGCTCTAAGTGTTGTCCTAGTAAACGGAATTGGACAATTACCCTCGTCCGGTGTACTACATCAGTAAGAGTTTATTAGACGTTGAAAGAAGATATTTGAGGTTGGAGAAGTTAGCATTGGCTTTGGTAATTGCAGCAAGAAAGATGAGGCCGTATATTCAAGCTTATTCTATTGTTGTCCGAACATCTTTCCCATTGAAAAATGTTCTCCAAAAAACTGATATATCAAGTAGAATGACTAAGTGGTCAGTAGAATTAGGTGACTACGAAATTGATTTTGCCCCTCGAACGACGATAAAAGCTCAATCAGTGGCTGATTTCTTGGTAGAATTTCATGCTGATAGATCTTCTGGACAAGATTCAGAAGGCAATTTCAAAAAGGAATGGGTAGTCCGAACTGAGGGTGGATCAAACACTATAGACTGTGGAGTTGGAATTTGTTTAACCTCCCCGTATGGTGATAAAATGTATCAAGCTATATGCTTTGGATTCAGGGCCTCTAACAATGAGTCTGAATACAAGGCAACTATAGCCGGTCATAAGTTAGCCCTCCTCTGTGGAGCTAAGAGAGTCCGGTTAATGAGTGACTCTCAATTGCTCATCCACCATGCTTAAGGACAGTCTGAGGCCAAGAAGGAACAGTTGGTTAAATACTTGCTCATCTTGAAAGAAGTGGCAGCCAATTTTAAAAGTATTCACTATGAGCATATTCCTAGGTTGGAGAATACTTTGGCAGACTCTGTAGCAACTATAGCCTATTATGAATCCTACCCTTAGATTCTCATAGAGGAATGTTCATCCATACAGTTAGATCAGAACAAAGAATATGAATAAAATATGAGCATACTTGTGATCCAACCTAACGACTGGAGATATGCACTTCTTCAATACATTTCCGATGGGATATTACCTTCGGATAAAGTTATGGCAAAAAAGGTTAAGTACAAGGCTCGTGGTTTTTTTTATAATAAGAGATTTTCTCTACAAAAAAATCTTTCAACAAGGCTCTCCTACGTTGTTTGGGGTTTGAAGAATACCAAGTCGTCTTATCTGAACTACACGATGGGGAAGGCTCAGCACATTGTGGATACAGGGTACTGGCCCGAAGAGTCTTGTAAGTCGGATACTATTGGCCAACCATAATGGAAGATGCTAAAGAAATGGTGAAGAAATGTGGTCCATGCCAAAGGTATGAGAATGAAATTCATGTTCCATCAGTTCCATGGAATCTATTTTTGAACCAATACCTTTTGTTAAATGAGAGATGGATTTAGTTGAGACTTTTCTCGTGGCATCCAGGGGTTGCAAAACTATCATAGTTGCCATTAACTATTTATCTAAATGGATAGAGGCAGCTCCTTTGGCTGGGACCACATCGAAAGCTATTATTAAGTTCATCTTATCCAATATATGTTGTAGGTTTGGAGTTCCACAAAATATTACCACAGAAAATGGGCCACGGTTTAATAATAAATATATGGAAGCCTTGTATACCTCTAAAGGTATTCAACATTATTTTTCCTCTCCTTTCCACCCTCAAGAAAATGGCTAAGTTAAGGTTGCAAATAAATCATCTTGTCCGGATTAAAGAAGAATTTGGAGGGAGCAGTATGAAAATGGCCAAGTTATTTACAAGAAGTGTTGTGGGCCTACAGAACTACTCTTCAGGCTGCCACACAAGAATCTCCTTTTGTTTTCGTACATGGAATGGATGCAATTAATCCCATAGGGGCTACTTTACCATCATACATGGTCTATAACTATTCTGAACATGCTAATGATGTAGCAGTTAGGAATCAATTGGACTTAATAGAGGAAAAAAGGGTTAAAGCACATTTTAGAACAACACACTACCAAGGCTTGATGAGAAGCAGATTCGCTTCCAAAGTCAAAAGAAGAGATTTTCAAACAGGAGATAAGGTCTTAAGAAATATCTTTTTTCACACCAAGGAGAAGCAGTTCGGTTAATTGGCTCTGTACTGGGAAGGCCCTTATGTGGTTTGTGAAAAGGTCAAACCGAGGACATATAGGATTTAAGACAAAGAAAGATGAGCTTTAAAGCATCCACGGAATATTGAGCATCTCAAGTTATATCTAGAATAAAGGTTTTCTGTAAATATTTATTTGTTAAATACCAATGTAAATATTAGGGGGCATACTCTTTGCTACCCTGGTGGCGCAGGGAGGTTTTAATGAGGTGTCCTGTTTTTTTTAATACATGATGCCTTATTCAAAAGTCTGGTGTAATTTTACTTTTATTCAGTTCAAGTACAAATTACTTATTCAACATCCTAACTCTCAAGTTTTCTTGAGTAGATCGGATATGCTTAGTATTTGGTCATAACTATTGAACATATGTGATCGTAGATATTAGATACTCTCGATTCAACACTTCTAAAATTCTAGGGGCTACTTAAACATTAGCCATGAAAGATTTAAAACAAAGTATTAAACAAAAAAGAAGTTGGATAAATTAAACATGATCAGACTTAAACTAACAAGTGGTACAAAATATGCCTTGGCCATCCAAGGACTTTAGTTTTTCAAAAGCAAAAGTTACGCAATAAAACCTTAGAGTTTATTCCCTTCGGATTTTTCTTCACCACAATCCTTCTTGGGACTCTTAAGTTCAGCATCCAAACTCTCAACTATTCCCTCTTCATCATCTGTTGCAGAGTCTATTCCACTGGAATAGTTGCGTTTGTCACCATCTGCCAGAGTGTGGAATGGCATGTCTTCATACTCCGCATATTTCCATAAGGGACCAAGAGTCCTCTTCGGGAAGGTCTCATGAAATAGTAACACCATGTCAGATTTGATCCTATCGTCTATTTTCTCTAGGGAGTCCACCATATTGTTAGCATACTTTTCTATACCTTTAGCGACAACTTTTTTTTGTTGACGTTCCAGGGCCCTCCTTCTCTTTAATCTTCTCTTGAACAGTGCTCTCCAACTTGTCCTTCTCATCAGATAAAGTTTGGATAGCACAATCCTTAGTGTTCAACTGTTCCTTTAAAGCTCTGAGGTTTTGTGAGGAAGATGTCTCCAGGATGGAGTATTTGGTTTGGAGCTCGGTATTGGCTACTTCTGATGCGGTCAACTTGGTTGCTAAATCTTCATTTTCCTTCTTCAGCACCTCTATGCTCTGTTGAACACTCAGAAGACTATCTGACAAGGTTTGTTTGTCAGTGGTTAGAGAATTGATAATACCAATTTGATTTTTTACCTGCCTCTCGAGATTAAGTACTGGTCGGATATAACCAACGAGGGCATGGCCCAAAGTATCTTGCTCTCCGGATATGGAGTAGGACTTCCCATTGTAAGTTACCATGTTGGAGGATCTGGAAGGACGGTAAGGACCTGCAAAATCATCTTTCTCCAGATCATTAAAGTAAATATTGATGTCTTGAAAGGCTTCAAGGTCCACTTCGTCATTGCCTCCACCAGCAATCTGTTCAAACTGAAGATCTGTTGAAATTTCCTCTTGCAGAGTAGGATTAGTAGGAGCTCGGGGTGGAATTTCTGTTGGGCGAAGGATTATCTCTGCCCCCAGAGTAACCTTCTTTTTCTTGGAAGTTTTCTCATCACTGTTGGCTTTGTGTTTCTTGTCTTTTTAAGGAGGTCTTGGTGGGTTCTTTGACCCTCCGGCTTCCTTCACAGTTTGAACCTTCACTAACCTTTAGCAAGGCCACATCAATGCCATCTTAATTCTCCGAACCAATCCCCTCTGTAGCTGTTTGAGCTAAGTCTGTTGTGGCCTTCATTTTTTTGTTCTTCATTTTTCTGGGGGCTTTGGCCTTGGAAGGTAGATACAACTTGGCATCTTTAGCTTCTTTCCTCTTCAGGATCACATCGGCAGGGGGAGGGGTGGTTAGCTCTTCCCATGAAAGGTCTCTTCTGCTTGTGGTGTTCCATAGGGGAGACCTCACGAAATTTCCTAACTTGAAGCAAATATGAAAATCATTCCCCCAGTTCTCTGAAGTCCAAGCGTTTAGCTTCGCACAAGTTTTCTACCCTGCTTCCAAGTGGCCCAAGAAATCCTTCGGTAGAACTGGGAAGATATATTTATTAGCCAAAAAAAAATTACAACTTAAGAAATGAAAAGGAAAATAGAGAAGAACTTACCAGTGCTTTTCCATCTACTGGTCAGGAGGTTGGGGTTCGTATCAGCCTTGATTTTTCTGCCATTTTCCCAAGTCCCACTGATAAAGAGGAACTGCGTCCTCCGTGGATTTTCGGACTCCAATAGATCGTCCACCACTTTGAAATTATTCCCCATGTTATAATGATAGAAAGAGATTTGATGATTCTTGCACAAGCTTTCTAAAGTAGCAAACTGTTTCATGAAGAGTGGGATTTTTAACAGCCTGGACGCCATGATGCAGGCTAGGATAATATACCAAGCGTTGGGGCTCAGCTGGCTGGGGTATAATTTGATCAGAGAAAGTATCTTACAATCTCTGGGTCTACGGGGAACCGAATTCCCTAGTTCAGTACTTCGGTGTAGACTACCATCTCATTTAACTTACAATCCATGGGGGTCTTCGGAGTAACAGGGATCCTCACCTTTACAGACTCCGAGATCCCCCATTTAGTTTGAATCTGACCCAACTCAGCTGTGTGGGTATAGATATAATTGATGTTTGCAAGACCAACAAGTACTTAACACTAACCTTTTTAAAAAAAATACTTACCTTGCCCTTTTAACTCTCCAGAAGAGCGTCCGGATGAATCATGCCTACCTTAGTTTTACCTTTCCGATCTGAGGTGGTATCCCCTGTTTGACCAGACGCCTCAGTCTCGAAAGACGCTTCCTCTATGTTGTTATCCATGTTCTTTTCCATCACTGTAGAAGGCTGCTCAGCTGTTTTTTAGGAGGGCTGCTCTGGCTCCTTCATTGATTGTTGTACAACTGGTTGTTTAAAAGGTTGTGCAGATGTCACTTCTGAGGTTCTGGTATCTGATAGAGGCTGATCTCCGGAGTACTTAGCTTGTGGAACAACCTATATTACCTCCGAACCGGAGGGTTCTGAAGAAGTGGGTCTAGATTTGGTTTTTGCTTGACGAGTAATCCAGCGAGGGGTTATCTTCTTTGGTGATTTCTCTGTATCGGAGCTCATTGTTATAAACAGTGAGGGTTTCCTAACACTAGAAACAAATTTTTCCTTGAGAATAAGGTTTTGAGATTCTTGAACTGAAGAACCGGATGGGTGAGGTGAAAGGTCTGTTATGAATGAAAGCTTTCTGGTTCTAGGGTTTCTTGAAGAAGACGACCCTTGATCAGCGTTCTGGTTTAACTGGTTACCTTTCTCACTTGGAGAAGCGAGAAGACCGGCAACAATACATTTATCTCTCGCTACTTTCTTAGCTCTTTCTAATTCAGACAAGTTCAACCAACCTCATTTAACTAAGGAGTTTCTGGTTGTGAACATATATATCTCAAAGAACAATTTAAAAATTAACTGAGTTTTCTTGCTAGAAAGATTTGAGTGTGGAAGACAATGAAACAATAGAAAGATTTATATATAACAGTAAAAACAGCAGTTACCAATGAGAAGATGAATAGAGTTTTCGCAATGATTAAAGACTGCACAACGTGTGAAAAATTGAAACCTAGGTAGCTTTTTTGACCTAGTGGGTGCGACAATCTAGGAGAAAAAAACAGTTGTGAGGTCGAACCAAATATTGACACGTGTCCCACGATTCAAGAAAAACTCTTAGAATTCTGAAAAGAGAAATTAGTTCTGATAAAATTCGAACAAGGTCATTTGTGAAAATAAATTCTTAATTTCGAACAACATAAGCAGATCGAACAAGATTAGTGCTAGCTTTGTGAATTTTTAGTCCTTCCAAATTTTTTTTTACAAGGCCTCAAAAGGGGCTACTCATGAGTTCGGAGATTTTGGTCACCATACCTAAGCAAATCCACTTATCCGAACATGGACAATTCAGACCATATCACACCACTAAATATCCGAATATGACAAATGTATTAACTTTTGACTAAGTTGTTTGCTAATCAAATCACACCAAATTACTAATGGATCCTTAAACTTGGTCCGACTTCATGACCCGACCCAATAAGCCTATGAGTCAGTAATTAAGTATAAATACCCTAACTACTTTTATTAATGAGGGTGATCATAATTTAATACTAGTAGACAACTTGATTATCTCTCTACTCGACACACTAAACACAAAACATTCTAAAATTATCTAAACACTCTCTAGCCACTTTACCAATCTACCCTTACACAAAAATAAATCAAACCAAAAGATATTCCATGATTCATGATCTCCAAATCTCACTTTTTTTACACCTTAAATTCTTTAATTTCCTTATAAGAACTATCTTTAATAAATGACGCTGCTTAGTCCTTAATTCCATGTCAAAATCATGAAAATCTAAATAAAATTCCATGTTGTATATTTATTTTAAAAACTAACACATTTAAAATAAGAGGCATATTAACTAATGGGTTAAAAGTATTTACTTGTGTTGGATTAAAAACTAAACACATTTAAAATAGAATTAGGGTTTTATTCTAATATTAATTGCAATCTGATCATGATCCATAACTCTTGAGCATTTGTATCTTTATATATTAATCCATAAAAAGTTTAGACTTAAATCTCAATATTAATATTGAGCTCTTCACACAATCTAAATTTTGACTCGGTATTTTTACAATTATTTTCATAAAAAAAAATCATCTTTTAATCTTATTATTTTGATTATTTATTAATCAAATTATTATCATCTATAACCATATGACGATCCATTCACATAAAAGTTTCCAAAATTTATATTATACTTTTTTTTTGTTTATAACATAAATTATTACTTTATTAAAACAATTTTTCCTCCAATTATGTACAAGTAGTAATTACATATTAGAAAACTATATATATTGGATGAACTACCCATAAATACCAAACCAAGTATCTCATTACAACATAATACCAAAAAATGGTAAACTACCAATTCAGCAAGGTGAAAAACCACAAGTAACTCTCTTTTTTTAAACCAAATTTTTATTTCTTACTTTTTTTTATTTTTATTTTTAATTTTTTGTATATTTCAAATTGCAGCCTGAAAAAAATAATATGAAAGTACCATCGATTTTATTTTCTTAAGAAGAACTAAACTAGATCCACTGATGATACTTTCTTAATTTTATTTATTTATTTTTCACTAGAAAACATGTGAGGCTAAGCATAAAAAAATATGTGAGACCAAACATTATAAAAAACATGCGAGAACAAACATAAAAAGCATACGAGACGAAGAATAAATAAACATGTGAGACCAAGCATAGAAAAATACGCGAGAACAAACATAAAAAATATTTGAGACGAGCATAAATATACATATGAGACCAGACGTAATAAATTATGATAAAATTGAGAGACCAATCATTATTAAATTATGCGAGACCAAGCATGATAAAAGTGGGAAAATGTGAGCTAGACATAATAAAACAAAAATATGCGAGATAAATATGCAAGACCAAAGTTACTCAGTCCAGAGAAAAAAAATCATCAATATAGTTTTGCTCGTCTTAGAAAAACAATGCATTGTCCTGCATTATTTATTACGCATCGTCTCACATGATCTAATAATTTTTTGCTCTCAATTTTATTTATGTCTGGTTTTGCATGATTTATTATGCTTGGCCTCGCATGTTTTTTATATCTGGTCTCGCATGTTAGGTTATGTCTAGTATAACATGTTTTTTATGCTTGACATCGTAAATTCTTTTAATGTATAGTCTCGAACATTTTAAAAAAAAATTAAAGAAAATACTTTTAAAAAAATATCATCAGTAGATCTAGTTTTGTAGGTCTCAATTATTTTTTTCGAAATCCAATTAAAAAATACAAACCTTTTAAAAAAAGTCGATTTAAAAAAAATTAATACATTATTAAAAAATTACGTTTGAGTTGAAATTAAATAAAGAAGATATTAAGTTAGAGATAATCATTGCATATATGTTTGGATAACCTATTCTTTATTTATATATATTACTTTGAATTCTTAAGTTGGATGACATTTGTCCAAAAGATTTGTGATTATGACAAGAATGAGTTGAGCTGGTACGTAAATTAACTAGCTTATTAGTACTCCCTCCGTTACGCAATATAGGTCGTTTTAGAAAATACAAAATATTCTTTTTTATTTGTCGTTTTGTAATATCAATGCAGCAATTAATGTTTTTTGACCAATAATATTTTATTGTTTGTTTCCTTTTATAAAATCAATAACTTTGAGCCAATAAAATTAGATTGCTTCTTGTGTTTTATAGGAGAGAGAAATGATCATTGTATTTATTGGTTTCTACTCCAAAACTTTAAACGTCCTACATTATGAAACAGAGGGAGTACTATTTAACATATCAAGGTGAATGTGTCTGACCGAGGAAAAATAAAGTTACAAGAAGATCCATTGAGTTTGCTTTACGTTAAAAAGAAATAGTGGAGTTGCGTGGTTTATTTCCCAAGTAATTGATACTTAAAAAGAAAGGAAAATGCTAACGGGTGTCATCGGACATTGGTTAAGGAACGGAGCAGTTACTTCTTTTGAAAAGATTTTATATTAAATAAAATAAAAATAAATTAAATTGAATATTAAATGATAGAATTTTTTCGAAAAGATTAATTAAAGTCTTCATTAACCGGTGCCATGAACACCAGTTAACAAGACCCAAAAAGAAATAGTGAGTCCTGACAACTAATCAGGTCAAAATTACCAAGCCGAGACTTATTCGTGGCCACGACTTTTTAATATTCCATGTGATCTTTACATCTTCGCACGAATGAAGTCTTTTACTTGCGGCCAAAGACACACTCGTTTTATTATTCTTTCATTATTTCGGTGTTCTAATTAATTACTACAAATTATCTGATAATATATAGTACCTAGTAATATATAGTTTTTTTCAAAAGTAAAATTGAGAAGGTAGGTTTCATCGATAGAACGATATAAGGGTTGATAAGTTTAGGGCCTAGACAACAACTAAAAGGGAACATCGAACAATTAGTAGCAAATTAGAAGCAAGAAATCGAAAATCAGAGACTCTTTCTAAAATAACAGAACTCAACTTCAATCAAATCTTTTCTTCTATCAAATCTCCATTTAAGAATTTCGAGACGATCTTCATTAAAATGATCGAGATTTCAAAAATACAAGGATTCAGCTGGAATTAAGGTACGAAAATCATGAATTCAGATCATTCTTATAGGATAGGATCCCTTCTTAAGTACCTAGTACTCAAACCCTCAAGAAAAGTGATCGCCCTGAGGAAATTATGTGTACAGTCCTGATTAAAATCCATGACTTAAGTGGATTTTAAGGTTTCTTTAGCAATCCAGTTCGCCGCTTCATTTTGTTCCCAAAAAATATGAATCAGAGACATCTTAGAAGAGATAAGTTTACGTCAGCATCAGATTATAGGTTTAAGAAACTAGGAGGTTCTTCCACGAAGAATCATTTCAATGAGAAGATTAGAATCCATTTCGATATCGAGATTAGTGATCCCTTTAAATTGACATAAAATTAAACTGTTAAGCAAGGCTCTACATTCATCCACAATAGAGGAATTCTTACCATAGAGACGACCGTAGCGAAAGATAATGTTTCCATTACAATCTAGGACCAAACCACCTCCAATGGATTCACTAAATAGATTACAAACTCCATCAGTATTGAGTTTGTATTTATTAGATTTAGGATTGATCCAGAGAAGAGATAGAGATACCTTAGGTTTATTGAGATGATTCAGACAACCAATTGATGGCCCAACATTGTTGTAGTTACCCCAATGTTTTCTCTTGAGAAGTTTAGCTCTTTCTAATCGAGAAAGAATGTAAGTAACATGATCAATCATTTCTTTAGCATTGATAATCTTATCATTATGCTTCTTTTTGTTCCTGGAGAACCATATAATCCATGCTATAATAGAATGCATAATAAAACTTAAGTGAACAACATTGCTTGAAGACCAGTACCAAGACCTTACTAGATGAGTAAGGGTTATGTTTCTAGTGATATAGATATTGAAGAGGTTACCAAATTAGATCCATACATTCTAGGCATTCTGACAATTTACAAAAATATGGGTTATAGTTTATGTATTTTTACAGTGCTGGCATTTTGAAGTTAACTGGAAGCTTTTCTTTTGCAGAACGGTGTCAATTGGCCACCATCCATGAAGGATTCTCCATAAGAGGAATGAGCATTTACGGGAGTAATTGAATTCCAGGACTTCTTGAAATCATTAGAACAATTACCTCTTTTCCTCATGGCTTCCCAAGTAGATTTTGTGTTGAATTGACCATCTAAAGATAAAGTCCAACTAAAAGTGTCAGGGTTATTGTTAAGAGTTACTTTCATAATAAGTAACAGAGCCTTCCAGATTATCCATGTTCCAAAAGCCATTGTCCCAAAACTGTCTCACCTTAATTCTTTCATAATCTGTTGTCATCTCCCTCATTAAAATAGATAAATGGTTGACGAGAACACCATCTCTCTAACAAGAAGTTCACATTGCCAATGTCCGGATGCCATATAATGAATTTCTCAGCACTATCTTTGGAATTTGGTGTGGTTAATTATCGTTTGAGGGTAAATTTGTAATTTGTCCGGAGGTTTGTGGAAGTTAATGGGTGTTTTATATTTGGAGTAGAAAGTAGAGGGAGAATTAAGCAGCCTGGTTGTATTTAATTTTCATTACCCACATTTAATGCAGGTGGTTGGGTATTTATACCCTTACATTTGGGCCTTATGGGTTTCCGGGTCATGTTTAATGGACCCGGGTTAGGTTTAAAGACCCATGAGCTCTTAGTTGGAGAGCAAGTAGCTTAGTCATGGAGTGTTTAGGTTTTTTAGTACTTTTGTCATAGTTCGAACAGTCCAATAGGCTAAGTGTTCGAAGTGATCTGTCCGGTCCGGAGGTCTTGGTCCGATCTGTCCTTGTCCAGGGAGTAAGCAGAATTCAGACTCATCAGGAGCCCCTTTTTTAGGTGTTTGTTCAAATACCTTTGTCAAAAACCTGAAAAACAGTGTGATGTCAAGGGTAGTTTTTCCCGGACAGGTCTCTCAACTTGGGCTATGGCTTTATCAGGACTGATAAAGCTTTGTGAATCCAAACAGTTTTTTGCCAGAGTTTATGAGACACGTGTCGCTTTTTGGTTGGTTGCTTTAGCCGTTTTTTCACCTTGAATTTCGAACCCATCTTCTTCGAAAAATAACCTATTAATTAAAGATGGTGACATCAGCGTCGTCTTTAATCATTACCAATCTTTTCGAATTCTCCTAGGAATCAAACTCCTTTTTCAGATTTACTATAAATTAAAACACTTTCTACTGTTTCACCATCATTCTCATATTTACTCTGCAACTTCTTAAAGCTTTTTCTCTCCAAAGCAAAACCTTACCCATATTGTTTATGTTTACAGCGAGGAACGCTCTCATCAAAGGTGGGTGGCTCAACCTCTCTGAACTAGAAAAGGCGCAAAAGGTCGAAAGGGAAAGACGCATTGCAGCAGGATTACCCGTTTCGCCCATCGACAAGCCAGTGACTTCAGCTACAGAATCAGATCAAGGTTCTTCTTCCTCAAAAGGCATCAAGCCGAAAAAGTTATTTCAAACTAATCTATCCCCCATTATCTCTGGTTCTTCGGTTCAAGAATCGGAACCTGTTGTTGAGCCAGGGGTAACTATTACCAGCTTCAAAAAACCCTCCCCCTTCATAGCTATGGGGTCAGCCACCGAAAATTCCGCTCACAAATTAGTTGACCGGAGAAAAGGCCGGTTAGACAAGGGTCAAGCCCCTAAGAGCACTCCTTCAAAATCGGGTGCTAAGGACAGCAGCACTGGATCAGAAGTGTCCATTAGAGCTCCCAAGGACAGGTTGTCCGGTCCGGAGGGTAGCAGTGCAAGACTTCAAAGGGAAACACCTGTATCAGAGCCCCATCCGGAGGCCAGAAACCTAGAAAAAACTGAAGCTCAGCAGTCCGGAGACCAGACTGAGCCAAATCTAGATCTTCCTCTTGCCACTGCAACCGAAAACCCTTCATCAATCATGGAGGAAGTAATGGAGGACTCTATCGAAGAGGCTCCAATAGAGTCTGAGCCTTCCGGACAGACCAGTAGTGCTGTTGCTGCCAAGAAAGACAAAGGCAAAGAAAAGCTGTGTTTGAGGCATCCGGAGCTGCCGGAGAGTCTTGAAGGAAAGGTAGGGCCTTGTTTCCACAAGGTCAATGTCAAGTACCTCCTCGCCCTGCAAAAGATTAAATACGCATTCATCCACACAGCTGAACTAGGCCGGATGCGTACGAAGTGGGGAATTCCGAAGAATGTAAAGATAAGGATCCCCATAAACCCAGAGACTCCCATGGACTGTAAATTGAGCGAAATTGTCATCTTCACGGAGCTGTTCTATTGGGGGCTCAGACTCCAATTGGACCCAGAAATTGTCAGATACTTTCATCTGATAAAGCTCTGTCCGAGCTAGTTGAGCCCCAATGCCTGGTACACCCTCATGTCCTGCATCATGGCTTCGAGGCTCTCCGGGATTCCTCTGCCAATGGAGGAGTTTGCTGCTGTGACCAATCTTTGCAGAAACCACCACATCCCCTTCTATCACTTTAATATGGGGATAATTTTAAAGTTGTTGATGACTTGCTGGAGGCGGAGAGGAATTGGAGGACTCAATTCCTGTTCGTAAGTAGTGTTTGGGAGAATGGGAAGAGAATCAAGGCTGGAGTCAACCCAAGTCTTCTCACAAGCAGATGGAGGAGCGACCGTAAGTCTTCTACTTTACATTTTTTTTAGTTAGTTTAAACTAATTGGTCTTATTTTTGCTTTAGCAGAACTGCCCAAGGACTTCAGTGATCATTTGAAAACCGGGCAGATCACTTGCACCAAGATCAATGCTTGGGCCGCTGAGAAGTGGGGGAATCGGTTCCATGTTGCCTTCACAGGGGGTAACTTAGCAAGGTCTCACCTTTGGAACACCACAGGTCGGAGAGACCTAACTTGGGAAGAGCTCACCACCTAGCCTCCTCCGGACGTAGTGCTCAAAAGAACGCATGAACCAGATGGGACACTCTACTTGCCAGGTCGGGCCAAGGCCCCGAGCAAGATGAAAGGTAAAAAGAAAGGCAAGAAGGTGGTGGGTGGAGCTAACCCTGCTGAGGTGGAGGAGGATGCTCCAATAAATCCGGAGGGGCCAGTCCCCAGTCAAATTGATGTTGCTCTCTTGGAAGTGGTGGAGCAGGAGACTGAAAGGCAAGAAGTGCACTCCCCAAAACCTCCAAGGGCTTCCAAAAGAAATCGTAAACGGGGAGGTGAAAGCAAAGACAGGGAGGCCAAGATGAAAAAGACCTCTAAGGGTGACGAGCTTTCTCTCCGGGCTCTGGATCCTCCTTCCCAAGCTGATCCCACTGACCCAACACAAGCGGAGGAGATACCTGGTGACTTCCAAACCGATGAGGTTGAAGGGGGAGATCTTAACATTGATGGGGTAGACATCACTGGTCTTGGTGGGCTTGGTGAGTACTTTATCAATCTCCCCATAGACGATTTTGTTGGGCCTTACCTCCCTCTGAGCACCTCAAATACAGTCACTTTCAATGGTAAGACCTTTATTGTTTCAAGTGAAAGGGATGTCATAGCCCACTCTTTATTAAGCAATGTTCAGCTTGTGCTCGCGTTGGAGAAACAAGTTCAAAATCAGGCAGACATTATCAAAGACCTTAAGTCTGACAAAGAGAGGCTGTCCGACGACCTTCTTACTGCCACTTCGAATGCTGCCACTCTAAAGGAAGAAAACGAAGAGTTGAAGAGGAACCAAGAAGTGAGTACCACAAAATTCACCACACTAGAGAACACTATCACAGAGCTCCGGGAGAAGCTGTCCGGACTGGAGAAAGATCCTGCCACTTCAAAAGGGGAGACCAAGGCCAAAGACCAAATCATCACCAACTTAACCAATGACAAAATTGCACTTGAGAATACAGTGTCCAAAGCTGCCGAGGAGAAAGCTAGTTTGCTAAGGGAGCAGGAGGCCAAAATCCAAGCCAAGATCGATGCTTATGCCAACAATGTGATCGACACTCAAGAGCAAATGTATGCCAAGGTAAGATCATACATGGTCTTGCTCTTCCATGAGAAATTTCTGAAGAGGAACCTAGGGGATTTATGGCTTCATGTAGAGGTTGAAGACCTCCCATATCACACAATGGCCGAAGGCGACCAGATTGGCTTCTCTAGTGCATCTTCATCTGATGACGAAGAAAACACCGGGGAGAGCCCAAACGAAGAAAAAGATGATCCTAAGGGGAAGAAGAATGTAGATGAAGCTGAGCCATCTTCAAAGGCTCAGCTTTAATTTACGAATTACGTTTTACTTTTCATTTTATCTGAACCAAAGTCCATGGAAGGCCAAGGCATTCTTTTTGTAAGTGTGTCTGGTATCTTACCGGATAGATCTTTTACTCTGTTTTGACAATTTGAAAGTCCTTGGAAGGCCAAGGCACTTAAGTTATTTTAACGAATATCCTTGTTTTGCAAAATTTTCACCTTCTTTCATAGTATGTTCCAATTTTAATGGCTAGTGTTTAAATAGCCCTTAGTTATTTCGTAGTGACAGTGTTTAAATTCTCCGATGACGAATGTTTAAGTGGTCATCACTCTTTTATTTCAGTCTGGATGGTGTGATAAAAAACAAAGTAAGAACACTTTGAATTTTTTTTTAAGAAGGCATCAAATTTTATTTAAAACCCGGACACCTCATTAAAACCTCCCCGCGCCACCAGGGTAGGAAAGAGTATGCCCCCAAATATTTACATGGATGTTTAAACAAGTAAATATTTACACAAATGTTACTCCAAGTACATCCAGAGATGTTCGATATTCCAAGGGTGGGTCAGGACTCTTCCATCCTTGTCCTCCAGCCAATATGTTCCAGGTTTAAGCCTTTCAACAACCACATAAGGTCCTTCCCAAGTTGGGGCCAATTTTCCGAGCTGCTTTTCTTTAGTGTGTAAGAAGACTTTCCTCAATACTTTGTCCCTCGGCTGGAAATCTCTTCTTTTAACTTTAGAAGCAAATCTGCTTCTCATCAAACCCTGATACTGTGCAACTCTAAGGAGAGCTTTAACTCGTCTTTCTTCCACTAGATCAAGCTGACCTCTGATGCCACTTCGTTAGCGCATTCGGAGAAGTGGTGAACACGAAATGATGGGAGAGTTGCTTCTATGGGAGCCACTGCATCCATCCCATAGACCAAAGCAAAAGGTGACTCCTGAGTTGCAGCCCCAGGTGTTGTCCAGTAGGCCCACAAGACCTCTTGTAAATAACTAGGCCACTTCCCAGCAGCCCCTTCCAAATTCTTCTTTAAACCGGACAAAATAGTTTTGTTAGCTACTTCAACCTGGCCATTTGCTTGTGAGTGGAAAGGTGAAGAGAAACAATGTTGTATACCCCTTGAGGCACAGAAACTCTCCATTTCCCTATTGTCGAACTGTGGCCCATTGTCTGTTGTTATCTTTTGTGGGACACCAAATCTGCAACAGATGTTGGATAAAATGAATTTTATGGCAGTTTTTGATGTTGTTCCTGCTAGAGGGGCTGCTTCAATCCACTTTGAAAAGTAATCTATAGCAACAATTATAGTCATGCGCCCTCCGGATGCCATAGGGAGAGACCCCACTAAATCCAACCCCCATCGGGCAAAAGGTATAGGCTCAGAAATTGACTCTAAAGGAATGGCTGGGACATGAATTTCATTACTGTATCTTTGGCATGGGTCACACCTTCTTACCAGCTCCTTAGCATCTTTCATGATAGATGGCCAATAGTAGCCGGCCAGTAAAACTCTCCTTGTTAAAGCCCTGAATCCACAATGAGCTGATCCCTCACCATCATGTAATTCGGAGAGGACTACCTGAGATTCATCATCCCTCAAACAGCGCAGAAGAGGTTTACTGTACGAATTTTTATACAGAATATCTCTCCGTATAATAAAACCACGGGCCTTGTGATTAAGTTTTCTTGCCAGTGATTTGTCCGGAGGCAAGATACCGTCGGAGAGGTATTACAGGAGAGGAAATCTCCAATCCTGAGGTTGTTTCACCTGTACTTCAAAAATTTCTTCTTCTTTACCCATATTAAGCTGAATGGAGGGGCTCTCCAGGACATGGATCCATGGATACGACTCCGTGTATGCTATAGTTGCCAATGAAGCTGGGAGTCACTCAGTAGCTTGACCCTCTTAGCCCCACAAATATAGGCTAACTTTAAACCAGCTATAGCTACTTCGTACTCAGACTCATTATTGGAAGCCTTGAAAGTAAAACATATAGCTTGGTATATTTTGTCACCATATGGGGAAGTCAAACACACCCCTGCACCACATCCCATAGTGCTGGATCCACCATCCGTCCGGACGACCCAGACCTTTTTATCTTTCATGTCAGTAGCCTGCTCTGAATCTCTGTCGGAGTGAAATTCAACCAAAAAATCAGCCATAGCTTGGGCCTTAACTGCTGTTCGAGGAGCGAAATCAATGTTGAAATCCCCCAATTCTACCGACCACTTAGTCATCCTACTTGAAATGTCTACCTTTTGGAGGACATTATTCAAGGGAAAATAAGTCCGGACGATGATAGGATGAGCTTGGAAATAAGGCCTCATTTTTCTTGCAGTTATTACCAGAGCTAACGCTAACTTTTCGAGTTTCAAATAACGCCTTTCAGCATCTATCAAACTTTTGCTGATGTAGTACACTGGATGGGGGTAATTATCCACTTCTCTCACCAACACAGCAGTGATGGCACAACTTGAAACTGCCAAGTATACGAAGAGTGTCTCCCCATCAACTGGTTTAAACAAGGTTTTGTGGGAGGATAGGTGCTTCTTGGTCTCATTAAAAGCCTCATCATACTGTGGGGTCCAATCGAATCCATTTGCACCCTTCAAGGTTTTAAAAAACGGGGCACACTTGTCCGAAGATCTTGAGATAAATCTGTTTAAAGCAGCTAACCTCCCTGTTAGCCGTTGTACTTCTTTAATATTTCGAGGAGGCTCCATGTGGAACAGAGCGTTAAGCTGGTCCGGATCGGACTGTATCTCATGCTCACTTATAATATAGCCCAGAAACTTCCCGGATTGCACTCCGAACACACATTTTTCCGGATTTAACTTCAAATTCACTTTCACCAAGTTGGTAAAAGTTTCTTAGAGGTCAGCCAAGTGCAATTGCTCATCCACACTCTTCACCATCATGTCATCGATGTATACTTCCATATTCATTCCAATCTGATTAGCAAAAGCTTTGTTTACCAACCTCTGATAAGTAGCCCCAGCATTTTTCAACCCAAATGGCATTACCTTGTAGCAATGAAGACCCATGTCAGTGACAAATGTGGTATGCTCTTGATCCTTCGGATCTACTTGGATTTTATTGTATCCAGAGAAAGCATCCATAAAGGATAGTAGCTTGTTCCCAGAGGTGGAGTCTACTAGTTGGTCAATCCGGGGAACTGGATACAAATCCTTTGGGCAAGCTCTATTGAGATCTGTGAAGTCAATGCACATGCGCCACTTGCCATTTTTCTTTTTTACCAGGACCGGATTGGCAGTCCACAAAGGATATTGGGACTCCTTGATATGCCCCATCTTTGTGAGCCTGTCAACCTCTTGTACAATAACATCAGCCTTGTCTTTGGAAAAAGCCCTTCTCTTTTGAACCACTGGTGCTATGTCTTTCCGGACGGATAAGTGATGTGATATCACATCTGCTGGAACCCTAGTAACATCTGCATTGCACCAAGCAAAAACGTGCTGATGGCTTTACAAAAACTTTAGCATCTCACTTCAGACCAGATGGCATTTTAGAACCTATCTTGACGCTATTTCCTTCTTCTAAACAATGCGTCTCTACTTCTTCGACCGGTATTAACACTCCATGGGTCTCTCTGGGGTCATCAATTTCACCCTCACCCTTAAAAAGCCCCTCAAATTACTATTGCTCATTGATACAAACTGCCCCTAACGTCCGGGGAGCCAGGGTTGTAGCATAACATTCTCTTGCAACCTTTTGACTGCTCCGGACAACTCCCACATGTCCCTGAACATTATATTTCAAACATCGGTGGACTGTTGAAGCCACTGCATGCATCCTAGAGAGCCAAGACCTCCCTAAAATAGCATTATAGCAAGTGGGACAATCCACCACAATAAAAAGTATCCTGACCATCTTCTTGAAAGGGCCTTTGCCCAACAAAACTTCTTCTTCGAACTCTCCGATCACGTCTGCTGAGCTGCCAGTAAAGCCCACAATTGATCTGTCCGAACTCTGAATTATAGCTGGATTTTTCATTCTCTTGTATGTGGTTAAGAAAAGGATATTGGTTGAGCTTCCAGTATCCACCAAAATTCGTCTTATGTCGTTGCCCCCAATAGATCCCCCTATGACAACAGCATCTTCATGAGGGCCAGCTATATCTCTTAAATCATCTTCATCAAAAACAATGAAGGGGAATGGAATTTATGATTGATAGGAAGTCATGCCTCCTTCTAGATGGGTGGCCAAAGTATGAACATGCCTCTTCCTCGAAGAAGTAGTAGGAGCTGTCATAGTATCTCCTCCGAAAATTGTCAGTGACTCAAAAAACCTGATGAGCCCGGAGACCGTTCTAGAAGATTCCTCAATTGCGCCCACTCTATTCCGTGTTGGATCAGGATCCAAGTATTCAGACTCCGCATCAAACCTCTCGATTATAACCATGGCTCCCTCCGGAGCAGCACTACTTGGACCAACCCGGTGAGTATTGTCAGGCATGTTACCTCCTCTTCTTTTGACATAAGCCCCCAGCTTTCCCCTTTCAATCAAATTTTGAACTTCTTGCTTCAAAGCTATACAATCATCAGTGGTATAGCAAATATCATTGTGATATTGGCAAAAAGAATTATTACGATGTTCTCTAGGAGATTGGAGTGTGGTCGGTCTTCTATAGTGCACTTCTTCCTTTGTTTTATCATAAATGGTGGCCACACTTTCTCTCAATTCTGCGAACCACTCCGGTTGGACCCAAGGCCCTCTCTTGTTTCTAGATTGCTGACTCTGAGCAGGAGCAGCTGGCTGAGACTGAGCTTTGGCCCTACCATGCCCCTGCCCGGTCTCCTTTGCCTTGTTCCCGGACTGATTCTGATTGGGATTTGGTGCCACCGGGGTAGACCTCGCCTGCCTGTGCACCCTGGTTTTCTTTGTTTCATCAACATTGATCTGTTTTCCAACCTGATTCAACAACCCTCCCCAAGTCATGGCCTTATTTCTGGTCACTGAATCAGCCAAATTACTAGGGTTTAATCCCTGTCTTAAGGATGTTATTGCCACTTGCTCGAAGCAATCAGCCAACCCATTCTTGGTGTTCATAAAACGACTTATATATTCCTTTAAGGATTCATTTGGCTCCTGGGCACAATGGATTATTGTATATCCATTGCCCTTTAGTTCTTTACTCCCAACGAACTGCCTTCGAAAGGCCACCCAAAAGGTATTGAAATTCTTGATACAGCCTTGTGGTAGGTTGTTATACCATTTTAGAGCACTCCCCGTAAATGATTGGGAGAATGCTCTACAAAGTAGCTTATCATCGTCATCAAAGTTCATCATGAAGTTTTTAAATTGTTCCAAATGGTTGTCCGGATCAGTACTGCCATCGTACTTTTCCATTTTGGTGTTGTCAAACCTCTTAGGGAGGTTTCCAGACAGAATTTTGGAAGATAATGGAGATTGCCTCCAATTTCTGCTACGACTGAACACAGTATCCTCATTGGGAGTAGCAAAGATGCTTGGTTCATCGTGGAAAGCGAAAGGATCCATCAGCATCCGGTCCACAGGCCTCCGGCTATGAGATGACCCTTTACCAATATTCTTCTTCATCTTTCCATGTCTATCCCTTTTCCTTGAGTACTTTTTGATCTGTTTTTGCTTCTTTTTAGTTCGACCCTCATCACTGCTAGAGGATAAGGATTCTTCAACTCCCTCATCATCCGAAGAGCTATCAGACGACTCTGAGCCTTAGTCAGAACTCTCCACTGGCTTAGACCGGTGAGATTTTTTGGAGCTGGCATGAGTCTTTTTTATACTCACATGAGTCTTTGAAGGCTCATGCTCTCTGGGGTTATCGGTGTGATGAGCCATCGACGTTTTTTACTTTTCTTTCTGTCATTTATCCGTGTACTATTTTATTTGTGTTTTGTGCTTGAGCCATTTGTGTTACATTACATAGTGATTTATAACAAATTTGGTATTAGAGCGATATGGTGAAATTAGGGCTTTTGCAATTAGGGTTTTACAATGGCGTATACAACAACAAATACATCATTGAAAAAAATTGATGGAGGATCCAGCTTTGCGTTATGGAAGATTAAACTGAAATCTGCATTGGTACCGCAAGGGTTGTGGAAGGTTGTGGAGAATAAGCTACCAAAAGAGATGAAAGAAAAGTACAAAAAAGATATTCAAGAAAGGGATTTGTGCTGTATTTTAATGAGTGTGAAAGATAATGTGCTTCGCGAGATTAGTGGTGAGAAGATTGATGCTTGTACATGGAAGAAGCTAGAATATTTTTACTTAGAGAAATCAGTAGTAAACCAATTATACTTGAAGAAGCATATGTACGATTTAGATTGAAAGAAGGTATGTCCATAACTGAGTACTTATATAATTTTAAATCAATTATAATGGACTTGAAAACATAGATATCAACATTGAGGATGAAGATCAAGCTTTGTTTGTATTGAGATTGTTACCAGCTCCATTTTAAAACTTCGTAGATACCATAATGTATAGTAAGGATAAGTTATCACTGACAGATGTCAAAGGGGCACTGAAATCAAAGGAGTTGAGACAGTTGTAGCCAAACAATCAGGTTGAAGGGAAAGGTCTTATGACTAGGAGAAGATCTAGAAGCAAAGCGAGTTCTTTAAGAATGAAGAACTGGAGGTCCAAATCAAAGGTAAAGAACTCAAACTGTTATGAATGCGGTGATCAGGGTCATTATAGGAGAGATTGTCCGAAACTAAATGGTAAGAAGGGAAATCAAAAGGAAAATACAGCTGACATTGTTGAAGGTCTAAACGATTCCGACGATAGTGAAAATAGTGGTTGAGGAGATGTATTGTCCGTGAGTCTAGAATGTGGGCAAAAATCTTGGGTACTCGATACTGGCGCTACATATCACATATGCCAGTTCAAACAGTGGTTCGATACTTACAAGCGAATGTAGGGAACTGTTTATTTAGGGAACAATCATTCGTTGATTGTTGGTGGTATCGGTAATGTTAGAATCAAAATGTTTGACAGGGTTGTTAAAATCTTTACATGCTGGCATGTTTCTGGGTTAAGAGAAACCTTATTTCTCTTAGGACACTAGACTCTCGGGGTTACAAGTACTGTGCAGAAGACGGTGTAATCAAAGTGACAAAAGGCTCAATGGTGTGCATGAAAGACAGTTTGCAGAAGGGTCTTTACATTCTCCAATTGAGTGTTGTTATGGGAGATGTTGCAGTAGCATCATCAGGGAGTAATAGCCAAGGCAGGAAGGATCATAATCAGTTGTGGTATTGGCTTCTTGGTCACATGAGATATAGAGGACTATTTTTTGGGGAAAGAGAGATTTGTTGAAATGGCATAAAGCAGAATCATTGGGATTTTGTGAGCACTGTGTCTTTAGTAAACAAACTAGAGTCAAATTTAGCAAATCGCCTGTAAGAAATACTAAAAGGACAATGGAATACATTCACTCAGATTTTTGGGGTCTAAACAGAATTTCATCAAAGACCAGAGCTAGATACTACATGAGTTTGATTGATGATTATTCAAGGATGGTGTGGGTTTACTTTATGAAAACGAAAGATGAGGCATATTCAACCTTTGTCAAATGGAAGATGATGATTTAAAAGCAAACAGGAAGAAAAATCAAACGTCTTAAGACATATAATAGGTTAGAATATTGCAGTCGTGAGTTCAACGAGTGTACTGTGTTCGACAGTACAGTTTTGTGTCTGTGATAGTGTTATTGTGCCTTGACAGTGTACTGTGTTCGGTAGTACAAATAAGTGTTGTAATAGTATCATTATTAGTCTTGTGGTATGAGCCCATTAGGCCCATTATCTAGTAAGTTCTATTTATTCCCTATAAATAGACTACATAGGGCTACACAAAACACAATCTGAAATCTATAACCCTTTTCTATCATAGTGAAACACTTTTCTCTGGCGACGCCCGTGGACGTAGACAATTTTCGAACCACGTTAAATCCCGTATTCTTTTATTTTCTGTCATTTATCTGTGTTCTGTTTTATTTGTGTTTTGTGCTTGAGCCATTTGTGATAAATTGCATAGTGATTTATAACAGAGTCTACCTCCAAAAGACAGAACAAATTTATCCCATTCAGAAGTTTTGTTTCTGATTTTGAAGACAAAGTCATCATCTGCTAACCCAGTTGTTGTTGTTTTTATTGTGATTCTGAGGTATTTAAAAGGCAAGAAATTGTGTTTGGATCCAAGAAGTCATTCCAGGCTGAAAATTATATGAGGTAACATTTTGTTTGCCACAATTAACTTAGATTTGTCTTTGTTAACAAGTAGCCTTGATATTTCTTCATAGTGGGATAAGAAGTTGTTAATTTAGAAGATGAAGGAGTTCACACCATTGCAAAATATGAGGAGGTCATCTGCAAAAGCCAGACAAGGTATGTTGATGCTTCATATGTTCTTGTATTTAGAAGAATAATAATCCATTGCTGGTGTCTTGAACCCTCTAATAAATATTCTTCAGTGAGAATAAAGAGACTAGGAGACAAGGGGTCTTCATGTCTCAACCCTTTATTAGACTTAAAATACCATTTTCACCTTTCCATTGATGATAATAGAGAAAAAGATATTATCAATGCTCTTTTCGATTAGCTTTAGAAAACCTGGTCCAAAACCAAAAGCAGACAGAACACTCAATAGAAAAGTATGACCAAGCCAATCAAATTCTTTTGTCATATCCTGCTTCAAAATAATATATAATTTAATATTATAATTATTTATCTATAAAAAAATAAAAAAAATGAGGCTATATCATGCTAATAATACTAAATTACTTCTTGTACTTTTAAAAAAAATATGTATTTACGATAAATCACAACTAAACTTCACAAAATTCACACGAATCTATGATTTTTGGAAAATAACCACAAATATAATTTTTAAATAAAAAATAAAGTTTGATATTCATGAAGTTCATCGTCAAATCCGATTGGTATTTTTTTCTCTCGTTTGTCAAATAAATAAAGTATTGGATAATTGAAAAAAAACATTTTTTTACTATAGAACTACACAGGTTCATAAAATTATTGTCTTTCTCTCTAACTCTAAAAATGGACCCTAATCTTTTTCATAGAATTCAGATATATCAATAAAGAAAACCAACAAATTGTGACAAACATAAAGTAATATGATTTTGTAAAAAGAGAAAAATCCAAAAAGAGACTACTAAAATTTGCAAATAAATAACAAAGTGATGAATTTAATGGTATAATGTGTTTTATAATATAACTATTAACAAAGAGTCATATTTTAACTCAAGTATATATTATTTGATTCTGAATATTGGTATTCTAGCACGTAAGTTGTGGTTTGATGTTTTGGAAGTTTCCTAAAAATAGATAGTCGGTGGATTGTAAATTTTAGAGTTTTATAGAAAAAAATCAACCAAACAACTTATGTATGTTTATTTTAAAAAGAGTAAAAATGTAAAACAAAAACAGTTAAAAATCCAAAAAAACAACATGAGATCTAACAATGAGAAATCTAACAAAACGGGGATGAGATATAGTATAACCCAAAGAAATATTAAAAACAAATTATCTATATTTTTTTATCAAAAATACATGTGCAATATAAATAAGTATTTAAAAACAAAACTATTTTTCCCAATTGTCACAACTTTTCACTATTCTCTATCTAAACACTATATCTTAAAACTTTGTTAGAATCAAGCTCAAACTTTCGCCTTATAACCTTAATATTCGTCTTTTATAACTATTAAACCTTGAGAATTTTTGTTTTTCAACATAAATAATATTTATCATTCAACCGATTGTTTGTTCTTCAATCTCACTTAAGTTTTTTATTTTTCATTTTATAATGTTTACGTTAGTTTTTGCTATCGATAAAACTCTATTTTATTAGTTTTAGATTTTTATTTTATGTTTTGGTTGAACAAGAGTGTTAGAAGATGAAAAAACAAAATTTGTAAGGTTTAGTGGAACAATTATTTTTTGTACCAGGGTGTGAAATAGGTAAAAGACCTATGAGAATACGAAAAGATGGAAGTAATGATTAAAGACGGCGCTGATGTCACAAGAATTAATTGAAGAGATTACTTTTTGAAATGAGTGGGAGCGCCGTTCTAGGAGAAAAAACGGCTGGTGAGGCGAATCAGAGAGGGACACGTGTCCCACGATCCATGGTAAAACCGTTGAGTTTCTTAGAGTTT
Organism: Limnanthes douglasii subsp. nivea; assembly: GCA_036936605.1. Taxonomy (NCBI): domain Eukaryota; kingdom Viridiplantae; phylum Streptophyta; class Magnoliopsida; order Brassicales; family Limnanthaceae; genus Limnanthes; species Limnanthes douglasii. The sequence continues at coordinate 270,519,346 of JAUPFV010000001.1, forward strand.
TGTCAGTCCGGATAAATTCTTTACACAAATCGAAATTGGTCCGGACATTGTCACAGGTGCTCAAGAGCAATTTTGTAGGTCTTGCCAAAGGCCTTCGAACATAACCAAAAAAAGGGCTACTGATGAGTCCGAATTTATTCACCACTCACTGTAGAAACCGAACAGGGGCAATTTGGACAAAAACCACCCACTGAACCATCCGAACATGACAAAAGTATTAAAAGCTAATCACCTTTTGACTAAGCTAATTGGTAACTTGCTTAATAAACCAATGAGTTTTTTACCTCGACCCGGTTTTATGAGTTTGACCCGATAACCCATGAGACCCATAATTAAGGGTATAAATACCCAACCACTTTCATTAATGAGGGTATTGAACCTTTAATACAACCAGACAGCTCAAATCTCTCACTACAAACCACTTAAAACATTAAATACCTTTGAAACACAACAAAACGCTTTACCAAACTACCCCCAGACGAAAATAATCCACACCAAGTACCACCGCTAGATTATTTTCTTTTTGGAAGACTATACATAAGTTGTTTTAAATTTAGCGTTGGTAAAACAAACCAATATCGACCATAAAAAATCATGTCTCATTTTTGTTAAGGGTTGCCCAAATGACTAAAGCTTAGTTTTATGATTTTTGGATGTCATTCATGTCATCCTGAAAATATACTAGAATGTTAAGCATACTGAAAGTTTGTAATTCTCAAAAATTTTGCTTGGGCAGAGAATTATCTATTGTCTCGCGAGTATATTTATTTATCGAGTGATTGAATAATGAGTAAGAATTAAGGATTTCCTCAATAAGCCCTTACGGGTGTGACCTTAATCTCGTCGTTCATCGACTGATTTTTAAGGTATTGTAAAAGCTCACCTAAATCAATCATCCTTTTATATTGATTTTCATATGGAATCATATATCAGTGTTCTTGATCGTTATGTAATCATACAATTTCGTCAAAAAAAATTGAGTCTTGACACAGTGGGAGTGACAGCTTGAAATCAATGTGGTATACGATAAATCATATATCTATTACAGGTTGAAGTATTTGTGGCATTTTACCTTGGTTGTAGGTCATCACATTGATTGTCATTGTATTGGATAAGTTATACATCGACTCATTAAGGTTTTGATCATGGTATAATTATTTATTTTGTTTTGTTTTCATGTTTGACTTTGTCTAATCCGTGTGATTGTGTCATTATAATGTGCATACTCGTACGTGAAAGTAAAAAAGGTTGTCAAAGAAAGGGCCTAGTTGGACATTGGTCAGAAAATAATTATGGGATAAGTAAAATGTCTCAAAAGACTTAAAGGGATCAACCTCGTCACTCATCATTGTAATGTTTAGTGTATGCCAAGATCGGTTCGTTCACCTTTTATTTTAGGTTTATAATGTAACTTGAAGTTGTGATCAAACTTTACTTCTCCGCATAATATTTGAGAAGTTAAATTTTATGATATTTGTTCTTTTTTTGTTAGAAAGTTATTTGAATGTTTATTAGTAAGGATTAATAAAAAAATCACGAAGAACAATTATTTCTCAAACATAGTTTTGTTGCCGCAACCAAATACCGTCGTTTAAATACGGTACCAAATTTGAAAATAGGTATATCTCAATTCTGCAAACGATGTGACACAAAATAAAATAAAATATGGTATATATAAAATGAATAAGGATTTGAAATATACCATATTCTATTTTATTTTAATTGTGTGTCTCGTAGTTTGCCCTTCTAATATTATCCCTTAAACTTTTTTTTATGTCACCATCTAAAAAACTTGTGAATTTAATTATATTAAACTAGCCTTAAAAAGACTATCTGAATATGAAGTTTCGAAACATGAGTATCATCTCCTTAATGCTATTGTTAACTAACACGAATACAAAAAAATGTTACTACTTTTACGAATTTTCTAGTGTGCGTTAACAAAGTCACATCATCTTTGTTATCAACTTGTCGGGTTTTTTTTCGCTCTTGTTTTTTTTTATCATCTTTTTCATTGTTCCAAAAAAATTCATCATATTTTGTCTTCTTCATCTTCTTTGTTTTTTATCTTTTTAATTTCTCTATTTTTTCAATACAATAAAAATGGATTGTCGCCCCCCATTTCCAAACCTTTATCCATTTTGTATCTAATGTCTCCCCCATTTCCAGACCTTTATTCATTATGTATCTAATGTCTCAGATTCTTCGATCAGAATTTGCAGTTTTCAAAACAATCTAGTTCAACAAAAAAAATTAATTCATTGTATGAAGTAGGCATGGGCATTCGGTTCTTCGGTTCGGTTCTCTCGGTTCTTTCGGTTCTTTAAGACTAGTACCCATTTAGGAACCGATTAAAATTCGGTTCGGTTCGGTTCGGTTCGGTTCGGTTCTTTCGGTTCTTTAAAACTAGTACCCATTTAGGAACCGATTAAAATTCGGTTCGGTTCGGTTCTCGGTTCTTTCGGTTCTTTAAAACTAGTACCCATTTAGGAACCGATTAAAATTTGGTTCGGTTCTCGGTTCTTTCAGTTCCTTAAAACTAGTACCCATTTAGGAACTGATTAAAATTCAGTTCGGTTCGGTTTGGTTACATTCGGGTTTCGGTTCCAAATGGTTACTTTCTAACCAAATGGTTACTTTGCAACCAGAGGAACCGTTTGGAACTAAACCCGAAAGGAACAAAATGGTTATTTTCTAACCAAATGGTTACTTTCTAACCAAAAAAACTATTTGGAACTGAACCCAAAAAGAACCAAATGATTATTTTCTAACCAAAAGAACTGTTTGGAACTGAACCCGGAAAGAACCAAATAGTTACTTTGTAGCCGATATAACTATTTGGAACCGAACAGAAAATCATGGATATTCAAAGGTACTATTCGGTTCTCGGTTCCAAACCAAACCGAAAACCGTGAATATTTAAGATAAAAAACCGTACGGATATTTATTAGGAACCGGAACCGAATCCGTTATTTCAGTTTGGTTAGCATCAAATCAAAACTCTATTTTGGATAATGGTCCATCTTCTGATACAAATATACAAAGCATACAAAACAATCTAAATATAAACATAATTTATAATAAAAATGAATTACATTATTGAAAACAATTAAAACTTATGAATTGAAAAATATATTTTAAATCGATTAAAAAATCAATTATTAAAAATTATTTTAAAACACAAATTGGAATAAAACTAAATCGGCTAACTGAAAATATCGTAATTGTTATTTTTGTATGAATTTAGAAGCAAATTCAAAGAATGAAATAGAATTCAGTCCAAACTTCCAATTGAATGGGCACTTTTGAATTTTCTAGGCGGCTAAACATCCCATTATAAATAACGAAGTAGTAAATTCTTCCGTATCTTAACCAAACTCAAACTCAAACCCAAATTCAATTTTCTCTCTAAGAAAACATAAATCACTAATGTCAGCCTCAGAATTTTCTCGCGATCCACTACTCCCAAGCTTCCTCTACCGTTCTTCTTTATCTTCGTTATCATCAACGAATAAGATGTTCGAGTCAATCATCTTTACAAACTCGAAGCAAAAATTGCATCAATCTCCGTCTGTTTTTACAAATTTTGTGGTAGCATCACCGGAGGAGAAGATAGAGATGTACTCGCCGGCGTTTTATGCTGCGTGTACGGTTGGTGGGAGCTTGAGCTGCGGTCTTACTCATACGGCTCTCACTCCTCTTGATCTAGTCAAGTGCAATATGCAGGTCTACTACTATTAATTTATAAAAATAACAAATTTGACGGTCATGATTAATAGAATATAAAATGATCGATATGAATTATTAATCTTTCGTATAAATCTATAGATTGATCCAGGGAAGTACAAGAGCATCGCATCAGGATTCGGAATATTACTCAAAGAGCAAGGAGTGAGGGGATTTTTCAAAGGTTGGGCACCAACTTTGGTTGGCTATAGCGCACAAGGTGCTTTCAAGTATGGCTTATATGAATTCTTCAAGAAGTACTACTCCGATATAGCTGGGCCTGAATATGCAGCCAAATACAAAACTTTGATTTATTTATCCGGTTCCGCATCTGCGGAAGTGATTGCTGATGTTGCGCTTTGTCCTATGGAGGCTGTCAAAGTTCGGGTCCAAACTCAGCCTGGTTTCGCCCGCGGTTTAGCAGATGGGTTGCCTAAGTTAGTAAGGACTCAGGGTGTTCTTGGGTAGGTGATCCTCTTTTCTTTATATGTTTATATATATGATGTCTATATTTTTTATTTTCAATATATATTTAGTTTTTCCTTGATGGGACGAAAGAGTCGATTGGATCGGACAACTTTTAGTAACCCTTGATGCCTGAATGCAGGTTGTACAAAGGGATTCTTCCTTTATGGGGACGTCAGATACCATGTAAGTTCCAAAGGACATTAAATCTTTCAAGTAGACGTTTAGTTTATGTTAAAACTGAAATAATGAAAAAACAAAAAATATTCCAGACACCATGATGAAATTCGCAACTTTCGAGAACCTAGTGGAGCTGATATACAAGGAAGTTATTCCAACACCAAAAGAACAGTGTAGTACGCCGGTCCAGCTTGGCGTTAGTTTCGCTGGTGGATACATAGCAGGTGTCCTATGTGCCATCGTTTCTCACCCAGCTGATAACTTGGTGTCGTTTCTTAACAATTCTAAAGGAGCAACGGTTGCTGTCGTGAGTTACATTCACTCAAAGCTGGTTCGGATATAAAATTCTGAGATATTTTATTGTTTATGTTTTGCTTTTGTGAATTGCGGTGCAGGCATTGAAGAAGCTAGGGATAAGAGGTCTTTTAACCAGAGGTCTTCCTCTTCGTATTCTGATGATCGGAACTCTTACAGGTTCTCAATGGGGGATTTATGATGCCTCCAAAGTTCTTATGGGAGTGTAAGTTCTCTTTACTTGAACTATTTATCAATACTGGTGTTCTTAAGCAAAGGTCACAAGGGAAATTTTTTTATCAACCCTATTCTCTAGAGCTTACTTGCCATGATTTTCTGTTTGTTGCTTTTCTCAGGCCAACAAGTGGCGGTGGCACTCATGCTCCTGCTGTTGCAAATCCATAAAAGATAAGGGAACTAGGATTCTTTTCAGAAGCCTATTTATTGCCTTTACATGTAATGTTAAAAAGAAGATACACAATCTAGAGGGAGAATCGGAAAAATAAACCCCCATATAACTTTAGAATTTTCTACAAAAATGTGAGACTCCGATGTTAATCGTGTATCATAAAATATGCCATTCAGTTGTTTGGTTTAAGTGGGTATACAGTATCGAAAACAACCCGTGCAAATACATGCCTAACTTCTTGCAAGCTTCCCAATGCTAACGACTCGTAATTAATCTTGCTACCTTGTTTCGCCACAAATCCTTTACCCCTACCTTCTTTGATGCATTCAAAAAGTCTGCGAACTTTTATGTCTAGTAAGAATGGTATAAATACCTGCAATACAGAAACCATCATATCTCAAGAATGCAATTATACAAGGCAGCTAACTATCACTCTCATCTTTCTTGTAATGTGAAGTCTCATGCAATTCAGAAAATATAAAATATCCAGATAAACCTAAGAAATTAGTACAACAAAGAATACATGATAAATCTATCAAATGAAAAGACTACCAAGTCCTTAGAAGCTAATCAAAATATAATTATGGAAGTGGAACAGCTCACCACATCAGAAAAAGGGGCCTGCGGATGCCCTGCCATTGCCTGGGACACAAAGTATGCATCGGTCATCTGGCACAAGGCGATTAGAACAGACGCGGCAAGATCCATAACTTCGTACTTTAGTGTTTGAGACTCCAAATTTTGGGGTTCTAACAGTTCCTCAAAGCTAGTTTCGTGCGGCTTAGTGATCTTCTTCGCAATACTTATAGCTTCGGACATATCGCCACCGTTGTGGACAGCAAGGCCAAATGCAGCAACTACTAAAGGATCTCGTGGTTGATCGGAAATAGCTTTATGGAATGCCAACAATCCAACCCTGAAATTGGATTAGTGGAAAAGGCCAACTTATTAAATTAATGGAAAAAGGAGTTCCATGTCATTCGGTGATTCCTTTTATGTAACCCCAAACTCACGGTTGTTTATTTTGTGAAGTTTTTACTATTGCTGTTACAATCGAAACTGATGTCAATACCTGTTCGTTTGGTAGAAATACTAACTATTTTCTTTTCCCAGAAGTGTTTTATTGATTTTAAGCTACAAACTAAACACTGTTTTCTAAAACAAGCTGATATTTTTTATCAGTTTTTTATCAAATATTTGTACAATATAAAATTGGCGTTTTAATATACGATATTAATAAAGTGAAAATAAAGGCATTTTTTTATCAACCAATTTTATCGAAATTGGAAATAAAATTGAACAAAAAGAAGAGGAGAAAACGTGTTCATGAGCCAAATGCATCAACTTCTACTCCTATTACTCTCAAGACATGTCAAATCCCAACTCCCAAGTAGTATATTTGCAATCATGTAGACAATAATCTTACCATAAGCTACTGTGGCAAGGTTTGTCCGGTCTGAGAAGTTTATCCAAATTAGAGAACAGAGACTGTAAAACAGCACAAATTCAGAAACCAATAACATCTCTCTAATTGAATTCGCAATACCGAACACACTTTCTACAACACAATCTACCAATATTGCTTTTTACATATGCCACTCGCCAGCTAACTAGAACAGACAAACATTTTGATGCTTCATAAAAATTACCAGAAGCATGTTGGACCTATTGTCGCGTCTTCGAAATCCACTGCGAACTAAATATGCTGCCTATGAGATTAAAGGTATTAGATATATACCTGTAATACAATTACTAACTGACAGAAAGCAGAACACGTTAATATCATGTTACCTGAATCGGTAAAAGTATTTCTAGGAGACCGAATTTCCATAAGAGCCTTAAAGAAGCTTCAGCCGAACCATATGCTAGCATATAATTCATTTCCATCTGAAGTCTACCCTAAAAGAATTTAGGTAAGGTTCAATCATATCAACATATTTATATTATTCATATACAATTTGGGGTTGTTTGGGGCTGTTGGGGCATGACTTTAAACCTAATAAGTTAGCTTTAAATAAGCCACTAAAAAGGTTTGTTATCCGGAAAACGAAACTTTTAAAATGTAAAAATCACGGAGAATTAGTCCAACTGATTATACATATATGAAGAAGAGTGGTAGAGAAAGAGCAGAAAATACATGAAAGAAGAAAGGAGTAAAAATAAACTTTAAGAGCCTAAAAAGCTATACCCAAGAAAAATGCTTGGAAACCTAAAAGCCTAAAGACACTAGACATCTCCGAATTACTATAAATGAGGCACAGAAGAGAATTTTCTTTTTACCCTGTCAAGCCTTAATAGTGAACGAGATAAATGTTTCAAGTAATGAGCTGTCTCCTTTGACAAACGGAACCCTAAACGTGCTGCAACTCTTACTGCACGTAGGATACGAGCTGAAAATAGATGTATAGTAATTAGCACGATAAACAAACACAAAAAAGAAATTAGATCCAACATAATATACTAATCACAGAAAACTTGAACATCAACTCACCACAATCCTCCCGAAAAGAAATTCCAGCAGGTTTTACAGTTCGTACCTGTTACAGCCGAAACTAAAGTAAGAACAATTTACATTAAAAGTTTGGCTTTAAATAACAGTAAAGATACAACTTTATAGAATACATGCACACTTTAGCTTTTCTAAGATCTTCCAAGCCTCCCATGTAATCGTACACTATTCTCGCATAAGGATCAAACATCAACCTGCAAACAAGAATAACATGTTTCAATATTTAAGGGATAAAAATCACGTGAAGTACATTAATTATAATAATTCAGACAGCTACCCGTTAATAGTAAAGTCCCGGTGCAGACAATTTCTCCACCGTTTATAGTCCTTCTCATCAAAACCACTAGGTTCGTCAAAATCATAAGTCGAGTTTCTATCGCTATTCCTGACTGATGTACTAAAACTCGAAACCTAATTCATACAGCACACATAAGTACCTAAATAACAAAAAAATCGTCAATGACATCAGTACGAAATCAACCTCTATTAGAGAGTCACCAATGTGCACATGACAAATAGGAAATCTTCTGCCAACTATTTCACACCTCGAAAATGTTTGAATCACCTGAATACTAAAACAAATCATGTTAAATTCATATGTAACTGAGATTTCCACATTAGAAATTTATAAAAAAACACGAAAACATTTTCTTTTTGAATCACTTGATTCTTGAATAAATGCAGAAAACTAAAGTAACCTCTCTAAGTTCAGCAGAGGTAACTATATCGAAATCCTTGGGAATTCGCTTCAGAATAAGATCTCGAACACAACCTCCAACAAGGTAAACCTCATATCCTACAAATTACATCAAAATAGACCTTACTTTAGAGTGAAGTCTCGGACCCCAAACTGCTATTATAATGAAATCATAGCTCCATTAGTTACTAAACCAACAAGTACCTTTCCTCTTTAATCCATTAAGCACTTCTTTTGTAGGTTTGCTGATTTTCGAAGAACTGATTCCTATCTCTTTCGAATTCAATTTCTTCCATTGCGGTACCTTACTATCCGCTTCAACCTCTTCAATCCCAAATATATTACAGTTATAAAAAAAAAAGTCCAAATAAAATTTGAGGAAGAAAAAACGAATTGAAAAACCTACTGTTAATATTGGGAGTGGATTTGTTGATAGCGCTGTCTGGTTCATGAGAAGTGTTGATTGTAGCAGTGGTGAAACTAAATCGAACCTGTGAATAGACGAATTAAGGAGGAGAAAGCGAAAGCTAAGCCTGAATTCACCGTGGTGAGATTGCAGATGAAATAGAGTATCATTACCTTTCGTATGCAGTGAACAAGAGGCGGTCGAATGCGGGGACTGTAAACGAAACCTAAGGCTGAATTGGACATGGCTGAGGTGGTGGTGGTTGTGGTGGTGAACTCATGGGCAGCTTAAACCCCCAACTCTCACAATTTGATCGGTAGGGTTTAAAGACAGATGTAACCGAACCGGCCGATTTTTCTGCTGGCACCGATATGCTTTTTTTTTCTTTTAAGAATTGCTAAAAAATAAACCCTTTTTCGATTTTCAATATTTATAAAATTGTCATTAGTCAAAAAGTTCAAAAAAAATCTTGAAACTCTATTTAATTAGGGTAAAAAGTACGAGTTGTTTTTTACGTTTAATACTTGTAATCAGTTAGTTCTTTTTTAGGCGGTAATAAAATGGTCTCTTATGTTTCACAAACTCGAATAAAACCATATTTTTTTACCTCAGCCTAGCTTTTGTACTCTTAATATCTAAGATTCAAATTTTAGGGAAAACGTTATTTTTATAATCACTGCAAATACCGCCGATATAGTTTGATAATGAATAGTTTTATTGTGTTCAAAAAATGTAGTTTGATTAGAATTTTTAGCGGAAATAATAAAATTAGAACGATTTTGTTGATACATTCGCAAAATTAAACGTTTCACTATTAATGAACTAGATTTATTGTCATAACCCAAAATTTTCACTAAAATGTATCGATTTCTATTTAAATCATAAGTATGAGCAAGTAGATAAATATATTCACGAAAAATAAGTGGGTATAGTAAATAATGTTTCCGAGCTCTATATAGTTCTTTATATCGCTCTAAATATACTTGAAATTCTTCCATTTAAATTGAAATTAAATTTGAAGTGAAGGTAGGATAAGGTGTTTAGTTTATTGGATTCTTAAATGATACATAGTGCGATAGAATCGAAACAATGTGTTATAGTAAGAAAGAAATAGATACCTCGGAGTTAGATAGACTCGTCTTCTCTCTTTCTTGATTTTTTTTATCTAATTACTTTCTATTCATTATAGGATAAGAAAATAAAATGACAATAAATCCTTTATTTTTTCAGACTAATCGCTCTTTTGATTTTTTAATAAAAAAATATAGATTTTTTTTCTTTATCAATATAACGCTTTTTATACACATTCATCTATAATCCTTAATACAAATATCTAAAGAATATAGAAAACAAATAATTAGGACTCCTCTAAATAAAATGGATAATCTACTTGTGAGAAAATTTATTCCCACATTTGGCACTAATTTCTTTTTAACACTCATTAGATCGGGTAATCGTTCAAATTATGAACAAAAGCACGTTGCTTTCTTTCCCTCTAGCTAAAGGGGGTCAATATATCCATATATTTATTTGACCCAACTTAGAATTAAATTCATTTTGTTCCACACCGAGAATTCAAATACGGGTTTGTACCGATCCGGAATAAAAAAAAAATAGATGTTATCTGAATTCTACGTTGATACGACATGCTCTTTTTTCCATTAATTCCTTTCAGGATCAGTCGTGGTCTTACAAACTCTACCGCTGGTATGGACGAATCTTTTGCTTCATACATATGTGTAAAAAGTGATAGTCGCACTTAAAAGCCGAGTACTTTACCGTTGAGTTAGCAACCCCCCCCCCCCCTCCCAAAAAAATAATAATTATTACAATACTAATACAATGTGTAGGTGTAGAGAAAATCGAAAAAAAATGTATATATATTCAAGTTCATGACACAATGAAAACATTAAACTTAACCTAATAAGAAATCTAAGAACTTTAAACGAAAATTTTCTAATTGATTATGGACATAAAAAAAAGTCTTGACCGGAATTATAAAAAAAACATGGATATAATAATAAAAATTGATTTATTTATAGTACTTCTTAGACGAGAGTTCAAAAATTATCAAATAATTACAAAAATTACTACGAAAGGTCCTTACTATCACATTACATCAATTTAGAAGCATTCAAGAAAAATCAACATTCAAGATAAATAATAAAACAAAACATTAAACCATAACACACATAAAGAACCATAATAACCATACATTGTAAAAAAAATAGTAATCGCTAAAAGTATAATTCACAATTTCAAACAAACAAAAACTTATCCTAAAACTCTTAAACTGAAAACAATTAATAAATCAGCACTAAAATACTTATTAATAAATAATCCATTCTATGGTAATTCGTCAACCTCTTTCTGCTATAATTTTTTGTCTCAGATCGCTATAATACTCTACCTGAATTGGAGATATGGTAGAAAAATCAAGGGATAATATCATTTCTTCCTCACTTCTCTCTTGCATCAATGTTTTTCGTTCCTTTATCTCATCTTGTTTCTTTTCTAATATCTTTTTTTTTCTCCAATGTTATTTTCTCTTGCTCCTGAAGATATGTCTTCTCTAAAAAAATTGTCTTCATTGTAATATTGTTTCCTTTCTTCTCTCATTGAACCAACAACCTCCATTATCGAAGTATTGTTTATTTTCCCTTGTTTTTTCTTCATCTTCAAAAGTTCTTTTGCAGCTTTTCTACCTATTGGTCTATTCAACTCTCTTGGTGAATCATCAAGACTATTATCTTCCCCGAATTCAATGTATCCACACGAAAAGGTGAGTTTTTGTTTTTTTTCCTTATACCTTCATCTAATCATTTTGGTTGGAATCTTAATTCAGTCCAGCAATAGTCAAGTGCAAAGGTTGATCCATACATCTCATTAAACATTATTTTTTCTTGAACAAGCTGAAAATATCGAAAACAAATACATCGAATTGGGGAAAAAGCCAATTTCAAAGAGTAAATATACTTTTGATGAAAAACAAATACATACTTTATCTTGTTCACTTTAGCCACTTTTACGTCTTCCTTCAATTTGAGCATAACAACCACAAAATTTCTACATAGTTAGTTAAATATGAGACCATCGATTTTGCAATGCGATCTGACTGCGGTCGATTTGAGAATCTTTATGCTTGTGAAAATACTCATGTATTTTTCTCTAATAAGTTTTACTCTTCTGCTCATTTGCGTGTACAAAATCCATACTTATATTAAGCCAAACAAAGACAAACAACATATCTTCACTAACAAAAAAAATAGTTGTTCTTTGTTTTTTCTTTTGAGAATGAATTTGATTATTCATAGACGCAAGAGTAGCTGGGGATCGATTTTGAGATGGATTCTCAAAGTGATTCTCGTGTTGTGTCCATGGAGTATGGATAAGAGATTGGAGTTGTGATTAATTTATTGACGAAATAGAAGAAATTGTTGACCTAATTTCAAATTGAATTGCTGAAAGAGGAGAATAAAACTTAAACGAATCTGCAGAATTTATTTCAGATGGATTGTGAAGGCTTTGAAATTTGTTCTAATTTTCTAGATTGGCTTATTGATCTTCACATGGATGGGAAAATTCTTATCATGTAAATCTAAATAGGATGAAGGGGAATTCATCGATATTTTCTCTGGCTTGAAGAAAAGAAAAAAAAAACAAATACAAAATAGATGAAAAATGAGGTGAAGTAGTGAGGGTAGTGAAGATGATGGTGGGTTTTGAAGAGTAAGAAATTGTCTCGATAAATATAAAGAGCGAAAAAAATATATTTAAATATACCTTTTTGTTTTTTGTTTTTTCGGAGGGAACCCACAGTCGCTACTCAACGAGTGCGCACAGGGTAAGCCCTCGGTATAACACAATAACCTGCAAACCAACGACAGAAGGTAAACCACACAAGGTGACAGGCTCAGTCAAGAAAGCGCATGTAGAGGGACTCGAACTCATGACCTTTGGTCACAAGCATGTCTTACTCAACCAATCCGACTACCCCCTTGGATTAAATATACCTATTTTTTTACACTACCCATTGGAAACTGTTTTTTAATAAATAATCGTTAAATTTACTATTAACTTTTAAATATAGTATCTGTTGGGGATGCTCTTAAACCCCAGATTAAAACCAAAAACCAAACAAACATATCTTACATTTCAATTACCAACGAATAGACGTCACCCACACTTATACTTCCTGAAGAAGTCAAAAACCAAAACTTTCAACACAGACTATAGCAGCGTTTTGTATCGAGCAGCAATCCCAAATCCATTATTTTTTGTTTTTTTCCATTTGATGGCGTCGATATAATGTTCTTTGCCAATCGAAATAGTTTATGCATACACCATATCGTGGCGTAATAGTCTTATCTTACGTCATGAGATGGGGTATGCATGAACCATTTTACCATATGGATTGGCGAAGAACACTGAATCGACGTCATCCAATGGCTAAAAACATAAGATTTAAGGTTTGAAACGGCTGCCGTGGGCTTGGGTCTCGAAGAGTTGGGTTGGGTCTGTGTTGAAAGGTTGACTGTGTCAAAGGTTTGGGTTTATGACTATTTCAGGAAGGAGATGCATGGGTGACTACTTCAGGAAGGAGAAATGTGTGGTAGTGTCGTGCGTGGGTAAGTGAAAGGTTTTTTATATAGTTCTAATTTAGGTTTAATTTATTAGTTTAGATTTTCAATTTAGCTTTTCAATTTATGGAGATCCATAATAACACAATCTTCAACCATGGGAATGCAATCCGCCATTCATATTCAAGAAAATGGACGATAAAATGGGAAGATACACGATATATATGATATTGGATTTATGTTATTAGCGGTATGCGTAGAGGTACCCACTCCCTGCTCGAGTTGTTGCTGCTCGAGTTTGACTGAATCTACTAGCCGGAGTTCGAGTTTGACTGAATCTACTAGCCGGAGTTCACCTGTTGTTGCTGCTCGAGTTCAAAGTCAGCAAACGAAACCAGTTGTTGTTGCTCGATTTCGTCGGGGTGCAGTGTTAGGGTTGTCGTTTCTTGCTGTTGCTGCAAATGGGGGGTGGGTTTAAGAGTTAAATGGGTAAAATAAGATAGATTTTAGTTTTACTTAATGTTAATAGACTTATATTTTAGTATTTAATTTAGTTTTAGTTAACTAAATATTACTTATTAGTTTAGTTTAAGTAAATATTAGGTTCAACTTAGGGTTTTTAAAATTAGAGTTATTTATAGAGAAGAGTTAGAGAAAAGGCAAAAAGAAATAGAAAATAATTGTAACTTTGCGAAGTAATTTTTAATATTTATAGGTTTTCATAAAGGGTAAAATTATAAAAAAATTAACTTTTCCGAGTAATTTTATTTAAAAAGGTACGACTTCACAAAGTAAAATTGTTTTTTTTTAGCAATTCTTTGTTTCTTATCATTACATGTAATTCTTTTGCTTTTAAATGTTTGGTTGATTTTTTTTGAATTTACATATACGATATACTAATTTGATTGAAATCGGTAATTCAAGGGATTCCCCACCGTACATTTAAGAAAAAAATACATTGATTTTTTTTCAAAATCGGGAGAATATTATTAATTGAGAATAGATTACAAAAGAAAATCTGAGCTAGGGACTGAAATTAAACCAAGAGAGCCCAAGAGGTACTAAAACAAAAATATCCCTTGATGAAAAATTAGGCGTCAAGAACAAGTGCGCCAAAACATGGCAAATCAAAAATAGAGAAAAGAAACAGAAGAGTTTCATTGGCTGGCAAGTAAGTTGAAGCAAAATGAAGCCCAAGATTTCGACTCAGCGATCACGGTCGAGAAAATAAGAGGAGACGGTGACAAGGCGAACTAAGGCCGGATTAAGCTAGCTCTGGAAGATGACTGGAATCTGAAAACTGAATATGAAAATAAAGTGCTATCTTGTAAGATTTAGAGACGATTACAACTCAGCTAGAGTTTTAGTGGGCCATAATGTAACCTAATCCTTCCCTTTCTAATAGAGTAATGACTTTAAGAGCGGAAAGAGCTATAAAGTTTTTATAGTCAATTTTCATTTTACAACGAAGAGTCCACTTGCAAGCCAGTTAGCTGCTACGTTTTGCTCTCTAAAAATATGATTAACATACATAGTAAGAGAGATTAAATATCTGATATTAGTTAAGATAGATTTAAAAGATAAGAGTACTTCTCTGAATATAACAGGTTGATAAGGATTTATGAGTCTGATTCAATATCCATGTTTGATATGTTGTTGATTTTGCAGATAAAGAGGTCGTCGTGAAAAGCTTTAGCTTTAGATTTGATTGAAGATAATTTTCCATAAACATTACCATACCCTTAGACAGTATTTCCATTGTAGTCTCGAACAATAATGCTACCACTAGATTCACCGGATGCTAGGCAAAAAACATTAAAATGTAACTTAAATCTACCATGCATGAGAGGATTCCAGTAGAGATGAGAAGAGATTTGAGGCTTCATCGGATGGTTATAGCAATTCAGAGAAACAGCACCAGCTTCCACATTTTTCCAGTGTTTACGCTTTAAAAGGTTTGAGTGGTCTATAACAGCTAAGATTTGCTTAATGTAGATGACTATAGAACTGGGAGAATGAAGAAACTTCTTTGTGTTTAACTTTGTTCCTGCTGTTTTATATAATCCAGTAATAATAGCATGTAATATAGTGATAATGTGAACCTTTGATGGAGATTTTCAAAACCAGCTCGTAATGATGTGAGTTGTAGTCATAGGATTGATGATGTTAATCTTTAGAATATCTGCAGAATAGATCCAAATTTTCCAAGCATAATCACAAGATACAAATAGATGATTTGGAGTTTCATAGTTTAGGAAAAATTGGCATTTATAAACTATTATCATATGTCTAGCTTGGAGAGTGAAGTCAATGGGAACTTTGTTAGTTAAGATTCTCTAAAGCGTAAAGGAAATTTTTATAGGGGTGATGTTATTCCAAACTTTTTCAAACAAAAATGATTTATTGTATTTGGTTCTTATAATCTAATATGTGTATTTTGTGTTAAATAAGCCATCTTTGGAAGTCTTCCATTGAATCAGATATTCAACAGAAGGATTAACAGAAAGTTTGGACCCTCAAGATTTTATTAGAGACAAATGGAAATTAACTGAATTTGTTTAAATCCCAATGATTTAACTCCCATTTTTTCACTTGATCTCTAAAGAACCAACTATTATCAATATTAGAGTCTATTTTAATAAGAGGAGAGTTACCAAACCAGGAATCCAACCAGAAGTCAATAGAACCATTGCCCAGCTTCTAACTGATTAAGATTTCAGCCAAATCTTTGATGTTTTCTAGTTTATTCCATGTCTGAGAGCCATGGTGAAGTTAATTTGTAAAGGATGCTAATATTTGATGTATATTTTGTGCATATATCTAGCCCATAAACAGTTTTTATCCCTGACTCTATAACAAAGCTTACAAGAACAAGTAGATTGAGTATCATTTAAGTTTCTTAAATTTAGACATTCTTCACTAAATGTTTTGCTGTTTGTTTTCTAGTTAGACCAATGAATGTTATCGGACTCAATAAAACTGATCCGAATAAATTTATTTAACATTTTTTCAATCTTGCAGATAATAATTTTAGAAATCCAGCAACTTTGAGACAAGTACAAAGGAATAGAAAGCAAAACAATGTTGATTAAGGAAATTCTGCTACCAAACGAAAGGTATTTACCTTTCCAGTCCATTATTTTACCTCTGATTTTATCAATAAGAGGGATATAATTACTTGTTTTGTTATTTAAATTCAAGGTGATACCCAGGTAGGTCGTGGGTAGAAAACTAGTGTTGAACTGAGTCTGAATGACTAATGCATTAATCTTGTCTTCATTAAGGTATTGGTAGTGATTAGCTTGGTTTTCTCCTTGTTGATGGATTGTCATGCAAAAAAATACCAATGATATTCATAGAATTCTACTTACCATTAGTTAGAATAAGTAAGTCATTTGCAAATGCAAGGCTAGAAATGATGATGTTGCTTCTAATGGAGAATTTTAGAGAATTTTTATTCTCATAGAGATTAGATAAACCTCTAATAAAGGTTTCTTCAACAAGGATGAACAGACTAAGGAAAATGGGGCCCCTTGTTTGATTCCCCTATTGGTCTTGAAGGATTCATTGATGTTATCCTTGATAATAATTGAAATAAAACATGCTTAATAAGACTACAAATTAAATTGATAAATCTAGTAGGAAACCCAAAGCACTTAAGAACATATAGGATGAAGATGTAAGAAATATTTTCGAAGGCCTTAGAAATATCGAGTTTAATGACAATGATACCAAAATTATTTTTTCTGCCCAAATCATGAATTATTTCCTTAGCAAGAAGGATATTATCCTGAATAAGTCTGCCTTTCATGAATTCTCTTTGAGTTTTTGAAATTAACTTAGGAAGAAATTTAGAAAGTCTATTGTTTAAGATATTTGACACGATTTTGTTCACGATTAATCAAAGGCTAATATGATGGTAATCTTTCAATTGAACTGGGTTATTAGTCTTGGGGATGAGGCAAATCCCAGTAACCATGACACCTTTCAGTATTTGATGATATTGAAGAAATGAAGACATATCTTTTTATATGTCAGATTCCATGATTCTCCAACAAGAAATATAAAAGCGTTTGTTGGAACCATTTGCACTGGTGGTTTTGAGATTCTTGATGATTGTAAAGACTTCCTCTTCGGTTGGATCAACCGGTAACTAATTATTATATACATCATCAATCAGTTTAGGAATAAAGTTCAATATGTAGTCATTAGTATTAGTCACACTATCGTGATAATTGAGAGAAGAAATAATTTTTTTAAAGTAACATTCAGCAGATTTGTTGATGAGGTTTTCATCAGTTATCCAACTATCATTGTCTTTGATACAATAAATTCTGCCATTTCTCCTTTTTTTCTTAACAAAGTTTTGGTAAACTTTAGTGTTTCGATTGCCATCTTTCATTCAGCTAGCATAACATTTCTGAAACCAGTAGTCATATTCTATTGTTAGAGAAATTAAGTGTCCAACAATAGCCTTGGCATGCTTGATTTTGTTCTCATTGTTGTTAGAATTCAATACGTTATCTTCTCAAACTTTGAAAATCTCTTAATGATACAATACTTTGTCAAATGTGTTGCCGAAATTGTTTTTGTTCCAAGTTTTGAGCTTAAGCTTGAGTCTTTTGAGCTTATTTCAAAACCTGAACATAGGTTGACCACCCATAGAAATGCTCCAGATAGCAACCACCAAGTCCATGATATCTTTATCAATAGTCCACATATTAAGAAATTTGAAGTTGTTGTGGTGCATGAGTCTGTCTTTAGTAATTTTGATGCATAACGGTGAATGATCAGTGTAAGCCATATGATTCACCATAATAATATTGAACTGATCAGACCATGGTTGATTGATCAAAGCCTTGTCAAGCCTTTTCCATTTAGATTTGTTTGTCCATGCAAACTTTGAACCTGTAAAACTTGCATCTTCGAGAAAGCAGTCACATGTCATACTGTTAAAATCCTCTGAACTTTGGTTACATAAAGTAGCGCAACCTTGCTTCTCATTCCAAAGATATGTTCTGTTAATTCTCTGGCACTTTACATATACACCAGTGACAGCGAATGATTCATTAAAAATATTGTGCTTGACTTTTAAATAGATACATTGAGTGTGATTATTAATAACCTTTATCTTAAGAACATCACTCCAAAATATCCAGATTTTATTAGATGTATTAGCAGTGAAGTTATTAAGATTAAGTTTAGAATATATAACCTTTTTCCAATCATTACCAATGAGGGTTTCATGGATAATAATAAGGTTGAATCTTTTTTTTCACAATGGATTTGAGCTTTCTTAAGGAGGCTTTGTTGCCTTCTGAATGAGGCTTCAAATGTTATTTTGATTTGAAGTTTGATTTCCTGATGGGGTATCAGCTTCCACGACAGAAGATAAATATGATTCATCGTCGAGAGATTTTATAGCGTCAATGATATCTTATTCATTGCTTCTTGTGTCTTTTCTTGGCTCTTCGGATTGCTTATATTAAGAGCTGTTTTTTCTTTATTTGTCAAGTGTCTAATCATCAGTCTTGCTAAAATTTATACTTTGATTGTTGTCATTAGTCTTCTTAACCAATATAGATTTCAATTTGATGCTTTTGGATTCTGTATCTTAATATTTATCTTTATTCTCAGATAAATATTGGTTTATGTCTTCCTTTGATATGGAGTTTATTTCTTTTTTGCATTGATCAGCTCAATGACCAATATGTTTACAGATTTGGCAACAATAAGGACATTATTTGTAACTAAGCTCGAGCTAGTATCCTTCATTTTCTCTGAATCCAACCCATATGTGTCTTTGTATATCTCTGATAAGATCAAGCTCCACCTAAACAAAACAAACATTAACAAAAAAAAATGTTGTAGTATAATATCCAAGTTTTGATAAGATCCCTAAGAGAAGCAGCAATAGTTTGAATCATAAATTCATTGTATAAGAATTATGGAACTTTAGCGATCTATATCCAGACAAGAGTAATCGAATATTCAACATTTCGATAGAAGGTTGGAGTCCATTTTAAAATTCTTATGACAGAGGAACCTATTGCCCATACGCATTTGCTTCAAATTTTAGCCAAATCTTCTTTCAATGTGAGTTCAATCAATATATGGTGAGAATCCCAGTTAGATACATTATAGGGACCTGAGAATCTGCAATCAATCAGGAAATTAGTAAGTAAGTTCTTTTTCAAAATTCATGTTGAAAACTTACCAACAACTGTGAATTTGGTTTGATACATCAAGATGTTTTATCTTATTTTGTGAATTGAAATGATACGTAGTCATTCTTGAATTTGAAAAAATTAGGAGCAAATTCTATTTGTTCCTTAGTGGATTTGAAAAGAGTTACGTATGATGTTGCAGGTATCTTGACGCTCTGTTTCTTTGAATAGAGTTGCAGTTCTGGGAAATCAACATATGTTAGTTGTTTTAGTTCTTATTCTGATTTCTCCATGATCATAACGAGAATAAAACAAGGTGATGAGTAGGGGGAGATGGAGAAAATCTGAAACCTAAAAGTGTTAGAGATCCAGATAATAGTTTGTATACAAAGAAAAAAAACAGAGAAAATAGAGGACAAAGAGGTAATATGAGATTAAGAGCTTCAATCAATAAGATTTGCAGCTTGAAGATGAAGAACCAATAGATTCTATTGAATGCAGGAGAATGAAAACATTTCTTGGAAATCAAGAAAGATTTTCTTTAAATATGAGTCTCTCTTTTATCCAATATTCATTGAAACTTGATACAACGAGTATTCATAATTTTAAACCTAAATACTTATTTAGATATGTATTTTTTTTTCAAAGAACCAATAATTTGGTAATATATTCAATGAAATAATATATAAAAATAAAAGTTAAACCCAATTGGAATAATTTATCCACCAAAAGAAAAAGTTATAGCCACTGGTTATCTCGATTAAATTGTAAAATTAAATAATATGTAACTTAAATTTTATAAAATAAAATAAAGGCTAAATTAAAATTTTATTTTGGCGTTTTGTTTTTAAAATTTAATATTAAATTAAAATAATAAAAATTGTATAAATATACCGTATTTATTAAATAAATAGTATAAATAAAGTTTAATATGAATTAAGATCCAAAAGTCAAACTATTATCCATATATTACCTTTATGTTTTTTTAAATTCTAATAAATACTATTTTAACTCTTCTATTTATCATCTAAGATCCACCTATTTTTTATAATACCGAAAATATTCCACTGATATGAAATATATATTATATCAGAAAGAAAATCAGCTTACATTCACCTTCTTTAAGATCTTCCCACTAATCAAACACCAAATTTTAATATCATTCACTTTTAGAATCCAAAACCTAGATGCTTATTTTATTGTGTTTCCTTTCAATTAAATTTTATATTTTCTTCTAAAGCATTAGAAAAACTCCAATAATTTATTATTTTTTAAAACTAGTTATTGATGAACATTGTCGGAACCTCTCGCACTAAAATGAAATTTATTTGATCATATCGTTAGATTAAAAAAATATTATTTAGACGATCAACAATAAATGTGTGGAAAACAATAATTGAATCTAGAATCGTTGTATGTATATATATAGTCGAAATTGGGACTTTACTTATCTAAAGTTAAATCATCGTGATAAATATTATAGCAACGGTAGTGTATCATTTAGTCGAAGCAATAATTTATCTATTTGCTCAAATTCTACAATTGCTTTTACTTTTTTGTATTGTTTACTCTATAATTACTTTTTAATTCTTTTTATTCATCTCTAGGGGAAAAAGTAATAGTTTTGGTGACGTTTGATAGCATTATTTTTTTTATACAAAAATGTTTGTGATAATGTAACAAAAAATGAAAGTAAATGATTTTAGTCTTTAATTATAAGGATTTACTGAAAGTAAATGATTTTAGTCTTTAATTATAAGGATTTACTCGTTTTTAGTGTTTCCGGAAAATGTGGTTTGAAAAACGTTTTATAGTGTAAACGAAAAAAACGACTGTTACGAAGAAGATGCGATTTTTGCAAGATGTAAAACCTATGATAGATGTTAAACCAGACTAATTATGATAAAAGCTAGATGCGGAACTAGACCAATTATGATAGATGCGAAACCAATCCAATTATGATAAATGTTAAACCATGCTAACTATGATAGATGTTAAACCATGCCAATTATGATAAATGTTAAATCATGTCAACTATGATATATGCTAAACCATGCAAATTATGATAAATGTTAAATCATGTCAACTATGATATATACTAAACCATGCAAATTATGATAGATGTCAAATCAGGTCAATTATGATATATGTGAAACCAATCCATTTATGATAGATAATAAACCATGCCAACTATTATAGATGAGAAACGAGGGCAACTATGATAGATGTGAAACAATATAAAAAAATTAGTGTAAAATATTTGTTTTATATAATTCAGAATATATCATAAATGGATATACTTTTTGTTCATCTAAAAAAATCAATAGTATTTTTTATTTTTATTTTATTCGAGTTACGGTTTAAAAGATATGAACTTTTAAAATTTTAAATTAAAAAAAACAAAGGAAATAAATTGTGTACACGTGTTTGATGATTTTATATATAAAGGTTTTTTAGGTACATAATTTGTTAATTTTGTTGGGTCTTAATCACTAATAGGTTTGTATAATGGGTCTTGATGAGTAATTTTTCCTAGAAAATAAGAATCAGATATTGGATACGATATATATTTTAAAATAAAATCAAAATATAATAAGAAGTCAAAGATACTAAAAAAATACTAGTGCGATGTGATACATCCGATCAAATAGCCTACTACATTGGTCCAAAAAAAGACCATAAGCCAAAGTTAAAGATATAAAAAATCAAGTTTGAGATCTGACTATAAAACCCACTATAAAGAGGTCTGAAACATGTAATACAAACATGAAGCCAAGGAACGGCGACTAGCATTCGCGAAGTGCTTCATCCAAATAGGTGTCCTACTACTGCAATCCAAAGACGGAGTGATAACTTAAAAATAAGAGGATAAAATTAAGTGGTGCTTACACGAAGGAAAGTCTACATCAGTCAAATCACCTTGGTACCAAGGAATCTAAATTGGAGGTTGTTGGCTATATGGTGCGTTACCGCATAGGTTAAGGAAGAATTAAAGTTAAAGATTATAGAGTTTCTCTCCCATCAAACGTGTTAAATGAATGCCCCAAATCAAGAATGTTAAGTGTGTCGTTGCTAAGAAGGATGACATCTTGAGGCCTTTCGGTACCAGCTGTGACAATTATGGCTCAAAAAGGAAAACCTCAACTTAGTGTTGGTGACGTCCTAAATATTTCGAGTGATACACAATCAAATGATTAACGGATTTGACAATGAAGTAAAATAAGACGTAGACGGATGTCAGTTTAAACTCCAACTGATGAGAATGTCTCGAATGAACAACTTTCCAATGATAGAAAATCAAACAATAAATGAGTGGCATGAGATATTTAACTTTTGTCAGACCAACTCCGATCACTTCACAGAGAGAGCGTGTGAGCGGATCGCAAAGTTGGTACATTTGATAGTGAATCTTGAAAAAACACTCTTGAAAGTAAAATAGTGGATTATATCAAAAGTGATACATGGATTAAGAATTGAGATGATGAGGTTATAAATATACAATATATTGTGATGAATCCTAAAAATTTTAGATCTAATCCTAGTAGACCAGCTCCAACGATCCTCTATAATAACATTTAAGACCATAAGATTTTCGGTGAGTCTCGAGTCATGAATAATACTATGGTCATAGTGGTTTACAAGTGAGATAGGCAACAAATAAGTATCCTACCATAAAGAATTGGACTTCTCATTACCAAGTGGTATTCTATATATTTTACTAGTCATATACCTAAGATGAAGGATTTTCCTTCAAGCCTATAAAGGCGAGGAACCGAGGTTCAAACTCCATAAGTTTTATTTTTATTTTTCTGACTTTTAATCTAATCACACCATAAAAATTTGAGTTATTACTAACTATTTATTATAGATGTTTAAGGACAACCATCTGATTTTAAGATTTAATATCTATAATCCCAAGGCCATCCTCATTTAGAGGCACAATGAAAGAGGTTCAAGCCACATTAGCACCCAAAATCTTCATTTCAGAACCAGACCAAAGTTAACGACAGAGAGAAAGAGCTCTTTAAGGACCCTCAGATGGAGAATAAAAATTGAAGACCTATAAACTTGTCATGTGAATAACACATACTTAATGAGCTAAAGTCTGTATGCATATAGCAGGCGTCTAGAGATCCAAAAATCAATACGGTAGCAATGTTATCTAAAATTGGTCGACAATCATTATACGTAATTCTACCAATGAGAAATGGACACAAGTGTATTTAACAGGGAGGGAATAAACGTTAAACCTAACAATGTTAATAATTGTTTCCTTAATAGTGGTTTTACTCTGAAGAAAAATATATGTATTTTACTAGGGTTGACCTAAAGACTCGACAAATCAATAAATTCCTCAAGGACTTCCCTAATAAGCTTGAGGGAATTAATACCACAGTTAGAAAAAATCATAAGATCATTAGCAAAACAGAAGTTGATAATCCAAAGCTTCTGACACTTCCGTTGAAATTTTAAATTCCTATATATATTATTCTTCTTCATAATACAAGATAAATATGGCATAACTAATAGGATAAGAAGTAATATAAAAAGGCTCAGTGACAGCAACACTTCCTGCCATTAAACTTGCCATTATGGTCGTTGTTGGCTTGCCATTTTGTTTATTGACAAAAAATATTTACGTGTATAGATAAAATTTATATGAACTTATAGTTTCAACTTAGGTTAATGATCGAATTATGTGGTTGATTGTGAACATGTAAATCTTTTAAACATATTGGTTAAAATTTGGTTGAGTGTTGAAATTTCATGTTTAAATATGTTACTCAACAATTAAAGCACTATGAATATGTAGTTAAATTTGGTTGTGTGCTAAACATTTCATTTATTAGGTTTATATAGTTAACAAGTAAATCTGGTAGGAATATGTAGTTAAAACTTGACTGAATATTAAGATTGACTTCTCAGGTGTGTATAACTAACAAGTTAATCTCTTAGGAATATGTAGTTAAAACTTTGTTATATATCAAAATTTGACGCTTATGTGTGTAAAACTTGATAATGTCAATAATTTTTGGATGGTATTTGAGTAATAACACAAGAAGAAATTAATTTTTGGATAGACTAGAAAGAGAGAATCAAGCTTTTTAGGTTTTAACTTAGAGAAAGAAGTTATGATAGAATAGGTTTATAGTAAATAAATTTCACCAACTTTCATCAATGATCTAAAATCCTAGTTATAGGAAATTTAATCCCAATGAGCCTAATAGGTCAAAAGGTTCATGGGCCCATTCTTATTATCCAAGCTCATTTATGCACAAGGCTCATTACTCAAATACTTCTAATTATTACATTTGCCTACATAAAATAAATTCTAACTCAATCACCCATTTTTTTTATTTGTCCCTCGCATAATTCTGTCATTTGTCTTTCAAATAATTTTATCCTCATAATGTAGCCTCCTTAGTCCTCATCAAACGCCTTCGTGAGGACTAGTTTATAAAATCTATTCGGATTTGAATTTTTTTTACTCTTAGTACTTCATATGAGTTATATTCGGATCAAACACACCATGGAGAGATTTTGACATGACTCGAAACATCGTTCAGATATTCTTGTATGAGGCCTTTGGAGTTTGGTTATACTTTTGGAAACGTGCATGGATATGCTAAACCCAAGACTTTTTCTTTTAGTGGTGAAGTGTCATGACGGTTGGAAACGGTTCCACTTCTCTATAAATAATAGTCGTTGGAGACGATTCTGTTTCTTAATTGTTATATATGTTGGGCTTGTAAGAAAGATATTGTTTGGATTTTTTACAATCAGCTATAAATGATTTTTTCCCTTACTACCCTCTCACAACAGCTTCTCGAGAGAGAAACTCTAATTGTTAGAAAGAGATATTATGCCTCATTATCGTTGTTATCTACAGTGTTTGTTCTGACCAGCCACCACAAAATTATTTTCTGACAATGATTTTTGGGGAACTTGTATGTTCACTACTGTCACCGCTCGTACTGGTTGGATATGTCTATCTGATAAAGACAAAGAAAAGAAATCTGTCATTAGAGTTGTAGGATTACTCAAATATGAAGGACCAATTATCAATTGCCAGACCTTTGACTACTGAGGTACTTATCCATACAATTGACATAATATCTCAGTCAGACCTCAGTCCACTATCCAATTATTTACCTTAAGAAATCAGTATTTGAGACCTACACCTAATGACCAACTAGTAATAGACGTAAAACAATGTTTATAGCTATGGGTTCAGATTCTAAAGAAAAATCTCCTTCGAATAAAACTGACCAACCAACACTTACGAAGGGCTAACAAACATATGGGAGCTAAACAAAGAATAAAAAGTCGGTGAAATATATTTCATCATTTTTAAGCTCTCGCTCGTAGAATTTGGCTAAAATCAAAATTGTCCTTTCTTAATAGATGGTACTTCAAAGTAAAACATTATCCTTGGGGGCTAATCTGATGCAACCAGTTGATGAGGAGGAGATCAATATGATGGAATGTTGGGGTCCCAAAGGAAGTCATAGAGAAAGCTCATAAGGCTAATAGCAACAAGGGTAATGTTACCATATTAAAGGAAGTTGAACTACGCCCTTCTCTGGTCGGGCATATGGGGCCCAATTTTGAAAAAGTAAGCCACAAATACTTACTTTCCAATTCTCAAATCCTTTACACTTATTTCCCAAACAATGATTTGAAAATGCTTTATACGAAATGAAGATTCCTGAATAAGGTGATATAGAATTATCGAAAGATGGAGATATACTTATGAGCTGCGGATAAAGGAAGTTGGTTGTCTATCTAGACCTTGAGATAGTGAACTATTTTGACCTAGTAGGTTTATGTCAAAGTCAGACTAGTCTGAACGTATGGCTTACCATGATGGTCATGTATCATGGCGTAGAGGTTATCAGAGATAAAAATGTCAATGAAGCAATTTGTTCTTATTGTTGCGTTGTCGATGAACTCTCAGATTCCCTTAGCCTAAGAGATGAGTATAAAGTAGTGACCAACTTGATAGAAGCTAAGCTATGGAAAATGTAATTATTTTTCATCAACGGTTGTTGAGAGAACGAGAAAAAAATCTCATCGAAAGGCAATCTAAGCTGTGTTCTAAGGTTTCGGAAGATTACATGTAATTCTTAAAGCTTCATTTATTATTTCTACCCTTTTTACGTTTATAATTCGTTATAAATTCTCTTCTACAGTGATACAAAAGTCTCATCAACAACATTTGAAATCTTCTAAAGTTACTTTCAAAAAATTTACAATAGTGGGTCCATGAGAATTGGTCAAATGTCTTCCATAAATGCTTTACTCCTACAATCTAGTTTGGATTCATCTCTAGATGACTAATTACAAACACAACTTGTGTTGGGAAGAATTTACTACATCGCTTTGTCTATCGGATATTATTAATCGAGTTGAGGTTCTTGATGGAAATGTTTTCATTCTGACATGGACAAGGGCTCCTAATCATCAGGTATAGAAAGATGAGGTCAACAAATAAGTTTCAAAGAAATACACAACTGGTGCTGAGAAGGTAAATTAGCCAAATGAGCCTTTAACAGTAACAATTAAGGCCCGTATTGAAGTGGGTAAGACACTCAGATATCTTCACATATTAAAGAGAATGATGACACACAAGAAGATCAAGCATATCAACAAAAGAATGGAAAAAGAAGAAAAAATGGATACCAATTCAGAAATCGTTCCCATCATAGTTCAAGCCAAACTTCTTATAGTTACTAAACCACATTCTCCCTTGGTTCCAGTAATATAATACCATGCCTACAATGAAGGTAATCCAATGGGTAATATGGAGGGGATCTATTTTGAGGATTTTGAAAAGTAATCTCTCGATCTGACTAGTTCATTTGAACATGAGCATTTTCAATTAGTGAAGAACAAGACACTCTTTCATATGCATGTTGGGCTTCGTAAAACCTACCACTGAGTTGGAAAGGGAAGTTAAAGCACACAAAAAAACCATCATTTTTCTCAAATACGAATGCGAGCATTACAAGAAAGCTTTCGAATTGGAAAAAATGTGTGGCGATAGTTTAACAAGCAAATTTGTGGTTGCTAGTGAAGAGCTTAAGAAGCTAAAGACTTATCATGAAGCTGAACTTGCCGATTTAAAATCATCCAAATCTGAGGAAATCCAAAAATATAAAGACAAATTTGAAAGTGATAAGGATTTTATAGAGAATTTATCGAAAGAATTGAAAAATCGAGATGCTCTCACTAGGAAGTTCGAGATGGATTTGAATGCGCTTAAGGCCCATGTTATGAAAGACAAGGAAGTAACAATCAGAGATATATGCTAATCGGTTCTTAAAGTCCTTATCTAAACGAGATACTTTTATCAAGTCTGACACAGTCCTATATTTTTACAAAGCATTCGCAAAGATGAACCTCAGATCTCTATGGGAGTTAGTCCCAGAAGAATACTGGTATAATGATATGATCTCAGCTAATAAACTAGGCATATCAATGGATTCAGATGATGAAAGTACCCCTTAAGTGAATGTGGAGACTCCAAACTTAGGAGCTCTGAAGAAGATGATGCCGACAAGAAAGAGCCCGAAGACAATTGAATTTATATTTATTTTACCTATCCTTGTATCACCATTTTTTAGAAGTCCTTCGTATAGACAAGGTAATGTTCAATACTATATTCAGAGTTTTATAAGTCCTTGGCATAACCAAGGCATTTTATATTTGGAATTTTATAAATAAATTACCTTTGTTTTATCCCTTACCTTCAATCATAGACCACAATTAAATATTTCTATTTGAAGGTAATCAAAATAATTATTTGAATTCAAATCATCACTCCTTCAAATTCAAATAACATCTTTAAATAAATTTGTCATTTGTTAAACAACCCATTCCAAGTTTTTATATTCAATTGTAATTAAAGTATTGAAATTAGGAGCACCATCCCTTCAAATCCGATTATTCTAAGCAACTAGTGGTGGAACCTTTTAATTATGACAAACTAATGTTTGAACTTTTTAATTGTGACCAACTAATGTTGAAATATTTACACATAACCAACTAATGGTGGAACCTTTTAATTGTGACCAAGTAATGTTGGAACCGTTA
Organism: Limnanthes douglasii subsp. nivea; assembly: GCA_036936605.1. Taxonomy (NCBI): domain Eukaryota; kingdom Viridiplantae; phylum Streptophyta; class Magnoliopsida; order Brassicales; family Limnanthaceae; genus Limnanthes; species Limnanthes douglasii. Next base: position 270,547,875 of record JAUPFV010000001.1, read on the forward strand.
CACATGACCAACTAATGTTGGAACCCTTTATTATGACCAAATAATGTTGGAACCTTTTAATTATGACCAACTAATGTTTGAACCTTTTAATCCAAATCACAGAAAAAAATAACACGAATTATCTTAGGGAAAATGAATCATACATTTCAAGTGGTTCAGATACCTTATCAAAACCTCACTGAGCCACTAGGATATGAAATAGTATGTCCTTAAATATTTACATAAGAATAGTAAAAAAAATCTTCTTGTTATAACTATTCAAGATAAATTCTTAAGTGCTTAATATTTCATGGATGCCGAAGAAGATTGTTTTCTTGAATTGCCAACTGATAGGTTACAGGCTTAACTCTTTCGATAATTAAATAAGACCATTCTCAATTAAGTGTAAATTTTCATAGCCTTTTATCTTTGGTATGTAAGAATATATTTTTTTAGAACTCTATACTCTGTTTTGAATTCTCTCATTCGAACCCGAGAATGAGTATAACTAATGTGATTTATGTTCATGTTTGTTGATTACACATTTTGGTGTGAGTAGTGGTAATAACCGATCCCATCTTTGGTGCCTGGCCTCAGAATGATGTTTCCTTTTCCTTCTTATGTTGTCATCATGTGGTATTACTGACACCTATCGTTGGGAAGTTGTCTACCATGAGCCTATCAATTTAAGCCGTCATCAATTGGTAAGTTTACTTTACCTATGAACCTCTCGATTTAAGTTGTCTTTACCAAAATGGATCCTTCATGGTTGGTGTTACATCAATCGGTCATCGTTTCCCCAAGGGGATCACCCAAGACGAACGGTAATAATACGTTAATTTACCGCTTTTGAGGGTCATGACCTACCTGAGGGATACCATTGTATCACCACGAGCGTACAAACCACATAGATGTTAGGTAATATTTTTTTTCCGTAATATGATATAAAAAAGAATTGTTTATATGAAGAAAGTGTCTACCATACGATAATCCAGCATATATAAAGACCAATGCAGTATGCGTTCAAACGTTTAAAGAGTACCTAAACTGGATTGGTGTTCACAACATCGAGTGAATAGCTTAGGGGCATTTGGTAAGTCAAATAAAGATAATCTTTTTTGTTGGTAACGAAAAAGGATATTCGCCTCAATGGGAAGAATTGTTGAGAATAGTCAAATAGTCAAATAGTCATGAGGCTCCAAATCTTGAATAATAGGTGGTATAAGAGTTTACAATGTATATTGTGTTCATGATGATGTCTATATTTTTTTTTATAATTAGACTATTAGGCCTATTAGATATATTATTTAAAAAGTTATATTTATTTCCGATAAAAAACTATTAAGGTTATAAAAAGATGAACACACTAAAATCTGTAATTTTCATCTATTATAGTGAAATATTTTTATCTAAAGACGCTCGTGGACATAAACATTATTTTTGAACAATGTTAAATCTTATATTCTTTTTTCGTGTTCTTTAATTTATTTTTTGTATGAGATATTTTTGAAAATATTGTATCTTGAGATCTAAAAAAACATAATCCATAAAATCAACCATTGTGGATAAAGTTTAATTCTAAAAAACAAAATGATTTTCTAAATACATTTATAATCTGATCCAATCAAATCAATACCAATCGAAAAAATACATCCCTCTTAAAATGTGATTTAAAATAAAATATATAATTTATATTAATAAACTAACTATAATATAACTAAAACTTAAAATAATTATAAAATTTAAATAACATGACTCTTTATGATTCGTAAAAATCAAAGGTTTATGATGTTTAACATATTAATCATCTTCCGCTTTTATTTGTGTAACAAACCAATCCCATCACGTTTTCAAGATATTGCAAATTAGTCCCTCATGACGTCATCCAAATTTTCTGTCAACAATAACTTTGACCTTGTTATGTCAGCATCCACGTAGGACGCAATGTGGATATTGTAATTATTTAAATGGTTACTATTTACCATGTATCTTAATTATTTACCTAACTCATTTTTCCAACCTAAACATTTACTTTTAAACTAAAACTCGATATAATCCAACCCATTAAAATCATAAGATAACATGATCCATTAACTTAATTTAAATCCGATTTTTAAATATCTAAAATCTTAAATAAATTTCTATTTTTTTTTAAGTTTTTGAAAATATTGAACATATAATAAATAAAGTTACAGTTTTATGGGGCATACCCCGAAAGAATATAAAGACAACTGAAAAACATCAAGGCACCTAAACACAACCGTAAAATAAAACAATGATAACAACAAAATACATGAGATTACAACATAACACATGAGCCTACTAAGGAATACAATAGACTACACCGAAACTACAACCTGCTTTTACTAAAACTTAGATCTAGATTTGGGAACCTAAAGAGAAGAATTATTCCACGACGACAAAAGGGGTCTACTCCATGAGGGTGCAAACAATAGCCAGAACACCCATAACATAGAAATCATAAGCCGATAAGAGATGAAGTTTGAAAAAGCGCGGATAGGAAACACCGACAGGATGAGGAAATAAAAAGAGCTCATCCCCGAGGACGAACATGACCATATCAGAGGTAAAGGAAGCTTTTAGCTATGATAGTGATATGCACTAATCGAAGAATATTCTCGGCCGTAAGGATATATCGCGAGGGCATTCCATTCTGGATTCTTGGAAAGTGCGGTGCTTCCCTGCTTGGGGGATGTAGCCAACATGTTGAAAAAAATAGAGAGCAACTAATAACCAAAAGACATAGCAAAAAATGGATGAATTTCGTTATCTTTGAGAACAGGAGAGAATAAGAGTTTTTTTTCTACACAATCCTTTTAGATAAATTTTGCTAAGAATTAGTGGTGAATATGGGATGCACAAATATAAAAAAAAAGACGAGGATCTAGTCAAAGAAGAAAAAAATAAAGACACAATGGAAAAGGATGCGCATTGGATAAGGAGGCGCCACAAAAATATTGAGGTAAAAAATCTTCTCTCTCTACCCTCTCTCACTAACCCCCTACATTGGTAAAAACCTTGATTTCATCTTTTTCATGTACTATCTCACTTAATTTTCAAATCAATTTCTATATGAACCCTAAAAATCTAAATCGATTTTTATCTTTATGTGTTCAAAAGTGTATCTTAAAGTTTCGTTCTACTGGTGAAAAAGAAACTGCACTATTTATAATAAATAAATAAAAATAAAAATATATAAAAATTTAAAGTAGTATCTGAGATAAAATAATAAAGAACACATAGAGTCTAGTATGATAAACAAGAACATAAAACGCCACCAATTCAAAACAAACACCACAATTACTGAATACACCGCCACCTTTACGTACCCTAAATTTTTTGACCACAACTAGCGATAATAACCATCTTTGAAATTTTACCGGATAATAGACTTTCTTGATCACCTTCACCATATTCATACCTTCCACCACCTGACTGAACACCACACATTTTCCTTCGAGCCACCCATTTTTTAGTGGTGCACACAAAAATTAAGATTTGTTGGTGCTGGGACTAGAGTTGGCATAAATGCTAACTATATTGGTTCCACCTACACCTGGACTAACTCTCACAATTAGAAGAGGTTGGATCATGTTTTATACAATAACAAGTGGGAGAATACCTACGATACTACTACAGTCAAACACCTTGCAAGAAGAAGATCAAATCGCTCTCCTCTTCTTATATCAATCTTTAATAACCTTGTTAGTTATAGACCCTTATTCAATTTTGTAAACATGTAGATGTTTCATCATACTTACTTTGAAACTATTAGGAGTAACGGGAAAGAGACAATGGAAGGTCCTCCCATTATCTCTTTATGGCATAAACTCAAAAGGCTAAAAGTGTTTCTAAAGGACTGGAATAAGAATACTTTTAATAATATCTATTATGCCATAACCCAATCTGAGTATGATGTTTGCTATTATGAAACTATTTATGCATATTCTCTTAAAAATGATGAAGACAAGCTCAACCTAAACAAGGTTAAAGCTCATCATATGCAGTTATTACAAAAGAAATAATGTTATTGGCAACGCAAGGCAAATATCAATTGGATTCTTCATGAAGATCGTAACAATTCTACTTTCCAGAGTTATGTCAAACAAAAAAGAAAAAAAAATCATCCACAAGATTAAAGTTAATGATAACTGGATTAATGATCCTTCAGATCTGTGTGACTCTGTTATCAATCACTTTAAATCCATTCCTTCCAGTGCTAATGATTTCATTACTATCCCCAACTGATACTGACATTTACAACTTTATCCAAGCCCTTAACCCTTCTAGTATGGCTGGGGTGGATGACTTTAATGCAAAAAAAAATAATCAAAATTGATAAGGAAATATATTCATAAAGGACTTAAATGTAATTAATAAGGACTTGAATGACAAGTTCTATTAATATAGAGTAAGATTAAAGTTTTATAAGAAGAATAGGGACTAAACTGTAAATAAATCTCTTATGTAACCGAATTTGTAACTAACTCACTGGGCCTATTTAAAGAGGTCGAGGAGGCTGATTACACCTATGAAATAATTAGAGGAGAAAGATTATATTCACCATCTAAAAATCTCTCTGCTGATTCTTAGTCAATATTTTCAATCTTCTCAATTCAATTTCTTTTCTCACCAAATTGGCGCTAGAAAGAGGGGGCGAAGATACCTTGATCGATAGATCAAAAATCGAGTCTCGAATTTTTTCGTTTTCTGAAGTATTTCGTTTATATTTTTGTTGATCGGAGATGAATTCGGAGGAAGGAGATAATCCGCCTGTTCGAAAAGCTTTGGAGACGTTGAGATCTGACCTGCAAGAGAAAGAAGCAGGTGAGTCAGTTCCGATTCGATCAAACCAATTTGATTTTGAAGGTAAAATGAATGAGTTGATAAGAAAAGTGGCAGAACTTGATGAATTTGCTAAAAAGAAACAAGATAATAATGGCGCTAGACTTAGATCTAAAATAGCAAGAGGTGATCGGGATGATCAATCGGATCCATCGAATGACATCGACGACGTTCAAGATGTTCAGCGTAAAATACATTTTGAGCGTAAGAAGGAGCATAGTGGAATGAGAAAAAAAAAAGTTGCAGAAGCGACGGTATGTAGATTCTAGTGAAGAAGAAGAATTTGAAAATTCGGAATCAGATGAAACACCAAGATATAAGCATTTTCGAAGTCATTCAAAAGAAGGAGGATATGAATTTTGGCCAGCTAAAATGTATAAAGAAGGAAGGCAAAAGAAGGAAAGACGAGTGTATTCTCCTCGGAAATTTGAAGGTGAACCAAGTTTGTATGCTACTGTGGGAATGAGGAACGAAGACCAGTTTGTTCAAGGAGTAGATTGGAGGGATTCACCGTTGATTAGTGCGATTAGATCTGTACCACTTCCGAGGCGGTTCGACATTTCTAAAATTGACAAGTTTGATGGAACTCAAGATCCAGATGATCATATAGAGCAATTCAAGAACTATATGACTAATTTCGAGGATGATGATAAATTGGTTTGTAGGGCATTCTCTCAGACATTCAAAGGAACTACATTAAAATGGTATAACAAGATTCCTAAGGAGTCCATTGCAAATTTTAGAGGCTTTTACACAGCTTTTCGAAGACAGTTTGTGGGAAGCAAAGAAATGAGAGCTAACGGAGATACAATAATACAATGTAAGCAAGCTGTGGGAGAAAAGTTGAAGGATTATACTAAAAGATTTGTGTCAACAAAGGCAGGATTAGATGATTGTGAGGAAGTGGTAGCTATGGCAACGTTCCGACAAGGATTGTTGCCAGGAGATTTAGCTGATGAAACAACAAGGCGTAGGGCATTAACATTTGGAGCTCTCATGGCTCAGGTTGAAGATCAGATCAAAGTCGAGGAGTCTACTCGAGTTCGAGGAGGAAATATTGGTGTTCAGAAAGGGAATAGCCAAGTGGGAAATAATCAAGTGATCGCTTCGTATAATAACTCGTCACGGGCGAGGGGTAATCAAAATGTTTCCAATCGAGGAGGTTCGAACTCATATCAAGGGGGTTCTAATCAGCACAATTTTACTAATCAACACCAATTCAGACCAAGATCGAATGTGTGGGTAAGGCCGGAATATTATGCGGATTTGACTGAAAGTGTAGCATCGATATATGAGAAAACCAAGGGAGCAGGAAATTTTAGAAAGCCGGCAGCAATTAATAGGCCAAGAAAGGAACGCAATAACAAGTTCTGTAGGTATCATGATGATATTGGGCATGATACAAATGATTGTATTGCTTTGAAGAAGGAAATGCAGATTTTGATAGAGAATGGAAAATTGTTGGAGTATGTCAAAAGGAACGCTAAAGCCATAACTCAAAAGGTTAGTAATCCTAACTCTAAGCAGGAAAGTGCATTGATGATTTTAGATGTTGCAGATGATGAATTTGATGTGGCTTCGGAATATGTCGACCCAGACCCCAGTCGATTGTTGTTGATGTCAGTTGATGAGCCGATGTGTAAGGGACGTGTTCGTGATTTATGTGCAATCTTTGAATCTTTGGCAATATTTGGGGGAAACTCAATGACTAATGATACTAATAATTCGAGGAAAAGACATATAGTAAATTTAATGCATCAAATTGAATGAGGAGAATCAGCACATCTATACAATAAGAAGAATGTCCCATTCATAATTTTCGATGGGGATGATTTGAGAGGAGTTACTGGACCATATGAAGATGCAGTGGTCATTGGAGCAGAAGTGTGTGGGGTAGAAATTCGAAGAGTATTGATTGATACTGGAAGTTCTGCTAATGTGTTGTTCAAATCAACATATGATAGATTAAACGCTCCGCCTCGGATAGAAAGGTCAGAAAGAACTATAATTGGGTTTACTGGTGCGACAACGAACGTAGTAGGGGAGTTTGAAGGTGAAATTTCTCTGGGAAAATGGCCTTTTAAAAAGAAAGTACAAGTACTTTTTATGGTGGTAGATTGTCCGTCGAGCTACAATGCTATCTTTGGAAGGTCATGGCTGGCAAAAATGTATGCTATAGTTTCTACAGTTCATCAATGTTTGAAATATGTAGTCGGGGATCGAATTGGTGTAGTTCGAAGTGATCAAAAAGTGGCTAGAGAGTGTTACGCTGCTGCATTTAGACTACGAGATAAAAGTACTGATGATCCAATGGAGAAATAGCAGTTTGGGGGGTTGCCTTCTAGTAGTACAAATGAGGGAATTGATGATCCGAGGTCAACCTCGAGTTCTGTGGTGGTAAGTGAAGGAATAGAAGAATACGTTTTCAATAATAACAGAAAACTTCGAATTGGGACTTTACTGTCTTTATCAGTGCGAGAAAGATTGTTGAATTTTTTGTCTAAAAACTTGGATGTGTTTGCTTGGAGGTCTGAGGATATAGTGGGGGTCCCAATTGATATTATATGTCATAGTTTGGCTGTGGATTCGAAGATCAAGCCGATAATACAAAAAAGGAGAGCTTTTTCATTGGAAAAATCTGAGGCCATAATTGCTGAAGTAGATAGATTGTATAAAATGGGGCATATTCGGGAGTCCAAATATCCGAAGTGGACAGCTAATCCTGTAGTGGTGAAAAAGAAGAATGGGAAATGGAGAATGTGTGTAGACTTCACAGATTTAAACAGAGCCTGCCCAAAGGATCCTTTTCCAGTACCTTGAATTGATCAATTAGTGGATTCTACTTCTGGAAACAAAATTCTAACATTTATGGATGCATTTTCAGGATATAATCAAATTCGAATGAATTCAGAGGATGAAGAAAGCACAACTTTTATCATTGATCGAGGTTTACATTGTTATGGAGTGATGCCGTTTGGATTGAAAAATGCTGGGTCTACATATCAAAGGTTGATGAATAAGGCATTTGATTCACAAATAGGGAGGAATATTGAAGTATACATCGATGATATGCTTGTTAAGAGAAAAAGTGATGATAATCACATTGATGATTTAGAAGAGACGTTTCTGAATCTTAGAGTAATACAGTTGAAGTTGAACCCAGAAAAATGTACATTTGGAGTCCGATCTGGTAAGTTTCTGGGGTATGTGATAAGTGAAAGAGGAATTGAAGTGGATCCAGAACAGTTGAAGGCTTTGATATCAATGTCTTCACCTCAGAATATCAAAGAAGTACAAATGTTAACAGGCAGGTTAGCAGCTCTGAACAGATTCATTTCTCGTTTTTCAGATAAATGTTTGCCTTTTTTCCAGGTGTTGCGTCGACCGAATAATTTTGAGTGGACTTCGGATTGTGAAGAAGCTTTTATTAAGATCAAAAATCTTTTGTCCTCTCCTGAAATATTATCAAAGCCTCGAGAAGGTGGGCAACTATTTTTGTATGTAGCAGTATCAGATTATGCAGTGAGTGCAGTTCTGATTAGTGAAGATACGGGAGTTTCGAAGCCCGTCTATTATGTCAGTAAAAGTTTGGTTGATGCTGAAAAACGTTACTTAAAGCTCGAAAAATTGGCATTGTGTATAGTAGTGGCGGCGAGAAAAATGCGTCCTTACTTCCAAGCACATACAATTGTGGTTCGAACTTCTTATCCATTGAAAAATGTATTGCAAAAGCCAGATATCTCAGGAAGAATGACTAAGTGGTCTGTAGAATTGGGAGATTTCGATGTGTTGTTCTCTCCACGAACGGCTGTCAAAGCTCAGACCTTAGCAGATTTCTTTGTTGAGTTTCATTCGAGTAGATCCGAAGAGAAAGAAGATGAAAAAATACACACGAATCCGGTGTGGACGGTACGAACTGATGGAGGATCTAGTAATAAAGGGTCGAGTGCGGGGGTAGAATTGGTGGCACCAACAGGGGAGTATATGTTTCAAGCTATAAGATTTGGATTTCATGCTTCGAATAATGAAGCTGAATATGAAGCGGTGCTAGCAGGATTGCGGTTAGCAAAAATTTATGGAGCAATATTCGTGTACTTAGAAACAGATTCACAGTTGGTGGTTAATCATGTTAAAGGAATATCAGAAGCTAAAAAAGACCGTTTGGTTTTGTATTTGCAAGAACTTCGAAGTATGATGGCACAATTTGAAAATGTTGAAGTGGAGCATATTCGAAGAGGAAATAACACAATGGCTGATTCTTTAGCAACAATGGCTTACTCTGAAGAATATCCATGGATCGTGAAACAACCACTACCTTCGATTATATCAAGCTCTGAGCAATGTGAATTTGTTGAGGAGGTAGTAAATGATTCGGTGCACATTCGGGGTGATTGGAGAACTGGCTTGTTAAATTTTCTTACGAAGGGAATACTACCTCTTGATAAACACTTGCTCAAGAAAATAAGAAATAAAGCTCTTGGTTATGTGGTATTGGATGGGATATTGTATAAGAGGTCTGTGTCGAGGCCTTTATTACGATGTTTGAGTAAGCAAGAATATCAAAACATTTTATCTGAATTACATGATGGAGATGGATCAGCTCATTGTGGTTTCAAAGCTTTAACGCGTAGGGTATTGTTGGCAGGATATTACTGGTCTACTATATTACAGGATGCCAAGTTATTAGTTCGAAGTTGTGATACTTGTCAAAGGTATGCACATTTGATACATAAACGAGCGACACCTCTAATGATAATCTCTGAGGCGGTTCCTTTTGATAGATGGGGGATTGATTTGGTAGGACCATTGCCTATGGCTTCAGGTGGAAGGCAGATGATTATTGTTGCAGTTGATTATTTTTCGAAGTGGGCAGAAGCAGAGCCTTTAGCTGGAACAAAAGCTAAGGATGTGATCAAGTTTATTCTAAGTAACATCTGCTACCGTTTTGGAGTTCCTCGAAAAATAACAACAGACAACGGTCCCCAATTTAATAACAAGGAAATGGACTCTTTTTGCTCCTCGAAAGGAATACAGCAATGCTTTTCTACTCCTTTCCACCCACAAGCAAATGGGCAAGTGGAAGTTACAAATAGATCTATTTTGGAGGGTTTGAAGAAAAATTTGGCGGGAGCAGCGGGGAAATGGCCAAATTATCTCTAAGAGGTGTTGTGGGCATATCGTACAACTCCTAGAGAGGCCACAAAAGAGACTCATTTTTCTTTGGTGTATGGAATGGATGCTGTATGCCCTGCTGAATCCACATTACCTTCCTACAGATTATTGCGCTCTTCCGAAGTAGATAATGATGAAGCTAGAAGGGTTGAGCTTGATTTGTTAGAGGAAAAGAGGGTCAAAGCACATTTGAATGTGGTTCATTATCAAACCTTAATGAGAAGCAGGTACGATGCTAAAGTTAAGAAGAGGGAGTTCAAAGTTGGCGATAAAGTGTTGCGAAAAGTATTTCTTCACACCAAGGATAAACACCTCGGAAAATTGGTTCCGAATTGGGAGGGTCCTTATGAAGTCAAAATGAAGGTCAAGCCAGGGTCATATAGGTTGTCTGATTGTGAGGGGAGGATGCTTAAACACCATTGGAATATAGAACATTTGAAATTGTATTGTGAATAAAATCGAACTTAGAATTTTTGCAAGACAGACATACTCTTTCCTTATCTGTTGGCCTAGAAAGGTTTTAATGAGGTGTCTGGTTAAAATTGAATTTCATAATAAAATTTCTTTTGGCCATTGGTTGTTTAATATGATGAATGATTTGTTATTTTGATAACTTGGCAAAGACTGATCATTTTTGAAAGTTGACCAAGAGTAATTTTCCAAAGCAATAGCTTTGAAGAAACAACCTATTTCGAGGTGCCACGTTTTATGAGCGCACCAAATTTTCGAGGTGCCACGTTTTATGAGTGCACCAAATTTTCGAGGTGCCACGTTTTATGAGTGCATCAAATTTTCGAGGTGCCACGTTTTATGAGCGCATCACATTTTGGAGTGCCACGTTTTATAAGTGCACCAGAACTTTGAAATATTAAGATAGTTGCTTGTTTCATCGGATAAAGCTTGAAGCTTACAAAAAGGAGAAAACTACTTAATAAAAACACACAAAAAACAACAACAACAAACACATGACATATATAGTCTACTGCTTAGTCGTCTTCCGATGACCCTTCAGAAACGTTATCTTCTTCTGAGGAGCTTATTGCAACCTCGAATTCTACCTTTGGGCGATCTTCCTCTGGAACTTGTTTCCAAAATTCTGTTAAATTTAACCTTGGATAGGCGGCATGGATTTCTCGAAGAAGATTGATAGCTGTTTGGGTTTGAGCCTTCTTGATACCATCAAGCATCACAGAACCAACAGCAGCTTCGGCTTTCTTGATGGCGTCCTTCTTTTCCTGCTCGAATCCTGTTTGAAGCGTAGTCAATTGACTTTGACAATTTTCCAGGCTTTCTTGAGTTTTCTTAACAAGTTCTTCAGCATCGGTAGATTTTTTCTTTTCCTTAGAAATGGCAGTAGAATGTTGAAGATTTATATTTTCAAGAGCTAGACGATGAGAAGTCTCCAAAGCTTCGATTTTTTCTTTATGCTCTTTAAGAAGTTTTCTTTTCTCAGCCTCGAAATTTAGAAGTGCTTCATCTTTCGAAGATTTTTCAGATTCTTTTTCCTTTTTGCTCTTGATTAATTCTTGTGCAAGGAGCTCCAATTGTGTATTTGAATTGTTTACTTCTTCACACAATTTTTTGGCTGCAGCACTTAAGTTAGTAAAAGGTCGAAGGATTGAAGTTACCTCATCGGATTTGTCAGGGTTGGGCAAGTTTGATGGGCGATGATGGATAGGAATAATCGCATTAGATGTTGAAGTTATGACAACCTCGGTAGAAGATGATGGAATAGTGTTGGTAGGCTGAGAATTTTCACAGGTGACTATAAAATCCCCACTCGAGTTGAAATCGTCGAGGTTAAGATATTCGTTTTCCTGGCTATCTCCTAGTGCCAATCCACCTTGAGGATTTTCTTCAATAAAGGTTTTCTCATGGACCTCGGAAGCCAGTACCTCTTCGAGCATTTCAGCTTCGTTCTTTTTTGGGGTGGTGGACTTGTCCTTTTTCTTCTTTGAAGCATTATCTTCTTTCTTTTTCCTTTTAGGGATGGGTTCACTTTCTTCGGATATTGGGGGAAGTTGAGATGCAGGCATTCTTGTAGGCTTCGAATTTTTAGAAGGGCTAGGATTGCTTGTGTTAGACTTTTTGAGGGCCAGTTTTCCCTTCTTTTTTGGTGGCAGGTGACTGTCAGATCGGTTCCTGGTGGGAAGATAAGTTTTCCCATCTCGTTCGAGTATTCTTTGGACCGCTATAATGGGATCTGGGGGGAGCATCGGGTTTTCAGGGAAGTCAGCTCCCAAGGTTATGCGCCAGAGATGGCTGTTGACGAAGTTGATTGGTTGAAAGGCGGAGTGAAAGCCATTTCCCCAGGCTTTCTCAGCCCATTCAACCATTCTCGTGAAGATGGTTTTTGCAGTCTTCCGACGACTCTTGAATCGCCTCGGAATTTCTGGGAAAAGAGTAAATAATTAGATAAGTAGGCCTGGTTAGTTTGACTAGGCTTAATAAATTGGGAAGAAAGTATTAACAATAATAATCATGATTTACTTACTGTTATCTCTCCAGATGAGAGTAAGTTTTGAGGGGTTGTCATCGGAAATTTCTTTACCATTTTTCCAGGCTCCTGATAAAAAAACAAACCTCTGCTTCCAAAACTTGTCAGCCTCGAGGAGGTCATCGATAATCTTCAGATCATCCTCCAAAGTTAGGTAGTAGAATGGTAAAACTGGCCCCTTTGAGATTTTGGTCAGTGAAATGAAGTCTTCTATTTCGAGGGGGATATTTCCTAGCCTCGAAACCATAATGGCGGAGAATAAAGTGAACAATTGGTTTGGAGTGACTTGTGTTGGGCACAACCCAAGAATTTCGAAGTACTTTACAATCATTGGATCGAGGGGAAATCGAAGTCCCCAGTTGAAAAGTTCAGGGTAAACGACCAATTCGTTTTTCTGACAATTCAAAGGTGTTTCTCCTTCTACTGGTAGACGAAGAACGATGTTGTCTGTTAATCTCCATTCTTTCTTAAGAATTTCTTTTTGTGATTCGGGGTAATAAGTATAGGGTACATTTTTTAGGGCTAGAATGTACCGAGGACAAAGTGGTTTTAGGTTTTCCTGAACCAAGGCGGCAACATCTTTGGGGAGGATAATAGGAGCTTTCTTTCCTCGAGTATTCCTTGAAGGGATTACTTCTTCTTCCTCCTCGGATTCGGCCTCAGCGTTGGATTCAGTGGCTTCAGAATCATTTTCTTCATCAGTAATTTGAGTTTGAGTCTCAGTTTGGGATTGTTTTTCGTTTTCCATAAGAACTAGTTGACTATTTTCTGGAGTAACGTCAACCATTTCTTGTGGGGGAGGAGAGGAGGTTTCTGCATCGTCACCCATTGCTAGGAAGGTTGGTTTTTTGTGAAATTTAACTTTAACTGCTTCGGATTGTAGGATAGGTGATTTGGGCTGTAGTTTTTGAGGAATTAGGGATTTGTCAGAATTGACAGGCTTAGGTTTTCGATGTGGTCTTAGTGTTGGAAAAGTGGATTGATTTCGAGGAGATTGATTTCGAGGAGGAGAAGATTGCTGGCTAGATTCTGGGTTTGATGCTAGGGGCGAAGATGAATTAACAAGGTTGGAATTGAAGTTACCGTATTTGAAGGTGGTAGAGGAGAAGCGAGGACCGGTGTAGATTAACCCAGCAGCTCTGCATTCCTCAGCTCTTTCTCCTATACAGAGATAATCGTAAGCGCCAAACACTTGATTTCTAGGACCAGGGAAGAGAGATTTCTTTGGTTTTCTAGGTTTTTTGGGTTTAGATCTTTTGTATTTGGGATATCTTCTCATACAATAGACGTTGATCTGGGAATTTGTTTTTTGTGACTGAAGAAATTGATGTTTATGGGGAAAACAGCTAATGAGGTTGGAGGTTGAAGAAGAACCAGATGAAGATAGCTTAGGAGCGATGATTTTACTAAAAAGTTCTTAGTATGATGGAGCTAAGTATTTATACTTGGGAAAAGATGACGTTGAGAATTTGAAGAGGCAAAACCAGTGAACTGTTCTCATTGGGTGGAATACAAACGTGGGAAAAACTTGCTGTGTCATAGACCTATCAAGAAGGGTCCAATCAATCTTTCAAGTAGGGGTACGTTAGTTGAAAAATGCTAAAGACAGGAGATTCGAGGTCGGAGTAGAGTTGTATTTCTAATTGGTAGATTCGAAGCGAGTGGGAAGCTTATTTGCACTCATTCTTATATTCGAAGTGAAATTGCAAGTCACTGGTCTCAGTCATGATAAAGAGGCTGGAGGAAAGAAGTTTTATTCACTTGGAGTAATGTTCGAAGACTGAATAGTTCTTATAAAGACAATTTTATAAGAACTAATGGGGCTACTGATAATGAAATATATTCATAAAGGACTTAAATGTAATTAATAAGGACTTGAATGACAAGTTCTATTAATATAGAGTAAGATTAAAGTTTTATAAGAATAGGGACTAAACTGTAAATAAATCTCTTATGTAACCGAATTTGTAACTAACTCACTGGGCCTATTTAAAGAGGCCGAGGAGGTTGATTACACCTATGAAATAATTAGAGGAGAAAGATTATATTCACCATCTAAAAATCTCTCTGCTGATTCTTAGTCAATATTTTCAATCTTCTCAATTCAATTTCGTTTCTCACCAAAAATCATTGGAAAGTCATAGCTCATGATGTCTATAATGATGTGAGGGCTTTATCAAAGGTGATTATGCTTATAAAGGAATTTTTTATATTGCCATTAGCCTCATCCCCAAGAAGGAAAATCCTTATCTTAGAGTGATTTCAGACCTATAAGTCTTTGTACAATCTTTAACATAATTATTTATAGAGTTATTAATGATAGGCTTGCCATTATCTTCCCTAATATTATCTTTAAGGAGTAAACCGACTTTGTTAAAGGAAGACAAATTCATGATAACATTCTCGTTATACATGAAATGATCCATGATCTCAACAAAAAAACAAAGGTGGAAACCTTATCCTCAAGCTTGATATGACAATATATTTTGACAAGACCTTCACCCCGTTTCTTTTCCAGGTCCTTCAAGCATTTGGTTTTAATCAAACTTTCATTAACATAATTAGAAGGCTCACTACTCAAGCTACCTTCTCAATTATCATTAATGACAACCGTAAAGGATTATTTGGTTCTACTAATGGTTTAAGACAAAGGGCATCTCTTATCCCCAAGTCTTTTTATTATTGTGGAAGAAGTTATAATTGGAAGTTTAAATCTGCTATACAATACCGACTATAATATTAGATTTAACAGCTTTGGCTCGACCTCAATTTCTTGTCTTGCTTTTGCGGATGATATTGTAATATTCACCAATGGTGCCACCTCCAGTATCCATATCCTAAAAAATATCATAAATCATTTTAAAAAAGCAATTAGTTAGTGCATTAATAAAGAAAAATATTCTTTCATCACTTCTAAAATAATCTTGCCCTCTAGAATCAACTACCTCAAGTACAACACTGTTTTAATATGAAAATGCTAACTATCAACTATCTTAGGATCGACATCAATAATAAAATCAAAGTGAATCAATTTGAAGATCTAATAAACAATCTCAGGCAGAAAACAACAGAATAAAGTAAGCTTCTGCTCTCCTATGGTGACAGACTAAATTTAATTCAAATTGTCCTCAATGTCACACCCTACTATCACATGCTCAGTCTCACTATTCCTAAAGATATTTTAAACAGAAGTAACAACATTTTTAGTAATTTTCTCTAAGGTTCTATTTCTAACCACAAAGTTATTCATTAGTCTAATTGGAAAGTTATTTGTCTACCCTATGACGAAAGAGATTTAAATATTAAAAATCTAGAAGAAATGTAGCTTGTTTTTTCTTGCAATTATTCAGAGAGAAAAAATCCACCTGGGCTACCTATACGCATAATAAATACAGTAAAAACAAGCATCATATACAAGATAATCATAATCCTAATGGTTCTCTCATTTAGAAAAGGCTCCTCAAGATTAGGCCTATTGCTAAAAAAATATGTATTTTGGCAGTTTGGTAAATGAAATGTGGAATTTTGGCTAGACAGTTGGTGTAACCTTAGATCTTTCATTAAACTTAACCTAGCTGAAAAATAACTCATGGTATCACCAAGATCTCGTTAAGGACTTCAATTCTAATGGCTTTTGGAATACTAATAAGTGTAAGGATCTTATTCTCTCTGTTGATATAGACAAGGTATAAAGGCTATCCATCAAAGACAACGTTGATGACAAGCCCCACTGGACTCTCTCTAGTGATGGCACCTTCAATACTAAATTTACTTGGGAAAACATTAGAAATAAAGGCTACACATCTACCATCTACAAAAGGCTTTGGAATAACATTATTTCTAAAAAATGCTCTTGCTTCGTATGAAGACTTCTTCATCACTGGATTTCTACTGATGATATTATGTAACAAAGACATATCTTTCTAGCATCAAGATTTCAACATTGTAAGTCTATTGAAAATCTCAACCATGTTTTTGTTAATTGTGATCAAGCTTGGTAGGTTTGAAAACAGTTTGACAACCTTTTAATCTCAGAATTAGTCACCATGTGACTATTCAACAAATGCTCACCTACTGGTTTGAATACTCTCATGCTAAGATCCATTTACTAACTATTTTACCTCCGATTATCACCTATAGTATATGGAAAGCTAGAAACCATACAAAATTAAACAATGAAATCTTTACTGCTTTAACCATTATCTCGTATGTTAATATAACTTTTATAAGTCTTGATCAATATGGTCTCCTAAAAAGAATCCATTGGACTAACAACAATGATATGATCAATATGGTCTCCTAAAAAAATCCATTGGACTAACAATAGTGATATTGCTTTTGATTTTAATTGTTTTAATCATTTAAACTTCCCTAGGAGAATTATTACAACTTGTTAGACTACTCCATCCGAAGGCAGACACAAGCTAAATACAGATGCTAGCTGTCCATCTAATGAAGAATATAGGAGGAGCCATCATAAGAAACATCAGATGAAAGATGTTTGCTGCCATTGGCAGACCATATGGAAAACAGTCGCCCCTCACTGCAGAATGTAGAGCTCTCCTAGACAGTTTAATTTTTTGTTTCAAAATGCATATTTTAAACATCGATATCGAAATAGACTTCAAGATTCTATATGTGATGCTTATCAGCTGTAAATCCTCCTATTTCAATCTGCTATGTTAGAATATTGCAAGAGCCTAATAACTTATACCTCTACAATAAGTCACATTTACATGAAGCATAATCGAGATGCGGACTGACTAGCAATGTGGACCTCAAAATGTAAAAAAAGGCTGGATATTTTCCCTTTTAACATTCCTAACTATCTTCAAGCTATCACCTTTCTGGATAGTCTGGAGATTGTTTCCATTAGATATCTAGTCAACCACTAATTGTACAGTCATATATCATTTTCTCTAGTGCAATCAACGTTTTTGATTTTACAATTAATAAGTGGAGAATATCAAACCTTCTTTCAAGCAGAATCCCAGATTCTGACTTCATTTTTTTTCCAGGTTCTCTCATTTCTCTCCCGAGATCATCTCTGTTTCTTTATGGCTTGCATGTTTTTTCGCCTCCCACCAGCTCCAAACCGATTCCTCCATATTGACTCTTCAAACATCATTTTCAGTCACGTTCTTCTATCAATAATTGGATCATTCTCCTATTGAGCTCCTCGACTCTTTCTAATAAGCATTTGTCCTCACTTTTTGCTCATGATTAAATCTCAAATCCTCTAAATATTTTCCGGTCTTCGATTCATGCTTAACATTCTACGCAGCTTATTTCACTCTTCTTCTTCAACGGGAATCTTTTACCGCTCGAAATTTACCTTCAGTTGAAAACTTTTATCTTTCCCTTTTGTTATGCTTTAGAACTTTTGGCTTTTCTGTAAATCTTCCCACTATAATAAAATTTATTTTTTAGACTAAAAGAAAAAGAAATGTAAATGTTAACGTTTTTAATAGGAGACTCGTTACATGGGCCCATTACAGGCCATAATATACTCTCGCATACACAGTAAAAGGTTCATCTCCTAATCCCTTTTTCTCCAAATACTATTTCATCTTGTCGCAGCCCCAGGTGTTCTTTTGTCTCCGCGATCATCGTCAATACAAACCCTAATCCCCAAATTCAGACCAAATACATCGCCATCTTCTCGGGTACGTCCTTTGTTCGCACCTTCTTCTTCTGATAAATGTTGACGTATACAACTTCTTTTTCCCTTAAAAAGTTCTTTAAATGCCCGCAATTCGACTCTCCTTTCAAATTCAAATCATCCATCATTTTATCCGTTTCTAATGTCTCACCTTTTATGATCAAGTGCATTTCTGTGTCTGATTATGGTACGAGGAATGTTCTTTACACTTGAGCCATGACCTATGGGTTTTTATTTAAACATCTATACATTCTTTTTTGTTCTTTGTATTTTTATGCACTGTCTCAAAAATTTACTATTTATTATGAGCTTTTGATATTGTATTTCTGATGTCGTAGCGATGCTGCTTGATACTGCAGATTTCTGGATTGCTTATGTTCTAATTTCTGAATACACTTCTGCTCTTCCTTCAGCTCGATGGTAAGTTCGTATCTTTTCTTTATCCTTGACAATGTTAGGTAATCATATTGATGATTATTGATGATTTTATGTTAGGAATACCTGATTTTTTATTGGGTACTATGCTGATTATGTAATTTCATGTGTACTCTATATTGCTGCAAAAGTTGGATCATGGTACTTTGTCCAGAATTGAGCATTATAGTATGAATATTTTGGTACTCGGAATTTATAGGAGTTCTTTGAAGACTTATGTGTGGTCATGGTGGCTGCAACCTACAGGCTGATTAGGTCTAGCTGTTTAGTTAAGCAGGAAAGGGCCAGAAAATTATTCATAATAGCAAAAACAATTTATCAGCTATTTATGATAGTTGATATGTGCATTTGTAATTTCTGAGTCTAGGTGCTTACCAAACTGAAACGAAATACATCCTCAATTGTGCCTTATATTTAATTTGAATAGTTTGCTCTAGAAGTGAAAAATAAATAATACTCTTGTCTGTAAAGATGTCATATTTCCACGACTTATTTTTCGAATCAGAACTATTCGTGTTTTTCGATAACTAAACCACTTCAATTATCTAGGCTGCAAAGATTATTGCGAACATTATCGTGATGGGCTCAGGCTTGTTAGTAAGGGCTTTTGCTCAAGCTTACCGCCAGGCTTTACAAAGTAAGTCTCACTAACCGATGCTCAGTCACTGCTTAGGAATATCAGGTTACAAAGTAAGGTGTTTTCGCTATAATTCTTCTATTTACTTTCTTTCTCATCTGATATATTTGCGGTGAAACATTTACTTAACGGCAGACTGCCTTGGCATTTTCGATTTATATGCATGATACACAAGTAGGGCGAGCCAAGAAGAATACCTAGAGAATTGAGCTTAAAATTTTATCTTTAGTGCTCGGCTCGAAATATTTTTGAATACTTGAACTTGGTGAAAGATCAATTTTGAATAAGGGCAAAACAAAATTAAAGATCTAACTAATTATTGGTCTACGAAATTTAACAAGGTTTGATTTCAAACTTTAAATTTTATGTTAAAACCTGAAAAATATTACAAATTCATGAAATTCAGTGGTATAAACAACATATTTAGATACAAAATGATGTAATTATATAAATTTTTCTTCAAGTTGCTTTCAAATATCCGGCTCAAGCTCGACTCAAAATAGAATTTAAACTATTAATCTGGCTCAAAACCTTAGTTCAAGCTCAATTTTCTTGAGCTCAAATATCTCGTTCGACAGTGAGCCTTAAACACAAAATTTAACATGTGATACTTTCAAGCGCCATTCAGTTTAGCCAACCAAGTAAACCATGTTTTAGCTACTAGAATCCTTCCAGTGCTCTAATGTTTCAACCCTATTCTACTGTTCTGTAGAGTTTTCTTATCAGCTGTTAATACCTCTCTTATTTGTGTTTATCTTTATCTTGTTACAATCTTAAATATTTAGATATGTGTTATCGTTATCGTTTTTTCAATCCCTATAGTGCTTTGTACCTTATTGACCCTAGATGTTTTGTGCAGTATACAATACAACCACATATTGTATGGTTTGGTATTTCTAGGTTTTGGGTGATCAAACCTTCAGCTCATGAGAAGCTCAAAGCCTATATTTTCAATTTTGATGAGTTTAGTTCTTGACTACTAGATACAAGATATAATTTTTACATAATTAGTGAAATATGCTTCACTAATTGTCTTATTAATCATTTTTCTACTTTCATTCTATATGAATTCCATTATGTGGTAGAAAGCTGAATTCACTTTTAAATTAAAAAGATAAGTTGCAAAGCTATAATAATAAAAGCTTTATGATTTGAAGATGCCTCGAAATCTGGCGCGGCTCACGAGGCAGTGCAGAACATCAAGAGAGGAAGCAAAGTCATGGCTGAAACAGAAGCAAGGCAGATTCTTGGTGTCTCTGAGAAAGCAACATGGGAGGAAATCGTGAAGGTTCTTTTTTTCCTCGATTGTTTTGTTCTATATTCACAGTGTCGAAAACTTAAGATTTTCAAATGAGAATGTGATTTTAATCTATTTTTTCGTTTTAGAAATACGATTCTTTGTTCGAACAAAATGCCAAAGCTGGAAGCTTCTATCTTCAATCGAAAGTCCATAGAGCTAAAGAATGCTTAGAAGCCTCATATCAGAAGAAAGATCAGGGACCTACAGATGCATAATCAGAAAGCTGAAGGGCCGTATAAAATTTTGTCCATTTGTTTTGTAAGTGAATAATATTAGATCAAATATATGGGGCCGGAATAGTTGAAAGAATGTGCTAGTAGTCAGCCCCGGACGGTGAAGGCCATGGACTTGGAAAGTCAAATACTACTTGATAGTTTGTTTCTTGTATTAGTATTAATAAAATATAATGCTACTTGTAACAGTAGTGGTCAATTTGGTCTCTCCATTATTTGCACAGAAGCACATCTGAAATTTGAGAATCTGATATCAGTAACAAAAAAAGGAAAACAGGAATTTTTTTTTTTTTTTGAGAATCTGACATATTTTTTTAATCTTTAATTTTAATTGACAATGATGAGATTTTTTTTATAAATATCATTGCTATGTTTTAGATTTTATTTTCTAAAATAATTATTGTTTTCATATATATATATATATATATATATATATATATATATATATATATATATATATATATCATTGCTATGTTTTAGATTTTATTTTCTAAAATAATTATTGTTTTCATATATATATAATTGGTTAGCAATGTGGACTGCTTTTAATAATAAAATTAAAAAAATAAATTTGATGGAATTTTAAGATGGTCCCAGTAAAGAATAAGAACAAACATTCAATGAACGCATAATTCCGGCGCCGCAGAGAGGACGATCTAGCATCGACATATTGTTTAATGATTTCTTAAAACGCGCATAAATCTTTGCGGTATATAAGAAATACGCGCATAAATGTTTGCGGTATATTGGCCGGAAGGATGAGTAGATGATGTAATAGATTTAATTAAAGTTTATACTTTATGTGTAGTTGAAATTAAAAGTTATGGGAGTGAACCATATTAGGATTGTTGATAAAATTATTCTAAATCATTGTAAAATTCATAATAAAGCATACTAAATAATAAAATCACTTAAAATGGACGAAAAAACACTTTGTTAATTTATCCAAACCTATACTTGTATTAATTTTGCACTGTATTTAAAAGTTTTATGGCCAGCTTGAATGAAACTAATTTTTTTAACCAATCTGAGAAGTAGGGTAAGTAAGATGAAAACATTATGGTGTCCTAAACTTTATATTGTTATTGAACCTTTTAGGAGACATAATAACAATTATAGAAAACTGATCTATTGAATCTGAAATTCTGTTTACAATGGCAAAAAAGATATTTATTATTTATATTAGATTTAATTTGATTAAACTCTATTCTTATTAATTTGGAATTTTATTTAATCAAAAAATTTGTTTAGTTCCCGATTAAAAGTTCGTAATTTTTAATATGGATTCTGAGAGTGGTATGAAAAAATACAAAGGATAATAATAATAATTATATTTCTTTTTGCTAATAACTATCTTAGTTACTACTTACTAACGTTATCATCGATTGTATTCTAAATTAATATATTTATTCATATTATATATATATATATATATTCACTCGCGAACCTATTAAGGGGCTAGGGGTTGGAGCCTCCCTCATCCAAAGTAGATCCTTGTAGGATAGGATGGTTTTTACTTTTTAATACTTGACGTTAATAAGTTAGTAGGCGGTTTTTCCTTTTTAAGATTTGAAATTGTTAGATGAGTGTATGGTTTATATTAAATGGTGGATTGTTTTTGAGGCATTCAGTATCTAAGTAATAATGTGTTGAGGCAGGTTCCATAAGAAATTTAACATTTTAAGTCTGGACAAACTGGAGATCCTATACATGATAAAGTCCTTACAAATCAAATATATTTGAAGAAAAATTTCTTTGGTTTCCATATGGAAAAGGATAAAATGATAAAAAGCTTGATAAATTCTCTAAAATATTGTTCGATTTGAAGAACATTAGTGAGGAAATCACTGATGAAGATTATATAGTAATCTTATTGAATTCATTGCCTTATAGGTATAGACAATTGAAGGATATTATCCGATACAACAAAGAAACAATATCGATGGATAAATTGGAACCTACAATAAGATTCGAGGAGTTGGAATTCATGCAACTTTAAAGGGTTGAGAGTTCAAGAAGTAGCCATAAAACTTTGAAAATTAGAGGGATATGAGAGGTCAGAAGAAAATCTAGATTTAAGTAAGAAAATAACTTTGATAAGTAAAAACTTAGACATCACCATTTCACGAACCTAAATCATTTAAAAAATGTCCCAAATGACTGAAAAAACAATGTAAGGTTAGACTAGATCAAGGGGGATGCTTCCATTATTTCTGAAGGATACGACTCCATAGAGGTTTTGGTGCACTCTCTAGATGAAGGCTAAAGGGATGGATTCTTGATTCTGGATGCTCATTCCATATGAGTACATATATGGGATGGTTTCACTCATTTTAATAGAATAATGGATGAGTCGTGTTAAAGTTTACAAGATAGATGTAATTGGATTTGTGAAGATTCGAATGCTTGATGGTTGTGATCAGATTTGATGAATATGAGGTATGTTCCCGACTTGAGAAGAAATATAATTTCACTTAACATGATAGAAAACTTAGGTTGTTTAACTAAAGTTGAAATTGGTTACATGAAAGTTTTTAGAGGTGCAATAACTGAATGGGAAACTGTCTAATGTCCTTAATTCCTTGATCAAATATACTGTTATATGCACAATAACGAGCTTT
This sequence comes from Limnanthes douglasii subsp. nivea, assembly GCA_036936605.1. NCBI lineage: Eukaryota > Viridiplantae > Streptophyta > Magnoliopsida > Brassicales > Limnanthaceae > Limnanthes > Limnanthes douglasii. The sequence goes on from JAUPFV010000001.1 coordinate 270,571,277, forward strand.
TCGATGAACCAGTGGATGTTACAACCATATTACATATGAGGTTCGGGCATTCACATGAGAATGGATTATTAAAGTTGTCAAAGAAAATATTGTTCAGAGAAGACAAATTGAATTATTTGGAATTGTATCAGTATTATTTGTATGACAAAACTAGCAGAGTTAAGTTTGTAAGATCCGACATACAATAATGGAAAACCTTGAATACATATATGTTGATCTCTAGAGGCTTACAATGGTTTAGTCTCACAGAGTTAATAAACATTATTTGTCACGTGTTGATGATTACTCAAGGAAGTTGTGGAAGAACTTTACGGGATACTCAAAAATAAAAAGGTATTGATGAAATGATGAACATAACCATTATTGAGATGGTGAAGGGAATGTTGGTTACTGCTAAGCTCTTGAGGCAGTTTTGGCCTGAATCAATAATGACCGCATGTTACATCACAAAAAGATGTCTATCTACTGCGATTGACTTGAAGACTTCACAAGAAATGTGTTACAAGAAGCCTTTGAGATTATTCAAATCTTAGATGTTTGGTTGCGTTTCATATGCATATATCAGACATGATACGTTACAACAAAAAAACTTAAAGTTCTTATTCGTTGGGTATCCATAATGTGTAAAGGGTTACAAATTATAGTGTCTCCCAGTAGGTTATACACAGTTTTTTTTATCATTAGGGGTGTGCCATTCAAAGAGAATGACTATCTTGGTTTGGGTGGTAAAATGGGTGAAACCTAAACTAAAGGAAGTGATGCACTTGAAATTGAAGTAAAGTCACTTGGATCGAACCTACTAGTGTCTTAAAGGCATACAAGCCATCAAATACACATGTACAAGAACAATATATGAATTTTAAAGGTAACCAACCTCAACATGGTTACCAGATAGCAAATGACAAGACTAGAAGAGTCATCCAAGCTTCTCAAACGTACGATATGTCGAACTGAAAACTTTCGTATTTGCTACTGATGTGGTTTATTTTTGTTTGAGGGTAATTTTGTCTAGAGTTTTGTGGAGTTTTGAGAGTATTTAATGTTTGGATAGAATGTAGAGGGAGAATTAAGCTGCATGGTTGTATTTAATTTTCATTACCCTCATTTAATGTAGGTGGTTGGGTATTTATACCCTTTATCTTTTGGGCCATATGGGATTTCGGGTTGCGTTTTATGGATTCGGGTCGAGTTTAAAGACCCACTAGCTTTTAAGTAAACAAGTAATTAGTTTAGTCATGAAGTGATTATGTTTTTAATACTTTAGTTCTGTTCGGACAGTTTAGTAAGTGGAGGTTGTCCGAATCGTCCCTGTCCGGTTAGATGGATGATGTCCGAATTGCCCCTGTCCGGTTCTCACAAAGAGTGGTGATAAAATCCGGACTCATCTGTAGCCCCTTTTTTAGGTGGTGTTCAAAGGCCTTTGGCAAGACCTAAACAATAGCCTGTAGCTAGTCACAACCATATCCGGACAGATTCTTGAACTGTGTAATAGCTTTATCCGAACTGAAAAAGTTCTCATAAACTAAACAGTTTTTTGCCAGAAATCGTGAGACACGTGTCTCTCTCTGGTTCGCCACATCACCCGCTTTTTTCCCTAGAACGACGCTCCCACTTTCTTCAAAAAGTAACCTCTTCCTTTAATGAGGATGACATCAGCGCCGTCCTTAATCATTGCAACCCTTTCGAATTCTCCTAGGTATCAAAGCATCTTTTGCATATTTACTATAAATTAGTTCACTTTTCTACTGTTTTACCATCTTCATCATCCTTGCTCTATTAAACTTCAAAGCTTTCTTTCTAAAAAACAAACACTTTCTTTCGGTGTGAGTTTATGTTCACAGCTAGGAACGCTTTAATCAAAGGTGAGTGGCTTAATTTTTCAGAGTTAGAAAAAGCTCAAAAGGTTGAACGAGAAAGGCGCATTGCAGCCGGCCTCCCTATTTCCCCTGTTGATAAACCAGAAACACTAAGCACAGAGCCTGACCAGGGCTCTTCTTCAACCAAAAGCGTTAAACCTAGGAGGTTGTTCCAATCCACCCTTTCACCAATTGTTTCGGGCTCATCGGTTCAAGAATCAGAGCCTACTGTTGAACCAGGATAGGTAGTCACCAGTTTTAAGAAACCTTCCCCGTTTATTGCTATGGGATCGGATGCTGATGCCTCTCCAGAGAAGTTAGTAGATTGGAGAAGAGGTCGCTTGGTAAAAGGGCAGGCTCTAAAAGGTACACCTTCCAAATCAGGGGGCAAGGATAGCAATACGGGGTCATAGGCACCCATCAGGATTCCTAAGGACAAACTGTCTGGCCCAGAGGCATCTAGTTCAAGTCTCCGGAAATAAACTACTGCATCTGAAACCCAGCCGGAGGTCAGAGCACAAGAAGCCAGTGAAGCCCAACAGTCCGGAGGGCACGCTGAGCCAACCTCTAGCTCACTTCTCCCAAAAACAACTGAAAACCCCTCCCTGGTAATGGAAGAAGTGATGGAGGATTCTATTGAAGAAGCTCCATTTGAGTCCGAAGTCTCCGGGCAAAAAAGTGAGGCTATTGCTGCCAAGAAGGACAAAGGCAAAGAGAAACTATGCTTAAGGCATCCAAATTTGCCAGAGGTCCTTGTGGGAAAAGTGGGACCTTGTTTCCACAAGGTAAGTGTTAAGTATTTAATAGCTTTGCAAAAACTTAACTATGCTTTCATCCACACAGCCGAACTGGGTCAGATGCAAACAAAATGGGGGATCCCAGAGAATGTAAAAATAAGGATCCTAGTGGACCCAGAAATACCGATGGATTGCAAGCTTAGTGAAATATTTTTCTTCACTAAGCTCTTCAACTGGGGACTAAGGTTTCCCTTAGACCCGGAGATAGTCAAATACTTTCATCTCATCAAACTTTTCCCAAGTCAACTGAGCCCTAATGTCTGGTACACTCTCATGGCCTGTATCATGGCCTCCAGGCTCTCCGGAATTCCTCTCCTAATGGAGCAGTTTGCAGCTGTGGCCAGCCTCTGCAGAAACCACCATATTCCCTTCTATCACTTCAACATGGGTGATAATTACAAAGTAGTGGACGATCTGCTCGAGTCACAGAGAAATTGGAAGACTCACTTCTTGTTTGTGAGTGGTGCCTGGGAGAATGGGAGGAAGATCAAAGTCAGTGTCAACCCAAGCCTCCTCACCAGCAGATGGCGAAGCGATGGTAAGAATCCCATCTCACATTCCCATCTTTATTTTTATCACATTTGTTTAACTAACTTGTCTTGTCTTTTTTTTGACAGTGCTGCCTAAGGACTTCAGTGACTATTTGAAGGTTGGGCAGACCACTTGCACCAAGCTAAATGCTTGGGCTACTAAAAAGTGGGGGAATCGCTTCCACAATGCCTTTACCGGAGGCAATCTGACAAGGTCCTACCTCTGGAATACCACTGACCGGAGGGACTTATCCTGGGAGGAACTTACCACCCCACCCCCTCCGGAAGTAGTCCTCAAAAGAACACACGCGCTGGATGGGGCATTGTATCTGCCTGGAAGAGCCAAAGCCCCAAGTAAGATGAAGGGCAAGAAAGGTAAAGAGAAGCAGAGTGCGGTCGAAGCCAATCCCACCGAAGTGGAGGAAACTGCTCCAACAAACCAAGAGGGGCTAGCTCAAAGACAGATTGATGCTGCTCTTCTAGAAGTAATGGAGCATGAAAGTACTAGGGAAGGGGCAGGATCTCCAAAACCTCCAAGGGTTCCTAAGAGAGATAGGAAACGGGGAGCAGAGGGCAAGGATAGGGAGGCCAAGAAGAAAAAGACCTCCAATGGTGATGAGATTTCTCTCCGGCCTTCAGAGCCCCCTTCCTCCTATTGACCCTACAGACCCAACTCAAGAAGAAGGCATCCCTAGTGACTTCCGAACCGGAGGGGGTGCAGGAGGGGATATCAGCATTGATGGTGTTGATATTAGTGGTCTTGAATAAATCGGTCTTTACTTCGAAAACCTCCCTAAGGATGATTTTGCTGGACCTTACCTCCCTCCGAGCACTTCGAACATCGTTACCTTCCACGGTAAGTCTTTTTCTATCTCAAGTGAAAGAGATGTTATAACTCACTCTATATTGAGTAAAATTCAGCCAGTGTTTAGTTTGGAGAAGTAAGTGCGAGGTCAGTCAGCTATTATTAATGCCCTTAACTCTGACAAGAAGAAATTGTCCGGTGACCTCCTTATTGCCAACCAAAATGCTGATGTTTTGAAGAGGGAGAATGATGAGTTAAAGAAGAACCAGGAAGGGTGGGCCACAAAGGTAGCTACCTTAGAAGATACCATAAAAAAACTCCAAACAAAGCAATCTGAGTTGGAGAAAGATCTCTCTTCTTCGAAAGAGGAGGTGAAGGCTAAGGACATGGTCATTCATACTCTCACCAATGACAAGATCTCGCTCGAGGACTAGGTGTCCAAGTCTGCACAAGAAAAAACTGATCTGCTAAGAGAGCAAGAAGCAAAAATCCAAGCTAGGATTGATGCTTATACCAACCAAGTGATAGACACCCGAGAAGAAATGTATGACAAAGTGAAGTCGGACATGGTCTTGCTCTTTCATGAGAAATTTCCGAAGAGGAATCTGAGAGATTTATGGACCTATGTAGAGTACGAAGACCTTCCCTTCCACACGATGACTGATGGAGACAAGCATGATTACTCCAGTGCTGACTCATCCGATGAGGAAGAGAACACCGGGGAGAGTCTAGATGAGGAAAATGATGACCTCAAGAAGAAGAAAACGAGTGAGGCTGAGCCATCTTCAAAGGTTCAGTCTTAGAGTATCAATTATCTTTTCACTTTTGTTTTGATTGAACCAAAGTCCTTGGATGGCCAAGGCATTTTTATAACTGTGTCCGGTCCTTGACCGGATTAATCTTTTTGTTTTGACAATTTAAAGTCCTTGGATGGCCAAGGCACTCCGTATGTTTTGATGGATAGCTTTATTTTGCACAACTCTTGCATAGTTCTTCAATTTTGGTGGCTGATGTTTAAACAACCCTTGGTTATTTTGATAAATATTTTAACGTGAGAGTGTCTAAATTCTCCGATGAAAAATGTTTAAGTAGTCATCACTCCTTCGATTTAATCCGACCTTGTTCAAAAAATAAAAACTTTACTGAAGATAATTAAGTAAAAACACTCAGGATTTTAAAGAAGGCATCAAATTTTTATAAGAGAACCCGGACACCTCATTAAAACCTCCCCGCGCCACCAGGGTAGGAAATAGTATGCCCCCAAATACTTACATGAACTTTTAAACAAGTAAATATTTACATAGTTTCTATTCCAAATAAAACCGGAGGTGTTCAATATTCCAAGGATGGTTCAAAATCCTTCCATCTTTGTCTTGGAGCCGGTCTGTCCCAGGCTTAAGCTTTTCAATGACCACATAGGGTCCTTCCCAAGTTGGAGCCAATTTACCGAACTGCTTCTCTTTAGTGTATAGGAAAACTTTTCTCAACACCTTATCCCCTGGTTGAAAATCCCTTCTCTTGATTTATCAAACATTGATAGTGCACAGCTCTAAGGTGAGCCTTAACTCTTCTTTCCTCTATCAAGTCAAGTTGGCCTCTGATAGCCACCTCGTTAGTATGTTCGGAAAAATTATGAACTCGAAACGAAGGGAAAGTAGCTTCTATAGGAGCTATGGAATCCATTCCATACACTAAGGCAAATTGAGACTTTTGTGTTGTAGCCCCGGGAGTGGTCCGGTAAGCCCACAAAACTTCTTGCAAATAACTAGGCCATTTCCCAGCAGCCTCTTCTAAATTCTTCTTTAGACCGGACAATATTTTCCTGTTGGCCACTTCGACCTGACCATTTGCTTGTGGGTGGTAAGGGGAAAGAGAAGCAATGTTGTATGCCTCTAGAGGCACATAAACTCTCCATTTCCTTATTGTCGAACTGTAGTCCATTGTCTGTTGTTATCTTGTATGGAATTTCAAATCTGCAGCAGATAGTGGATAAAACGAATTTTATAACAGCTTTTGATGTTGTACCTGCCAACGGAGCTGCTTCAATCCACTTCGAAAATTAATCAATAGCAACAATTATAGTTCGGCACCCTCCGGACGCCATGGGTAGAGGTCCCACTAAGCCCAACCCCCATCGAGCAAAATGTACTGGCTCAGTAATTGACTCTAAAGGTATGGCTGGGATATGAATTTCATTGCTATATCTCTGGCATGGGTCACACCTCCTCACCAACTCCTTAGCATCTTGCATTATAGAGGGCCAATAATACCCAACTAACAAAACTCTCCTTGTCAAAGCCCTGAATCCACAGTGAGCTGACCCCTCACCATCATGCAATTCGGAGAGCACTATCTGAGATTCGTCGACCCCCAAACATCGTAAGAGGGGTCTATTATAAGATTTTTTATATAGTATATCTCTTAGGATGACAAAAGCACGAGCCTTGAATTTTACTTTTCTTGCTATTGATTTATCCGGTGGCAAGATGCCATTTGAGAGATATTGGAGGAGAGAAAATCTCCAATCTTGAGGCTGTTTTATCTGTATATCAAAACTTTCTTCTTCCTTACCCAGACTGATTCGAATGGATGGGCACTCCAGCACATGAATCCAAGGGTAGGACTCCGTATAGGCTATAGTTGCCAAGGAGTCTGCCAATATATTTTCTGTTCGGAGAATGTGTTCGTAGATGATGTTTTTAAAAGTAAGAGCTACTTCTTTAAGCAGAAGTAAGTACTTAACCAACTGCTCCTTTTTGGCTTCAGATTGACCTTGTGCATGATGGATAAGCAGCTGAGAATCGCTCATTAGTTTGACCCTTTTGGCTCTACAAATAATAGCCAATTTCAAACCAGCTATAGCAGCTTCATATCCAGACTCATTATTAGAAGCCCTGAAAGCAACACATATAGCTTGATACATTCGGTCACCGTACGGAGAGGTCAAGCATACCCCTGCACCACAGCCCATGGTACTTGATCTACCATCAGTCCAGATGACCCAGACTTTTTTGTCTTTCATATCAGTTGTTTGCTTTGTATCCCTATCTGAATGGAATTCAACTAAGAAATCAGCCACAGCTTGGGCTTTGATTGCTACCCAGGGGGCAAAATCAATATCGAAGTCCCCCAATTCCACTGACCACTTAGTCATTCTACTTGAAACGCCTGCCTTTTGAAGAACATTTCTTAAGGGAAAAGACGTCCGAACAATGATAGGATGAGCCTGGAAATAAGGCCTCATCTTCCTTGCAGCAATCACCAAGGCTAATGCTAATTTTTCAAGCTTCAGATAGCATTTTTCTGCATCTATCAAGCTCTTGCTGATGTAATACACCGGACGAGGGCAATTATCTACTTCTCTTACCAATACTGAACTGATGGCACAATCTGAAACGACCAGATATATGAAGAGAGTTTCTCCATCAATGGGTTTAGACAAAGTCTTGGGGGAAGACAAGTGCTTTTTAATCTCATTGAAAACCTCATCACACTGTGGGGACCAATTGAAATCTTTTGCACATTTTAAAGTTTGAAAAAATGGGCGCACTTGTCCGAAGACCTTGAAATAAAACGGTTTAATGGAGCCAGTCTCCCAGTTAAACGTTGTACTTCTTTAATATTTCGAGGAGGCTCCATCTGCAGAAAAGCATTAAGTTGGTCCGGATCAGGCTGTATCCCTTGCTCACTTATCACATACCCCAGGAATTTTCCGGACTGTACTCCAAAGATACACTTTTCTGGGTTTAATTTTAAATTTACTTTTACTAAATTAGCAAAAGTTTCTTAGAGATCTGCGATGTAGTTCTTCATCCACACTTTTCACCATCATATCGTCGATGTATACTTCCATGTTTCTTCCAATTCGATTAGCAAAAGCCTTATTTACCAACCTCTGATAAGTAGCCCTAGCATTTTTCAATCCAAACGACATCACCTTGTAACAATGAAGGCCCCTATCGGTAACAAACGTAGTATGCTCTTGATCCTTCGGATCCACCTGAATCTGATTATATCCAGAGAAGGCATCCATAAAAGATAGCAGCTTGTTCCCAGATGTGGAATCCACCAACTGATTAATCCGGGGAACAGGGTATAAATTCTTCGGGCAAGCCCTGTTGAGATCTGTGAAATCGATACACATACGCCACTTGCCATTTTTCTTTTTCACCAATACCAGATTGGCTGTCCATAAAGGGTACTGGGACTCCTTTATGTGCCCCATTTTAGTAAGCCGGTCAACCTCTTGAACTATGACATCAGCCTTTTCCTTAGAAAAAGATCTTCTTTTTTGTATCGCAGGTGCTATGTCCCTTCGGATGGACAATTGGTGTGATATAATATGTGCTGGTACCCCGGTAACATCAGCATTGCACCAAGAAAAAACATGCTGATGGTCTTTCAAGAACTTTAACATCTTACCCTTTAACTCTAATGTCATCTTGGACCCTATCTTGACATTTTTTCCCTCAGCCAAAGAATGTGTTTCAACTTCTTCAATCGGTATTAAAACTCCAGGGGTCTCTCTAGGGTCATCAATCTCACCCTCTCCCCCAGAAAGCCCCTCAAACTGCTATTCTTCGTGAATACGAACAGCCCGAACAACTCCCACTTGTCCTTGCACAACATATTTCAAACACTGATGGACTGTTGAGGCCATCGCATGCATCCTAGAGAGCCAAGATCTCCCATAATAGAATTATAACAAGTGGGACAATCCACCACAACGAACAGTATTCTAACCATTTTCTTAAAAGGACCCTTGCCCAACAAAATTTCCTCCTCGAATTCCCTGATTACATCTGCTGAGCTTCCAGTGAAACCCACAATTTACATGTTCGAACGCTGAATTACTGCTAGATTTTTCATCGTTTTGTAGGAAGTTAAAAAGAGAATATTGGCAGAACTTCCGGTGTCTACCAGAATCCGTCTAATGTTATTACCCCCAATGGATGCTCCTATGACAACAACATCTTCATGAGGACCAGCTATATCCCTCAAGTCATCCTCATCGAAAACGATGAAGGGAAATGAAATTTGCGATTGATAGGAAGTCATGCCTCCTTCCAGTTGGGTAGATAAGGTATGAACATGCCTCTTTCTTGAAGAAGCAGTGGGTGCTGTCATGGTGTCTCCTCCAAAAATTGTGATTGACTCAAAAAAATTGATAAGTCCGGACACCGACTTGCAATTTTCTGCGATAACTCCCACTTTATTCCGGGTCGGATCAGGGTCTAAGTACTCTAAGTACCCTTTCGTCTAAGTACTCTAACTCTACATCAAATCTTTATTCCGGGTCGGATCAGAGGCACGTTCATACTTTAGCCACTCAGTTGGAAGGAGGCATTGTTTTCGATGAAGATGACTTAAGGGATATAGCTGGCCCTCATGAAGATGTTGTTGTCATAGGAGCATCCATTGGGGGAAATGACAAAATACGAATCTTGGTGGATACTGGGAGTTCAGCCAATATCCTCTTCTTAAACACTTACAAAAATATGAAAAATCCAGCTGTAATTCAGCGTTCGGACAGATTAATTGTGGGCTTCACTAGGAGCTCAGCAGATGTGATCAGGGAGTTCGAAGAGGAAGTTTTATTGGGCAAGGGCCCTTTTAAGAAGATGGTCAGGATACTTTTTATTGTGGTGGATTATACCACTTGTTATAATGCTATTTTAGGGAGGTCTTGGCTCTCTAGGATGCAGTGGCCTCGACAGTCTACCAATGTTTGAAATATGTTGTTCAAGGACAAGTGGGAGTTGTCCGGAGCAGTCAAAAGATTGCAAGAGAGTGTTATGCTACAACACTGGCTCCACGGACGTTGGGATCGGTTCGTACCAACAAAGAATAGCAGTTTGAGGGGCTTTCTGGGGGTGAGGGTGAAATTGATGACCCTAGAGAGACCCATGGAGTGTTGATACCGGTTGAAGAAGTTGAAACCCACTATTTGGAAGAAGGAAAAAGTGTTAAGATAGGGTCCAAAATGCATCCGAACTGAAGATTAAGATGTTAAAGTTTCTAAAAGACCATTAGCATGTTTTTGCTTGGTGCAACGCTGATGTTACATGGGTTCCAGCAGATATTATATCACATCACCTATCTATCTGGAGAGACATAGCACCTGTGGTAGAAAAGAGAAGGGCTTTTTCCAAGGAAAAGGCTGATGTTATTGTTCAAGAAGTTGACAGGCTCACAAAAATGGGACATATAAAGGAGTCTCAATATCCTATGTGGACTGCCAACCCGGTCTTGGTGAAAAATAAAAATGGCAAGTGGCGTATGTGCATTGACTTCACAGATCTCAATAGGGCTTGCCCAAAAGATATATATCCAGTCCCCCAGATTGATCAGCTGGTAGATTCCACTTCTGGAAATAAGCTACTATCCTTTATGGATGCTTTCTCTGGGTACAATCAGATTCAAGTAGATCCGAAGGATCATGAGCATACCACATTTGTCACTGATAGGGGTCTTCATTGCTACAAGGTGATGCCATTCGGATTGAAAAATGCTGGGGCTACTTATCAGAGATTGGTGAACAAATCCTTTGCTGATCAAATTGAAAGATATATGGAAGTATACATTGATGACATGATGGTGAAAAGTGTGGATGAACAACTACACTTGACAGACCTCCAAGAAACTTTTGCTAACTTAGTAAAAGTGAATTTAAAGCTAAACCCAGAAAAATGTATGTTCGGAGTGCAGTCCGGGAAGTTCCTAGGTTATATAATAAGTGAGCAAGGGATACAGCCCGATCCGGACCAGCTCAATGCTTTGTTCCAAATGGAGCCTCCTCAGAATGTTAAAGAAGTACAACGGTTGACTGGAAGGTTGGCTGCTTTAAATCGATTCATCTCAAGGTCATCGGACAGATGTGCCCCGTTTTTTCAAACTCTAAAGGGTGCAAAGGGATTTGACTGGACTTCACAGTGCGATGAGGCCTTCAATGAGATTAAGAAACATCTGTCCTCCCCCAAGATTTTATTTAAACCTGTTGATGGAGAGACACTCTTCGTATACTTGGCAGTTTTAAGTTGTGCCATCAGTGCTGTATTGGTAAGAGAGGTGGATAATTACCCCACCCAGTATACTACATCAGCAAGAGCTTGATAGATGCAGAAAAACGTTATTGAAAGCTCGAAAAATTAGCACTAGCCTTGGTAATTGTTGCAAGGAAGATGAGGCCATATTTTCAGGCTCATCCTATTATCGTCCGGACATCTTTTCCTTTGAAGAATGTCCTTCAAAAGGCAGACATTTCAAGTAGAATTACTAAATGGTTAGTGGAATTGGGGGACTGCGATATTGATTTTGCTCCTCGAACAACAGTTAAAGCCCAAGTTGTGGCTGATTTTTTAGTTGAATTCCACTCTGAAAGGGATACAGAGCAAACTACTGAGATGAAAGACAAAAAGGTCTGGGTCGTCCGGACGGATGGTGGATCCAGTACTATAGGATGTGGTGCAGGGGTGTGCTTGACTTCTCCATATGGTGAAAAAATGTACCAAGCTATATGTTTTGCTTTTAGGGCTTCCAACAATGAGTCAGAATACGAAGCAGCTATAGCTGGTTTAAAGTTAGCTTATATTTGTGGGGTAAAAAGGGTCAAGCTGATGAGTGATTCCCAGCTTCTTATACACCATGCGCAAGGTCAATCTGAGGCCAAAAAAGAGCAACTAGTGAAGTACTTACTTCTTCTTAAAAATGAGGCTCTTAAATTCAAAAGCGTTGTTTATGAGCATATACCCCGGGCAGAGAATGAACTAGCAGATTCCTTGGCAACCATAGCATATACTGAGTCATATCCTTGGATCCATGTGCTGGAGTGCCCTTCCATTCAACTCAATATGAGCAAAGAGGAAGAAATGTTCGATGTACAGATGAAACAGCCTCAAGATTGGAGATTCCCTCTCCTGCAGTATCTCTCCGATGACATCTTGCCTCCGGATAAATCATTAGCAAGAAAAATGAAGCATAAAGCTCGTGGTTTTATCATACTAAGGGACGTTCTGTATAAAAAATCTTACAGTAAACCTCTTTTGCGATGTTTAGGAGATGATGAGTCTCAAGTAGTCCTCTCTGAATTGCATGATGGTGAGGGATCAGCTCACTGTGGATTCAGGGCTCTAACAAGGAGAGTTTTATTGGCTGGCTATTATTGGCCCTCTATAATGCAAGATGCTAAGGAGCTGGCGAGAAGGTGTGATCCATGCCAGAGATATAGTAATGAAATTCATGTCCCAGCCATCCCTTTAGAGTCAATTTCTGAGCCTATACCTTTTGCTCGATGGGGGTTGGATTTAGTGGGACCTCTTCATATGGCGTTCGGAGGGTGCAGAACTATAATTGTTGCTATAGATTACTTTTCGAAGTGGGTTGAAGCAGCCCCCATGGCAGGAACAACATCAAAAGCTGTCATAAAATTTATTTTATCCAACATCTGTTGCAGATTTGGTGTTCCACAAAAGATAACGACAGACAATGGGCCACGGTTCGATAACAAGGAAACGGAGAGTTTTTGTGCCTCAAGGGGTATACAACATTGTTTCTCTTCACTTTTCCACCCACAAGCGAATGATCAGGTTGAATTGGCTAACATAACTATACTGTCCGGTTTAAAGAAGAATTTGGAAGGGGCTGCTGGGAAGTGGCCTAGATATTTACAAGAGGTTTTGTAGGCCTACCAGACTACACCTAGGGCTGCAACACAAGAGTCACCTTTTGCCTTGGTCTATGGGATGGATGCAATAGCCCCCATAGAAGCAACTCTCCCTTCATTTCGGGTTCACAACTTCTCCGAACGCGCTAACGAAGTGGCAATCAGAGGTCAGCTTGACCTAATAGAGGAAAGACGAGTTAAGGCTCACCTTAGAGCTACACACTATCAGGGTTTGATGAGAAGCATGTTTGCTTCTAGAGTTAAAAGAAGAGATTTCCAGCAGGGGGACAAGGTATTGAGGAAAGTCTTCTTACACACTAAAGAGAAGCTCCTCGGTAAACTGGCCCCAACTTGGGAAGGACCTTATATGGTCATTGAAATGCTTAAACCTGGAACATATTGGCTAGAAGACAAAGATGGAAGGGTTTTAAATCACCCTTGGAATATTGAGCATCTCCGAATGTACTTGGAATAGAAGCTATGTAAATATTTACTTGTTTAAAAATCCATGTAAATATTTGGGGGCATACTCTTTCCTACCCTGGTGGCACATGGAGGTTTTAATGAGGTGTCCGGGCTGTTTAATAAAATTTGATGCCTTCTTAATTTTTTTTTGAAGTGTTCTTACTTTGTTTTTTGTCATACCATCCGGATTGAATTAAGGGAATGATGACGACTTAAATATTTTGTCATCGGAGAATTTAAACACTCTCACCTTAGAATGCTTATGAAATAACTAAGGGCTATTTAAACACTAGCCACCAAAATTGAAACAAACTATGAGAGGATGCAAGAGTTGTGCAAAATAAAGATATTCATTGAAATAACTTAAGTGCCTTGGCCTTCCAAGGACTTTAGTTCAGGTAACATGAAAAGTAAAAAATAATTCATAGTTTAAGACTGAGCCTTTGAAGATGGCTCAGCCTCACTTGTCTTCTTCTTCTTCTTGGGATCGTCTTTCTTTTCGTGAGAACCCTCCCCGGTGTTTTCTTCTTCGTTAGAGGAGGAAGCACTGGAATAATCATGCAAGTCTCCATCAGCCATGGTGTGGAAGGGAAGGTCTTCGTACTCTACATAAAGCCACAAATCTCCCAGGTTCCTTTTCGGGAACTTCTCATGAAAGAGCAAGACCATGTCCAATTTCACCTTGGCATACATCTGCTCTTGAGTGTCTATTACGTTGTTGGCATAAGCATCGATCTTGACCTGAATTTTGGCCTCCTGCTCTCTTAGCAGACCAGCTTTCTCCTCTGCGGCCTTGGACACTGTGTTCTCAAGCGAAATTTTTTCACTTGTCAAGTTGTGAATGACTTGATCCTTGGACTTTGCCTCTTCTTTCGAAGAGATGAGATCTTTCTCCAATCCGGACAGCTTCTCCCGGAGCTCTTTGATAGTGTCTTCTGAAGTGGCAACCTTTGTGATCCACCCCTCTTGGCTCTTCTTTAGCTCCTCGTTTTCTCCCTTCAGGATGTCAACATGTTGAGTGGCAGTAAGAAGATCATCGGACAATCTCTCTTTGTCAGATTTGAGATCTTTGATAGTATCTGCCTGACTTCGAACTTGTTTCTCCAACACAAGCACTGGTTGAACACTAATTAATATGAAGTGAGCTATAATATCCCTTTCACCTGAAACAGTAAAAGTCTTACCATTAAAAGTGACGGCGTTCGAAGTGCTCGGAGGGAGGTAAGGCCCAGCAAAATCGTCTCTAGGGAGGTTGGCAAAATAGTCACCAAGTCCATCAAGCCCAGTGATGTCAACCCCATTAATGCTAAGGTCTCCTCCTCCGACCTCGTCAGTTTGAAAATCACCAGGGATCTCCTCTGCTCGTGTTGGATCAGTAGGATCTACAGGGGGGGAGGCTCCGGAGGCCGGAGAGAAAGTTCATCACCCCTAGAGGTCTTTTTCTTCTTAGCCTCCCTGTCCTTGCTTTCTGCTCCTCGTTTTCGGTCTCTCTTGGGAGCCCTTGAGGGTTTTGGGGATTGAAGCTCTTCCCTAACACTCTTCTGCTCCACCACTTCTAAGAGAACAACATCGATCTAGCTTGGGGCTGGCCCCTCTGGATTTGTTGGAGCAGCCTCCTCCACCTCGGCAGGGTTAGCTTCACCTACAACCTTCTTGCCCTTCTTTTTCTTGCCTTTCATTTTACTCGGGGCCTTAGCCCGGCCTGGCAAGTAAAGTGACCCATCCAGTTCGTGTGTTCTCTTGAGGACTACATCCGGAGGGGTGGAGTGGTGAGTTCTTCCCAGGTCAAGTCCCTCCGGCCAGTAGTGTTCCAGAGGTGAGACCTTGCCAAGTTGCCTCCTGTGAAAGCATCGTGAAATCGGTTTCCCCATTTCTCAGTAGACCAAGTGTTGATCTTGGTGCAAGTAACCTGTCCGGCCTTTAGGTAGTCACTAAAGTCTTTGGGCAGCACTGCTAAGAAAAAAGATAAGAACAGCCAGTTTAAGCAAATTCGATAAAAGTAGAAAAAAGAATATAAAGTAGGAGCCTTACGATCACTCCTCCATCTGCTGGTGAGGAGACTTGGATTGACTCCGGCTTTAATTCTCCTCCCGTTCTCCCAAGCACCACTTACGAACAGGAATTGGGTCCTCCAGTTTCTCTCTGACTCAAGCAGATCGTCCACTGCTTTATAATCATCACCCATGTTGAAGTGATAGAAGGGAATGTGGTGGTTCCTGCAGAGACTGGCCACAGCTGCGAATTCCTCCATTGGTAGAGGAATCCCGGAGAGTCTGGAGGCCATGATGCAGGCCATAAGTGTATACCAGGCGTTGGGACTTGATAAGATGGAAATACCTAACTATTTTCGGATCCAATGGGAACCTTAAACCCCAGTTAAAGAGCTTAGTGAAGATGACTATTTCACTGAGTTTGCAGTCCATTGGGGTTTCGGGGTCTATGGGGATTCTTATCTTCACATTCTCCGGAATCCCCCACTTCGTACGCATCCGGCTCAACTCAGCTGTATGAATGAAGGCATAATTAATCTTTTGCAAGGTGAAAGTAACCTGTCCGGCCTTTAGGTAGTCACTAAAGTCTTTGGGCAGCACTGCTAAGAAAAAAGATAAGAACAGTCAGTTTAAGCAAATTCGATAAAAGTAGAAAAAAGAATATAAAGTAGGAGCCTTACGATTACTCCTTCATCTGCTGGTGAGGAGACTTGGATTGACTCCGGCTTTAATTTTCCTCCCGTTCTCCCAAGAACCACTTACGAACAGGAATTGGGTCCTCCAGTTTCTCTCCGACTCAAGCAGATCGTCCACTGCTTTATAATCATCACCCATGTTGAAGTGATAGAAGGGAATGTGGTGGTTCCTGCAGAGACTGGCCACAGCTGTGAATTCCTCCATTGGTAGAGGAATCGCGGAGAGTCTGGAGGCCATGATGCAGGCCATAAGTGTGTACCAGGCGTTGGGGCTTGATAAGATGGAAATACCTAACTATTTCAGGATCCAAGGGGAACCATAAACCCCAGTTAAAGATCTCAGTGAAGATGACTATTTCATTGAGTTTGCAGTCCATTGGGGTTTCGGGGTCTATGGGGATTCTTATCTTCACATTCTCCGAAATCCCCCACTTCGTACGCATCCGGCCCAACTCAGCTGTATGAATGAAGGCATAATTAATCTTTTGCAAGGCAAGAAGATATTTAACATTGACCTTGTGGAAACAAGGTCCTACTTTTCCTTCAAGACACTCCGGCAGATCCGGATGCCTTAAGCATAACTTCTCCTTGCCTTTATCCTTCTGAGCAGCAACAGCACCACTGGTCTGTCCGGAAGGTTCGGACTCAAATGGAGCCTCTTCGATAGAGTCATCCATTATTTCCTCCATTATTGAAGAAGGGTTTTCAGTTGTATTGATGAAGGGGAAGTTTGGAGTTGGTTCAGTCTGACCACCGGACTGATGAGTTTCAGTGCTCTCCTGCACTCTAGCCTCCGGTTGGGGCTCTAAGGTGGAGATTTCTCTTCGGGGGCTTGAGCCAGTGGCCTCCGGACCGGACAACCTGTCCCTGGGTGCTTTTATGGGTACTTCTGACCCTGTACTGCTGTCCTTGGCACCTGATTTCGAAGGGGTGCCCTTGGAAGCCTGCCCTTTGACCAGCCGACCTTTTCTTCGATCAACTAGCTTGTTGGGAGAAGTATCAGCATCTGACCCCATGGCTAAGAACGGGGAAGGTTTTTTAAAACTAGTAACTGTTAAACCTGGTTCAACAGTGGGTTCTGACTCTTGAACCGAAGAACCTGAGATGATAGGGGAAAGACTGGTTTGAAACAATCTCTTCGGTTTGACACCCTTTGTGGAGGAAGAACCCTGGTCAGTTTGTAGCTGAGATTGCTGGTTTGTCGATGGGGGAAGTGGGTAAGCCTGTTGCAATGCGCCTTTCCCTTTCGACTTTTTGTGCTTTTTCTAGTTCAGATAGATTGAGCCACCCACCTTTAATTAGAGCGTTCCTAGCCGTGAACATAAACAACCCAAGTAAAGAACTTGTGTTTGAGAGAGAAAGCTCTGAAAATTATCAAAGTGAAAATGAAATTGATAGTAAAACAGTGGAAAAGTATCTTAATTTATAGTAAAGCTCAAAAAGAAGTCTTGATTCCTAGGATAATTCGAAAAGATTAGCAATGATTAAGAGACGACGCTGATGTCACCTTCATTGATGAAGAGGTTGCTTTTCAGAGAAGGTGGGTGCGAAATTCAAGGTGAAAAAACGGCTAAAGCAACGAACCAAAGAGTGACACGTGTCCCATGAACTTTGGCAAAAAACCGTTTAGATTCCAAGAGCTTTTTCAGTCCGGATAAAACCATAACATAATTCGAAAGACCTGTCTGGATAAAACTGCCATTGACAACGGACTGTTTTTCAGGTTTAGACAAAGGTTATTTGAGCAAACACCTAAAAAAGTGGCTATTGATGAGTCCGGATTCTGTTACCTCTTCGGACAGGGACAGTTCGGACAAAGACCACCTAACCGGACAGGGCAGTTCGAACACCTCATCCATTGGACTGTTTGAACAAGAACTAAAGTACTTAAAAACCTAATCACTTCTTGACTAAGTTGCCTGCTCTCCTACTAAGAGCTCATGGGTCCTTAAACTTGACCCGGGTCCATTAAACATGACCCGAAAGCCCATAAGGCCCAAATGTAAGGGTATAAATACCCAACCACCAACATTAAATGAGGGTAATGAAAATTAAATACAACCAGGCTGCTTAATTCTCCCTCTACTCACTACTCAAACATTAAATACTTACAAACTTCCACAAAATTCCAAACAAAAATTACAAACTTACCCTCAGACGAAAATAAACCTCACCAATAGTGGTTATATAGGAAGTAGTTATTACAGTTATGTGCATGTGAAGAATACTAGTTCTGCTAATGATATGTTGATTGCTAGAAAATACAAAACATAAATTTAGTCATTGAAAGTAATATTGAGGAGAAAGTTTGAGATGAAGGACTTGAGTTCAACTAAGAATATTATTAGGATGGAGGTAGCTAGGAATAAACAATGAGAACCTTCTATCATAAGAATGTTATATGATAATTTTTCTTAACATATTTGGTTTGACAAAGGCAAAACCAGTCAATTGTCCCATTTCTAAACATATTAAACTAACATATATAAATGTTGATGTAAAAGACATGAAGATGCATAAATGATAGATGTGTCTCATTCTAATATTCTGGGAAATATAAAGTATGCCATGGTTTGTAGTATGCCTGATTTGGCTTGTGATTTGAGCTTCGTGAGCAGATTCATTTCGAAGACCTCATGGGAACATTTAAAGACTGCTAAGTGGGTTCTGAGGTACATTAAGAGATCTACTAGTTTGAAACTAATGTATGAAGAGACAAATTTGGATTAGAAGGTTCCGAGAGTTTTCTTGATTTTTATTATGCAAATTCTCTCGATACTGGGAAATATTTTGACTCGATATGTTTGTGTTGTTCAGAAATTAGGTAAGTTGGAAAGCTATTAGTAGCATTATACTCCGTTAAGGCTCGATATATTGATGTTACAAAAGCAATAAATAAAGTTATGTGGTTGAAATGAATGTTGAGGGAGCTTGTGATTCAACAAGAAATTCTGATGGTGCATTGTGATAAGCAAAGTGCGATACACTTGTCAAAGAATAGGTGTTTCGTGAACGGACTAAGAACATTTATGTTAAACTTCAATTAAAAACATATTCTTGAAAATGGAGAGATTTTTCAAGAGAAGGTCCACATGAATGATAACCCATCAAATATGTTTACGAAAAAGGTGGCAATGAACAAGTTCATGCACTACTTAGATTTGGTTTATATCCAAATCATATGAGGCCCTTGCAGGGGGGCATAAAGATCCACAAATGTATTTTATTTTGTGAAATCAAACATAAGGTGGATAATTGGGAAAGTATGGTTATGAATTGGCATGTAAAGCTTAACTCGTGAACTATATGAGTTGTATTGGCCTAGGTATCATTGAAGCATCTACTGTATATGCTTAGGTATTACTGCTTCGACTAAGAAGCATTAATCAAAACGAACAGGTCCATCTGTTAGGAAGCCTTCGACAAAGGTATTGGCTTATTCGGTTTGGAAGATATTGGTAAATCCGAGAGAGGTTATAAGGGTGACGGGAATTCAGACAAGGCAAATGTAGCTTCTTACTGAAGGACAAAAAATATGGTAAAGTCTGTACTAGCCAAGAGATTGATTTCTTGGTCTTGAGTTGTTAAGTGTGATTGCTGGTATTAGATGTCTGTTAAAATGGGTAAATTCATATTCTGGTGAAATAGCACTAGTTACTCCTTGTTAAAACAGAAATAGTTATTTATGTTAGAAGTTTGTTACATTTTGTTTTGGAGAAATATTGGAATTAAACATTATAAATAATTCTCTTTGGATTTCGAAGAAGTGGACGAGACGTTTGGTGGAGTGCACAACATAAATTAAGAGATAAAATTCTTACTAGATTTATTCTTAGAAATAAAGAGTGATCTCAGAAGAGTATCGTGTTTGATCTGAATTTGGAGTTTCGTGTGGCTCACAGTGAACGTTGGAAAACTACCGAACCATTATATATATCCATGTTATACTTTCTCTCACTCTGTTATTGCTTTGTTTTATTTTTCAGTAGAATATTGCGTGTTCAACGACGTAGTTCTTGGAACGATTGGTTTGATAACTGAATTGATTGAATAGATTGTCCTTAGGTTTTGCAATTATTTTGTCAAAATTTTAGAAAAATATAGATTAATTGAAGTGATCGAATTACAATGCCCAAATAAATTTTAATTGAAATGTTTTATCCATCTTGAATTTGGAGTGCTATAACAATTTTAAATATTTTTCAAATAATTAAATATAATCACGTTTTAACTAATTTAGTTTGGACCATCGAATAAAAATGTGAGGGTATCATGGAGAATTTATTATATAAATAATAATTGCGCCCAAGTGTATTTTGGAGAATGAACATTTAGTCCAAAATTTAGCTATTGAGGTCTATAAACCCAAAGTTATGGTCCATGAAGACAAAGAACATTAAGTTTGATTATAATAGAGCACATACATCTTGTCTAAGTGAAAATAATTAAGTTATTCTCTATGAAAAGATACACAACATGCATAAACTAATTTTAAAAAGTTTATGGTTGCTGGATCTAAAGAGAGAAAACTTAATATACTTAGTCTATTTTACAGTGGTACCTTTATCCAGATCTAGATCTATTTGATCTTAAATATTCAATATCGTAGGTTTTCTGCTCATATTATTCGTTCAAGTTGAAGCATAAAGAGTGTGATCGTCATCTCTTAGAATATCCATAACTTATTTCTCAAATCTCTATAGAAAAGTAAAATAACATCTACAAGTAAGTTCATTCATATCTCGTGAATGATCTCTAATAAGTAGCATTGTATTAATTATATTAGATCTTTAGCCTTCAATACCCATTTCAGAGCTGATTATATGTTGTTCGATTTTTAAGTTTATTCACATTATATTTTTAGTATTAATTTTGTGATTTGTAAGATATTTTGGATGATATATATGGTATATTTAGAATAAACATGATCAAAATAATCTATATTTAAAGATATTCGAATCCAAAATTTGAAATAAAAAATCCATTTAGTAATCAAGAAAGTGTTTTTTTTTATTTAGAGGTTTATAGACCACCACAGTTAAGGGTTCATTACGACAGTGATTTTATATATATGACAATGCAAAGATTGCATTGTAATATGCACCACATCATGTATGTATTGGGCCATAGGCTTATTTGATACATACGTAGTAATGAGCATATGTTTCATCATGATGTCGATCGATTTTCGTAATGCTGATCGATTTTTACCGTAATGCACTCTGATGCTTATCACAACACCATCGTTGTTATGTAATTTTTTGTGTGTTGGTTTGCATGTTGTGAGCCTCTTTAGCTCCTCAATGCTCTTTAGTTTTCCAGTTATTTTGATATTTTATGTTATCTTATTCATTGTTGTGTATTTTTGGTTGCATGTTTAATGATGATACAAATAATCCCTCTTATATGCATTTAGGTTACATGTTTAATGATGATACGAATATATTGGATTTTGGAACATACGTAACTATGTTTTACATGCCTAATGATGATTAGAATTGGAATACATATGGTAATGTCATATATGTCTAAGGATGTTATTTATCTATTTTTAGATATTGGAATCCTCAATGGAATATATCACTTATTAATATATAGATTTCATCGATACTTGTTAAAGTCGCATACGCCTACATCTTTTTTAGATGTTCATGATGTCATGAGATGCAGACATAATCGTCTATATATGAAGAAAAAAAAATTGTAAGTCACACATGAATACTTCATATGCCCTTGCTTTAAAATTTTAACAAACCTAATATATCGCCAAAGTGAACTCTATTGGTATGTCATACACAAAAGAAGTATGAATGTCCATGCTAGAGACGGTTGCTCTAAACAAAACTTATACACACATTTCTTCCAGAGTGCAAAAGCAACTACATATTGTCATTGTTACATTCACATGCCGCATACTCATGCATAATAGAATTAAATATCGAATGACTATATTAAAGATGTCATAAAATAATCAAAATAATTCAAAGAATATTTTATTATTTTTTTCAAAAAACCGTGAACTAACATTATTTTTCGTATTACACTACATAAGTAATGTATAGTTTGATGGTCCAAAGTTCTCCACTAAGGATAATGAATTTAAGTAATGTCAATTTTATGTATTTTTCTTTGACTTTAAACTTAGGTTTTAGTTATATATTTTTAGGAAACAAAATTCCAAATCATAATATGATCATTTAAATAAATGGAAATATTATATATTTATTCATTAAGAATGCTAAGATATCTTTCACACTATGAGGTGGGCGAGTCATTACTCTTATTATGAATTTAAGCATATCATAAGAAGATTATACTAAGAAGAATAAAGTCCAACCGTATAAGTCTAAATTATACTTTATAGGACATATTTTAAGCATATAATAGTAAATTTATCAAAGAAGATTAGTGTGATATTTTTAAACTTCAGTGATAAAATTTAGATTTTTAGTGTTTTAGTTTTTAATTTTTTAATTTTTTTGTTGAATTAAAAAAGTCAGAGTTTATGATCATAATGTTAACACTCAAATCTATAATAGATATAGACAATGGTGAAAATTTTAGGTTAATAATGTACAAGTCTATTACAAGGTCAAATTTTAAAGTATATTTTTATTGAATTTTTGTGAGATGGCATGATTACCTATGTACTTTAGTAAATTCTCATATTCGTTCAATTAAAATTGGAATTTTTATTTCTTTTTAATGTAAAATTTGAAAAATAAGAGGGAATTGTTTTTTGTTTTGAACAATAAAGAATATTCAATTCTTTTTAGAATATATAATTTAGTTGCACAAGGTTTTAGGTCTTAAAAATGTTAATAAAAATTTAGTACCAATTTTGAAATTTCTTTTGAGAAAATATTGGACAAATTTTAAGGGTTGTAAAAGGCTTGAGAATGGCTGACCAAAAACATTACGTGCACAACTATGGACCGGTTCAGATTTCAATTTATTATTAATTCATAAAAAATTTTATAGATAGATACAACCACAACCATCACAATTTGTCTTTGTCTAGAACATACATTGAATTGTCATCAATTATGTGATGTTAAAATATATTTATATCTAATGGAAATTCGTGCATAGCTAACAAGATTTGTAAACATGAAATGTTTATGATAAAGTTATACATCTTAAGATCATACATTAAAATAATAAAACTTGAGATAAATAAGTATTTAATTGGTCCAAGTATTCTGGTTATATCTCTAAAAATGAGTTTGATGAACTAGTCGCTCGAGTATCCACATGCTCTCTTGATTATTCTGATTATTTAGACAAATATTGGATGTATTTAAAAGGTAAAAAATTTAAAGTGCATATAAATAAATATAAGATTAAATATATATCCAGATATGTATATACGTAGTATGCTTAACTAAATATGGTAAGATAACTCAAATAGGTCATATATAACTAGTTACACTCTTAGGTATAAGTTTTATTATAAATAAAAATTCATGCCATGATTAAGTCTTCTAAAGGAGGAAGTAAGTAACATTTTGGTAAAAATATTAAGTGTGTCATTCCCAAACGTTGTGATTGCCAATACATGTAATATCACGGGTCGTCGAATAATGTCATGATCCATTTTATTTAGCTAAGCGTGCAAACGTTTTATTTATAAAACAATAAATTCAAAAGTAGTAATTAAAACTATATTAAGTTTAACGAGAGATAATTTATGCTTGAAACATTTGTACATTTGAAAATGTATGGGGGAAATTCTAGATAAATATAACAAAAGAAAACTGGAATTCAAACATTTAATAGTTATTTTCTTGAGCATTTAATCAATTCAATATTTTTTACCCACATGAAAAATAAAATTTGATACAATATAACAATTTTGAAGATATTAAGTTTGATGAAACATATTCAGTGAACAAATTTGATTTTAGATAAAATATAAGAAATGATTCATTTTATTAATTTTTGATCATCTTCTAATCATATGAATGATCATTTTTGTATAGAAAATAAATATTCAAATCTTCATTTAAAAATAAATAGTACTTGTTGTTCATAGAAAGTAAACACAACATCCTCACGAAATTATGCAAGCTAAAGTGAATAAATTACCCTTGCAATGATCCAAAAATAGAAAAGGAAAAAGAAAATATTCATGCAAATTATTTATACAAAGCAATTCTATAAAACGTTTTATATTCTTTGGATGTAATATAAGAATCTAGTTTCAACCTCTGTAACGTCATAACAAATTCTAGAAGAAGATTAAGATTCTTTGTGAAGTAGCATAAATATTTAGTTTCAACTTCTGTAATACCATAAAAAGCTTAATGATATCATTAAGATTCATATGATGTAACGAAAGAATTCACTTTAAGTTTCATTAACATCGCATAAAGTTCAATATCAAATGTAGATTATTTTAAAAATAGTAAAAAATGATGACATATAATTCAGTTTTATAATTTTATCTATTATCTAAAAAAAGACTAGTTAGAGGCAAATATATATTTAGTATCAACCATGACTCGAAACAGAATATGATAAGACATTTATAAGGTTTTATAGTAAACAAATTCACTAAGTATGAAAAGATTGACATATGTGAACCTTCATTTTAGTCAAACAAAGGATTATTTTTCCATATAACTATATTACATATTCCATATTTTACACTTAAAATTCATTAGATGAATATCAAGATCATATTTTTCTAAATGGTGCATTGGAAAAAATTGATAAGTGAAATATAAATATTATATTTGTTACATATGATAAGTTACAAACATCAATCAATGATATCATGAGTTTTAAAAGTTATTACCACATTCAGTTTTGAGAAGAACTTAGTAGAGAATTTTAGATTTCATAAGCTTAGTGGGATTCAATTATTATTCAGTGTTATATGAAAATGGCATATTCCTCATCATAAATTATGGAAACTTATTACATGCTTATGATAAATTTTAGTTTCGGCTATTCGATATGAAACATCTGGATGAGGCATCTTATATGTCAGGAATCCAGATTAATCAAGTTCACTCTTGATGTAGTCCAAATTGATCATAAATAAATACATAAATAGCATATGGTATAGAAAACAACAAACCTATAAGTTTTTAAAGGGAAAATGAGACAAGTTATCTTTAGTTAATATCTCAGAATTCATTTGGAAATTCAATGTATGCATACGATCTCATATGTTTTGGTAATAAAAAGTTTGACTCATGTTCAATTTGTTTAGGATAAGATATAACATTCATAATAAGAATTTTAAGTAGATAATTAAATATTTTGGGTTATTTGTTTTATAAAATAATAAAGGTCCTCCGGTACTTCAAAATATAAAATCATCGTGTATTGATATAAAGAAAGTTAGGAAATTAAATAGATTATTTATGAACCATGAATTTATGATTTAAGTGGATGTTAAATCAATATGTGTAATTTAGATCTACATATTTTATGAGAATAATATTTTTAGTGCATTAAGAAGCATAAAAAAATAAAAATAATATATATATATATAAAGAGTAAATCAAATAAGAATGAGCTTCATGATCATTTCTTATGTCAAAATCTTCATATTAAAGGAAAACATGAATATTTATCTCTCTCATTGTCATTCCTTGCTAAACTTTTAACGCCCGAAATCTTTCACGAATAAAAATTCATGTGGGGTTCTCTGTATAGAAGATATTCAAATATAGTGGGAGATTATTTACAAGATAGGTTTCTGTTTAGTTTGGAATTGTATAGGTTTAGTTTCATTGTGCACACAATTTAGTTAAGTAATACGATGCTTATTTTATCATATATAAAACTTTATACATTATGTAAAAATTCAATCTTGATTCAGTGAAACATGAAATTTTGGGAATTAGAATGCTAAAATTATATGGTCGTGTGATTCTCATGCTACATACCATGAAAATTCGAACTTTATCAAGGTCGTAGTAACATGAATATTGTGATAACTATTATGCATTAAGTAGTACGAACATTTTAATCATTTGTTGATTATATTCTACGATGTAATATAATAGTGTCATTTGTTTCCTAGTAATATAATAGTGTCATTTAATGCACACTTTAGATAATACATTTAGTACATATAATGACCCAAGTGAAAGATTATAAATATATTTTACTTGTAATACCTCCTCCATTTTAAATTTACAGTAACTTATCTATTGTAAATATTGATATAATAATTGAATATAATCATTTTTAATTTAGTTTGGACCATAAGAAAAATAATAGGATAATACCATTGAACGTTTTTTATGTATATATTAGTTAGGATAAAATATTTTTAAGAAATAACTTTTTAGTCTAACATTTTAGCTATTCGAATCCATGAGCCCAATAAGGGTTATGAATATATGGAACACAAGAACACTAGGCTTGACTATAATAAAACTGATGGATCTAATCTAATTGAATAATATTTAAGTTATTATCTATAAGAAGAAACACAACACACATAAACTATTTTAAAAAGTTTTAGAGTTTCCACCTTTTGAGAGAGAACAAACTTAATATCCATAGTCTCTTTTAGACTATAAGGTATCCGTTCTTGCTATTATTTCAAGTAGAATACTAGAGTTATTGTTTGTGATCTTTAAAAAGATCCACAACTCACTTCTCAAATCTATAAAAAACACAAGGTGATGTTTAAAAATAGTGTATGATCTCTAATAAACATGATGGTACGATTACGAGTAATCATATTAGGATAAACTATACATTTGTTGCTTATTACAATGAGTTTTTGGGAACCCATAATAGCCCACGATCATACAATCAGAGGATACTAAAATTATCTCTAAAACCATGTATGCGGATATGAGAAACAACATGATCAAATGATTTATGAAATATAAGATTAAGAAGAAGAGTTCTTGTATCCTCGGGTTCAAAACGACTGACCTTGATAGTTTTAATACAAGGTTTTTGAATCATGTTTAGTCAGTTTTATACATTGACATGTTTGGATTTTTCCATAATTTAGTTTATAAATATAGATTTTTTTGGGGCGGGAATATAACAAATCATGCTCTAAGTTTAAAAGTAGACACTTTATTTGAATTTAATTTTTTTTTTGCCAATTAGTGTTTTTATAACTTTTATAAGTTGTTGATATCATAGAGGAGAAATCTCAAAAGGTGACTAAGATCGTTAAATCCCATTATGAATCTTATGATTTAAGGAATGAACTTTTGAACATTATCAACCTTTGTTTTGGGGTAAATTTTGATCATGTATGTGTAAAAAGCTAATGTTACTTATTAGTTAGCTAAATGGGATCTAAAGTCATTTTATATTGTAAGATTAATTTTTTTATTGTATAACCTGATAAAGTGATCATTCAATTGAAGAATCAAGATTAAATGAGAAAGAAGCAAGCTTTATTAGAGATGTAAGGAAAGAGATGCGATAAGATGTTTAGGACATCTGCTCAAGAGAAAGACACAAAATGTTACACAAAATGTTACTGTGATAAACCTGAGTTAATGTACTTTACCAACTTACCTCCTGAAGCGGGTCTTGTGCTAGTAAATTAGATTAGTCTTGAGACAAGACCACATCATATAAAAAGTAGCCCAAAACAAATAAAGAGCAACACAAGTCATCATAATAAGCGCAAGTGTTATTATTTGTTACAAAAAAATCATAATCTGTTAGTGAGTTGACAATTAACATTGTAACAAATTGTAACCAATGATTAATGTCAATAAATACATGCATACTGATCTATAACCATAAATGAAATAAAATCAGAGAAAACTATTTACACATAAAAGCTTTCAAATTTTATCTGAATTTTACTCGGTATCTAAGCACCATGGCTCACGTTGATTCACCAAATATTAGCACTAACACGATGAACTCCTCTACGCTTCCTCATGGTGTAACAACCATCTGCAAAACTCAAGTCAATCAAATTAGTCAAACTCGACAAGACAAACTTTCTATTGTTGGAAGATAATGATTTTTCCAATTGTAATATGTAACAGACTATATGGTCTTTTTGTCTGGTGAACAAATTTGTCCAGAAAAGTTCGTTTTTGTCTTAACTAAAAATATAGTTAAAAATCCACCTCATGATGACTAGATCTCAAATGACCAAGTCTTTTTAGGTTGGTTGTATACTACAATCAGCCTCAGATTGTTGCACTGGTTATGAAAGAGGAAAGTTCCAAAGAACCGTGAGGTTCTATCTAAAAACTTTCTAGCTCACACCCCAAATCTGAGATAACCTATTATAAATATGTATTTCAAAGGACCACAAAAGGTTCTTTAAGTATGGAATAATATATATATATATATATATATATATATAGTTAAGATGAAAAGAATAAGTGATAATCTCATTTTAACTGATTGTAATGTTTGAGTGGATGACCTTATATCTCAGATCCTTGCATGTGTAGACTCAGACTACAATCCCATAGTTACGAGTCTAGATGATAAGGATATTCTCAGTTGGATTGATCTCCAAACCTCTCTCCTTACTTTTTATAGTAGGTTGGAGCAGTTGTCTAACCTATAGTCTATTACAAATCTCAACATTATAGAACCAGTTTTAAGACAACAAAAGACTAATAATAAACAACAAAACAATGGTAATAATCAAAGAGACCAAAATCAGTACCACACAAGAGGTTGCGGTCAAGATTATCGTGAAAGAAACAATTACAGAGGTAAAAGTGGCTATAAGAAGGCAAAGGTTATGGAAGATACCCCCCCCCCCTCCCTAATAGACCAACATGCAAAATCCATTGAAAATATGGTCAATAAGTTGCTATATGTTACTATAGGGGTGATCCTACAAATATGAGGTCTATTTCAAATGACCATCAACAAACCAAATCAGAGGACAAAAGTGTATATATGACAATTCAAGACCATAACACATAAACTATTGGTATGCAGACTCATGCGTTACTCACCACATTATATGTAATTCTAATGCTATAATCCAAATGAGTGATTTCTCAGGTAACAAGTCTGTTACCTGACGCTAAGAAAAATGTCACTCACCATGGACTTAAATTTACAGATTTTGCCAAGTTGATGGACTAAATTTATAGATTTTGCAAGTCAGAAACTAAATTTATAGATTTTGCCAAGTCGAGGGACCCTCGCCGGTTATTTTGAATTCGAGGGACTAAATAAAATAAAACAGAATAATCGAGAGACTATTCACTAATTTAATCCTATTTGCTATATTATAAATGTATTAACTGTGGTATTTAAGAACTACCTTTCTTGAGACAACGAGTTAATACAGTTTTTAGAAAACACGATGAACATGAGAACGAGATAAACAAAACTCGACACGGTTATCCAATGTTAGATGTTTTAGTGTTATTGTATTGTCGAGTCGAACAATGTAGTCATAATATTTTGGCATGCATGTCTATTATGAAAACGTGTTTAAAGTTCATAGGGTAAAAAACAGTCAATTTTGAATTCAAATTCAAAAATCGCTTATCGGACAGAAACTGTTGTTTTACGGTTGAAAAATAGTTTTGTTGGTTGATTGAAATACATATTGAAATGCATTATTCAGAATCTTTTTTGAAAAAACAACAATTTTCTTCTTTCGCTAAAAAGAAACTCTAATTTTATCCACTAAAATATTCTCAATGTGAAAATGTCCCCTATCAAAATTCAAAAATGATTCACGTATAAAAACAAGTTCGCTACATTAAGCTGTGTCGGGAGATTTATTTGGCTGTATTTCGTCCAGATGCCACATAGTTTATGTTTGTTTGAAACCATACTTTCTTACACCCGTCCGTGCATTGGTAGCCAGGGAAGCAAATCGACTTAAGACTACCTTTTTCTGAAATTTTGAAATTCAACTAAACAATGATACTAAACATGTGCACGATTGTCGTCAACTTTAAAGTTATGACCATTCCAAAATATACACATAAATTGTGCCAACGCGTTTACGTTTATCCGTGTCAACTTTAACCTCTCTTATCAGCTTTTTCATATGTATAAGCCGATTTCCTAATTACATTTCACACCTCTATATATATATATATATATATATATATATATATACATGTAAGCTCCGAAGCATAACAGTCTGTAGATATTTTATTTCACTTATTGGGTACGTAAACGTGGATGCTCTTTTTACTCTGTACTTTGATTTTTCATACTTTTGTTTATACACTCTTATCTAAGATCACGATCCATGCTTTTTAACCTAATTTTATATATATCGAGGTACAATTATCTTATTGAACGACACCACAGGGAATTACTCGAACAGGAAAAGTTGGCAATACTATATATGTGTACGATCAAGCATGTCTCATTGTCTTTTCTTTTTCTAAGAACTTAGAAGTTCTTGGTTTATAATATACTACATGTAATGTTTGAGATGAAGATTTTCTTAAGAGTTATAAAACTTGATCAATATTCAGTTTTACATAAGCTATATAACCAAAAGCTTGTTCCTACGAAATCAAACATTTCATTTCAAACAACAAAAAATTTAAAAACTCCAAACATAAAAATACATCCGTGCGAGTTCAAACTCAAGATGAAAAAACAACATGCTTTAAAACTGAGAGAGAAAAAAGTGTCTTAAGCCTGGACAAGACTTAACTGATCCTTTTATGATCCTCAGCCACTTGCAGGAGGATGATCAAAACTCGAAGACGAAGAAAAACTCCCGAAATGCATAGAATATCCTGAAAAATCTTGTTCTTGTTGTCTAGATGTATTTGAAGGCGACGATGAAGAAGAAGAACCTTGAGGCATAAACCCGTAGTTAACAGAATTATAGTAATTGTAATTGCTATAATCCCCGCCTTGAAGAAATTGCGAGTAGTCATGCATATTTGGATACGTTATTAAACTTTCATCTTGAGGTAAAGTGACCGTATTATGTACTTGAGGAGGAGGAGGTAAAGGTCGCGAATTGTTGTTTAGGTTATGTTGGCGATTAGTAAGGTAATTACTACCCAATCTTGTGGTGCCTAATTGAACTCTTTCAGGGAAATTAAGCTTAGCTTTGCTTCCTTTGAACCTAAGAGCAGCCTCATCGTAGGCTAATGCTGCTGCCTCGGCTGTTTCAAATGTTCCTAGCCAAACCCTAGCTGCTTTTTGTGGATCTCGAATCTCAGCCGCCCATTTACCCCATGGTCTTTGCCTTACTCCTCTATAGTGTCTCCTCCTCAAGCTCCCGTCTACAAAACAAAAAGTTACAAATAAAACATGTTATACGAATCGTTTCTGTAAATAAGTATGAACAACCCGATCTCAAACTTATATTCTACTGCGTTTATTCTATAGAGATAATCGAGTTCTTTACCTATGAAACACATACAGAACATGAAATTTAGGACCAAGTTAGTATCCTGAGCAGATATTACACATCACTAATTAAGTATATACCTTGTTCTTGAGCAGATGATTGGCTCTGTTGGTGAACCATGGTAGATTGAGAAGTGGTATCATGAACTTGATAATGATTAAGAGGGTTATTATCGGTATTATTATAACTATTATTATTATTACTACCGATAACTTGAGCTAAAGCTGAAACCATTACAGACATATCTTGTTGAGACTGAGCTGAGTAAACAGGAAAAATCAGATCATCTTCTTCATTATTACAATAATCTTGGTTCTCCTCAGATCTAAACGACCTTTTCCCATTTCTTCGATCCGTCATTAGGTTTTTGGTTGGGTAAGATAATGGGTATGCCCTTTTCTAGAGAGATGGTGATGGTGATGGTGAGGAGAGGAAGATAGGGTTTTGAAGATGTAAGGGATTTTATAGATTTTATAGATGTGTGGTTTAGTGTGAACAAGGAAGGAAGTCGTCTAGTCTAAGTTTTGTACCTTCAACTTTAAGACACTCTGATTCATTTTAGTTTTATTTGACCTAAAAGGACATAATTTTTAAAGATATATAAACATATAAATGAATATGAACATCTATAAAGATAGGGGCCAAAATTATGCTTTAGATGGTTATATGATGTTATATGAATATGCATGCAGGTTTCGAAGTTTTTTGTGTGCGCGTCTAAAAGGTAAACAAAAATATTATTGCTAATGTTTTTTGAAAAGTTTTATATATGAATGGAATCAATGCAAACCCAGGGATTAAGTTGTTTGAACTTATGTTCACCATTAAGCAAGAAGATGTAACCCGGCTATCATGAATATTAATATAAATTATAAAAATAAAAAATGTCCCATAAATACTAAAACCAGATATATTTATATAAAAATTCGATGACTATCAGAATTATTTATAATTTATTAAAAAAAGTTATTTTAACTATTTTAATTATTTTTTAAATAATGAACAAAAAGATAATACATGACCTCCACCGCCATTAATTTAAAAAAACGATATATATATATTAAATTGAATAAACTATTATTAAATTTTTATTACATTTATGTATAAATTGAATAATAATTCAAATTTGAATTTGATGGATGAATTAGACACGTAACCGAAGCTCGTGATAAAAAATGAATTTGGACGGAACTTATTGATTTTCAGATATCTTTACATAGCAACCGGAACCTTTTATTCTAGGGAAGATGAATTTTTTTTATTCATATTTATTTAGATGGTTGTGAAGTTGGCTTAAACCTTCAAAAATGATAAAAATAGTTTTTTTTAAAAGATTACATAATGCAAAACGAAATTAATTTTTCATAAAAAACTTTTGCCACGACAATTGTGATGGGTTTGGATTGAACAAGTGTCTAATTGGTTTGCTGTTTATTTTTTTTTTTAAATATTTTATGATTTTAAATATTTTTGAAATTGTATGTAATGGTTATTTTTATAAACTACGTTATTTTTTCAATTTGTACGAATTTCAAATATATGATTTTATGATCGAAATATATTATCAAAATGATTCGTATTTGTGAATTGTTATATACATATAGTTGTGACATATTTAAATGCAACGATAATATCTACATCAACGACATAGATGAATTTAAACATAAATCGATTAAGTATGAATTTGGTTATTTAGTATCGATTTAAAAATTAAAAAGTGTTTTAAATATAGATATTTTTTAATTAAGTTATTAAAATATAAGATTAATATTTTTAAACTCGTACAATTATAAGTTAATGTCGTTGTCCAAATATATCGTATTAATGTTGTAGTGATTTATTTTTCATAATTTATTTTGTCTACATAGTATTCCTTTGTTTGATTTAGTTGTAATTTAAAATATATAATCTATATTTTTTTTTAATGTATAGAACTTGTTTTGAAAAAAAGACAAAAAAAATATTCTGAATATATGATCCAGATTAAGGATTGAGGTAAAAAAGTTCGTTTGTTTTAAAATTTTGAGTTTATTTTAATAATAAAAATATTGTAACTAATAAAACCATTTTAATAAATAAGTTTTATGATCAATAAACATAATATTCTAATTATTTTATGAGTTCATAAAGAAAGATATAGGTGATAATGTAATCTACTAATATTTAATATATCAAAGTTCCAATTAAATGAACAACGAAAGAAAACATCAATAATAAATATTGTATTCCGATATATTCCAATGAACTTTAACGTTCTCTTTTAATGTAGGTTTTAATTAGTTTTGGTTGTTGTCATTTACATATGTTAAATATGGTTCGGTCTGCATTAATGACGAATGTATAGAACATCTTAATATTTAAATCATCATGAAACAATTTTTCTTTGACAAATAAAACTATTTTTTTATATCATTATGTTTTTAATTTAGTTTTTCAAATCAAGAAGTTTATAAAGTATGGAAATTCATATGTTAACTCAATCAAATATTTCGATAATGATATAA
This sequence comes from Limnanthes douglasii subsp. nivea, assembly GCA_036936605.1. NCBI lineage: Eukaryota > Viridiplantae > Streptophyta > Magnoliopsida > Brassicales > Limnanthaceae > Limnanthes > Limnanthes douglasii. Next base: position 270,604,904 of record JAUPFV010000001.1, read on the forward strand.
AAAAAATTCAAAACAGTCATCTCATTCGGTTTTATGATATGCTGAGTTTAATATAGAATATTTTGGATAAACATATTTCATATTGAGAATCTAGATACGTTGGAGTCATTTTCTTTCAATATTTTTGGATTATCACTAAAGATGTGTTCAACGAGAAAGATACAACATCATAGTCTAAAAAGAGCAAATATTCAAATTACTAGTAGAATAATCATATATTTGAGTATAACATTAAAATTTACTTAAGATTCATGTAATGTAATGACAAATATTATTTATACTTTGGAAATTAAAAAAATAATTCATTATTATGTTTAACTAAAATAGATTTAACATCCATAATTGTGAGATAAAGCAGATATTTACAAATATCAAAATTGGATAATATGATAGAAATTTAGAAGTGATTTAGCTTAAAAGTACATTCATACATATATTAGTTAATTGGAAATATCATTGGAAGTTTCCACGGTCTTCAGTTATCAGTGGATGTCAAAATGTATTGTTTTTTTTAGAAATCATACATTTGTCCGAGGCAAGAATCCTGGTGTTATTAATCATGTCCGAAGAACAATTTACACTGTTCTAGACTAGCAATAAATAAATGAAAATGAAATAAACCAAGAACACAACAGATTTAACGTAGTTTGGATTGTGATTTTTATTTTATATCCACTCATAACAAACAATCTTTTATAAATAAGTAGGTTACATAAAGGCTCTAAAAGAGAAAATACACAATCACTATTTGGTAAAAAACATGATATAATTCCTAGAGCTCTCTATTTAATGTTTATCTCCCCTTTTACTTATCTAAAGTTATTTCTCTCATCCATAAAATTTGCTACTCACAAAACTCGTCACTCTCGTTAGTGAAAATCCTAATTCTTTATAGGGGCTCCAGATTAAAGCTCATCAATCAATGACGGTAATAAACTCCTAATCCTTTAATGTATGAAATTTTATAAATAGAAAAATTAATTAATATAGAAAAACTAATTAACATATAGAATTAATAATATAAAAATACCAAAATAATAGACTCAATTAATATAAGAGACCTAACAAGGATATGAATCCGCAACTCACTTCAGATTCACTACTTCAAATAAACTCACTTTGGACCAGCTTGTTTTAGACCATTCTACTTGGGATCAACCCATATCTCATACAACTCAAAATTTATCAGTCTTGATAACTTTTATCAATCCTTAGGATCCAACATACGTCTATGTATCTAACTCATGGGTCAAGCTTCATTTTGAAAGTTTCAACATTTATTGTATATACACGTAATCGGCAGATCCAACTACGCCAATGTATCGGTTGAAGAGATACTTCCAGACTATATATAATAGTTTTAGTTAAAATATCGTTAAAAAGACAAATTTAGTATATGAAAATATCTAAATCGAAATGATCTTCATTAAGGTATAAATATTCTTTCAAACCACCTTGTATGCAGTTTTTCGTTATTTCATATCATAATACATGATGATTTTAAGAGTTTTCATGCAAAATTACTTGAAAATACTACGGTGAATAATCATATTATTATCGATCTAGTTTACTTTTAATATTATTAGACATAATTTTTTTTATTTGATATCATTTTGACTTGTTTTATTATTATATTATAAAATACTGCTTGAGTTGGTGGGGATCCTATAATATTTTATGTTATTTGTGTTAATATTATTGCTGCAACATTAGTTTATTATGGCTGAACATATTATATGTATAGTAAACAATAAGGGGATGCGATAAACCATTGATTTAAATAATTTTATAGTATATTTTACAGTGTAATATTTAAGTTTTTATAAAGTGATAATGTTTTTTTTCAAATAATTTTTACTTCAATTTCATGAGTTTTGTTGCTTCCCTGTAATATTTGTGGAGCCTCTCTATGAGACATTTTAACATAATGGTTATTTGGAATAAAGCGAGACTGCATAACTATAAAACACTTATTTTGTTCACAGTTAGGGACTTGATAAGATAAATGATCTATTGTTGATGTTGGTTTTGTATGTTGACATTGTATTTAAGTAGCTTTTTAAATATAGGACTAACTAAATTAAAAATAAACAATCTTACATTGAAATCAGAACTGGCCTATAATTAAGACAAGAACATTTGAAGACCGTAGTAGTACAATTAAGTGTGTGTGTATATATATATATATATATATATATATATATATATATATATATATATATATATATATATATATATATATATATAAAGTTCACATGATGAAAAATATAATCTATACTTTGACAATTAAGAATACACGTCGTCATTATGTTTACCCTATATATATAGGTCACATGATGCAAAACATAATCTATACTTTGACAATTAAGAATACACTTCGTCATTATGTTTATCCAATATTGATATAACATACCTAATTAGAAAGGTAAGATGAATATTTTTAAACGTTATAACTAGATGATATGAGAATGAATTAGAAGTGATTTAGTTTATATTAATTTACATCGTAACATATTAGGTTGTTAATTAAAATTATCATTGGATGTTTCTAAATATTTATGTTATTAGTAGATGTTATGACACTTACAAGATGATGAAACAACTTAGAGAATACATTTTTTAAGTTGAAATAATGTTAAAAAATGAAAGTTAGCTATTAAATATATATCTCAATCAAAATGTTTTTTTTTTGTAAAAGCATAAATATTGTTTTAAATCACATTTTATGAAAGTTTTATTACTTCATATCACAATATATGATGAGTTTAAGTGATGAATATAGAATGAATCACATCAAAACAGTTTATCAAATATGCAGAAAATATTAATACTCTTATAGATTCGACTACAGAATAAACTGAAAGGCACTAATTTTTTTATGCTACTGTTATCCATTAATCCAATCTTCGGTATTCTATAGTTTATTTTTTGACTTCAAGGCTTGTTCTAGAGATACATGCAAAATGCTGTTAGTACTTCCAATCACAAAAACTCGATTTTCTTTTTTTTATTTAGGTTTCGGTTGAAGAAATACGAAAGTCTAAGTCATCGTTATATAGGCTATACAACTTGGAATTTAAGTTTTATAGACCCGTTAACATATATCGTCTTGTGATCGGGGACCAACACCCAGTAAATTGAATTTATCAATATAATCTATGAATTATTAGTTCAAGCTTAAGTGTTTGAATTTGGACCTAATCATTTATAGTGTCCAAATTCAAACCTGTTACCACACTTATAAGTCAATAACGTCTTTTCACATATAGGTCCAATACATAATTAATTATATGATATAATTAATGTGATTACTTTTATTATTGGATTATGTTATGAAAATGATTAAATGTAAATTTAGCATATCATTCCATAAATATTCCAACAATCTCCCACTCTGACCATCATATGCTACTCAAGGATATATTTAACTTTAATGGGACCCTGAATAAATTGTCAATAAGTGAACAGTACAACCTCGTATGGGATTAATAAACAATAAAGGACTAAAGACCTCTTGCTTGTAATGTGAACAATAAGATGCAACAATAATCATGTTATTGCTATCAATCAATTACTTCAGTCAATTACGATGTGTAACTTAAGAGTAATATGAATTGAAATCGTACGTATATACTTCTAAATATTCCTACCTTTGAATATCCAATAAAGAACATATAAATCAATATATATAACCAATCATATATATTGCAATAAACCTTTATGTATACAATATTGCAAATATCATAAGATCATATTACAAATGATCCCACTAAAACAAATAATCCTCTAAGTAGACTACACCCATAATAATAGTTTATCCCTAGAAAACCTTAAGCAAAACTGCCTTTGTAAGAGGATCTGCTATCATGGAGTTTATGTCGATGTGCTATATACTTAACTAACCAATCTGAACACTTTCTTAACAGGCATGAACTTTATGTCTGTGTGTTTGGATTTAGAAGAGCTCATGTTGCTATTAGAGTACTACATCATAAAATTATTGTCGTTGTACAACCTTATAGGACCTTATATCTCTTATAAAATACACAACCTAATGAAAATCTCTACATGCACAACGCCTGGTTTGATGCCTCAAAACACACAACAAATTATGATGTCACGATGGACGATGGCATAAGTGTTTATTTTACACTTTCCCAAGATATTGCACATCCAACCAATAATAATATGTTTCTCGAATGTGTTTATACATCCACCAAAATCTGAGTTAGAGTTCCCAATGATCTCTAACCTTTACGACTTCCTATATGTCAGCATATGCCCCTTTGTTCCTTGCAAATATCAGATTACCCTTTTAATTTCCTTCTAGTTTTCCACACTTGTGTACTTTACGTATCTGCTCAACATATTTATAGAAAAAAAATAATGTATGACCTAACATAAAGTTGAGTATACATTAAACTCCCAACAACCGAAACATAAGGTATTTTTTTCATTTCCTCAGTCTCAAGTTTTATCTTTGGACATTGACCTAGAATTAGTTTATCATCCTTGACTTCAGAGGAACTCAGGGGTTTGCAATATGCCAATCTGTAACGTTGTAACATACTTTCAATATATGCATATTGTGATAATCCAAGAATACCACGAGAGAGATCCCGATGTATTTGGATTCCTAACATAAAGCTGGCATCACCAAGATCTTTCATATCAAACTTTTTTGATGGAAATATTTTTGTAGTGTGTAATTATTCCTCATTGTTCTAGGCAAGCAATATGACATTGACATATAATATCATAAATAAAAAACTACTCCAACTAAACTTGTGATAAATAGAATCATCAACCGAGTTGATTTCAAAGTCAAAAGAGACTATCACATTTGAGAATTTATGGTATCATTGATGAGAAGCCTGTTATAATGCGTGTTATGTCTTTCTGTATTACCTAGGGAATTGTGTTTGGTTTTTGTAAAGCCGCTTACAACCAATTGTATTTTTATATTCATGTAATGGGAAAATTTCATATACTGTATTGTCATGAATCGATTTATATTATTCGTTTATAATGTCAATGCACTTCTGATAATCAGAGCTTTCCATGCCTTTTTATAAAATGAGGGATCATCAACAGTTCCAACACACGACTCATCATGTATTTAAAGATTACGTATGAAATATGTTTTTATAGCATTCTTCCTTTCTCTCTTGGAACTTATTAAACGAATATTTACCTTTTATTGCTCTTCTTGAGGAAGTATAGCTTGATCTCCATGAACAAATCTTCTTGCAGAAGATTATCTTGAGGTTTCTCTTATTCTAACTGAGCCGTAACAATATCCTGGTTAAAACCCTCAAGTGGAACATCAATATTATTGTGAGTATTACCTTGCTTAAACGAGACCAGAATGATTGGTATTAAAGCCCAATCTGCTTATACCTGAGTATCTTTGTTAAAACCTTCATGAATCTTTACAACTTCTTCCTCAAAGTGAATATTTATCCCCTTCTTTTCCCTCCAAACTCAACATACTCTAAGACTTTGTTGTTTCAATTTCAAATATTCTACCAGTGAGAGGATCAGAATACTTAAAACTCATAGAGTATCCAGAATAACCAAAGAAGAAGTAGCAAACCATTTTTCGGACCAATTTCTTTCCTTGAGTTTTGTAAGTCATTTCCTTAGCTAGACACCCCCATATATGCAAATACTTTAAATTGAGCATTGAACCAATTCCAAATATCATATGGGATCCTAAAAGTTTCATAGTTGGTACTTTATTGAGTATATACACAACCTAATTGGTGGCTTCTCCCATAGAGATATTTGTAGAGATGAGTTATTTATCATATTTCTAACCATATATTATCGTGTACAATTCCATCTCTCATATACACCATCTATGCGGGGTGAACTCAATATTATTTATTGAGGGACCATGCCACACTCCTCTAGGTATTTTGCAAATGGTCTTTGACGTTGTTCACCCGGTCAGTCATATTTACCATAATATTCACCACCATAGTTAGATCTAACGCTCTTAATGATCTTACCAAGTTGTTTTAAAATATGTACTAATAGCTTTAAACTTCTCTAGGGCCTCATACTTTTAATGAAGGAGATAAAGGTACCAAAACCGAGAGAAGTCATCGAAATAATATGAACTACTGCTGCTTGTTCCATGATTTTTGTGGAAATTATCCACATATATTGATATGTATCCATTCTAAAACTTCAGTCGGTCTATATTCCCTTAACCTTTTGGTTTTGATCTGTTTTATTTTGATACACTCAATACATGTACCAAAATCATAGTAATCTCGGGGCCCAATAAACCTTCAGTTACAAGCTTGTCCATCCTATCTTTGGATGTATGACCTAATCTTTTGTGCCACGGTTTAGAGTATTTTTCAGAGCTAGTAATTTTATTTGGTATACATTGTGCATACATGGAATTTTTTATTTAAAAAATACCAGTTATCTTCCTTTATCAAACTTTCATGCTCAATAATCACATTATTTAAAAAGAATAAAACTCTTGTTTCTCTAAGAGAAGAATATCCATGCAATTTTAAAACCGTATTTTTTTTAAGTTTCTTTGAAAATTAGGAACAAACATTATATTCTCTCAAAATAAAACATGTCCGCTAAAAATTTCAAAATGTAAATCACAAATTTCCAATACATTACATGAGCTCATGTCTGTGGTGAAAATGGATCTTTCATCCTTAGCATCCTACTTCTTGACGTACCCGACAAAGAAATACATACATGATTTTTACAGCTGAATCAACCCACCGAATCTTTTTTCCCACATAACCATGTTTACTTTTCCGAAAAAACCAAAATTTTTAGAGTACATTTGCTTAAAATTTAAGCTGGAACCTTCTCGCAATATTTTATTAAATGTTATTTCTCCTTATAAAAAAAGAACCAACCAACCGTTGGTTCTTTAGGTTTTTTTCTTAAAGCCGGACGTTGTCCCAGTCCTTTGTCATTAACCTTCCTCTTAGGCCCATCCTCTTATTAGATGCTATCATGTTCACTTCATGCACTACTACTTTAATAATTTCCTTCTTTTGTGCGGCATGCACAATCAACTCATTGATATTACATTTTTCTGTTACAATTATAGGTAAACTTGAAATGTTTAAACTTTTTCGTTAATGACTAAAAAGTGAATCCTACCACACACTCCTTAGGTAAGTCTACACCAATCGTCTTTAACTTTTTAAGAAATCAAGACATTTTAGAATATGCTCACGAATTTTGCATTTGCAGTGTTTTTGGTAGATATCTCATTAATAAGACGCTGCACCTTTATCTTGTCATTATTAGCCCCACAAACTGGTATTTCATGTAATATAACACATATGCATAACCTATTAGACTTTTTTCACTTCTCATGTTCTTTAGTTTCCTCAGGTTTACTTTCCTAACTAAGAGTAGAGGGTTTGGGGTTCATTATTGGATAGTCATATTTATGAACAAACAAATACAACAACATATCTTCCTTCCACATAGTGAAATCTGCGCTATCCATCATGAGGGGTTATTACCCAAAGGATTGTAACCCAAGTTCATTAGGAAAAAAATAAATAACACATAGAATATTTAAATTTGTGACATATAACAACTAGAATGCATGAAAATGGTATATATATGAAAACATAAATTACTCTAATAATGGATACCAAATGGATAATCATATTAGCATGTATTTATGAGTTTGAGAAAAATACAATGATCATTATTTTAATTTTCCTATTTACCAGTGACACCCTCCGCAAGACTGATTTTACCTACTTAAAATTAGAAAAAAATGCATGGACTAATTTAATTTTCCTAAGTACTGATGAAACCTTTCGGAGGACTGATATTACCTACTTATAATCAAATTATCACAAGAACCATTTTCAGTGAATTTCCTCATGTTTCGTGATTTATCAAACCCAAATACTAAACTTCTTGGGGGCCCACAATATCCGTATTTAAATTTACCCATTGAACCTTTGAAACTTAGGATCTTTAAAAGATTAATTTAACCTTCCAGAGGGTTGATTATGTTAATTTCATGATTCATCTACCGTAATTTGAAACCTTAGTCATGCATATCTATTTAAATATTCAGATACATAAACAATTCATTTCAGAAATACGTACAAAAATAGCATGCCCAAACACATTCACGTGTGAAATATACAAATTAATTAACAATAAGTTTAACGAATATTTTTTCAGAAAATATATAAATTTTACGCATGCTGTTGTTGTCACTAGGTGAACCACCAAGACAACAATAGTTGTTGGTCGGAAGCACGCCCAACCAATAGCCCATCAATGTTATCAGCGCAATAATAGTGTGTTTGTGAATTACCTCGCAAGTTGTGGCGTTATCCGCAGCATCAGTAGTTCGTTAGCCATAATGAACATCGTGACAACCTTCAATAAGTAATAATATTTGGGTTAAGCTGTCGATGAGTTGATATCTCAACCGATTTAAATTGATCCGTTAAATTAGGGATTGTTTCCTGCTAATTTTGGGAGAAAAAAATCCAACCATAAATGAATTATAAATTAATCAAAAAACCCAAATACTATCACATACACTAATTTATTCAAAACCGATTAAACAAATAATCATACTTTCAACAAAAACAAATTATTGTATCAATGATTTTCATACAAATCCTAAATTCATGCCTTAATCAAGTCAATTAAACATTTAATCTCAATTGAATGGATTCTTATGAGTAAAAAACATACATGATTCGATAATAGATATACAATCATTTATCCTATGAGTCATAAAAAGGTTTCATTGCTCTGATTCCAAAATGATAAGCATCAAAAATAATTTTTCGTATACTCCGCCTTTGTATATAAGTATTTGTAGGGAATATTGGGTCTGTATAATCCGCCTTTGTATATAAGTAAGAATACTCCAATCTCCACAATAGCCCCCTACTCGATGACAATGTGCCGCTCAGGTGAGCCGTGTCGCTCCGTCGCTCCATCTATCCAGAATACTCCGCCTTTGTATATAAGTACGAATACTCCGATCTCCACAATAGTGTGATATTATCCGCTTTGGGCCCACTGGCCCGCAGTGCTTTGCTTTTGGTCCACTTCCAAAAGGCCTCGCACTAATGGAGATGCATTCTTAACTTATATACTGATATTTCTTCCCATGTTTAACCGATGTGGGATGTGGGACTTTTGGTCGCACCTAACATTATTATCTATTAATCCAATTTTCGGTATTTTACAGTTCTTTATTAGACTTCGAGACCTATTTTAGAGATACATGTAAAAGGTTGTTAGTGTTTCCAATCACAAATATGACGAATTTCTTATTTAAGTTTTGGTTGAAGGAATACAGAAGCCTAAGTCATTCTTTTATAGGTTATACAATTTTAATTTTAAGTTTTATAAGTTCACTAAAATATATCGTCTTGCGATCGGGGACCACACTCCAGTAAATTGAATTTATCAATTTAACCCTTGAATTATTAGTTTAGGCTTAAGTGTTAAGATTTGGGCCTAATCTTTCACAATGTCCAAATTTAACATAGTTAACACACTTGTAAGTTCATAGTGGATATTTTATGTATACGTCAAATACATAATTAATTCTACAATATAATTAATCTTATAAGTTTTATTATGACAATGAGTAAATGTATATTTAGAATAACGATCCATAACTATTCTAATATTAAAATTTTGCATGCAAAATAACTTTAAAAATTGACAAAAATAATTAAATTAATTAGGTATTTATAATTTTAATTCTTAAGCAAACTTTTCCAAGTTCGAGAATCAACTAAACTAAAAAATAATCGTATATTGAACTTGGAATTTGTCTATGATCAAAACAAGAACATTTGAAAACCAAATTGATTTTCTTATATCTTGGTTTAATTCTAGACACGATAAATTAATTTGATATTTTGTGTTGTCTTGCTTCCAATAGACAATGATCTTGGCCAATATAGTGTTACTCACAATCCAAAGTTCAATATTGTGACAAAATTGTCTTAAAAGCTGGTTTGAGTTTATATAAAGAATTTTGACAGAATTGTAATATTAAAGTTTTTTGTATTTCTTATTTCAATTTGTTAACTTTTTATAACAATAATTTTAGTCCTATATAAGCTTGATTGGGTACAAATTTGAATAACTAAATTGTAATGTTGGTAGTACTTTTCAACAATTTTTATTTTCAGAGTTCTATTATGTTGTTCACTAGGCTTGGTGATGAATATTGTTTTTTTAAACATTGTTCGCATCACTGTTCATTTTGTGAGAAACACTGTTCACAACACTCTTGATCTTCCAAAATTACTATTCACATCACATTTGTTGTTGTCACTCAGTGATCTGATCAGCCAGTGTCGCGACAAGAGTGAGTTTCAAATTATCTCGCAAGTTTCATATGCAATGTCAGCAGTTCACTTACTACAGTGAACATCGCTGGACATTCTTCGATCATTGTTAACATTAGAGGTTAAGTCGTCGATAAACCAAAGTCCCAATAGTTTTGGATTGATTCATTAAATTAGGGCTTGTTTGATGCTAATTTTGTGATAAAATTTTCATCCATAGAAAACGAATCCTAAATTAAGCGAAAAAACCTCAAATCTATTACATAAAATAATCCATTCTAAACTATAAAAAAGAAAAAAGAAATACATAATCATGTTTTTAATAAAAAAACATATCACCATATCATGTTCTTCAAATAATTTCTAAATTCATACCCTCACTCGATCAAACACATAATCCTAGTTGGCATGAATTCTCTATAGTAAAAAAACATACATAATTCAATACACATGCAATCGATTATTCTAGGAATCATAATAGAAATTTTATTGTCTCTAATACAAATGGATAAATCGCTCATCAAAACAAAAATATATAAAACCCTCTTATTAATTCATATATTAAATAAGCCACATTATCAACAATCTTTTACATGTGAGAAAGATCATGAGTTTTTCCAACCAACAAAATAACAGTTGTCGAGATTTTTTTTTGTTTTTATCCGAAGAAGTATTAAAAACCCTAAATTTGATTATATAGACTAATCGATCTCAAAACAAAAATGGTAAAATCCACTGACACTTGTTTTTTTTGTTTGGTCGTAACGCATTTTCTACTTATAAATCGAGTATAGTTACGTGTGACTATCTTAAAATGATGAACGGATACATCTTAAACATATATATCTATAAATGTATTAATAACCATTTTTTAAAATATTAAAATACAAATCTAAAACAATCTTCTAGCCCTAAACCAACTAGGGCTTGATTTGAATTAGCGTAGACCAAGCTTGCCTTGACATCTTTAGGTAAATAATAATTTTAAAAAACCCAAAAATTCAAACCCTAGATTTGACATTTGAGATGTATACTCCTAATTCGGTTGACTATTTCACTTTAAATCCCATATTTCAATTGATCGTCAAAGATGCAGTTGGCTCTTGTCTTTTCGATTGGATTTTAAATAATTCATATACATCCAAGTCTAACAATGGATAAAATTGGAAACTCGTTGAACAAGGTGGTGGCACCATAGACATCATGGACATATACCGAGGCTTGCTAAAGAAGACAAATTGACCGCCTTGCTTTTGTGCCAGACGACTTAAGAACCTACTTGTTGTGCATGCGAAGACAAAAGAGTATTGAGAGACAAGTAAACTACAAGATGATATAGTTGACGTCCATATTTTATTTATTATATCAAAATAAAATAACTATTGAGGTCACTTTTTAATATTTAGTATTTCTTTAGACCGGATTCAAAATAAAAGGACCACCCAAGTTAACAGTGAATTTCAATGGAAATAACCATTTATTTAGGTAGCATACAAAAAACCGGACCGATCCTTACAAACGAGTCAACTTAGATGGCAGAGAAGAAAAAATAAAAATGAGACATAATGTAGCATCGGAGAATCAACCGAAAGAGTACAGTCTTGAGCTTCTTACTGCTTTAAGACAACTTTGGTCAGAAAGGCATATGCACGGTTTCAAAAGAGTACACCTTATTCAACACAACATATTCCGCTTCTTTTAGTACACCTTATTCGTGCATTTTTTATTTTTTCATTAAAAAAATAATGATTATACTTTTATGCAAATACATTTTTTTAAAATAACATATAATACAGATTCCAAGATTGATTTTTGAATTATGTATTTTTTTATATATAATAAATTAACACCTAATTCCGCAGGTTTTGTTTCATCTATTCATTATTATTATTATTTGAATAAATTATTGTGATTTGATTTAGGTTTTAAACTTTTGAGTCTTTTAAATTTTAAGTTTTGTTTTTTCATTAATTAATATTGTTTGATTTAGATTGTTTTTAATTTCTTTTTCGAAAATTCATGAGGCTGAATAGAAAAAATTAGGTTATTGTCAAAAACAAAGATAAAAGATGAGAATGATAAAAAAAAAATTGTAAAATAGAATAAAAAATAGATAATAAAAATATATTTTATTAAAAATTAAATAAAAAAGATACTGTCTCCGTCTCATTAAATTAGTTGTTTAAAGTTTCTTCATCAATATTAAAAAAATGACTTTGAAAGAATAAAAGAAAATAAATTTGATTAATGAAGTTAATAACTTATGCAGAAAGTTAACTATTTTATTAGTTGTAAGTGGAATACATATAATAATACTTATTACTATACGTAAAACGAGAACGATATATATTATGAAGAAAAAACCTCTTCTAAAAAGACACATATTATGTAAATAAATAGTACAACCCTTCCCTTGTCTTACGCTCTCATATTTCAACTTCTCTCAAGTGTGTCCTCCTGCAAATTTCAAGATAAAACTTGACTTTTTGAATTTATTTTTGAATGCTTAAAGTATATTTCTGTGTTTGACTTCAGCGCTTAGTTAATCTTACAAGTTTGTCAAGGATGACCATTTTTTGAAATTTCATACCAAAAAAATAAGTTTATAATTTAGGTGAAATTATAGGCTGATGCTTTTGAAATATAGGTATAAATTAGAAGACTATCCACCTTGATTGAGTGACAATAAATATATCATATTTTAGAAACAGATTTTAAATCTCAAAACCCCAAATTGCGAATGAAAAAATTGATGGTTAAGTGAAAACCAAGTAAAATTGACCCACAATAAATCACTCAAATACCACTGGCTCGAGAGTAAAAATAACTTGTCTCTCAAGTCTCTTTCAATTTTTACTTTGAAACGCTGTTACAGTAGCTCCAAATTTACACTGTCTGTATTCTGGTTCCAAAATATAAATAACTTTGTGTGCAAAAAATCTTACACGAATAACCTTCAGGCAATGATGGAATCTCTGCCTCAAGTATTTCTTTGAGTATATCCAGCTACTGATTTTACAAAGCAAAATTGTTGTTCGGCTTTCAGATATTCATGGCGTTCACGCTACAGGGAAAACATGTAGTGTGCAAAATGAATTATAATCGTTTTCAGTTTTATGTACATCTGATTTAAGTTGTTGGTTCAATGTTTCGGCTCCTCATGTAGGTTAAAAACTGGGTTGGCAATTCCGCCAAAAGTTCTTGGACCACTGAAATTTCTCCATCTGATGCACAAGGATTTTATAAAAGAGTTAACTTAAATTTCTAGAAATGCCGGTATTATCTGATGAAATTAAATTACTTACATTGTACATCTCTTAATGGAACAAACTGGACTATATCACGTGAAGCAATACGACCGCTTGGACTTTCAAGTCTTTCTCCTTTGTCTGCATCAAGAATCTGTGCAGGAAATTGAAAAGTTTTACCAGGCGGGACATATTAATTCCGAAAACGAAAGTTTGCAGGAACAAGTTGAAAATTTTGCAGAGGATTGAAAACTACCTCCATATCTTTAAAGTCAGCTCCTCCAACTCCAACAATGAGAATCGACAATGGTAGATCAGATGCTTTCACCAAAGCTTCTTTGGTTTCTTGGAGATCTGTAACCACGCCATCCTGAAAGGAAAATGAAGAATACAGCCATATCAAAGAATAAGTGAAAAGATTCTTTAATGTCAAATACAAATCAAAGTCTGCTCACTAGTTCAGTTTTCAAACTCACCGTGATTATCAATAAAACAAAGTATTTACGTCCACCTTGTGCAAGAGACTGGCTTGCAATCTCTGCAGCAGTTGTAATAACCGGTCCAAATAGTGTGGGACCCGCAAGCGAGACATTAAAAAGGGCACTGTTATAAGCAGTCATAACACCCTGAATTCCATCAACCTGAAAATTCAATTAATGGGATACTTAGAAATGTCAGTATATAAGTTATTTCGTCAGATGTTTTTTTGAAGTGTCACCTCACAGTAATTACTGCTCCCATTCAAGTTAAAACAGTGAGAAACTGGACCGTCTATTGGGCGTGCACCGAAACCCCATGAAGGAAAGCGCTTATCTGCATCATAAAACTGCAACACCTCTCCAACTTCTAAGATTGCCTGAAAGATATAAAAGTTTGTGCGTGTTATAGCTCCGAACGCTAAAGATAATAAGGATAGTTCATCATAAGAAGGACTGGTTGAGGTTCCTTACTCTCTGGTAGGCATTTGGTCGTAGTCCTGTGGGATCGAAGTAATGCAAAGAATCGGCAAGGCGAGGATTTCCATTAGAAGCTGATAGACAACATTCACGAATTAGTTTCTAGTAAGATTTTGCAACACCCAAACTAGCAATGCATGTAGCGTATCAGATACATCGTAGGAACAAAATGAAATGGGAGGAAGCAATGGCATATACTTTATAAAAAAATATAGATATAATGTTATTTATACCAACAAAACATTTTGGTATAGTAAGTAGTGCACATATAAATTTTGATATTTATCTCTTCAGGCGTCGTAAAAGGCAACACAGTAAAAGGCAACACAAATACTTTCAATCAGAGAAGTTGAAATCTTGTAAGATACCAAGACGCCATGTTTATTTATATCTTTTTGTAACTGAACCTAATAAAACCATTCTTCTCTAGGAGTACCGGTCAAATAATCTAAAGTTCAATTTTTTTGGATAAACTAAAAAGCATATCCGATATTTAAGTATTCTGGGAATAGATATGCAACAACTAATATCCACTGTTAATATGGCATGCCGATAAGCAGAGAAGTACTCCCTAAATTAAGTGAGTGCAAGTTTTCTGTCTCTCAAAAAATATTAGCAGATTCCCAGGATGCACCTTAACCATTTCGCAAATAATTTGATGATTACCTGTGAAATCAATAGCTACCATGAAGTTCAGTTCAAAACCAGCCGCTAGGTAGTCCAGAAAGGTGTACTGGATACTCTCAGAATATTTGTCTAGAAAAAGCTGGCTCTTCAACACCTACAAGAATTTTAAGTAAAATCTTAGTTTGATGCCGTCTGGAAATTCAGCATGCTAATTCTTCTCACTATTTTATACCTTGTTTTGATTTTTATTCCCACCACTAGTAGGTAAAAGCAAATTTGTTCCTTGGCCAGTAGAATGCAACTTTTCTAAGTCTGCGAGCGAGATTTGAATTTTCCTGATGGACCAGCAATAAAGAAATATGGTCAGCATTTTAATTGCCAAGTCATTTTCAAAGTAATTGCATATAGAAAGGTATCTGTTTACCCAATTGAATCGTGCTTTCCATTGTTGTTATGGTTAAAGCATTCTATTATCAATGGACTGTCCTGCATACCAAAGGAATAAATGAAGAGGTAAAACGCGATGACTTTTGGAAACATCTTTCTCGAACAAGAAATAGAATGAGGATGATTAAAGAAAAACAATCATCACCAAAATAGGTGTATAACTTAATCCATATGACTGGGGCTGTTATCGGTCCAGTTCGGTTCTGGTTTTGACCGGACCGCTAAGTTTTCGGTTCGGTCCGGTCCGGTTTGGTCCGGTTTGGTTCGGTCTGCTTTCGGTCCGAGTTTGGTCATGTTTTGGTTCGGTCCGTTATAGGTCCGATCTTGGTCCGGTTCGGTCCACTTAAAAAAAACCCAATTATAATTTGATTTTCAAATTTTTTACTTGAATACATGATATAAAAACTTTAGAATTTAATTTTTTATTGTTTTTAAGAGGCTTATTATCTAATAATTTTGACAATATAATGTATAAAAACTAAATTTAAAAGAAAAAAGCAATCGGCTCTAACGATTTTATTTGTCAGATTCCTTATCGGTTCTAGTTGTTTATCGGTTTTATCGATTCGGTTCCGTATCGGTTCTATCGGTTTACCGGTTTTATCGGTTCGGTTCTACCGGTTTATCGGTTTTATCAGTTCGGTTCCTTTACCAGTTTTATCGTTTCGGGTCCTTATCAGTTTCGGTTTTTAAAATGGAACCGCGAACGAAACCGTTAAGGTTTGGTCCGGGAACCGTTGACAGCCCTACATATGACTATAGCTCCCTAACTCTCATAACATTATTATAGGAATGATAACTTATCGAAGCAATAGCAGCCTGTTCAATGCTATAGGATTGCAGCTCCATGAACAAACAAATTTTTCCTACCATGTGTATGAAAGAGCTCCTCCAAATACGCACTATGTGTGCATTCATAAAACACTTGAGTTTTCTAATAGTGATGCAGAGTCCATAAGTAATCGCTATTACCTTACTTCCAATTTGTTGAATCGTGAGAAAGACTGGCTTCCATATTGGATTTAGATCATTCTTCAAGACTTCAGTTTTACATACAGGGATGGGGATTCCAGACTCCACAATTTTTGATATTAATAAAAATGGGTCCTGCAAATTAAAGGATAATAAAGCATTAAATATTAATATCAACTCATCAAAGCAGAGTGGAAGCGAAACAAGAGCCTAGGAACACGTACACTTTTAGAGAAAAGATCTTTAGATTCCAAATCCAAACACCTAAATATTATCTCTGTAGTAGTCTTTGAGCTAATAGATTCCTCGGCACGCACAGTAAGTTTACCACGATGGTGGGGAGAGGCTGATGTAACATCTTCTCTTTGCAAGATATCTACAGTCACTGTTCTGTTTGATTTTGTGACAATCTGTGCAATTGAAACGTAAACTTCATATTGAGTGAATGATTGTACAGGGAACTTGAAACAACAAATGGACAACCAATGTCAGTTAATTGTTTTCCTCATATATCCTAGGTAAGGAGTAAACTATTTAATACATAAATTCCTTACAGCTTTCACCAAGGATAATCCTTTGTTAATATTTTATCGAGTGTGCACAAACGGATTAACTAAATAACACAGTAATAAGTAAAAATGCAAGAGGTACCTCGGACAGTGTACAAGTAGCCTCTCCAAGAAATTGTTGCTCATCCAGCTTAAGCGTCTGGAAAAATTAAAAGCATATTATTCATAAATAACTAAACTATGAGTGCATGCACTTGAATTAAGGTAACATGTTATTAACAGGTTGATACATATATATAATACAAAAGAGTAAATGTAGGCATGCACATATTCGCAAATATAACATTTTCCGAAAGACACCTTATCTAAGAAAAAGTGATATCAATATTTCCTTCAGAATTCTTTTGGCATGCAGACTATATAATGTTCAACGAAATACTGAGATTGCAAGTGAAGAATAGAAGATAAAAAATGCTAAAACCCACCTTCACTTCTGCATTCTGAAATTGAGTGTCAACATCATAGATGCGGAACCTGCGACAAAGGTAACCATTTGATTGATGTAATTTAAGCAATCAAGTGCAAGTTCAATGGACAAAATATAGATAGAATATAATGAACTTACAACAAAGTTTGCACAAGTTCAAATTGATAAAGAATTGTATACTTTGAAATCCACGTAGGGTGCACTGAATTGCCAATTACTTCAGTACGGAACACTTCGGTAAGTGATCCTTCTCTGGTTTTTGTATAAACTACTAACATGGGATCACTCTGCAGTACAAAACTGTATGAGAACAATAGTGAAAGTCTGTGTAACAAAACAAGCAACATCGGCAACGCCAAAAAGTGCAGACTTTGTCCTATAGCACAATAAATGAAAAGAAAAATTTCTTAAATTTTTAAGTAAACTTCTGTCTTTGTTCATATATATTCAGAGCATACAAAAGCTTGTAATCTTTCATTTAAACTGTAAATCTGCAAGCTGCTTAACGAAGCTTCAATGCACACCTACAGTTTCAAACTTAAACTAGAAATGTGCTATTGCTATGGCAGGGAAAATTTCCTTAAAAATTGTGCATTAAACCTAACAAAGCCGAAACGATTGAGCTTACATTATTAAACCGAACAGGAACCTTATGCTTTATGCAATTAGTTGAAATGGAATGACTAACCTTTGAAAGCACGTCCCGGTCACGCAAATCCGAAGCAGAAAAAGATAGCTGCAAGTCAAACAGGTTTATGAAGAAGGCTTTCATTTGTAATGCTAATGATGATGGCAAAATCCAGAAATATGTATATATATGATGATGATGATGATGATGAACAAGCAGGTGCTAGGTGACGCGGCTCACATGAATTCATTCCGATGACTGATTGATCAATAGCATTCCTCTTTACAAAATTGAGTAATCAAGTAAAATCATTACAAAGAAAGTTATGGATTCAAAACACACTATTTTCAGTAGCTTAACCTACTTGTACCTAATTTAAGTAAGGCTTACATGAACAATGAAGTTCACAATCTAGAAAATGAAGTTCAATTGATAATCCGATGAAGGTTTAGATATATGAAAATGCATAAACAACTGTGAGAGAGACAGAACCTCGATCTGAGAGAAGAGGCCGTGTAACCCACGAGACTTAAAGTAAAAATCGACGGCGTCCGACGGATTGCCAGAAGCAACGGAGGGGGCGCTTCCGCCGACGCCGGTGATAGCGCCGCCGCCGACGTCGGAACAACAATTTCCCATTTTTTGAATCTCGAGGTCGTCTATCTTAGTTAGCTGTCTAATCCAACTTCTACCATTTGTGTGATTTAATAATTTGTGAAATTAAATTAAATCGGAGAAGCCGATAAAGAAATCGTATAGACTGGAGAGAGAAAATTGACGCGTTAAAAGAAGTGCAGAGAGACGAGAAGAAAAAATCTGAAGTTCATAAAGAACGTCATTCAAGTGTATTACTGTCTGAGTCCATATTTTTATTATTATTATTTATTGTTATTGTTATTATTATTAGTTATTACTATGTTTTGTAATCAATAACTATTTATATTTTAAAATTTTATTACTACATTAAAAAAAACATTATTTATCGGCTGGTACTGATTAGACTTACTGGTTAAACCGTAAATATGCATTGTTCTAACAAATCAAAGTTCGGTAAGGTTATATTTGGACAATTTTTTTTTGGTTAATATGGGATTCCAAAATTACAATTTTCTGTTTATCTTTTCAGATGGTTGATATATTTTTTATATATATAATCAAATAAAAAGCAAAAAAAAAGTTTTTTTCATATAATTTTCTTTCACTAATTAACCTAAAATTCTAAAACAATACGCAAATTTATGGATTTGAGCGATTTGGATGATGAATTTAGCTACAATATTTATGATTTTGTGTCGGAAGATGAGTCTTTGGCGGACCATCTCGAAACCCAATCTGAGGTATTTTTCAGGTTTTTTCTATTGTCCGGTGCGATTCTCGAACTCATTACGCTATAAAAGTGATAAACTGTGAACCCAAAATTCGCAAAATTGTATGTTTTTTCATCAAAATTGCGAAGGGAGTTCTCGCGATTTTGACATGATTGCGAACACACTTTTCACGATTTTGTCAAAATCACGAGGATTTATTTCGCGATTTTGTCAAAATCACGAGGATCCATTTCGCGATTTTGTCAAATTCACAATGACCCATTTCACGATTTTGACATGTTAATTGTAGCCTACTTTTCATTGGACACTAATTGGGTGACCTGTTTAATTAAAACTAAGGATGTTTTTATATAATTAGCACATACCATTTTTAGGGATCAGACCAACCGCCATGTCTGTTGGTCGATTATACGAAAATGTTTACTACGGATAACTTGTACACCAAACACGATTTGGTCTTATGGGTCGAATCCTAAAGCAAAAAACTAGGATTCATTGTGTTACGTAATGAAGACGACGATGGTACCAAAAGTGGGAAAACTCCTAGGATGTATTTTAGGTGCGAGAGGCACGAGGTTTACAGACCTAACCCCAAACCGGGGTATGTTAATAAGTGCCGCGAATGTTCATCGAAAAAATACGGGTGTCCGTTTATTTAAGGGAAAATCGGTCTTAGAGCTACCCGGTAATTAGAAATTAATAGTGGTAAACGGGAAACACAACCACGAACCATTTTGCACTTGGATGGTCACTCCTAAGCCTCTAGACTAAAAGTAGAAGAAGAGGTATTTGTTCGTAGTCAAACGGAAGACGGTTCTCGACGAAGAAGACGTTTTGTGTCGCTTTTATTTTTTTGAGCTCCGAGAAACAAGAGAACCACAGTTGGGGATTGAGTGTTCTAAGGAATGTGTTGACGAACAACATGCGTGCATTTCCTAATATTATTGTCACCTACAGGGAGTTGGCTTTAATGAACGCGGTTGATGATATATTTTTGGATGTCACTCATATGTTATGCATTTGGCATATTAGTAGGAACATTTGCTCTTGCGCTAGGAAAGTTTTGCCAAATTTGGACATGGCCGATGAGTGCGTCGAATTTTATTATAGGGTTGCCTATTCGGACACGCTCGAAGATTATAACAAAAACTTTGCCGAGTTACACCACACGTACGCATTTTGTCCAATGGTTGTCGATTACGTGATGAAGTAATAGATAGACAATTATGGACACAAATTTCTTAATATCCACATGAACAAGTTCAAACATTTGGGCAACCATACTAGCAATCGGTGAGTTATATTACCATATTCATACATTAGTGTTTAATATTAAGTGTTAGACTTCTAATTTATTTTATCTTACGTTATAGGGCGGAAAGTGCTCACTCAAGCCTCAAGTGGGCAATCTATAGTAATATATGCACATTTAAGAAATTTCGGAAAAATGTTCATGCATTGCTTACCGCTCAAGACTAACATTTTCAAATCGTTCGAGCGTAATACATTTTGTGCAAGAGAGTCAACTAGAGGGGTTAATGCGACTATTTATAAGGAAATCAAAGGTAAACCTTCATGTACCACTATAGAAATAATAGAGGAAAATCTTAAAACGGCCTTGGGAATATGGTTCACTCCCGGAATGTGTGATTGTGTTTTTAGGAAAACTCATACCATGTGCATGCGAGTTAGCTTTGATTTATAAAGAAGGTAGGGAAATTCAAAAGGATGAGTGTGATGTTTATTGAAGTACGTTAAAGATCAAAGCTAAGGATGACGTTGGTACCGAAAACGAGCTTACGAAAAAACTCTTCTTAATAGATAGCACCATCCGCGGTTATGGTGCACACATCCAAGATCACATCATAATTAAGATGATGCAAATCCTAGATCCCGCTAGAAGTCATGTTTTGGAACCTAAGGAGTGGGTTGTCACTAAAGGTAGGAAAAAATTCGGATGAGACAAATCAACTAAATGGAACTCATCCGAGTGGGAATATGATAATAGTTTAGGCGCTAGCACTCCTGGTAGTATGGGTAGTACGACCACCTCGGTAGCTATTCAAGAATTTTTAGTACCAAAAGATAAAGAAAAAACCAAGGCTCATCCCAAGAAGGAGAGAGTGACTCGATCGAAAAAATCATTGAAGGGCGGAGATTTTAACGGCTATGAGAGTTGGTTTCCCAAATATTTGTATGAGTGCATTTCTAGCGTCGAAGACGTGTCTCCCGATGGTAATTGCGGATTGCATGTCATTTCTTTAACGATCTACGGTAACTCCGATTCATGGGACCAAGTTAGATGGGATTTGATCGCCAAATTACAAAATCAATGCAATCCATGGAGAGAGTGTTTGATGGTTCACAACGTGTAGATAACCTAGTAAAAAGGTTGGACGTTTTGTAAGTGTATGACAACAGTAATCGGTATTGGATGACGTTATCTGACTAAGTCTTAGTGATAGCACCAGATACCATTGTATCGTATACGACATATCGCTCCACCAATCCTACACGTATCTACATCTACGCGGTGTGCCTCCTCGATTGTGTCATAACATGAAAGTTGGTATAGGTTTCGTACACGATAACCATTTCGTGAAAGTAAGTATACCAATGAATTCTTTAATATTATATATTATTTATTGATCGAATATTTATCTTACTTTTATTTATGTAGGTTGTGTTGAATGGATCACTTCTATCCTACTTGGTTTCCGTTTCACACCGAAAAAGTTGTAACCGGTTGGGCAATACCGCTCGACAAACGATTCAACAAACATAACCAAATCAAGCCCGCCTAACCATCGACCGCTCACAAAGAACCACCACATGTTCAATATTTGTTGATGCATCGGTAGTTTTTTCCTTTCTCATTTATGAATACTTTATTTAAATTTTGTCATCGTTTGTAATCTATACTAGCACGGTTTATTTATTTCGAAAATTCCACGTTTGTCATTATTATAAATGTTAGTTTTGTTTTTAATTATTGTAACTTATTTGTGTCAATTTCATCCAAATTACAAACACGATCAAAGGAAGCATCGCTCGAGTTTTCGGACATCTCTCCACGGACAACCTTCACCTCCAGAAGCAAATGGTAGTCTTATCTTCGGCTATTTGGAATAATTTTGATATAGGGCGCAAAATTGATTATAGCAGTAGTCTTATCTTTGGTGGGAATAATACATACTGAGACTCGCTATATTGAGACCCATTTTATTTATAGTAAGACTGAGTTTCTTTAGAATGATATATTTAAATTTGATAGAAAGAATCGATAAATATAGGATATGAAACAACATATAATGATCTAATAACATAAGATACGTAACAACATATAATGATATTGTAAGATAGGATGTGAACATATTATTTAATCAAGATAGTCATAACATAAGATAGTCACGAGAAACCCTCAAAATAGTCATATAACACAAGTCATGCAGTAAAATTCACTCAAGTACTCTCGCGGTACTGGCGCGCCAGAAGCGAACACTCCTGCATCGACCGACGTATCTCTTCTGTACTCATCTTGTCTGATCTCGAATATCCATCAATCACACGATCAATCAAGTCAAACAACTATGCATGATAAGCCATCTCTCTAGGGGTCTCTACAACATGTGCACAAGATGACTCGCACTGAGGATCAATCAGGGTGTACCATATGTGATCATGGACCCATACATCATATAGAGAGGTCGTACTCGGACTACCTATAACATATCTGTCATCATGAATCCTCCGATCAACGACGTGCAATTGCTATGCTCTCCATGTAGCCTCGTCCCACAAATAGCGTGTGTTAACACGCCTCCTCCCACCTGGTGGTAAAATGTGTCGTAGTGCAGGTGGTATATCATGAATATTCCCAAACTGTCGAGCGACCCGCAGTGGATAATATGCCTCAACTATGTCTGCTGACTTCAGTTTTAGCCACATCACAGAAAGGGAAATGCTCGCGTATATGCTCGTATGGAATGAACTAGACCTACAATATAATGAAAGAATGATTGATCAACACTAAGTAATAATAAAAGAATGATTAATCAACGAATAAAAAAACCTTATAACTTACATCATGATTCTTCAATGAAGGTAGTAAATTACGGGTATTGATACGAGTCTCATCATCCATGCGAAAAGGTGGAGGTGCGTATCTGCACATAGTAGGCATATCAGGCTCGTTGAGACTGTTGACTATAGTAAAAAAGGGATGCGGAAGTGATCATAATCCACGTCTCCAACATAGCAACAAAACTAGTAAACCCTAATGTGGTGTGTATGGACGACTTTCCTAGATGATGATACAACTAAGCTAATAAATGTTGACCCTAGTTAAATCTAACTGATGTCCTATAATGCTTTATGAACTGCAAGTAATCTAACGATATATTATTCCTTGTCTTGTTCATCACAACACAACAACCTAGCATGTGGAGTAAATAACCCCTAGTGACACATACTACCATAGCATCAGAAATAGACTCATCCATAAAAAAATCCTAGATGTACACCTCACGCAAAAACAGTAGCCTAACCGATCTAGAACTACTAGCTTTGTTTCTATCTAACTCCGCCTTAACAATATCGACAGGTGTGCCTAGTGAACTAGCATACCAAGCTAAACGTTGTCCATCACTAGGAAAAGTCTGAAGGTCGAAACCATCATCTGTAACCGGAAGACCAGTGATAACATGAACGTCGTCTAACGTCACCGTCATCTCACCGAATAAGAAGTGAAAGTTGTTGGTCTCTGAATGCCACCTCCCGATAAGCGCATCAACCAGGTGCATGTTGGTATTCCAACTCCAAGAAATCGATGAGGGAAGCAAAACAAGACAGCATATCCTGCTCTCTCACCCTGTCATGCCCGGTAAGATCCCATGCACGATGGGTACCGTACATCGCATAGCACCGCGTGGGTCGACGAACCTACATAATATTTAAGTAAGTTAAACAATATATAAAATAGCATTCACTCCACGTTAAACCAATTCTAACTTACCTCGCCCTTAAATACGTTGTATGCCTTTTGAACTCTGTAGTCCGGATAAATATCTGGCACGTGGGGATTCACTCTCCAAAATTGCTGATCAAAAGTCCCACGCGTAAGGGAAACTACATGCGCAGGAGTGTCGGTGCGATGCTGATACCCGACTGAACGTGAAGTAGGCTCCCGCTGCTCGGTATCCGTGGTATCAAAGTCTGATCATAACTGACGAACAAGAGTAGGCTGTCTACGAGGCATGTTGAAAATGAAAACAACACATTGTTATATACCAAAATAAACCCAAAACAATTACCAAACACATTTCTATATATTTGGATGAAGGACATAAACTAACATAATGAATATGCAAGTCAATTTGGGGTCTAACATGCTCAATTTATTAAAACATGATAAATATTGAACACAATGTGCCTAGTTTTGGTGAAATTGTGAACAGGCCATTTGCAATTTGGGGAAAAAATTGAGCAAAATTTTGAACACATTGTGCCAAGTTCTGGGCAAATCGCGAAGAATGTATTCACGATTTGCGCAAAACTGGGCACACTGTGTTTGCAATTTTTCTCGCCATAGAAACCCCAAACCTGTAAAACCCACGAACCCTAATCGTTCAAAACTAAACCAAAATCACTAAAAAAACATACCAAAACGTCGACAATGATTTAACTAACATATACCTACAATTAAATTTCCAATAAACAACAACAATGATTTGAAAATTTGAGTTTTTGGGAAGATATTATAACTCTAAATATCACTAAAAATACCTAACTAAATTTTAAAATAATTACACCAATAAGTATAGAATTCATACCTTAACGTGTTTGCAAGTTTGGATTCGAAAAATCGTGCATTTTTGCTTTGACGATTTTGAGAGGTTTTAGGTTAGAGAAGAGAGAAAAGAGAGTTTTGGCTGAAATATATGTTTTATATCAAGGGTATTTTGGTAAATTACGAGGTCACATTATCGTCAAAGGAGGTCTCATTGTAACCGGGTTTCATTATAGCCAAAAAGGATCCCAATATACATTTGCCCATTAAAGCTCTTGTGTCTCATATTTAACTTGTAGTACAACTCATGATGGTAAATGATTCGACTCATAAGAATCAATTTAATAATTTATATAAATAATGAGAGATTTATCATTTAAGATTCGTCCAACAAACGTATTAAAAATAAAATTTAAATTTCTTATAATATAATATATATTTTTATAAAATTCAGCAAACAACAAATTTTTTTAATTTTTTATTTTAAAGGTTTTATATCTTTTAAACCGTAACTCAAAAATAAAAATCCAAAAATATCATTGGTTTTGGTTTTTTAATACGAACACAACTAGTACCACTCATGATATGTGTTGATTTTTTTTAAATATATATTTTACACATGTTTCTCATCTATCATAGTGGACTAGTTTCGCATCTAGCATTAATCATAGTGGACCAGAATATGTATCTAGCAAAACAAAGAAGGTTTCGCATCTAGCAAAACAAAGAAGATTTCGCATCTTCTTCGTTTACACTATATATTTAAAAAAAATAAAAATTTGTATATTTTAAACCGTAACTCGAAAAAAAAATCTGAAAATATCATTGGTTTTATTTTTTTAAGACGAACAAAACTAGTACCACTTATGATATGTTTTGATTTTTTTATAAAATATTTTACACAAATTTCTCATCTATCATAGTGGGCTGGTTTCGCATCTATTAGTATAAAATTTAAATAGTTTTGCAATATATGGTTCCGCATCTATCATAGTGGGATGGTTTCACATATAGTCTCTATCATAATGGGCATGAATTCGCATCTAGCACTACAAAATTTAAGCACGTTTCGTATCTAGCAAAACAAATAAGTTTACACATCATTACGCTTACACTATAAATTTGAAAAATTTAAAGTCCGTATATTTTAAACCATAACTCGAAAAAAAATCTGAAAATACTATTAGTTTTATTTTTTAAGGGGAAAAAACTAATACCAGTCATGGTATGTTTTAATTTTTTTTATAAGAAATATATATTTTACACATGTTTCTTCTCTAAGGTTATTTAGGGTATTATTGTGTCTTAAATGGTAAACATTTGAGTGAAATGGGTCTTTGTGAGAATACATGAAAATATGGATCTTAAGCGGATAATAGTATTGATTTTGGGTCTTAAATGATACTTCACCATTAAATAAATAAACAAATTTTAAATTTATTTTAATAAATAAATAAATATAATATATATTAATATAATATTATATGTTTATTTTTCTGGATGGAATAAACCTAATAGGTTTTTTATTAAAAAATATTGGGCTTGATTTGGGCTGGTGATTTGGATATTCAAAATTCAATTTTTTGATTGCCCCAGAAATTTCAATCGACATGTTTTTATTTTGGAGCTCAGTGAGAGGGTGTCTTATTTCATGAAACAATATTTAGTCTAAACAACTGATTACTCGACTTTGAGAATGAAGTTTTTTTATATTCTCATATTATATTTAAACTTTGAGAATTTCTTGTTTCCTTGAACTGTGTTAATAAATCGGGTTAACTTATGAATCTCTTTTGCAAGATAAACTGAATCTTGAGGGATATTGATGTTAATGTTTTGAAGTCTCTGGTTATGAATCCTCTTTTTTTCCAGAATACTTCTACTTTTATGTTGAATGGTGGGTGGAGTGTGATGTCCAACATATCTAGTGAAAGAGATGTAAACTTGATCCTAAAAAAGCATTTGTCCAAAAATTACAACAGAATTCATATAATGTACCTGCTTAAAATAATGTTAGTGAACAAAGTAGTATACTAAGTTGTTGGAAACAAAAATTTTAATTTGTGATGAATAAAAAATTGTTAACTTATTTACTTAATTATGAGCCTATATTCTAGTCGTAAATAACCCATATCCAGACTTCCATAAATATGATAGCTCTTAATTGAATACGATCCTAACTTAGAGTAATGTTGCAGTTGGTCTTACAGTTTAAGGTCCATTTTGGCATCCAATCTGCAATATTATTTTGCTCTCTATAAATGTATTTTATAGTCATTATTGAAACAATTAATTTTCTGCAGCAGTTAATGATTGGGGCTATGTACCATGAGGTTTGGCCATTAGTTAGCGTTTCAAATAGGATTATTCGGTCTGTTTCAATGTCTACCTGCTTAAAAGCCTGGTCTTTACACAATATAAGGACATAAATGAGAGTTCTAGCTTCAACTATAAAGGAAAACTGTTTCCCATACAATTTGCAATAGATGTCAGCATATCTCATTGAGAGTCTTTGATTAATAGGACACAACTTGATTCACCATTATATAAGCAAGATCCCTCAATATTTAATTTAAGTCTGTTTCCTAGAGAAGGAATCCATTTGACATTGAGAGATTTCATAGTATTAGTGTGTTAAAGAAAGCAACCAATGTGGTGGGCTGTTTTTGAATCCCCTAACTAGAGTTCCTTGGTGATAAGAAGCACAGTCTAGTTTAAATATTATGTAATGAATTTATCCTTAATATTACTGGTTGATATAGAAAGGTTTTTGTATTTTGATTTGTGTATGGAAGACCAAATGAACCAACATATAATTTGTTGTAAAATGGTTCTTATATGTATTATTTTGTTGGCCAATAAGAACCAACTGCTAATGTATAGTCGTGTGGTTTCTAATTAAAATGCCAAAGAGACATGCGAAGTATTTCCATACTTCTCAAGTAGTTTGAGATTGAACAAAAATATAGTTTATAGATTTCATATTGTTGCGAAATTAAATTTTGAAGCTGTGCTGAAAAAAATTCTTTTGAAGTATAGTTTCCATTGATGCAATACCTTTAAGAAATCTTAAAAGAGTGAATGAGCATTTTTTGGAGTGATAGAATTCAAGATTTTTTGAAATATGATAGATTAAGTATAATTTGTTCTGATGTTTTCCAAGATGTCTTTGATGTTGAAACAACCAGTGGTATAAGCCTTCCATTTGATAATATCAGCTTTTTTCATCATGTAATTGAATCTGAAAATTCTATCAATATCTGAATAAATAACATTAGCCTCAAGTTTGCTTAAGTTCCAAGTTTAGTTCTCTCAGAATTGATGGATTTTCTCACTATTGTACCAGTTATTTGTATTATCATCTGGAATCTTAACGGTAGGATATATATGACTCTATCTCACAAACAAGAAATCAATATTTCCCTTGCCCACATTCTAGTAAATGAAAGTTTCAGCAGTTAAACATTTATTTTCATATTTAATAGGAAGATAGTGCTCGAAGCCAGTATTTGATTCAATTGTATTGATTTTACTTATAGCCATAGATATTAAAGATATGAAAGTTGTTTTGTTTTTATCGATTAATTGACCATAAACATTCTAATAATGATTCGGGAAGTCAAAAAGTTTTTTGACATTTTTTGAGGATCCATTCATAAAGATGATTAAATCATATGTGAAGGCAATGAATGGTATGTTTATTGGGATTCTTGAATGATACCTCATTATAGTATTTTCTTTGAATAGGTTGTGATGCCCCTTATCAATTATTCTTTATCAATGATGAAGAGGCTGGGTGACAAAGGATCACACTGCCTTACACAATTGGTTGATTTAAAGTATCCAAATAGAGAAATAAATAGAGCCAATGTATTTTTTGATAAGGTAAATGAATTGGTTACTGAAAGCAAAACAAGAAATTATCTTAATGATAAAACTAAATGATATTTTTTCGAAAGCTTTAGCCATATCAAGCTTGAAGATTACATTGTTTCCTATGGCTTTCTTGATTAGATCATGAAATCGTTCATGTGTAATTAAGATTTTCTCATTGATATTTCTATCAATTACAACCCCTTATGTTCTTCTGATATGATTTTAGGAAGTATAGTTGCAAGCCGGTTATTTATTATTTTGAAAATAATTATGTTAAGAACAGTGCAAAGACTGGTGGGTCTGAAATCGTTCCAAGTCTTCAGTGAGTCTTTTTTGGGGATCATGCATATTACAGTTGTGTATATCCCCTTATGAAAATAATATCCATTAAAGTAAGCTATTATAGCTTCATGCGGGTCTTTACATATAATGGGACAACAAGTTGAGTATAATTTAGAGTTAAAACCATCTATACCAGCCACACTATTTGAACTGAGAGTATGTATTGTTTTGAATATTTCATCAACTGTAGGGTTAAAGAGAAGATAAAGGTTGTCCTTTCTTGTTATTAGTCTTGGAATAATGTTATCGGGATTTGCTACATTGGTTGATGAAGACTAAGTAGTTAGTATAGTTTTGAAGTTCTCTATAACCGAACTACCCAGAGATGGTTGATTTCAATCCAAAAATCTCCATTCTAGATTCCGTAGATTCTATTTTTGGTTCTTTTTTTTACATAATTGTGGAAACAAGAGGTGTTACGATCACCATTTTTAAACTATGAAGTATAAATTTAATGCTCCCATAATGTTCTTCCTTGGCCAGAAGATTGAGATGGATTGCCATAACTTTATATAGTCTAATTTTATCCTCAATGTTTTTAGAGTTTTCATAAATTGTTTCTAGATATTTGACCTCGTCTTCAGCTTGGAAAATACCATCGAAAATATTTCCAAAGACCTCATAGTTCTAGAGTTTTAACTTTTGTTTTAGTTTTTTGAATTTGGCCCAAAACACTTGGATGTTAGATCATGAGATATTTTCAATCCAATTTTCTTCAACTATTTTCATAAACACTAGGTGAAGAGTTCACATGTTAAGGAATTCGAATGATATAATCTAGGCTTGTATATGTAAGAGGATATGGATATGCACAATGGTGAGTGATCTGAGCTAGTTCTATCCAGATTCTTTACCTTTTTATATCAAATTATTCACGCCGAGCAACATTGTATAATGCTATATCTAAGCATTTCCAAATCCTATTACTAGAACATGTAAAACTTGAATCCGAGAAGCTTGAATCTTCAAGCTGACAATCAATAATTGTTTCATTGAATTCATCAATACTTATGGTACATAATGATGAACAAGCCAATCATTCTTCAGTTATTGTTATAATTAAAATCTTCCTATACTAACCATTCATGATTACTAGATATATCCTTTTTGTTTTCCCATAACTCTAGTTTTAAAATTATTGTGCATTTTGCATATATAGTTGTAACAGTGAATTCCTTGTTAATTAAATGATGGTTAACTAGCATACGTAAGAATTGATCATGGTCAATAAGAGTTCTAATATGAAATTCCTCATTCCACATTATTCAGATTTTCTTGTTGGTATAAAAGCAACCAAAATGAAAACCTAAATTTTTTATAACTTGTTCTAGTTTGTCAGAATTGATCATAAGCTCTTGAAAAGCAATAAAACCAACGTTATGAGATTTGATGATATATTTTATTCTAAGAATTGTTCCTTTGTTACATATCCCACGAGCATTCCTGTTAAGAACCTATATTGTCGTTTAGAATTTGGGTTATATGATCTAAATAATAATTTTAAATTGATCATCTTTGCATTAAGAGGCCATTTATATGTTTTGGGGTTAGGCTCTCTTATCATTTTACTAATACTTTTTATGTTGCATGTCATCTCTGTTTTCTTGTTAAGATTTGGAGACAAAAGAAGACAACCTTTAGTTGCTGGCATAATGGATTCTGAACCAGAATCAAAATTTTCAAAGTCATTTAATAAATTGAACATGTTGCATATGGTGTGAATGGCTTCTATTATTTTGTTTTTTTTAGCGTTAATTGAATATAGTTATGAATCTAATTCCTTTAATTTGTTAATTTCTATATATTTTTTGTTATATTTTCTTTGTTGTACTCTGAATTATCAATATTTTATTTTTTACTACTATCGATTGATGGTTGGTCTGTCTTTGTTGAGTTTTTACCACTTTGTCTTAAATGTTAAGATTACTATCTTGATTGACATAATATTTTTCAATGATGTTAATTGGTCTATTTATATAACAATAATAGATTTCATTGGAGTTAATTATTTAATGATCCATGTTCCTCTTTGGGAAGATGGATTCATATCTGAGTTTTCTAAAATGTTAAGTGTTTGTTGGTTAGCTCGAGTTGCTAATCTTTTTTTGTTCTTTGCTGACATTTTGCAATCTTTAGCTTTGTGGCCTAGATATTTGCAATATATGCAGTTGAATGGCTTATCACCATAGGTGATGATCTGTCAGAATCATTCCCCATGCATTGCAACAATTGAATCTGGCTCTATTTTTTTAGGGTACCCACATCGAAAGAGGGCTGCCTACGATTTTAGCTATATGTACAATAATATCCTGGTTGTACATGTATTCAAGTAGACTTGGAAACGAAACCCATACCGGTTTTATAGATGTTTCAATTTTCAGACGGAATTGTGGATACCCTTTAAGAAATCTTAAATAATGTTGTTCAAGTGTCCAGACATATTGTTTTCAGATTTTTTTTACATATTCTACTTGATCTAGTTCAATGAAGATGTGTCTATAATCCCATTTAGAAATACTGAGTAGTCCAGTGAACTTAATGTTTTCAAGAAAGGTCTATAGTTGATCTAACTTAGGTTTTCCAAAGGAAAATTTAGCAATCAAAGTGAATTTATAGATAAATAGTAAGTTGATCTTATCTTGCTCAGTGAATATGATGGCTCTGTAGTCTATTTTTATCATGGATGATTTATGTCCTCTTGATTCTGGTTGCATCTATGTACGTTCTTGTTTTTGTTACATTGTTCTTATTCAGTAGTTGATCTTGTTGCTGAGTTGGAGAGACCTAATCGAATAAACGGTTGTTAATAATCTATTGTTTCTGATTGGTTCCATTTTACACAATCTTTGGATATTTTTGGATCAATATTGGGAATTGATCTTCATAGTGTTTATAACATGTAATCCTGGCTTCTTTGTTGTTATTAATTCTTTTGTTTTTGTGTTGTTATGTAGATTGTCTTGATCTGCAATATCAATGATGGATTGATTTGTTGATATAACCTTAGGAAAATGTTGTGATGTAGTATTTTTATCTTCTATTGATGAGTGTTGGAGATGATTCAAACTTCTATCATGGGGATTCATCAAAGACATAGCAAAAGTCTAGGTTCTTGATTTCAAGGTTTGAAGTTTTTTTGGAGCATTCCCCAAATCATTTTTTCCAATATTCGTTCATAAACTAGATTGACCTTGTATTTTTTTATTACTTTATATACCAATTATTTTTTTTATTATAATTATTTTCAATTTTTTTTAAAAATTAACTTTATTTATAAATAAATCACTAATAACCATATGGATAGAGATTAAGTTATCGATAACTACATTGGTTTTGAAATTTATCAAAAACCAATTGCACCGTAAATTATTCCAACAATACTTCTTAAATACACATACACGTACAGACTTAACAACTAGTTATTTTTACTTTTCAAAACTAAATATCTTCTGAATTCTAACTTTCAAAATATTTTTTCAAAAACACATATATTTTTATTTTTTTAAAGAAGAACAAAACGAAATACATGAGTGATATTTTTGGAGATTTTTTTCTTTTTTATTTTCACAACCAAATTACACATAATTCCGCAACTCGAACACAATTTTTTTAACAACCAAATTACACGTAATTCCGCAACTAGATCACACATGATAAATCCGAACTAATTTTGCAATCGAATTGCACGTATTTTGCAACTAGAATATACTCCAAATTATTCTTATTTATTTATTATAAAAAACAGTTTACTCAACACAAAAATACACATATTTTTACAACTATAAAAAAAATTAGTTTTTTCACACCCATTAACCCTTATTTTCACAAAAGCAAGTTTTTTTTGTTTTTTTACACAATTAGATTTATTTAAGAACCAAATTATATTTTTTTGTAATTAATTTCTTCTTATTTACGCAACTCATTTACACATAATTTTGAAACATGAACACAATTACTTTTTAGCAACAAAATTACATGTAATTCTGCAAATGAAACACAATCCATTTTTTAAAAAAAGTTTTTTCAACACAAAAATACACATGTTTTTGCAAATACAAAAAGTTAATTGTTTTACATTCAATTAACACTCATTTTTACAAAAACAAGTTATAATTTGTTATTTCACATAATCAGACTTATTTCGCAACCAAAGGCTTATTTTTGCAACTATTGTCTTCTTATTTACACAACACATTTGCACGTGATTTCGTAACTAGAACACAATTTTTTTTACAAGAAAATTACGCATAATTATACAACTGAAACACAATTTCTTTTTAGCAACTAGATTACATATAATTCTGCGACTTGGACAAAGTTTATTTTTCCAAACTTATTTGGAAACTAAATTACATGTAATTATGCAACTAAAATAATTCAAATATATATTTCATAGATCTAGTTTTGTACTACAAGGCGATTATATGTAAATACTCATTTATCACTTGGTGGTTCTCCGTACTTTATCAAACTTTCGATGGTTATTGATAAATAAGTTTAATGCTGGGTGGTTATTGGTAGATTACCATTTTTTTATTAACGATGAGTTATGTAAAAATATTTTCTAATGAGAGGTTATTAAAGTGAAAAGATTTTTCGGAGTATATGTTGTATAAGACTGTTGAATGATTATATAGGTTTTCGAATTGCTAGAATGAACTTAATCATAAGATGAGAATAATTCCAAAAGTGGAATCAAAATAATAGAGCATGATAAAATATATAATTTTTTTTAAAGAAAACGATATATTATGAAAGATAGGTTAGTTGTCTAGAAATTATGAGAGTTAATTAGTGGATTAACTAACTCGAGGGAGAAACATTACTAAGAGAAAGAAAATAAATTATAAAAACAGAAAAACTGTCAGTTTTGAAGACTCGTGCTTTATTTATAGGCTTAAGGTTATGTTATATGGTCTTAAACATTACAAGTTCATGTTCCAGCCTAAAAATATTTTTGTTTACATATTTGGTATGAATCATAGTTAAGGACAAATTACACCAAAATTCTTATTTTATATGTTGAGTTTTATGATTTTATAAGTAGCCCTTAAGTCATTATAAGAGAATAAGAGAGGACTATAGTCTTAAATTACTTTTGATTGACCAAGACGTTTATTGTCCATGTTGGATCATGTTTACTAAATCTTGTGTGGCTTACGACATTGAAACATAAAGTTATTATCAAATTTTTAATTGTCCAGCCGAACTACCGAGCCATTACCGTTGGATATGTGAGAATCTTGAAGTCTGCAGACGTTATACTTTCCTTGTTCAAAACCTTTCGTTGATAAAAAAATCCTTGAGAACAAAATTTTATATTTTTCTAAAAGGAAAAAATACGATTATAAGTAGTATTTTATTTATTTATTTCATGATAGTTGGTTATGTCATAGGTAAAGTATTTTACCAATTTAAGTTTTAAAAAAATAACAATTTCGCTGTAAAAGTTGTTTCAAGTTGTATGCAAATATATTGACATATCCCCCTAGTCCTTTGAAGTATGAAAAATGGCTATTGTTGTTGAGAGCTGATTAAGTGAGCAGGTTATCCTAAACTTATTGTTTTGGCTGAATCGAAACTTTCTTTGGCATTAAAATGTGATTGTCAAAACTTGTATGTTCACGGAATCTGTTTTTCTAGAAATTTAGTCCTTTGAAGTGATAATGCAAAGTATTAATTTGATGATGATAATTTAAAAAAATACCACAAGTTAGAGAGTGGATAAGCATGCGTAACTTTTATGTGTGT
Organism: Limnanthes douglasii subsp. nivea; assembly: GCA_036936605.1. Lineage (NCBI taxonomy): Eukaryota > Viridiplantae > Streptophyta > Magnoliopsida > Brassicales > Limnanthaceae > Limnanthes > Limnanthes douglasii. The sequence goes on from JAUPFV010000001.1 coordinate 270,640,212, forward strand.
TTAAATATGAACTACACATTTGTAAAACTAATATGGACTTTTTATTATATTTGATAAAAATTATGATTTATTTACATATCGTTTGAATAATGCATTTCTTCTTCATTTGAACTATTTTCCTCGTACTTTGTAATTTTTCTCCACGTAATACTTATCATGTTTCTTTTATCTTACTTTATTTTTAAATTTTTATTCTCTAATATACATTCTCCATTCTTCTTCATAAATCACTTATATTTAAACCTATCATTTTTTAAAATACTTAGAATTATAGGTTAACATTTGCATGATTCAGACGTAAAAGACTTTGATAGTTAGAGTCGGAGCACCAATGGATCTTTACGGGAGGATTTTGTCACTCTTTCTCGAGAAAACAAACATTCAGATCTAGAGATAGTGGAGTCTCGTAAATCGTTTAGGACCCATGTCATTGATAGTAGACCTTTGAAGGTGTTGTTGCTATTTCAACCATTTGACAAATATAATTTGCATATCTTTACTTCTGGGTTATTTGGTTCAGTTAGTGGTAGAAGTAATATCAACTAGGATGTTCTAATGATAAATGAAAATGTTGGATCTCCTTCTACCTTTAACGAAGGTGAAGGTTGAAAGGGTCTAAAAATTCCAAAAAACTTGTGAAACTGATAAAGATAGAGTTGACTGCTAAGCGATACACTCTATGTGTATGGAGGCATATTTGTACATCAATTTAAAATATCTTTTACAAAAAATTATAAAAATGGTTAATTTAAATCATTGTTAGTGTTTCGTTTTTTTTGAAGATGGAGGATGCTCTTGTTAATGTTATAGCCAATGAATAGTGGTCTTCAATGCTTTGTTGGACATACAGATTTTTTTATATTGCACTGAGATATAATGTCTTTTTTTTTCCAGAATATTCATATGTGCCATATCTAGTTGGTGTCTAATAGTTGGAGAATCTAAATAACTTTGATAATTTCTTCAAGATTATTGCTAAGGGATTTTGATATCAAAGAATTCATATCGCTGATAATTATTAGCTCAAAGAAGACAAAACTTTAATTTTGATGGTGTCGAAGATATTTGGAGGGTATTTTCGTAATGAGGTAGGGAAATAATTAAGTTTTGGATAAATCTTAGAGAGTTAATAGAATTGCTCATTAAATATAGAGAGAGTGGAGCTTTAGCTAAGTAGGCGGGCATTAAAATGTTCATCTTCTTTAATTAATTTAAAAAAGGTTATATATAGTGAAATGGTCCCATTAGGCTTACATGATCCATGGACCCATTTAGTTAACCCAAGCCCAAATACAAAAATAAATCCCATGATTATGTAAAACACCTCTAATTATTACACTTTATTACATAAGGATTATAAATAATTTTAGTTTGATAACTCATTGGTCTGATTTGCCTCTAAGAGAATTCGATCTTTATTAGTAGCTCCCCTAGTCATTGTGAAGATCATTCGAGAGAACTTAGATTTGGAACAATTTCAGATTTAAACCATGCATATTTTATGCTTTTCATGAGTTTAGGTTGACATGAACACTCCTTGAAAAGATAATCTTGAGTGTTTTATGAAGCTGCCTAGATATAGTTATGTACGTGCTTCAAAGATGCTTATTTGGAACTTTACTCTTGTTACACGTGTCATGGGGATATTCTGCCCGTGACTTTCCTTCTGATTGGTGAAGCGTGATAAATTTTTGAAACGATTTCATTTCTTTAAAAAAAACTTGTTGGGGACGACTCTTCAACTTTTGGAGGCTTATGTCTATTTGGATTGTGAACCAAAAGTTATTGGGCTTTCCGTTGCACTATTTTATCCATTTTGAATATATATATATATATATATAGAGAGAGAGAGAGATAAACTTTAAACTCCTACAATAACAACTTATAGTTTTCTAGTGATATCTTTAGATTTGCATGTTCACAGTTGCCACCACTTTGACGGATTGATTGATTCTTTTCAAATAAAGCTGAAGCAGAGAAAGTAGTTAGAAAAACTGCTGGGATTCCAAAAACCAAAAGACTAGTGGTCATTACTCATACATTCGACTACGAAGACATATTCCCTTACAATGAACACTCCATTTCAATTGATGATTAATCATCTACCGCATAATATTTTGCTTTGAGAACTTATTCTTTGAGGCCAACAAGGTCCCAAAGAGAAACTAGCAGCAAACACCAGTTATACTTTATAGAAATGAGATTGGATACCGATGATAGGTCTCTTATAAAAAAATTATCCTCGTTGGGGGGTACAAAGGTCCAACAAGATTCATAGCATAAAACAAAGAAGAGGGAACATTCCAAACATGTTCCAAAATCTCTAAGGACACCCCAAAACAGACGGCTAGATGCCACATTTATGTTGCTGAAAACCAGTTGTCCCTCGGAAGAAAAAACCCCAAAGTAGACTGATGTCATCCGGATCTTATCCAGTGTTGTTGGTCTATGAGGTCGAAGAGCGTACTAACGTTGAATTAGTAGGTGGGGGTGTCAATACAATCCAGAGGTGATGCCGAAGTCTCAAATGAGGATGAGAGAAAAGCTCTGAAAGCCAAAGGTGGCAAAAACAAAGAAGTATATGTGGAGTTACCCCATTCGATGGCGAAGTGTGTGGGTCTCAATTTCTAATATATCAACAACAAATACCTGATTTCTCTCTATGACATCTCATATAGTTATTATTCATAGAATGAAGTAGGCGCACTGCAGGCCAAGTGGAGAATCCTAGAGGGGGTAGAAACAAGGTTACCAAAAACTGGAAAAGAATTATTGAAATGCTCGTTTGCATAAGATCAGTCTTCACTAATAGTAAGAATGTGGTAGTCGGTGAGACCATTACCGTAGGGCAAGATAGGATAATAAGACGAAGGCTCCTCGATTAAGACTGGTTATTCTAAGACCGAAGGAGAAAGATCCTAACAAGGGCGAATGGTTTACTCTCGGTCTGGATAAGATAGATCAAGATTGATTACAACGTGAGGGGCCACCTATCAGCAAACAACACAATGGTTTACCTAAGGGTCAATCGTAACCGACGCGATCCAAGTTTACATTACCATTACAAATCATGCAGCATAACTAGTCGTGAGAAGAGTTAATGAACATTGGAGACAGTATGCATTCAATGAAAATGGTTCACGTTCAAATAACACCGCTATACGATTAATGAGAGAAAGAAAGTGTAATAAGAGACTATATTAATTGATTTAGTATAATAAAAAATGTATATTTTTGTCTTGGATTAAAAAAATTATCTATTTGGCATACACTCTTGAATAGTTTCCAGAACAGTAGTGAGAGTGTGCTCGGTACTCCCATCATCTCATAAGGCTTCAAAGACTCTGAAGTCCCATCATCACCTTCGGAAGCCTAAAGGCCAGTGTTTTTCTTTCAATCCCAAAAGCAGCCACTTCAGTCATAAGTATATTTTAGTGTTTTTCAAATTGAGCTTAGGATTGAGCTGGAATTGAAAGACTTATGAACCCCTCATGAGTAACCTCACTATCTGATTTCATATAAGGTTCTTTTATACGCCAATTTCTCGTACTACCATTACACACTTAAAAAAATAAACTTAGTCTTGAATTATTTTGGAAGAAAGCTTATAGATATCAAATGAAATTCTCCCACTACGAAATAAAACTCATATTTATTTGATCCGATTCACAAAATACGAAAAATAATATAAAAATTTATAAATTCATCAAAATATAATAATATTTATTCACCCTTCACTAGAGCTATACAAATCTATATTTATGATAGGTTGTTATGATTTAAAAACTCGTTCATACACATGATGATTTGCTGTCGAATTTGTTTTACATTAAAAAAAAAATTAATATTGGTTTAGAATCATATCCAGATTAATAACTATTTTATGAATATTTTCTTTTATATTAATTTATTTTTCAGTATTTGCTAATTTTGATCGTACTAATAACAACGATTGATGTACCATATAGTGGAGATCAATAGTAACCGATTTATATTCGTGCATTTAAACCGAAAAAGTGATATCTGAAAAATATAACATCATTATCATGCAAAAACAAAAATACCGTAATATCAATTTAAAAGGAAAAAATACATAAAAGCTAAAAGTCAAAATCTACAAATACTCCACTTGTTGTGTACCCATTTTACAACTTCATTAAAATATGGTTTGAACATATTTGTTTGGTTTTTACTAACCAAACCAAACTTTTAAAAGTATAAATTCGACTTGATATATTTACTATCCAAATTACAATGTAAACAACTCATTTGATAAAAACAAATTGTCATGTCTTAAATAATAAACACAAAACTCAATATGTAACTCATTGCGATAAGAAAAATATAGAGTTGCAATCCTGAAGTGCTTAGCCATTTCGAGTGATAGAGAGAAACTATAAACTCCTACCACTACAACTTTCAGTTTTAGTCCGACAGTCAATGTAAAATACTTTTCTAGATTTGCATGTTCACAGTTGCCACCACTTTGACGGATTTATTGTGCTTTTCAAATAAAGCTGAAGCAAAGAAAGTAATTAGAAAAACTGTTGGGATTCCAAAAACCAAAAGGGTAGTGGTCATTACTCATACATTCGACTACGAAGACATATTCCCTTACAATGAACACTTCATTTTAATTGATCATTAATCATCTACCACACAATATTTTGCTTTGAGAACTTATTCTTTGAGGCCAACAAGGTTCTAAAGAGAAACTAACATCAAACACTGGTAATATTTTATAAAAATGGGTCTGAATACCGAGTATAGGTCTCTTATATAAAAAAAATCCCCGATGTGGGTACAAAAGGCCATCAAGATTCATAGCATAAAACAAATAAGAGAGAATATTCCAAACATGTTCTAAAATCTCTAAGCACACCCCCAAACCAGTCGGCTAGGGGCCACATTTATGTTGCGGAAAATAAGTTGTCCCTCGGAAGAAAAAACCTCAAAGCATACCGATGTCATCTAGATCTTGTCTGATGCAGTTGGTCTACGTGGATGAAGAGTGTACTGACGTTGGATCAGTAGGTAGGGTGTCGAGACAATCCAGAGGTGATACCGAAGTCGCAAATGAGGATGGGAGAAAATCTCTGAAAGCTAAAAGTGACAAAAACAGAAAAGTATATGTGGAGTTACCCCATTCGATGGCCAAGTGTGTGGGTCTCAATTTCTAAGATGTCAACAAAAAATACCTACTTTCTCTCTATGATATCTCATGTAGTTATTATTCTGAGAATGAAGTAGGTGCACTGCGGGCCAGGTGGGGAATCCTAGATGGGGTAGAAATAAGCTTACCAAAAACTAGAAAAGCATTATTGAAATGCTCGCTTGCATAAGATCGGTCCTTATTAATAGTAAGAAAATGGTAGCTGATGAGGCCACAACCATAGGGAAATATAGGATCATGAGACGAAGGCTTCTCGGTTAAGACGAGTTATTCTCAAGACCGAAGAAGAAAGATCCTAAGAAAGTTGAAAAGTGTACTTTCGCTCTGGGTAAGAAAGATCAAGATTGATTGCAACAAGCAATCAAGGACCACCTATCAGGAAACGACACGATGGTTTGCTTAAGGGACACACGCCTTACTGATTCCAATCGTAACCGACGCGATCCAAGTTTACATTTCCATTACAAATTATGCATCATAACTGGTCATGAAAAAAGTTTAATGGACATTGGAGACAGTCAACATTCAATGGAATGGTCCACGTTCAAATAACACCGTTATACGATTAATGAGAGAGAGAAAGTGTAATAAGAGACTATATAAATGGAATCAGTATGATAAAAAAATGTATCTTTTTTTCTTGGATTATTTTTTTTTTATCTATTTGGCATACACTCGTGAATAGTTTTCAGAACAGTAGCGAGAGTCTGTTCGGTACTCTCATCTTCCGTAAGGCTTCAAAGATTCTGAAGTCCCATCATCACCTTTGGAAGCCTGAAGGCCAGTGTTTTTCTTTCAGTCCCAAAAGCAGCCACTTCGGTCATAAATATACTTTATTATTTTCAAAATTGAGCTTATAAATGAGCCGGAATTGGAAGACTTATAAACCCCTCACGAATAACCTCACTATCTGATGTCGTAGAAGGTTCTCTTATACGTCAGTTACTCGTGCTACCATTACACACTAAAAAAATAAACTTAGTGTTGAGTTGTTTTGGAAGAAAGCTGATAGATATCAAATAAAATTCTCCTAATACTGAATAAAACTCATATGTTTGATCCAGTTCACAAAATATATTTAAAAACAAAATAAATATAATAAAATAAATATAAAAATAAATATAAATAAATATAATAATATTTGTTCACGCTTTCACCGGAGATATACAAATCTATATTTAGGATGACTCTTATAATTTAAGAACTCACTCATACATATAACGATCTACTGTCGAATTTGTTTTACATAACTAAAAATAATTTTAATACTAGTTCAAAATCATATCCGGATCAATAACTATTTTATAAATATATTTTTATATATAAATACATTTTTTAGTATTTGATAATTTCGATCGTACTAGTAATAATAACGATTAATGTACCCATATATTGGTATATGGAGATCAATAGTAATCTTAAACCGAAAAAAAATAAAATCAAAATACAATAATTTATATTTGAAAAAGATAACATCATTGTCATGCATAAACAAAGATATTTAATATCAATTTTAAAGAAAAAATACATAAAAGCTAAAAATAAATATTTACAATTGCTCCACTTCTGTTCGAATTTGTTAAATATTTATGTGTTGTGTACCCATTTTTAAACTCCATTAAAATATGGTTCAAACATTTTATTTGGTTTTTGACTAACCGAACCAAACTGTTAAAAGTACAAACTCGACTTGATATATTTACCATCCAAATTACATTGTAAATAACTCATTTGATAAAAACAAATTGCCATCTTTTAAATAATAAATACAAAACTCAATATGGAACTCATTGCGATAAGAAAACTATAGAGTTGCAATCATGAAGTGCTTATCATTTAGTAGTTTCCTTCAAGAATAAGCTCTACTGCAGGTAATATAATCAAATATCATAATGTAACTTGGAAAAGAAATCAAGTATTTCCGACCGGAAACTCAAATAATTCATGACAGTCGATCGATGTGGCATGTTGCAAACAAAGAAACAAAACTGAGGACCTGTATTAGATCATGTTTCATGAAAAAACAATACGATAGAATAAACAAAAGTAGGAAGAACATGCTGTGCTTACTAGTAGGTCAAAAGTTAAACATAAAAACAAAGGCAAAAGACAAAGAAAAGGTTAAAAATCATGCATGTTGTCTTTTTTCTACTAATTGGGATCCAATAGACAACTAGCTATTCAACTCCCTAAAAGTAAAACATAATCAAAAGGTTCTAAACTTTTAAAGGGTATGGTATATATCTAACTTTCACCAAATGAAACGAATTGTATATTAGTGGAAGCCTATATCAAGGATATATAATTTTAAAATGCATGGCATATATTTAATTTTCATCTAATCAAAGGGTAGAAGAGAGAAAGGAAATTGTTAAAGTTTTTACTAATGAATTATGTATTTATAATGGGTTTAAATTATTATTTATAGAATAGTAATATAGGTGGGTAGGTTTAAGTATATAACATTTTTAATTTTTTTCTTTCAATAAAACAATAATAAATATTAAAAATTTATCATAAAAAAAATAAAACCATAATGTCAATTGAGCTTTCACGAAGCTATCGTCAACTTGCAAAGCTAATTAAACATATGCAAGTGAGATGATATCGAGCTGAAAATAATGACGAGTGAAGTAACAATCAATCTCGATGTGCGTTGTTCTCTCGTAGAAAACAAAATTCTTTACAATTTGCATGATGTTTTATTATCACAATGTAATAATGAAATAAAGTGGGCTTAGTAATGTTAAGTCCCATAATTGTAAGAATCCATCGTAAACAAACAATATCACATGTAGTCAATGTCATAGCACGATACTCAGTCTCACTAAACAACATCTTGTTTCTTGCTTTTCATTGAGATTAATGAATCTCCAAGAAAAACACAAAAACCAGTAGTGGCTTTACGGTTATGAGGATCACTATCTCGATCAACATCACTATAGACACACAGTTCGAGCGAAGAAGTCGAGGAAACAAAATGACTAGGAACTAAATGCCATGAAGATACCTCAATATATGTAAAATAACTCCCAGTGAACAGAAATAAGAGCAGTAACAAACTTACTAACCACATGAACATCGTGAGCTATATACGGTCAAATAACATTAAGATAAACCAAACCTCCCACAAGAGTATAATATAAAGTCGGGTCGGATAAAAAAAACATCGTAAGTTCGAGAATACTGAGCATTGGTTTCAAGAGGGTGTATGTTGTCCTGTTATCAGAAAATCGCGCTCGCTCAAATAAATCAATAAACTAAATCTTCCATCGCAATACCCAAGAAATAACGTAAGAGTCTCAAGTCTTTCATCGCAAACCAATGAGCCAAATCACGTTTTATTGCCTCAATACCATCAATATCATCACATGTAATAATTTATATCATCTACATAAAGAAAGATAAAATAATCCTTCATACACTCATACATCTTATATATAAAGTTGAATCGTGATTACTAGCATGAAAACCAAGTGAAATAATTATAATATAAAATTTCTCAAACCAAGAACGATGAACTTGTTTGAGATCATATAAAGCTTTTCTACGTTGACAAATTTCACATGGTTGGTGAGCAACATCTGAAAGAAGAGTCATGTAAACCTCCTCATGAAGATCACCATTTAGAAACAAATTTTTGACATCCAGTTGAAGGTTTTTCCACTGCCGAACGAATGCAATCACAATAAGACTACGAATTATCTTTATTTTTTTCTACTGGGATTAAAGTTTCCTTATTTTCCATACCATATGTTTGCGAATATCCTTTTGCTACAAGACAAACCTTATATATGTAAACAGACCCATCATACTTTGTTTTGATTTTCAAAACCCAACGAGAACCAATTATATGTTTACCAAGTGGAAGTTCAAATATATCCACTGTATGAGTCTGATAAAGAATGATAAGATCTCCGGTCATATCGTTTTGTCAATGATGATCACATACAGTTTCTTTAAATGACTAAGGTTCATATAAATCATGTATGTTTTCTATGAAAAAAGCAACAAGAGTTGAGTAAGAAAAAAAAGAAAAAATTGGTAGTTTGGTAGACTTACTTGTATGAGTAGATTTCATAAGAGGTGGAGAATCGATTGTTTCACTAAAGGAAGGAGTAGACTCATGCATTGATAAAGTATAAGTGGTATCAACTGTTGTAATTGTCTTATGAACTAGTACATCAATGTTAATAGACGTATGCCTATCAATTCCAAAAAAGATCAGTAACATAATTTGTGTCTTCGTTACGTTATTTGATTTTTCCGAGATTGAATAAAACATGATATGCTCAAAAAATATGACGTATAAAGATACATATAGCTTCTAACTTGTGAGATCATAGCAACAATAACCTTTTGGTCTAACAACATAACCTAGAAAAACACATATAGTTGTTTTAAGACCCAATTTGTTGCGTTCAACATGAAGACAAATGACAAAATACGTATCTCCAAACACTCGTAAGGAAGAGTAATTTGGAGGTTGTCCATATACTTTATGAATGAGAGACATCTCTAAATTATATGCAGTGGGAATTAGATTAATCATATATACAACAGTTAGAATTGCTTCCCCCTAAAAAGTAGTAGGAACTTTAACAAATAAAGGCAAAGAACGAGCAGTCTCAACAATGTGACGATATTTTCATTAACACCATTATGCTGAGCGGTGCCGGTACAAGATAATTGATGTATGATAACACCAGATGCAAGTAACTGAGTGAAATCATTGGAGGGATATTCACATCTTAAATCACACTTGAAGCACTTTATCACAACAAAATGTTGAGTCTTAACAAATACTTCAAATTATCTATAAAATTCAAGAAAATTATACATTCGTTTCATAAAATAAACTCATGTATATCGAGTATAATCATTAATAAAAGATACATAATAGGCTTAGCCTCATAATAAATAATATCAAAATGAGCAATAAAATAATAAAAATATTGATTAAATGGTAAAGCAAAAACATTTTTCAGTTTACACCCACTACAATACGAGATATAACAAGTGTTTAACTGGCCTAAAGCACATGTAGAGACTAAAAAATTTAAACGTTACGCATATACATGTCCCAAACGAGAATGCCAAAGATAAAATTTAGACGACAAAAGACTCAAACGAAATAAAGATAAATCAACACTGGAAGCAACAATATTAATAACTTTGAGTTCATCCAAAACAAAAAGTTCCCTTAATCTACGACCTATACCAATCACTTTCTAAGTACATTTGATCTTGTATGACATAAACAGAATCATAAAAAAGACTTACGACCATATTTACACAACAGACTAACTGAAATAAGATTCAAGACAATGATTGTAACATAGTAAACATCAGTGAACGATATATGAATGGTATCAATAACATAAACACCCTTTATTGACATTGATATAGCAATGATAGACAAAATAAATATGGGCAAAATATGAGATGAGGAAATAAAGTATAATATGCAAGGTGACATATGACCCGACACACTAGAATTTAAAATCCACAAAGATGAAGGAATACATAAAGTAGAAGATGATGATAGACATGTGTTAGACATTGATATAGACATGATAGTAGGATTAGAAGTAAGAAACTTTTTAAAAGATTCCATAATCTTGAGGTCTAATGTAGAGGGTGGCGTGGTGCTATTAGTATCTCTTAATGATACGGTGACAACAGTTAAGTGTGGGGGCGAAATGAAGGACTAAATTTTTTAGGACGTCTATGCTGCTGAAACAGGTGTTGTTAAAAAAGTTGTTGCTGAAGCGGTTAATACCTAAGGGGTTCCTACTGTTTTGCTTTCAACAATGGACATTGATATTTTCAATGTTTTTTTCTTTTTACAGAACTGTAAAGAACACTCATCAAAAGCTACCATTACTCCACTGAGTGTTTGTTTAGAATAATTTGAAATAGGAGGTTGTGGGACAACAAACACATTAGGAACATTAGTCACTTTTGACCCTTTGTCAACCTAAAATTAATTTGAGTTTCCTCTGCAATAAGCTCATGAACTACTGAACCAACAATGGAAAGAGGAGATCTACGAAGAATTGCTCCACCCAATCCTTCAAACTCATAACATAAAGCCATCAAAAGATGTATCAATATTTGCACTTTCTTTCTAGCAACATAAGATTAGAACAACTTCAAAGCTGCAAAATCCATAAGAGTTAATTGATCCTACAAATCTGATATTACAGCATAAAAATCAAATGTACTCATATCAGTCTGTTATAAAGCACGCATATCATACTCTAATTGGTATTGTCTAACAAAGTTGGAGTGAGTATATAGTCTTTTCAAATGATCTGAACCTCTTTCATACTTAACCAACTAAGTATCAGTCGACTAAGTTACAGAGTTATAAATCTAAGCGATAACCTTAACGTTATTGGTCTCTCATGTATGAGACAACACAACATAGTCCTAACAATAATTTATAAGTATATGGAAGTCTTTTTATCTGAAGCATATCTCACATTTATTTGCCATAAAAAAAATATTAATGACATAACTTAATAAGAGAAGTTTTTTCTATCAAATTGGACATTAATTATATTCATATAGTCATATTTTTCTCATGGAACAAAATTACTCAATCGAAAAATATCAAATTGAAATCAAAATCAAAATTGAATCGTAATCCAAAACCAATTTTGAAACTAGAAATCCAAATCGAAAAACCTCTTTATCCCGGTCAAAATCAAATCCTAAACGAGACTGAAATCCAAAAAAAAAAAAAAAACACCATCAAAAGCGAATCCAGATCCAAATAGAAAATCCAAATCAAAACAACCCCTCTAATCCAATCGAATCAAATATAAAACAAAACCAAAAACGAAAAATCCAAAACGAACAGAGACATCGATCGATTGTAAGGAGACCTCCTTGTCTCGATCAAATCAGTTTCTGGTCAAATCAATCCAAACTCGTACAACGCTATGATACCATATAAAAAAAGACATTTAAAGCTAGTGATGATTTTATTAAAATTATGTATTTATAAAAAATCTAAATCACTAATTATAAAATAATAATGACTTAATAGGTCTCTAACAAGCGAAAGCCTGTATCAAATCTAAAGTCAAATCCAAAAACACACTTGAAAGCCCGTATCAAATTTGAATTCAAATCCAAAAGCACACAATGGTAAGTAATATTTTATAATTGCTCAAGAACATGGTCCTTGCTACAATTTGTATTTCGAACTGTAATGAGACGGTAAAGACTCAAGATGACATTCCAAACCGTTTACAACCAAAATGATGCTTTTTAGGAGCTCTAAAGTTAAATACCCTAAAGTAAAAAACAAGACCTGAAAGAACACAGCGAATGTCTTATATTTAGCATTTCAGGAATTTATATCTTACAAGTACTAAAAAAAATAAGTTTTTAAGATTAAATAGCTAGACTCAAACCAATAAACTTGTTTTGCTTATGAGAAGTGCCCAAAAGTCTGATGGCACCAAGCATCCCTTGGCCAAAGATTTGCAATCATAACTCCTATTAACCAATCAGCCAATGATTTTTCTCAAGGAACAAGTGTTTGTTTACTAACAGACAAAATCCTTCGTTGTTGAACAAGTATTTGTTTACCAAAAAATAGAACATGTCACAGCTGCATGCCACTGATTTTAAAGAAAATAAAATGAGTGACTACTAACAGAAACAAAAAATGCCATAAGCTCTACCTCTACTGGTAATCTATGCTTCTAGATTCTTACAAACTGGTCTAACTTGAAACTCTTAAGGATCATGTGCACACAACTGGAAGCCTTTAATAAGACACCAATTAAAGAAAACATTCAACTAGTTTTTGTAGAATCACCAACCAGAGCAGTTGATGAATCCAAGACAAGTACACTTCCTAATACACTTTAGGAACACTTAAACTAATTACCGTAGGTACCATTTGTTTTATAAACAGCCTGCCTGGATGTCTCTAGTACAGAGCCAGAGTGTAACTGAACAGGCTCTATCGTATTTGATGCTGCGGGCTGGTGTTGGTAATAGTACGCGAGATTAGCCGCAGGCTGCTGAACAGTTTCGATCCCCATCTGCAATGCTGCAGGATAATACCCATATTGCTGCGGGATATATTGCTGATCAATAGGAACCATCTCCTGTTTTGGTGCATATCTGTTGACAATATAGGCACCCGAAGAAAATCATAAGGCTTCTAGACAGCCTTGACTTAAACATAACCAAAAAACAAATAAATAATTTTCTTATAAAATCAGAATAGGGTCACAAAACGGAAATAATAAATGCCAAAAGAAGCTGATGACATGACATGTAGCAAAGAGATTCAGTAACGGAGAAGACTATCGATGCAAGTTACTAAACAGAGTGCATAACATACCTTTCAAGAACTCTCTGCAACACAATGGGATTGAACCCATTCTGTGGGATAAATTGTTGAACAGCATTAGCCGTATCCTGCACCGATTCATATCTGTGATAGCGGGCAACACGGAAAACCAAACTAATATCACCGCATGTTAGAAAGAAATATATCAAATGGACTACTATATATTATATATTCAGATAGAGGGCTGCCGAACAGTTCTGACTTTGGTCATCATGTAATATTCGTAAATCTTTTTGATTTGTAATCAACTACATGTGTAATAAATATATAGTTTTTAACCAACTATATATGTATAATGGATATATGGACATAACATACAAAGAAAATGACAGCTGAGAAAGTCGATTAAAATGGCTTATCATGAAAGAGTTAATAACAAACCTTTGCAATGCCAAAGGATTATATGGATTCACTGGGACGTATTGTTGATCGGGATAAACAGCCTCCGCTTCCGATCCATAACTATGACAGCAGACGATGCAAGAACATTAAACTAAGTATCAAATTAAGTATACTAATATATTGTATATCAAACAATTATAAATTCATACTTCTGCAATGTTGAAGGAGTATACACATCCACTGGAGTTAGTTGCCGGCTACTCCGTGCAATCATCTCCTGTGCGGATGTGGATCCGTATCTGTGAGAACAGTAAATTCAAGGAGACCTTAACGATTTAAAAACTATGCAAGAAAGATAGAAAAACCAAACATGACAACGAAACTTTAGCAAACTAATCATTTCATAATGAAGGGCTGCTGCCAGACAACTATACTCCAAAATAATTTCACAATTCACATATTTTAAGCAATGTTTTAACCAATTCAGAGAAAAAATAGTAACCTCTAACAATATGGAGTTACCAATAACAAAAAAAAAAGTACTTACTAGAACAACTTAATAATGCGAATCATTAACTCTAGTGTATAACAAACCTCTGAAGAGCCTCCCTCTGTATACTGGAACCCCTGGAACCAGCCTCCTGCACTGATCCATATCTGTGATGCAAGAAACCATAGGTAGTTATTTATAGCGCATAGGGCGGCAAAGACTAACTAGAGCTATCGCGAATAACTTGCAGCTCCAAGAACGGAGCAGAAAAGCACAAAATTTTTAAATCTTTAATTCGTATATTAATGAACAGTTTAGCTTTAAAATGTCATCTAACAATTTGTATATCTTCAAGAAGAAGTGATATATCCTAGAATAAGGTGTTGATTTTTTTTTTTGTATTTTTTCTATGGTGTCAATGAGAGCTTAAAATGGACATGACTAGTGAACATCAAAAATCAAAACGCTTTATCAATTAAATATATTAAGTATAGAGTATAAAAACCTTTGAATAGCTGCAATGATGGATAAGTAATCGTTGAGAGTAGTAGTCGGCTGGAGATTTCCATGCAAATACTGAGCTTGCAGACCCACCTGTTGGTTTGAATAGCTAGTTGGTCCAGAGTAAGCACGTCGTCGCTCTTCTCTTGGCCGGCCATGGACCATACCCAATGATCCTCCATAAGGGTAATTTTCTGATCCATATTCACGAACACGTTTCAGTCCTGAGAGTTGCCCCGGCGGTGCTGAAGTCATGTACGCTGATCTACGAGATGTAGACTCTGATGATGGTGCAGACAACGGCCGAAATAGTGTGACTAGACTTTCAACCTGCAACATTTATTAACATCTCAGAGGCTATTGATAGAAGAAGATAATATGATATAAATTGTCATCAGAATATAAATAAAATCATACTTGTTCAGCATTTAGCTGTTGATTAAATTTAGGTCCGTTGTAGTTTGCTTCAATTGCTTTTCTAAAGTCCTTCTCCGGCAATGGACAACATCCTTTGTGAATTCCAAATTTCACCTGATAAATGAAATAAGCAACGAGTAAGGAGTCCAACTCATTGTTACAGCATCCTCAGCAGAGAATCTATTTGTTTGAACCCATTTGTGTTTGTCTAAACTTTTAGACTATGGAATTTTTTTACTGTATTCTACAATCTTTATTCTAAATAAGATTGAGATAGTCTAAGAGTGAACGGGTATACAAGGAATGCTCTCCTATAGGGTTGTCAGTATATGACATGACTAGTGAACAAACACATCATTTATTATTCGGGTAAACCCCAAAACACACAATTTAGGGATAGAATGGTTTGGATGATGCAATTTCCTGACACATGATATATGATTTTGAGACTTTTACTTTATAGAATCAGATTGAAGAACAAGAGGGAGTTGATATATGTTGAAGCAAGCTCGAAAGAGAGTATGCACTCTACACTGCTCTGTAACTTACTAATGCACTAACCTTGTTATAAGAGTGGAGATGTTTATAAACCTAAATACTATGAGTTTACCTGAGCGGGAAACTTGCCACCGAAAGCATCTGGTTCCAGATTCATTTTCCCACAGCAGGTAGCTTCATATATGCCATACAGATATTTTTCCTCAAAGTCAAACAAGAAAAGTTTCATGCCAGGTTTGATTTTTTCAACAATATCCCTTTTCCCCTTGGGAAGTCCGAAAACACGGTACTGGAAACACTCTGGTTTAGTATTTCCATTGCACATGAAAATATACCCACAACACTCCTCAGAGATGCTAATTTGGATCTCTTTCTCTTTCTTTCGGGGAGCAGCCACACTGCTATGAGTAGCGGAGGCAGAATGAGCAGAATGAGCAGGATTAGAGATGGCAGCATTTGGCACTGTATCTGAAACTTCTTTCGCCATTATCAATCTAGCAGCACTTCCAACAAGTTTCAAATCCTTATCGTAGCTCCGTTCATCTCTATCAAGTTTACTGCACAAGAATATCCAACTATTGCATTAAATAACAAACAATATAAGTTATCTCGTGAGTAAAATTCTTTACAATTGAAGCAAAATTCCATCATATCACACTAGAATAGAAAGAAAATACTGACCTAACAACACTTCAATGCTTAAATTTCCACGAACTGAAACCTATGAAACAAAACCTAGCAATTCGATTCGGTTCAAGAAACGATCGAGTCAGTTAAAGAAAGCTAGCAACTTTAGACTGGAATTATAAAATAAAAGATGGCAAAGAGAGAACCCTAGAAACGATGATTCAGTTCAAGAAACGATCGAGTCAGTTAAGAAAAGCTAGCAACTTTAGACTGGAATCATAAAAGAAAAGCTGGGAAAGAGGAAACCCTAGAAACGATCGAGTCAATCATAAGTTGCAGAGGTCAGAGAAGAGAGTGAATTAACAAAAGAGAATGCATAGATTCATTGTTCTCGTCGCATCGGTAGTACAGAGGAGCACCTGATACGTTTCGCAGAAAAAGATGCACCACGCTACATGGAGAGACGAATATATGCGGATGATCAAATCTGCCACGTATGCTATAAGGTGTTACATAGGCCCACATATTCTAGTTTTAGCACTTTCATTTGGCTGCTAGGCTAATTTAATAAGACCCTTTTTTTTATAAAGAGACCCTGTTATAGTTAGATTTAGTTTGATTATAACGAGACCCCTGTTATTTACAAAAATGCCTCGATATAAATACAAAAATTCCCAAATTCTACAATTTTCTTTCTTCGAAAATCCTAACTCTCTCTAACCCAATATTTGAAAATGCTAGATATTTAAAATCCAACTGCATAGATTTGTTAAAGTATGAATTCTCTACACCATTGTGCTATTTTTTAAAAATTTGGATCTATATTTGTAGTAATATTTAGAGTTTATTTTTCGGATATAAAAATCGAATTTTCCCCTACTTGTAGTTGTTTGATTGTTTGATTATATGTATATGCTTAATTAGATCGTTGGCTTCAATTTGATATAAATTTGCTCGATTTGATCCCGTAAAAACCATGTTTGAGATTTGCATGTGGGTATTCTGAAACAGACATTTCCACGCATTTGAAATTTGCATGTAGGTATTCTGAAACAGGCATTTCCACGCACGAACGGGCGTGAAAATAGACAGATGCGCGCAAGAACATGCGTGCATCTGCCATTTCCACGGACAGTCTTGCGAGGAAATGTCTGTTCTTTATTTTTATATATATATATATATATATAATGTATATTCATTTCTAATAGTTTCTAATAATTTATAATAATTATAATCATATATTATAATTATAATCAATTCAAATTTCTAATAATTTATAATTTATATAATTTCTTTTATAATTTTTAATTTATATAATTTTTTATAAATTAATAATCATATATTTATTAATTCTTTTTACTACATTTTATATAATTATTGAATTGTAATAACAAACGTAAATTGTAAGAATATACACGCTAAATTCGGCATGAAAGTGTTTTCAATTGGCGAAATTCGGCATGGAATAGTATTTTGAATTGACAAAATTCAGCATGAAAGCGCAAAAATTTGACAAAATTCGGCATAAAAGCGCAAAGATTTGACCAAATTCATGCACGAACATGCGTGATTTTGGCCAAATTCACGCACGAACATGCGTGATTTTGGCCAAATTCACGCACAAACATGCGTGATTTTGGCCAAATTCACGCACAAACATGCGTGATTTCGGCCAAATTCACGCACGAATGTTCGAAACGGCGCACGAAAAGGTGTGAATTTATGTAAAAATATAATTTTTTCCTCAAGCCATATATTTAGAGATGATTTTTTGTTTTTTTAAGTTCACGGGTTTATGGGTTTATGTTGAATATTAGAGAGATAGGTAGTTGAGAGAGAAGAGAAAGATAGTAAATATGTATGTGTTTGAGCTTTAAAACCTAGGATTTATAGTTGAATTTATTGTTTTTTGAGTTAATGGGTTTATGGATTTTTGGGGTTTTTATTAAAATTAAAGAGAAAAGTAGAGAAGAGAGAGAGGAGAGGAGGTAAAAATGAAATGTCCAAAAAATTATGGTTTTTATATCTAGTGGCATTTTGGTAATTTCACGTTTTCAGAAAAAAATCAAGATTTGGGGTCTCACTATAAAGAAAAAGGATCTCATTTTAGTCGTGCCCCTTTCATTTCGTGTAGTCACTTCCATTATGCACGTGGTTTTAAGGGTATAAACGGTTATGGATTTATGATATGAATATACTGCTGCAGCCTATGGCTTCTATCCGTCGAGAAGTAAGAACAGAGCATCACGTTGGGTATGCCAAACTAATTTTGCTTAGATTAGGATTACAGAATAAGGGTAATTTTTGTCTTCGACATCTTCATCTTCACCAAGATCAACATGTTCCATGTCCAATATATTGATCTTCGAAAACGACTTCCCTATATATTTTTTTTAAATCCAGGAGCAGAAACAGAGTAACAATGGAGTAAACCCAACTTTTGAAACTTCTTGTCAAAGAGATGAATTTCGAAACAATAAAGAACTCAGGAAAAGAGCAAAAAAATTTGCTGAGGTATTGAAACCAATCAACAATGAAGTTTTGCACAAAAATGTATCCGTTTATCACAACTTTGGCCACAGAGTAATTTGCTTTGAAAAAAGAGAGAGATATGAGACGATTAAAAGTTTTCTAGGCCTTTTAAATTCACGAGTTCCTTCATTGTTGCGGCACGTGATTATCGTCATGTTTTCATCGAGATCGAGTTTGACTGTTTTGAAGACTTGAAAAAACTCTGGTCTAGAATTGTATGGAAAGCGATGCGATTGCTCAAGTGGTGTCCCAAATTTGATCTTAATAAAGAGAGCCTTTTGATGCCGGTGTGGATAACGTAAAAAAACCTGTCGGATTTTATGTACAATGAGGCAACGATAATAGAGATAGCTAAGTCTTTTGAGACCGATTTGAAAACATGGATTCTACAATGTAACAGAGCCACTTATGATTGCCTTAAACTTTGGGTGTAAATAAATATGTTAAATAGTGAATGAGAACAAGATCATGTTTGGAGACGATGAAGAATTCACCTTGGAAATTCTATATGGGCCACACCCAAGTTACTGCAACGTTTGCAAGCATATTGGGCACAAAGTTTCTGAATGCAAGAAAAGGGCTATAAGCATTCAAACTGATGAACAACTAAACAAACAAACGAAATAAACTCCTCAACAACCAAAACAAATCTTTACTGAAAACAAGATTACAACAACTCATAATCTGAAATCTATGATTGTGGACATAAAGAACAAAATGAAAGTTGTTGATCAAAATTACAAACAAGTCCACACAAACAATCAAACTACTGTTCATTCTGGTGAGCAAGAATCTTCTAGAAGTCTTGAAATAGTTAAAGACTTGTCTTCAGGGTCTTGTGGAAATGATAAAGTCTTGAAGGACAATTCTGAAATGATAGAAGCACTGCAAGCTTTAGAGATGAGAGAGCTGTTTGTTGTTGAAAGGTTGCCTGTTGATTATAATCCTGATTCTCCATCCAGAGTTACAACAGGTAGTCTCCCTTGTTCACCTACACACGGTTACAAAAACAGTATTGATAATGATAATGAAGCAAGACCATAAAGTAAGAAAGCAAAGAAGATTAAAAACTCGAATGGTAAAGTTCTTACAACATCCGAACTATTAAAGTTGAAAAGGGCTATTAAAATTAAATAAATCAAATGACTATCAAGTTTATCAACTGGAATATCAGAGGGTTGGGGAATAAGCAAACTATGAGGAGACTTAAGTCCTTAAAGATGGATGAAAACCCTGCTCTTATAGTTATTCAAGAGTCGTTAATAAACTCTAATGGAATTGGAAAAGTGGTAAAGACTCTGGGTTACAATCAGTATTTTGGTAACGTAAACAATAAGATTTGGCTTCTATGGAGAGATGACTTCAAAGTGGATGTTTTGTTCAATGAAGATCAAGTAATTCATGCAAGTGTCAATAATACTTATCTAAACAAATATTCCAGGCTGTCTGTAGTATATGCTAAGTGTAACAAAGCTCTAAGATTAGGCATATGGAAATCTCTGAGAAGAATAAATGACAATGAGACAGAATGGCTTGTGTTTGGGGATTTCAACACAACTCTTAACTTTGAGGAGCAGCTATCCTGCACTAGAACTTGCTTGAGAAGCATGGATGACTTCAGTAATGTTATCTTGGACTGCTATCTAACTGATGAAGGATACTCTGGTTCTAAGTTTACATAATCTAAGGGAAGGAAGTGGAAGAGACTGGATCAGGTTCTCTACAACTCATGACTTAGATACTTTGACAATGCAAGAGTGATTCATCTATCAAAAACCTGTTCTGATCACTCAGCCATTTGCATCACTATATCAACTAACCTAAACACTTTTAAGCATGCCTTTAAGTTCTTGAATATGTGGGTGCAGCACCCTGGGTTTTCAGGAATTGTTGAAGGAAGCTAGACTGGTTTTATGCATGGGAATCCTATTCAGAAATTCTGGCACAAGTTGAAAAGGTTAAAGGGAGACTTGAAGACATGGAATTACATAGACTATGGGAATGTGTTTGATTCAATTAAGTAGGTGGAAGAAGAGATTTGCTTCAGATAAAAAAATTATCAATCTACTATGGCTACTGATGATAAGATATTGTTAGAAAAGTCATAGCAAAAGCACTTAAGTCTTCTTTATAGGGAGGAGAATTTATGGGAATAGAAAACTCATACCTTATGGTTGAAAGATAGTGATAGAAGCACTGCTTTCTTCCATAATCCGGTGAAAAGAGAGATAAAAGAAGTAGGATTCACATAATTTGGAGTGTGAATTAGTGGTTGGAGCAAGGATACCTTCTACTCTTGTAATTTCTTGCATGAAAAACATAGCAATAAGAAAAGCCAACCAACTGACATGCAATGGAAGTAAACCTATTGATGATAGAGCAAGCTCCTAAAATAGCCGACATGAAAAGAAATAGCTCAGTTCATACGCAAACCCTAAAAACAAATAACCACACATGAACGTGTTCAATTCATTTACGCACAAAATATAAAGATAAGAAATTGCATAACAGGTTGTGGCTGGAACATACCATCCAGTCCATGCCAGAAAGAGCTTAGGTCGCCGAGGTTTCGTCTCTTTTTACCAAAATTGAATAAGAATGTGTCCATAAGTAACATAACCATGGTTGGTCTGCTATTCCAAGAATCAACCCTTGAAAGAGTGTATTATTCCACGTGTAAGAGTAGAAGCTCGTATTTGGATTGCCGTGAGAATTATTGGAAATAGTGTTTTAGTCGTGAATAATTTCTGAAGTATTATTAGAGAAAAGTTTCAAATTTAAATAATTCTGATGGTTCTTCATAATTTTAGTCCGATACGATCAAAGTTTATTTTGAACAAAATAAGAAATATATTGTATATTTTCATTTGGACCATTTTCAACGTATGTATTTTTACCAAACCAGTTGTAACATTTTTTTCAACGGTAAATACAAATTTTGGTTCAGAAACCGATTGATTTTAAATTTGAATTCAAAACGATTATTTTATTAGAATTTAAATTTTAAGCACATTTTTATAACAGTCCTCCAGTTTAAACCTAAGTTAGAATGTTCCAGACACCCTGGGTTGTCTTCCTTCAATCCAATTACACTAAAATATATAAAAGTTCTACCTTTATTTTAGTGCAATTCATGATTAACTAAAGCAAAATCACAACAAACAACAAATTTATACATAGTTGAAATATTGTAACGATTCAATTTCATATTAGTATATTACACATTTCGTATACAAGATATCACTGAGGATTGAACCTTAACTTTTCATAATGAGTACATGAAGACAATATACATATAAATTTACATTCTCAATGTTCTTATTTGGCATGATCGTTTACTAACCTTCTGTTATTATCCTTCTCAACCTAGCTTCTTGAAGCAGCTAAACTTAATGCTGAAATATGTAACTCGTTTACCCTCACACCTGCATATGCAATTTTCTAAAAGATCTATTAAGAAAACTTTCCACATTGAATTAAATACCTAATATCATATTAGATGGGAATTGGGTATCTCAAGAACATGAGAGATTTCAAATGGACTTTAATCATATCCTAATAGTCGATTGTGCACAAGTTCTCTACTTAACCCTTTGGTTAAATGACCGACTAAATTGTATTGAATTTTGAAAAACTCCATTGATATAACATTATGTGTGATGCATTCACGAATTGTGTTGTGTCTAACACCTAAGTGTCTAGACCTACCTTTGTAAATTTTTCTATAGACATTGCTCAATCAACTTCACTATCACACCTGATAGATATAGGTGATATCTGTTTGGACCATAATAGAATTTTACATATCAGATTGTCTAGTCACTTGGCTTCTTTACTAGCTACTATTAATGCCACAAACTCAGATTTTATTGTTGAATGAGTAACTCAGGTTTGTTTTTTGGATGCCCAAGAGAATGTGCCTCCCGTAAGAAGGAACACTCAGCTAATCCATGGCTCTTTTCAAGAGTTGATTTTTTTTGTAGAAGTCAAGCTATAATCCATGGTTCTTTTCAAATACTTGAATACTCGGTTTAAGTCTTGTTAATGATGTGAACTAGGATTCCTAGTATATCTACTAATCTTTCCAACAACATATGCAATATTCGGCTTAGTGCTACTCATGGCGTGCATAAGACAATCATGTCTCTAGAGTATTCAAGTTGAGATACTGTAACACATTTAGTAAAATCTTAAGACTATGATCCATAAGTACGCTAACCGGAGAATAATCTGTAAAATTTAATTTATTCCATCTTCTCAATAACAAGACTGAGAAATCGATATACTATTGTTCTTTTTCTTGATCCTTATACTAAGAATCATCTCAGCTTCCCCAAGTCTTTCATCTCAAAACTAGATGACAATAATTTTTTGGTTTCATCAACTTGATTTTGGGCAGCACAAAAAATTAATATATCATCCAAATATAGACAAATCATAACTTTTTACCATAAGCATAAAATTTATTATATTCACACTTGTTTTCATGATTAAGAATAAAATCATTGGACAATACCACATTATTAAAAAAAATTATGCCAATATTTTGGTATTTGTTTAAGACCATGCATATATTTCTTCAGCTTGCATACCTTGTTTTCACAACCAGACATAACAAAACCGTCCAGTTGTTTTATATAAATCTTATCCTCCAAATTATCATTCAAGAATGCAATTTTCACATACATTTGATGAACTACAAGATTGTGTACCGACGTAAGTTTTATCAACAATCTAATAGTGGAAATCCTAGCAACATGAGCGTATGTATCAAAGAAGTTAATCCATTATCTTTATCTAAAACCTTGGATAACCAATATGGATTTATACATTTCAATGGTACCATCTATTTTCATTTTCCTTTTAAAAACTCATTTCTAATAATTTAAAACTATGAGATAAATCAATAAATCCTCATATGTTATTATGCATGATAGAATCTATCTCATATTGGATAGTTTCTTTCCAAAATGCAGCATCTCTTGATGTCATAACTTTACTAAAAGCCTTTGGATAATCCTCAATAATAAAATAATATTGATATTAATATTCAATAGTATCTCTTAACCAGTTAACTAAATAAAGTTTCAAATCAAATCCAACATACTTAACTTTCTAGCTCTAGTGTTTCTCGTTGGCTCAAAGGGTTCAAGTGCATAAACAATACTACGTGATCCATCTTTAGTTTGAACTGAGCTCATATTGATTCAATTATAAATTATGTCTCTCGGTCTTGGTATAAATACAATTCTTTCTTCCTCGAATATTGTATCTTTTGACTTTATAAATGTGTTTACAAGTACATATTCATAAGATTGTAATACATAAAACCTATACGCAATGGAATGCTCATCATACCCAATGAAGATATAATGTATACCTCTTTAACCCAAAATTTTCCTTTTAGGTCCAGTAAGCCTTACAATGGCCTTACAACCTCAGACTCTTAGATAACTCAATGGTGAGGGATTTTTATACTAAATATCTTATGGGGTCATCTTATTCCTTTTAGTATTAATTTTACTCAATAAGTAACTTGTTGTTAACATGGCCTCACCCCAAAATATTTCACTCAATCTCGAATATGATAACAAAGAATTAACCATTTCTTTTAAAGTTTTATTATTCCTTTCTGGCATACCTTTTTATTGTGGTGTATAAGGAGTCGTAGTTTGATGTATCACACTAGTAGACTGCAAATATATTGGATGATAATATTCATATTATCTATTTGTACGTATATTTATATACAAATCATTTTTATGTAGCTCAACTTCTTCATTATAGATTTTAAATATATCACAACTTCATTCTTCGCATGCAACATATAGATGTAGCAATAGCTAGATGCATCATCAATAAAAGTAATATCATACTTTTTATTTCATAACAAAACTGTAGTATTGAAATCACATATATTACTATGTATTAGTTCTAATATTTTTTAAACTCAGTTAACAAAAGAAGGATATAGAACAAGAGTTATGTACCATTTGTAGAGGAGGTACACTGTCGGGAATTACTAATTCGTCAAGAAAAAATATAGGAATTATTTGGATATACATTTAATTGATGAGTCATCTTTATATCTATATCGCAATCCAAGATTAATCTTGTCTTTTATTGATGATTATCTTTAAGTTTTAGTAACACCTCATTAAGATGCGTTATTAGTAACTCTTGTGATTGCTGGAGAAATAGTGAGAATAGTAATGATTGATATTGGTAGTTCAACCAACTGTTTTTATACAACATGATATGATAGGATGAGGGGAGTAGCATTTTAAAAAAACTGACAGAAATTTAGTTAGTTTCACCAGTCGCTCAAACGATTGGATCAGGGAATTAAATTTGCCAATATTTATCCGAGAAAGAGAGACATAAAAAACTATGACTACTTTGTTCATGATTATTAATTTTTAAGTTCTTATAATTCTATTTTGGGGACGCCCTTGGTTGTATTGAATTGATGTGTTTGTGTAATCTTATCATCAATTTATCAAATATGTTACCAACGGGAAAGTATGAATAATTCGAGGAAGTCAATATATATCTAGAGATTGTTATTATTGTCTTTGGCTCCAAAAAATTTATTATCTTAATGATGTTGGCAATGTTTGAATTGTATGCAGATGAAGAAATATTACAAGATCCCAATACAAACAAATGTGAAAGGTTGAAGTGAAAATTTTAGATAATTAAGGTTTTAGTTATCAAACATGATGGGCATTTAAACCGTTGATAGTAAAATTACTATTATTTTAATTGATGCACGAGAGTGTGGAAGAAAGTCTTAGAATTTTGAATGGTTACATAAAGAATAATGGTTCTTTTGTTAGAAAAATATGGTCTTGTCGTCTGATGTATTACAATAGTGGAAATCATGTTTGCAAACTATAAAAGACATCATCCTTGATGGAATTTTATGATTGACAAGAGTACATTATGTAAGAAATATGTTCTTACAATTCAAATTTGTGTTGATCTGAAAGAATTTGTTTGTATTATGACTAGTAAGAGTTTTTTGTTAACAACAATTGTTGTAGCAAATATAGATAATGAAGTTGTTAAAAAATTTGTTGGTTTTACCATTTTTATTAATGGGTGTAATTAAAAGATATTAAAATATGACATTGTTAAAGAAAATGCATATCAAGTTCTACATGAATGTGAATAACATAAATGATCGGATAAATAAGATGAAAAATTATAATCGATGACTAATGATATTTGTTTACTTAATAGAAATAAGTGAGTGTGACGGCAAGCCAAGCCCGACTGAAAATTTTAAGAGGTTACGCATCAAATTAAAGAGAATATTGTTATAAACGAAGTCTAGCTGAAAATAATAAAAGGCTACACTAAGAGTGTAAAGGCCATACTATAAAGATCATAAGTTGTGAATATGGTTATTTGTGATGATAAAATCTGATTTAAGGGTAAATGTTTAAGATCATTAGTTTATTCGGTATTAAGTTTTTGGTTGAGAGTATGAAGATAAAGGAGGTGATTGCTTGTACTTAATATTTTAGAAAAAGTTCAACGCATTTAATGTTGTTGGTTGAGTTATTAATACTCTTTAAGATCCATGGGTCATTCGGGACAGATCTTTTATTCGAGTCAATTTTATGACCCCCCAAACCTATAATTCGATGCACTAGGCACATAGCTAAGTCATCAAGCTTACTTGGCTCACGGCTTATTCATCAAATTTTGGCTATCGTGTCCGAATTACCCCTTTAGATAAAATCCGAACCACTTTATTGTAATGGACATTCATAAAAATCTGATCATATCATCTAGCCCCCTTAGCTATTTCCGAAGTATTTCGGGAGGGTGTATATTGTAAAAGATATCCAAATTGCGTCCAAAGTGGGTTATTAAATCTCTTTCTACTGAAAGGTCACAACTTTAAACGGTTAGTTTCCCTATGGCATGTGTCACGTAGTCATTAGGGAAATCGAACAGTTTCTTTCTTAGAAATGACATTTATTACTAAAAAAAACAAACGACTACATTTAATAGCCTTTCCTCTTTATTACCGTTAGTTTCTCTTCCCTATTAAAACACTTAAGTGTGTCTTCTCTACTCATACATAAGGATAACTTATACTATTTTTATTTCTAGAGTGAGAAACAGATTGATTTCATATTTTTTATTAAAATAAAAAATTCAAACTTTCACCCATATTTATCTATAATTATTCTCGTTTCTTTTAAATTTTTATGGTTACGACGAGTACTGTACTAATTAGAGGAGGTTGGCTCAACTTGTTTGATTTGGAGGAAGAAAAAAGGTAAGCCATAATTGTTGCTGAATTACCTGCTTCTTCGGTGATTCGAATTCCAAAACGAGACATAAGTTTTTTATCTGTTAAACAACCCTCTGTTTCTAAAATTAGCCCTCCTACACAATCTCCTACAATCCCTAACCAATCTCCTCAGTCAGTTGAGACTCCCTAAGCGACGAAAATCGTTAGGAATCGTAAACCTTTATCTACTTTCATTGTTATGGGGTCAGATATTGGAGAAAATACTCCTCGTAGGATAAAAAAAAAGCCTTCCACATCGGAAAAAGAAAAGAAGAAACCATCAAAGGTTTCTACTTATACCAGTCATCTCTCTCAGCAAAAAAATGGTTGAAAGGGAAACCACTACTACTCTTTCAGCAGCTTCTTCTGTTAAGCTTCCTCATATTGAAGAAGATAACTCTGGTAACCAGGTTGATGATCCAGCAAAGCTGCAACCACATATGATGAAAGAGAAGATGGATGACAGTGGTGATGATATGCTATTGGAGACATCGGATTACACTAGAGAAACTTAAAGAGAATCTCGAGATTAAAGAAGGAAAACCCCTCTGATAGAATCTGAACCCCTTTTTGAAGGACTGGTTGGGCGAGTCAAACCCAACCTCACTAAGGTCAGCATCAAATACTTGTTGGATTTACAAAGAATACCTTACTTATACATTCACACAACGAATTTGGGTAAACTTCAGAGCAAGTGGGGGTTTCCCGAATCAATAAAAGTCAGGATTTTGATCCCTGAAAAGACTTTGATGGATCAAAGCAAGAGAGCTGGTGGTGTATCCCGAAGTGCTCAATTGGGGTCTTAGGTTTTCTCTAGACCCATAAATTGTGAAATATTTTCACTTAGTGAAAATATGCACGAGTCAATAAAGCCCTAACGCTTGGTTTACACTTTTGGCCAGTATTATACCTTCAAGGCTATTGAAGACTCTGATGCCCATGCAACAATTTTTGATTTTGTTTGTGTCGAAATGATAACATTCATTTTTTCTATTTAAACATAGTAAATGAATTTTACTAATTTGGTTTGGATGGATTAAACAGCTATTCCAATCTCTGAAAAAACTTCTATATAATTTATCAAGTATTCTTTCCAAGTTTCGGATTGCCCCAACGCTTGATGAATGAGTAGTTAGGAATCACTTATCAATGGACTCTATTGGCACCGCATATTTGAGCTAACCTTAATCCATCTGTTTTTGTTTCATATGTCGACTCATTGTTGGATGTTCTGAAGCCAAAACATATAGTTTGATACATGGAATCATCATAGGGAGAGTTCAGGAAAATTTCAGCTCCACATCATATTGTACTAGATACACTATCAGTTCAGATCACCCATTGCTTCTTAAATTTACTAATTTGAGCTTCTTCGTGAGGCCTCTTGGAGTGAAATTCCACTAAAAAGTCAGCCGCAGCTTGAGCTTTTATTGGAGTCCGAGGTGCAAATCTAATATCATAATCCTTAAGCTCAACTGACCACTTAGTCATTCTTTTGGATATATCAGCCTTTTGTAGCACATTTTTCAATGGAAAAGAAGTTTTGTAGCACATTCTTTTTCCAATTTTAAGTATATTTTTACAGCTTCCAACAAAATTGTGCTTATATAATAAATAAGGCGGGGGTAATTATCAACTTCTCGTACCAATACAGCACTTATATCATACTCCGATACTGTTAGATACATATAAAAAAATTCCCCATCAAAAGGTTTGAATAAATTTTTGGTTGAGGATAAGTGTTTTCTGATTTCAAGAAAAGTTTATCACAATTAGGAGACCAATTAAAGTCTTTAGAATTTCTTTAGACTTGGAAAAACTGAGCATATTTATCCGACGATCTTGAAATACACTGGTTCAATGGTGCTAATATTCAAGTCAGTATTTGAACTTCTTTAGTATTTTGACGTGGATCCATGGCCAACAAAGCGTTTAACTGATATGGGTCAGCCTGAATTCCTTTCTCACTTATAATATAACCCAAATATTTACCAGATCGGACCTGAAGGTACATTTCTCAGGATTTAATTTCAAATTGATGGCTTCCAAGTTAGAAAAAGATTATTGGAGGTCGGATATGTAATCTTCCTCTTTAAATCTTCTAACCATCATATCGTCGATATATACTTCTACTTTTCTTCTGATCTAATTAGAAAATGCTTTATTCACTAGTCGTTAATAAGTGGCTCCAACATTCTTCAGTCCAAAAGAAATTATCTTATACAATGAATCCTCATAAACGATGATAAAAGTAGTGTGATCTTGATCATTTGGATCCATCTGTATTTGATTATACCCAGAAAAAACGTCCATAAACGACAATAGCTTGTTCTCTGGTGTAGAATCCTCTAGTTGATCTATCTGAGGTACTGGAAATGGATCATTGGGGAAACTCTGTTGAGATCTATGAAGTCAATACGCATACGTCATTTTACATTTTTATTTTTGACTAGGACTTGGTTAGTTGTCCAAAGAGGGTATTGAGATTCTTTAATATGTCCTACCTTGCTTAACTGATCTACTTCTTAGACTATCGCTTCAGATTTTTCTATGGAAAAAACTCTTCTTTTTTATACTACTGACCCAACATCGGATTGAACAGATAGTTTGTGACTAATCACGCTGGTTGGAACTCCAGTTTCATCCTTGTTACATCACGCAAATACATGCAAATTATTAGATAAAAAGGACAATAATTTTGTCTTTTAACTTTAATAGTAATTTAGATTTGACCCTGACACTTTTACCTTCTGTCAAACGATGAATTTTAAATTCTTCAACTGGGATTACTGCACTAGGAGCTCCCTTGGATCACCTATCTCATTTTGGTTTGGCAGAAGGCTCCACTGAATGTTATTCTTCGTCAACCTTCACTGCTTCCAACAACTTTGGAGCATAAGCAGTGAGATAACATTCTCGGGCTATCTTTTGACTACTTCGGACGAAGCCTACTTGGTCTCCCACAACATATTTCAAACATCGGTGGACTGTAGATGCTAATGCAAGAATCCTAGATAGCTAAGACCTAACAAATATATCATTGTAAGATGTCAGACAATCAACTACTACAAACATAACTATTACTAACTTCTTGAATGACCCTTTTCCCAATAATACATATCCTTCAAACTCCTCAATCACATCGGCTGAATTACCAATAATTCCTATAATTGTCCTATTGGAACGTTGGATGATTGAGAGATTCTTCATTTTTTTGTAGGTTGATCGAAATAGAATATTTGTCGAACTGCCTATATCAATCAGGATTCAACGTATATCATTGCCCTCAATGGATGGTCCTATTACCACAACATCTTTATGTGGGCCTACAATATTTCTCGGGTCATCTTCATCAAAGATAATGAATGGATTTGGTCCCTGATAAAGATGTGTAGATATTTTCCCTTCTAACTGAGTAGTCATGTTATTTACGTGCTTTTTTCTTGAGCAGCCTGAGGGTGCAGTCATGGTATCTTTCCAAAATGATTAAATATTCAAAGAAGTAGCATAAATCGGATATTGTAGATGTTTCCTCCACTATCACCCCAACTTGGTTCCGATCTGGATCAGGGTATAAATACTCCAGATGTACATCAAATCTCTTTATAATCATCATAGTGTCTTCTTATCTAGATGCCCCCATACTCTGCCCTAGAATATCTAGTGGTGTTGTGCTTGCAGTAGGCTGGAAATAAATGTTGACTTGCATGTTGTCTCCTTGTTTTTTTTTTAAATGGACAATTTTCCTTTTTTCAATCAAAGTTTGTACTCCTTGTTCTAGCACAATGCAATCTTGAGTATCATGACCCACATCGTTATGATATTTACATAAACGAGAATTCTAATTTTCATTTAGAGATTGAATTTGTGTCGGTATTCGAAAATGCACAACATTTTTAGTTCTGTCAAAAATGGTGGATACCTATTCATTTAATTCAGCTAACCATTCAGTTTGGACCCACTAAATCCTTCTTGTTTAGAAGTTTGGCCATATTTGGCTGATTTTTCCTAGCCCGGTATGAACCATGTCCAAAGTATTTAAGCTGGTAATTGATTGTGGCCTAGGATTGAGTACTAGCTTGAGGGATTGAAGTTATTGGAAAGACCTATTCTGGCATGTTATTCTAGACGTTTTAGTTTCTTCCATTGTGATTTGATTTCAGACCTGATTCAATAATCCTCCCTCGGTCATAGCTTTTTTCCTAGTTACCGAATCAGCCAACTCACCAGGAAATAAACTCTACCTTAATTAGGCAATGGCTACTTGCTCAAAACAATTAACTAATCTGTTCTTCGTATTTATAAAATGGTTGATGAAGTCTTTTATGCATTCATTCGTTTCTCATGCACTGTGAATGATAGTGTCATCATTCCCCTTAAGCTCTTTACTTCCCATAAATTTCATCCTAGAAGCCATCCAAAACACATCAAAGCTTTTAATAAACTCATGTGGTAAACTATTATACCATTTTAAATAAATGCATTTAAAAGTTTACGAGAAATCCCAGTATAACAGCTTATCATCATCATCAAATTTTATCATGAAATTCTTGAACTGCTCAAGGTGATTATCATGGTCTTTACTACCATTGTATTTCTCCATTTAATAACTATCAAACCGTCTGGGTAGATGTCCAGAGAGAATCTCTTAAGACAAAGGTGACTGTCTCCAATTATGGCTACGACTGAACATATGGTCTTCATCATGAGTGGTAAAGATACCTGGTTCGGATTGGATAGCGAACTGATCACTTAACATATGATCAATTTCATGGTTTACTGATCATTTTACTTCCCCTTGGTATTTTTTATTTTTCCCTTTGTCGTTCATATCCCTCTTCTTAGAATGTTTCTTGGTTAGAATTTCTTTCTTCTTTTGACGGTCGCGGTCACTACATGAAAAATAAGTGGAATTATCTGAATCAGACTTTGTGGCAGAATTTTCAACAGATACTGATGTGTTCATTGATTGCTTAGCTCGATGTTCTTTTTTTGAACTTATATGAGCCTTTGGAGATTAATCACTTTTATCATGTCTGGGTTATTACTCGGCTTGTCGGTAACAACACATCCTGCAGTGAGCTTCCCTTTTAATTCTATTTCAGATTTCCTTTGGGCCCTTAAAGCATCAATTTTATCCCTCAGCTGATCACGCTCGTCTTGCATGAACTGCAATTCTTATGTATCGTTATTGACATGTGAAATAGTAGCATTCTCATTTTACCTATTATGTTCTCGTTATCAAGAGGGGGAATTGCTTGCATATCGAGATCCATGACTCAAAGAATTCCAAAGTGGAATACACCACCGGGGTACAATTTACAACTATGGTTTCGAATAAAGATATTCAGATACCTTACACCTCCCACTGTGGTCGCCAATCTGGTGATGATAAAATCTGATTTAAGGGTAAATGTGGAAGATCTTTAGGTTATTCGACATTAAGTTTTTGGTAAAGAGTATGGAGAGAAAAGAGGTCCTTGCTTGTATTTAATATTTTGAAAAAAGTCTAACCCATTTAATGTTGTTTGTTGAGTTATTTATACTCTTTTGAGATCCATGGACCATTTGGGTCAGATTTTCTATTCGGGTCAATTTCATGAGCCCGCAAGTCTATAATTCGATGTACTAGGCACATAGTTGAGTCATCAAGCTTACTGCTTACGGCTTATTCATCAAATTTTGGCTATCGGGTCTGAATTACCCCTCTAGATAAAATGTGAACCACTTTACTGTAATGGACATCCAGAAAAATCTGATCCTATCAGTTATAAGTCAAGTCTAGCCAACAAAACATAAAAGGTCATACACCCCAATAAAAAAATATGAGTATAAGTCAAATCCATCTGAAGAGAGTAAGATATTATGTTATCTCTACAAAAAAACGGATTTGTATAATAAATAGTTAGCAACGGAAAGTTTAATTGATTTTTTTCTAAAAATACTAAGAGAGAAAAATAAGTTTGAGTCACATAAAATTAAAGGATAACAAAGAAATTTTATATATGTGTATTCTCAAAAGAAAATATAGAACAATATGGTATAAATTTATCGACGACAAAATATGCAACCACAACAAAATCATACATCATTGATCATTTTAAGAACATATGATATTGGGAAGAAGTAAAAAGTGTTATTAAATTTATAAAGTAAGAAAAACATCAGCAAGGTTCATATGGATAAGTACCCAATGTTGGATGGTATTTAGATGAAGAGAGCTTAGAGATATTATGAAATTTATAAATAATTTATTGTACATTACCAAAATGTCAGTAACAATAAATAAATATTATAAGTAAAAATAAGATAACATCAATATATAAAAAGTTGGTAAAATGAAGTGTTATAGAATATTAGATTAAAATAAAATTATATTTATGTCGATGAAGAACACGAATGAGAGTATCGATCATCATTCATATCATTATTTGTATCGTCTTTGTCTTTACCAGTATCTTTGCTTTGAGTATCGATAGAATTATTATGAGCGGGGAGGCATAGCCTCTGATAATATTCACAAAGCTCATCTTAACATGATCTTAAGAAAAAATTTCAAGGATGAAACCTTTTTTAAAACATTTAAACGATGATGGTTTAGTGTTATTTAACATCTTTTAAAATTTCATCATCCAATTTATCTTAAATTGTTGCATACGATCGTCTTTAAATTTATTTGCAATCATGATATCATGTTGAAATTATGTTTTTTTTTGTTTTAATCGATCATCGTATGCCTTAAGCATGTTAACTTCATCATATCTTAGTTTTAAACTATTTACAAGATATAGTTTATCTTCCAACTGTGGTCTCTAACATATTTTAAATGTTTTAATAATTTTTTCATGTTCATCAAATTTTTATCGCAACTCTATTGATCCTTCACCAAATTTAATCAAAGAAATTGAAAAGTCACTTGATGACTTTAACTTATTGGAAGCAAATGGCTTGCCATCAATAATGATACAGTTAAAAAATCTGTAAAGATATACTATATAAAGTATAAATAAGTAAAAAAAAATGAATCAATATATTAAAAGTATAATTAAGATAAAACATACCTCCATTTAGAGTTCAAATTAACGCCGTAAAAGGTCAGAATTTGAAATGTTTGATGAAAGATTGTTTGAACATTATTTTACAAACTTTTAAAAAAAATGATTGTGGATCTAGAAAACCATAATTATTAGATATAATTATTTGAGAATATAATTTATATGATTTTTTAGGTTATTGATAATTTGAATTTTTTTAAAAGAAAAGTTAATGAGAGTATACAGATTACCTAAGCCGACGGGAATGACATGTTGGGTTGTTGATGTCTCACCATGATCAATTGAATAACTAATATGCTCAAATTTGGAATGTTCGTCGATGCTCTTTTTCTTTTTAATCGATGATATAGTAGGAGCATGACGTTTTTTAGAAGATTCTTATTTATTTTGTTTATTACCTTCTTTGTCATCTGATAAACTAATCCCTTACTTTTAAGTATTTTAAGATCCATACCCCAATCATAATCATCTTCAATGAGTCTTATTACAATGTCGGTATAATCAGAAACTTTAACAAGAGCTTTAGTGTTTATATCTAGTCTTTTATAATTAGTACTTATAAGAAAACCTTTCACCGGCCAAACACTAAATAGAATAAGTTATAATGAGTAAACACATTGTGTAATGTGTCTTGAAAGATAAGTTAGGAAAGACTAGAAAGTTTTTCAAGAATCTTGCGACGAGAATTTTATTTTTTCTATCATTTGGAAATTCGTTAGCTTTTGTTAAACATATAAATAAGCATATGATAAATTTACAAGAGAAGTATAAATTAAAAGTTAGTTGCATGGTAGTGGAGTTTACTTTACTTTATCAATCATCACTAACAAAGAATAATTTTTCTTTCTAGCCATGGTCTTGCGACGGCACGGGGATAATATATTTATTATTGGAAGCGGTGCAATCATAAAAAAATGATCTTACACCTTTGTTGAAATAAAATCTGCTCATAATATAAAAACCTAATACTCCATTCATTTATTTTATAGGAAAACATACTTTATCACTAACGGTATGATGGAGAAAATCACTTTTTGATGAGATACAGATTTGTTTTATCAATAATATCCTTTTTAAAATGTTTTTTTATTCTTCTATTTTATCTTCAGCATAAATGAATTTTTTATTTGAAAACCATAATTTACAAAAATCGGTATCATCTTCTTTAAGCTTGTTAGAAGAAGTATTTTCGGGTGTCGTAAGATCCTTTGAGTATATATGTTTTTTCCTTTATTAGTAATAGACGTTTTAAATTACTGTGATGAATTTTTGGAGATGTCATCAACATATAATGATGAAAAAGTATTAATCGATGGGCTATTCGAGGATAAATCAGATTTGTCTAAATTATCCTCGAAACCTAAATGATCGAAGTCACAACTTGATTCTATATTCATTAACATGATATCTAATAAAAATATATACATATAAAAGAATGATTAATATATATATATATATATATATATATATATATATATATATATATATATAAAGCACCGCCTAAAAAATTTAAAACTATTAATCAAGGTACAAGTAAGAAATAAATATATTACTACAAGGATGATTAATGAAATTCTAAAAGATAATAGTATATGTGTTGGTAGTGCAAGGATTTTGAAAGAGAGAATTTATAGTTAAAACCTACCAGGATTGTAAATGAAATAAAAATTAAATATATTTGTATATAGGAAGGACAAATGAATATAACTTGTCGATTAGATTAATAAATAGCGGTTCGAATTAACTAGTAGATGTCCGAGAAGTAAAACGTCGGAATTTGATTGGTTCAACAAATGTATTAGTAATATCATTTAAATATTTATTTAAAATAATAGTTATAAATTAATAATTGACCATAAAAGGATAACCCTCGTTTAAAGTAATTTTATATAATAAACAGTAAAATTAACCGCACATATTATTTAAAAATAGTAAGTTATAATTACATAACATTTTATATGTATATAAAGTTGTACCATAAAATCTTTGTTAGATTATTATTTGATTATAATATTATATTCTCATACTTATAGATTTTAGGGGGAATCCTATTAAGTATGACTGCTTAAGTGTCATGCATTTTTTAAAGTAAAAAATCATATAATAAGAAATAATTTCAAGATTACTGTCTGTAACTACTGGACTGAATGAAAAATGTGTCAAGAAAGTAAAATGACTAATTAGAAAATAGGACTATAATTAAAAAACTTGATAAATGATGTCGTGAAAAGATAAAGCAACGCAAGCAAATAAGAACTTCATCATATGCTTACAAGAACAAACTAACCAAATAAAATGTATTTAGTTAAAGATATAAAAGACTTAGAGATATTAAGATATTAATATTACTAAATTGTCCATAATGGTTGATGGATAATATTGTAATTTTAAAAGTAAGTGTAATAAATACTCATAAGTGTCATTGGATAGATGTCTCATTCATTATAAATAGGAGGTTCAGTCATTATAATAAGTGATTGGTTAATTAAACTATTTCTTTTATCATTTTTACTCTTATCTTTAAATTAAAAAGAATAATTAAAATTCAAACATCAACATAAAATATTAATTAATTTAATAACCATATATTAGATTAAATGATAATTTATTATTATTAGATATTTTAGGTGATAGGGAATATTACATTTGTTATATTATATTATAGGATCATTTACGGATATCCACCCAACATCAAACTTATTTACCAATAATCATCGTAACCACCTGTTTTTGAATTGAAAGTACCGATACTCGCATGATATTTTGAAATATCGCATAAACGTTTTCTATCTCTTGTTTTTTGTTTTTTGTTTTTTGTTTTTTGTTTTTTAAATATCACATTTTACAAAGCATAACTCAAAACAATATCTGAAAATACTATTATTATTTTTACCGAGCAAAACTAGATACATGAAATATATTTTTTGAATTTTTTTAGTTACGTAATTGTGTGTAATTTGGTTGCAAAATAAGTCTAGAAAAGCAAATGTGTTTCAGTTGTGGAATTACGTGTAATTGGGTCGCGAAAAGATAATTGTGTTCCAGTTACGGAATTACGTGTAATTGGGTTGCTTAGTTGCGGAAGTACATCCAAATGAGTTGCATAAAAAAAATAGTTGTGTAAATAGAATTTTGGTTGCGAAATAAGTCTAGAAAAAACAAATGTGCTCCAATTCTGGAATAAGTTATTTGGTTGCCACAAACAATTATTTTTGTTTTCGTAATTACATGTAACTTGGTTGCAAAAATAGAGAAAAAAGATTTCCAAAAATATAAATCATTGATTGATTTTAAAAATATAGAAATATGCCCTTTTAAAATATTCTTTTGAGATAGAACGAGAGAAAAATTGATTTTTGACTATTTAAAATAACTAATTGTTAAGACTATATATTTTGTGTTTAAGTATATTATTAAAAATATTTATGTCATATTTTTTGTAGCTTTTTTTAATTATCGATAATTTTATTTTATTTTCAAATAATTATCCATAATCTATATTAAATTTATTTTTAATAATTCTGTAATCAATCGTTTGCTAACAATTTGGTTCAAATAAATGAACAGTTGACGAATATTTCACAAATAAAATATTAATATCCGAATTTGCAACAAATATCAATCCATATCTAAAATAAAATTTAAATTCGCATAGCTTGGAATTCAAAAAATCAAAATTCAGGAAACCGTTTTATAGAGGAATTTCCACACTAAAAACCTATAAAGCAGCTCAAAAATTCTATCAAGATTTGGCAAACCCCAAACGAGGGATCAGGTCACTTAGAACCGGCTCCACAAAGCAGGTTTTGTAGTTTCGATGAGAGTTTGTTGTGACCATTGACCAATATGAAACACATATAAACCATAATACAACACCAAAAATTCTATTAAATTCAAGAGGGATAAGCAAATAGATAGATTACACAAGAGGAATCCATAAAAACAAGCTCCTCAGAAGATTAAAAAAAATGGTCCCCGGAGAGTTTGAACATAACTTCCTGTGCCTATCCTGGAAAACCTATTTTACTCATTTTCTAGTCTACAGAAACAAAAAAGTTGCATGTTTTTTGCAACAAAAAAAAGAATATGAAAAAAAGAAAATCAGCCCATTGTACATTGTTACAAAATTTCCGCAGCAAAAAATAATCAAGATTGATGAAGCAAAATTCAAAGTAAAGCTAGGAAAATCCCTAACTTCTTCATGCAAGCTTGTGAAGACCAATGTTTAAATCAGAGGATATAGATATAAGGAGTGGTAGCGATTTATGCCATTCAGCTTTAAAAACACGTTTCTGATGAGCTCGTATTGATTGGGATGGCTTGTGAGCATTGTACCTTATATCAAAGATATGAATTATCGGGTCAGCTGAGCCAGAAGAAATGTATAAACCATCAGGAGACCAAGACTGATTTATCAAAGCTGATTGTGAATCACTGCTCTGTTGCTTCCACCCAAATGAATGGAGTTCGGTTTGTCTTAATCTGATGTCAAACAACCGAAGTTGTTTTTCATGTTGCCTACATAAAGTTTTAGCCGCATTGATCAGATTCAAAGAAACAAATAAGGTTCGTTCAAGATGTCAACTAATCATCTTATACACCAAACAGGAACCAAAGGCAATAAAATGGGCAATTGATTGGCAAAAAAAGTGTACCACTATTCTGCACTCTATTACCGACCCCTAATATGTTTTGTTTTGTGCTAATTTGGTTCCAGATTTCGGACTAGTTAAAACTAGACCCTTCAAGCAAGCCAAATTAATATATAACCCGGGTTCCGATTTAAAAACTGATTGTAGTTTGTTTCGTATAGAGAACCTTTCTCCTGAACCCAGCCATACTAGACCTATTTATTCCTTGGGGCTAACTATATCAAATGTAAAACAGTCCTATTCATGAAACATACACGCCAATGAACGCTCAGATATCTACTGAGCAGGTACAATACAATAGGCAAGAAAAAGTTAAATGGCAAAAGAATTTTTACCCAGTTTGGACCATAAAGAGATTGAAGTCGCAAGGATTTGGTAGCACACTCATACATTTACTTTCTATCTGATGCTTGAAGTCTGCTCTACCTGCTTGCACATCAAACCCAAAGATTTTCCTGTCTGCTCCAACAGAAAGTACAATATTTTTCTGTTTCATTCCAGCAACTCCCATGACAGCAGAGGAATGTAGATTCCTGTGTAACGATTTTGGCTTCCATGAGTTTTCTGCATCTCCTTCATTCCATAATATAACACCGTGATCACTCCCACCCGTAACAAAGCAGGTATCTTCCCAAGGCATGAAATTTACATTATTAATAATACCCTTAACATGAGGCTTATCTTCTAAGAAAGTTACCCTAGTATTCTGCATATAAAAAAAGCAAACTAATTAAACTTCTGATTTCCAAAGAACAAAATGACAAAATGTGAAGCGAAGTAGAGTAAAAATAAACGATGTACCTTTTTGCTTTTGTTTAAATCTACAATTGACATTTGAGAATCGCCAGCATCAGCAGTGTATACTAATACAAGGGAATTTCCATCTGGATGCCAGGCTATATCTTCTGGCCATCTCCTCTGCTTCGGGGATACACAGTCAGTGGTACTCAGTAAAGATGCAGTCGACCTGCCATCCAGAAAGGAGACGCCAAAGAATAATTAACAAACACCCAAGTACCCAACATGATTTGCATTGGCAACATATATTGCAGTTGTACACAAGTAATTCTAAAAGGGAATTTTCTGAAGCACCATTGTAAGGCATATTTAACTATAAGGTCTCTCTCTAGGATTCTATAAAGGAAAGCTTATTCCACATTAGATATCCATGATACGTATTCGACATCTTGAGAATGAACTTTATTTTGATTAACTCACATTTACTGTCTAAGGACATCATATTGCTCATTTTAGATGCACTAATTAGATTTAGTGGAGAGAAAGCATGTACGTAGCAAATCAATATTTACATAATACATTGCCTCCATAAAACCTCACAATTCTTCTTACATGCATTATAATTCAGTATTTTATTCCTTGAGGATGCTATACATATAGCTGCTTTACTTCTTAGTAAAGTTATGCCTATAAACTGATGAAAAGGAACCAAATGGAGACATGCGTACCCCTTTGACTGAATTTGCCACAAGTTGACCAGCCCATCCAAAGCACTGCAGAAATCCCAGTGAAAAGAGAGAGATTAGATCTTCTGTATGAATCAGGATTTCAAAAGCAAACTACTAGCAAAAGTGAAAAAAGAGAGATTAGATCTTCTGTACAAATCCTGAGCATACAAATGTAGTCTTGGTAAACATATAGGTTTTGAATACATAATTACAAAGATCGTTAGAATCATCAATCAAGCAAACAACTTATGTGCATTTTCATTGGACCTTAACCATTTATGAAGAGATAGAATCTTCATTTTGTATAATTGCAATTTGACCCTCAAGCTGTTGGAAAAAATGTCTGTGGCCTTCTCAATAAATAGATGTGGCTGCCTCAAACACCTCATACCTCTGTCAGGCGCTTGCTCATGACCAAAACAGGGATTTTATGAGGCGCCGAGGCAGCTAGATCCTCGCCTTTCTTGCGTAGGCGAGCACCCTGTGACAGCACTCTTCAACTAAGAGCCAACACTCAAATATTAAATTACCTGGACATGCATATCCA
This sequence comes from Limnanthes douglasii subsp. nivea, assembly GCA_036936605.1. NCBI lineage: Eukaryota > Viridiplantae > Streptophyta > Magnoliopsida > Brassicales > Limnanthaceae > Limnanthes > Limnanthes douglasii. Next base: position 270,681,203 of record JAUPFV010000001.1, read on the forward strand.
CCCACATCCACATATCAATGCGAATGGAACCCATTTACTAGAACTAAAAAAGCAATTGGATAACTTTATCTCAGATAATACTCTGCATTTACTCAAAAGGTTAACTCCTTAGAACTCAAAATTACAATCATACCTTGTCACGAAGAGCTGCTCGTTGACGGGACAAAGAACAAGGCTTCGCAACTTCCTTTTGTGCTGACTCGACATATGATTACTTGCATAGCAATCGATTGTGGTCGGCGAAGAGCTCCTACCTATCAGCCGAATAACTTCTTTGTGTTCTATTTGTTCTGAAATATTTAACGGAACCAATCACATAAGACAGAAAAATACAAAGATGCCGATAAAATCTAGTATAAAGATAGACTGGAATTTACCAATTTTCCTTTTCATTCCCCTGTCTCGAGTTTCTGCATCTAATGGTCTAAGCGAATTCTCCACTTTTACTTTGGCAAGAGCATTACAAGGACTGGCACCAGAACTAGACAGAGTTCTTGCACTAAATCCTTCTGATCTCATAGGTTGGGAAGTCTTTGCAGCGACCCCAGGGATCAAAAGCTGTGTTTTAGGTTGAGGCCGACTTTTCGCAGGTCCATCACTCTCTTCATCAGGCAATTTCAATCTGCGTTCCTCATTGGCACGTTTACTCCCACTACCTTGAGAGCTTCTAGATGACACTCCATTATCTTTGCCACGAAGTCGAGCTAATTTAGATTTTGAATCGTGCAATCTTGTTTGTGATTCAGCAAGCTACATCCAGCGTCCAATCAAAAGTATAGGAATCAATAGATTACTTCAGAAATGTACAATAAAACTTATATAGTAGTAAAAACTCCTGAAGCACTATAGAACCCCAGAAGAAAAAATCAGGCATTCAAGCTTCCTTGTAAGCAAAACATCGAACACTTGCAAAAATCCACAACACGGATCCATTAGATATGGAACCCTCACATTCACATCTCTTCTTCCATTACTCGCAGTCAAATAGTTGCATACTAGTTGCGCAACAACATTCCAGTAAGAAAAGAAACATGAAATCACAAGGATAAGGGATTCAAACATTGAATTTGAACTACGATTAACCAAACTAGCAATGACAAACCTTTTCGAATCAATATACGAAAATGAATCAAACACACTCCAAAAAGGTTTCAAAACATTAAAGTTGTTAAGGATTCAAAAGAAATCGAAAGACCTGAGATTTGTAGTACGTGATACGCTTTATGAGATGATCAACTTCTTTGGAACGGTGTTCAATCAAAGCGACGAGAGCTTCTTCTTGCTCTTCTCTATCGGTATCTGCTTCGTCTTCTTCGGATTTGTCTCTGTTGTGATTTTGAATCTCTCCGGCTTCTTCGTCTACTTCAACCTTAGGTTTCTTCAGAATCAGAATCGAAGAAAGCGCACTCATTTTGGTTTAGGTCTTTTCTTTTCTGCAGTAATAATGTCGAGCCTTTTCTGGAAACTAGAGAGAAAATGGGAGATGACAGACAGTCGTAGTCGTGTGTATATTTCGTTTATATTTCGTTTGTGGTTATGGAAATTTAAATTACGCTTATATGATTGAATCGAAATCAATAAAAATCGAAATCAATAAAAGGATTATTCATGTTCATACCATGAATACTCGTAAAGCCATTTTTCTTCTATAATTTTAAGAAAGACACTTTTATGGGAATGGAAAGTGGAGTTTTCAATATTAAGAAAATAAATTTAAAATTTTCAATACATATACTTTATCAGTTTTTATTTGGTAGAATGGTATAACACAAAATTTAATATATATTTTTTAAAAATTATTAAAATCAACAAAATTCAAAATGAAAACTAATCAAAACTATCTTTTCTTTAACTTCGTAAAAATAAAAATCATAGACACGAGAACGAGAAGATATGTATTTCTTCTGTATTTAAAAATAAATTTTTTTTATTAAAGAATTTTTTTTAAGATTTCGTTTAACAATTACCTCGAGGTGGTGTTCGTCGTCGTCATCGTCACAGTGGACAAGAAAATATTTTCCGCCAAGCTAACGGTGGACACAATGGTCTATGTGTCATCTCGTTGGCGGAGTAGGTTCATATTCCGCCACGGCCACGGCCACGGCGGATCACCATCAATTTCACTGTAGGAGGTTTGGTGGAATTGCTTGAGGTTACCAAAGTGAAATATAAGCTGTTATGGATTATGTTCACCATTTTTTAACTCACGAAAAGTATAACTTAGAATCGGATGACCGAGTGAGTAAAAGAAAAAAACAACACATATTGTTTCTTGTTGAAAACAACATTTATGGAAAAAAATCAAGAGTTAATTATAAATACGGGAGACCTGGTATCTTTAAATCCACGGTGAAAGAGTGTGATCATAAACAAAAAGTGAGTGATAGCAAAAAAATCAATTGTTTTTTTATCTTGTTGGTAATCCGAGTAAAGTTGATTATAAATGGGCCTTAAGTGCGCCTTTTACAAACACAACCATGATCTCATTGTGCATGTACAAGGAAATTTGCAATAATCAAAGTTAGAAAAAAAGTATGTCTACGTTTTAATGGTAAACAGAACAACTTCGCGTTAAATATTTTGTGTTTTAAAGAAGGTTGATCCGGAAAATGCGCCCAACATCCGTCACGTATACAAGCACCGCCAAATAATGAGGTTGGTTAAAAGGGGTGGTCAATCGCAAATGAAATACTTGTTAGCAAAATAAAAAATGCACAATACATATTTTGGCATTAGATGGTCAATGAAGAATCTGATATCATAACCGATTTGTTTTTTGCACACTTGGTGAGTATCGAATTACTACAGACCTTTCATGGTTGTTATTCATGGATAGCACTTACAAGGTTACTATATATGGGATGTCATTGTTGGAAGTAATCATGGTTACATCAACTAATAAAACGTTTTGCATTTGATTCACATTCATAGAAAAAGAAGCAAGACAACTACGAATGAGATTCTTGATGTTTAGAAATGGTTATTGAATAGAATAATTCTGAGTTGTCTTGTGTTATAATCACAGATCGTGAACTTGCTTTGATGAATATTATAAATAAACTATTTCCGAGTGTGAGTTACATGTTATGTAAATGGCGGGAAAACACAAAAAATGTTTAAAATGGCAAGAAGTTTAACATATTTTTTGTCGCTTGGAATAACGTTATCACATCGACCACTGTTGATCGAATGAATTAGAAGTTGTAAGAACTTCTAGGATGTTCAAAGACCACGATGAAGCGGTCAAGTACGTCATAGACTCATTGATTACAATATATAAAAGAGACTTGTTTGTGCATATACTAACAAGATCATGCATTTTGACAATCATATTATGTAAAAAAAACATATATCAGTTACTCTAGGATTATGTCACCTATTCTGTAATGTTTTCCCTTTGGAAATATTGAACTTTTTTCCCCAAGAGAGGGTTTGGATGACAAAGTGTTTTTAACGAGACAAAAGTAAGATCAGCATTGAACCAAACTCTTTAGAGTCACGATAGTTCAACTAAAGATAGTTGGACCGGTAGAGCCTTAAAGCAGTTATGCACGAACATTCACTTAAGTAAAGAATTTTAGTTCGGAATTATTAAATTGAAAACTATTTTTTTTATTAAATTGCCTTCTAACAAGTCAATACATCACTCTTCATACGTAAACCAAAAATTAAAATAAAAACTTGAATTGTCTAAAATGAGTGATATCAGTTGGATCAGATAATCCGTTAATTGTTGGGAATATTTTTTAGATTTTCGGATAAACTTTGAAGTCTTGTTTTAACAATTTCAGATTGAAATTATTTGGTGGTTCTCCAAAAATTTCAACCAGATTAAATCATAGTGTTTCTTTTGAACAACGAGAATTAATAACTTTACTGTGTCCTTTCACTTTAACATAAATATACTTATTTATTCAACCAAAATACTTAAATTGTACAAACAGTTTTATGTCCAATAAGGGTTATGATTTTAAATGACAAAACAGGCCAAAATATTCAAATTTAAAATAATTTTTCAAATTCAGATTTAATAAATTTTCAGAATAGCCTTATCATTTAAAATAAGATTTAACCTTAGACAGACGCCCTCCTTTGGAGCCACTAATCATAATATATTATAACAAGCATGTACTACATACTATCCAACTTGCTCAATAATATATTATGACTACATTGGTCGACCAGTCAATCCAATTACACTAAAATATTCAACAATATTTCCTTATTTTAGTGTAATTCATGATTAACCAAAACAAAATCACAACAAATAACAAATTTAGGCATAAATGAAATATCATGACGATTGAATTTCATATTAGCATATAACACATTTCAAATATTCGAATATAAAGGTATCACTAAGGATTGAACCTTTAATATCCAGAATGAATACTTGAAGATAATATACACGCCCCCAAGGGGTAGCCGAGTTGGTTGAGCATGGCATTCTTATAACCAAAAGGTCATGAGTTCGAGTCCCTCTGCATACGCTTTCTCGGCTGAGCCTGTCACCTTGTGTGGTTTACCTTCTGGCGTTGGTTTGCAGGCTATCGCGTCAGACTGAGGGTTTACCCTGTGCGCACTCATTGCACTCTGAGTAGCGGTCGGCTGAGCCTGTCACCTTGTGTGGTTTACCTTCTGGCGTTGGTTTGCAGGCTATCGCGTCAGACTGAGGGTTTACCCTGTGCGCACTCATTGCACTCTGAGTAGCGGCTGCGGGTTCCCTCCGAAAAAAAAAAGATAATATACACACAAATTTACATTGTCAAATGTTCTTACTTAGACACAATATTTTATTAGCCTTGTGTTATTATCCTTTTTAAGCATATCAAAACCAAGTTCTAGCTTCTTGAAACGACTCAACTTCATGCTTAAATAGGTAGATATTTTACTATTGCACATGCATATATAATTTTTTAAAGATCTATTAAGAAGATAAACTTCAACCTCCACAACTTGCATGTCAGATCACATACTTTTGGATAATACTAACATGTTCCAATCTCTAGATGTTAAGCTTTCCACATTGGATTCAACACCTAATGTCATATTAGATGAGAATTGGGTATCTTAAGATTATAGATTTCAAATGGACTACAATCTCATCCCAATAACCGATTTGTGCACAAGATCTTTACTTAATCCTTTGGTTAAATGATCAGCTAAATTATATTGAGTTCTTACAAACTCTATTGAAATAGCATCATGCGTGATGCGCTCACAAATCATACTTTTTTTTTAACACCTAAGTGTCTAGACCTTCTTTTATAAATTGTCTATAGACATTGGCCAAGGCAACTTTACTATCACATCTGATAGATATAAGTGATATCGATTTAGGTCACAACAGAATTTCATACATTAAATTTCTTAACCAACCAGCTTCTTTACTAGCTGCTGCTAATGCCACAAAATCTAGGTACATTGTTGAATCAGTAATACAAGTTTGTTTCTTAGATTCCCAAGAGATAACACGTCCCTCAAATATAAATACCCATCCACTTGTGGAAGAGTGGTCTTCCATATTTGAAATATAACTCGCATCCGAATATTTTTCAAGTACGAAAGGAAATCCAGTATAAGTGAAACCATAATCCATGATTCCTTTCAAATGCTTGAATACTCGATTTAAAGCTCGCTAATGATGTGAACTAGGATTGCTAATATACCTACCGAGCATCCAAAAACGAAAGCAATATACATACCAAAAAACCTCTCAGCTTCTTCCAAATCTTTCATCTCAAAACTAGATAATAAAAATGTCTTGGTTTCATCAACTTGATTTGGTCAATTCCAAAAATCATCATGTCACCCATGTATAAACAAATCATAACTTATTTACAAATAACATCAAAATTAACAAAATCATAAATTGTATTATATCGAATAACTAAAATTCATAAATTACACTATACTATATAATACAACTTATACCGATACATATTTGTATGCATAGAGTGCATGCACCAAGTAATTAATTATTCGAATAACGTATAACTAATAACTTAAATTAATTTATATTTACATAAAAAATTAATTAACTTCATCCCGTTTTAAGTTTAAAAACTATAGTACCTATGTTAACAATTGGTTAGGCATGGGAATTTTAACCGGAATCGAAAGAACCGAACCGAATCGAACCGAAAAAACCGAACCGAAGTAGATTTGGTTCTTTCATAATACCCGAATGGTTCTAGTTTTCAATTACCCACGGTTCTCGGAACTGAACCGTACTGAACCGAATCGTGGGTACCCGTTAGGAACCGAACCTATGTATTAACCCTTAATTTTGAATTGTTTTAAAAACATATTTTCTTTTTCAAAGTTAGATTCCCTTAAATTTGTCTTTTATCATTGATATCTAATTATGTTCTCTTTAATAAATGATAGTATACTTTATTCAAAGTGCGACATATTTACAAACTATTATGCATATAAACAAAATAACAAAACATCAACGTTTATATAATTTAATAAACTTGATATCATCTCTCCGTTTTTTTTATATTACTAATATTATTCTTTAGTATATTAATTTCGAATATTTCTTATATTTAGTATTTTTTTTCTTACAATCTAACATATTTTTATTGTTTTAAAGTGTAAAAAGATTTTTATATATGTTGATATTGCGAAGCATTTAAAGTATCCAAAACTATCCGATTGGAATCGAGTTAAGTGCCCATACCGAACCGAATTAAGAGGAACCGAACCAAACCGAACCGAAATTTATTTGGTTCCTAAATGGGTACTAGTTTTGAAGAACCGAAAGAACCGAGAACCGAAAGAACCGAATGTCCATGTCTACAATTGGTAGTTCAATTTTTTAACGCGCGGAATTTAAATTTAGAAAAACAGTAGCCATAAAAATGCAGGAATAGATCTTCTTTTATATAGGGTACAGGGAAATAAATAAACAGGCACTTGTGACAAAAAGATACACTTAATCAAATTATGAAAACATTGTTCATCAGGCACTTGTGATAAAAGGATACACTTAATCAAACACTGCGATATGTAAGTGTAATATGTCTAGAATGTCTTTAATATTAAAGAGATAATAATAATATGTTATGAAGTTCTGCAGGAGTTCAAAGATGTATAAACTAATCTGTATTCAAGTTCTTAATTTTGATTTTGGATTTACCGTTGGTGCTTTTATGAAAGCTGTAATGTAATTTCAAGTGAATGTAGTTTGCTTCTTATACTATGATCTTCAAAAGAATAAAAAAAATGGGTATCAAGGTATACATCTCTATTCCTTTTAGGGCATCATCAATGCCTATCCATTCTGTTACAAAACTATTTCAAGCAACAAGATCAACTTCGTCACGGTCAGGAGGAACCACGTCTAACCTCATCATACTACGATACATATAAGGAACAGGTGCACCAGCTTGCACACAAAGTTCAACCAAAGCAGGAGCTTTTCCATAGTATCTCTTCAAGTTGTTATCTAACACAGGAGAGCTTAGATCTCGAACATGCCAAACATAATTAGGACCGATAATGTCATCTAAAGTTGCCTCTTGCCACGCATGCAAGCCATCTCGAGACTGGTGTTTCGACGCCTTACACATCCTAACCTTATGTCCCTTAGGACCAACCTGTACTTCAGTACAATAACCACAAGTCCAAACTTTATACTTCTCCATAATCTTCTTAGCCCCTAGTATCATTTCTACCCAAGCATCCAGTACTTTTACGCTTAACTCCTTCGAATTCTCCTCAGATTCAGTTGGAATTTTCGTCACGTCACTGATTCTGCCAACTTCATTGGATCCCAATAGAGGATCACTATTATTACCGTTTACTATTTCAAAATCTACTATCCTTCCCTCAATGCTGTATACAGGCTTTGTTCTTCTTTTTGCTGGGTATTTTTCAAGTTCAACACCTGCTTGAATACAGAGCTCTAGAATAGCAGGGAGACGAGGGACACTAGACTGCTCATCGTGGATGACTCTGGATTTGCCGACACGATCGTAAAGATGATAGCATTTGGGGAAGAATACCACATCTTGAATTCTTCCTTTTCTCCACACATGAGTGCCATTTCGAGTTCCGCTGCTTGGTCCTGTGCAAGTTCGGATTTCATGTCCAGCTTTGCCGATGTGAACCTCATGGCAGAACCTAAGTCAAAAACAAGGAATCTCAATCAGCAGATACATGCTTAAAGATCTAAAAAGCAAAGAAACCTAGCATTGATAGCTACAACTTTGTTTTAAAATCTCTCATTAAACAATCAAATTCTGAATAACCAATAGAAAAATGAACAATACTGCAGTTTCAATTATGCATTTCACCTAATAGGCTAACACTGACATTCATATCTTCTTCCAGAAAGTCACATAGAGATAATTAAATTCGTATAAACACAATATAAGTTCCAAAAACAAGGTAATTAACCAGGGATTAGACAACTCCTACTAAACAACGCATTTAATACCAAAATCAAGCTCATACCTACACCGTCGAACTGGAACGACTCGAACGAGTTTGTTCAAACCGGATAAGATCGATTCCCAAGCTCGGTGAACAGAATAAGCGACATCGACAAGTTCAGGTAAAAGCAATCCGTTATCCGGTGGATTTTCTAGCATCCTACATGGCTGCGCTTTTCTGGCTTCTTTCTCCTCCTTCGCTCGTCTAATCAGAACTTTCATCGGCGTCGGATACGGTTTCCTCTCTGACTTGTCTTGTCGTAGCCTAGGTACGTCGGTATAGAGAATGTCATCGGCGCGATCGCCTACTTCTTCGGGTGGAGGTGAGGTCAGGCTTATTTGTGAGAACAGTAGGGTTTGGTGTAGTCGAAAGCAGTGTTTTGGGAAGTGAGAGAATTTAGTCAGTATTGTTCTCTGCATTTTTCATATATAGAGAGAGATAACCGCCGACACGAAGAGGAAGGAAGCTCCGTTAAATGGACTCGGCCATTGTTATTTAAAGTCGGAACTCTCTTTTTTAGTTCAACTCATCAACTAATTCCTTTTCTAAATTAGTCCTCTACTATGCTTGACTCGTTCAAGTTACGCACTCAATTATTTTAAGTGCCAATTTAATCCTTACCTGTTTCGGAGACGTTCCGGACAACCTATTGTTATTCTGGTGTAAGTTTTGTCGCGATTAGATTCATGCGGATTGGCGAAGTCAAATTTAAAGATTGGTTGTGGTTGGTGAAATAAGTAGATAGGGTTTGAAGGCGAAGTCAAATTTAGAGATCGGTTGTGGTGAAATAAGTAGGCAGATTTCGAAGGTGATGGATGATGTTAGTGGATCTCAACGAAAGAAAATTTAATTTTGAATTTTCGGTTATTATTTTATGTAATTGTTTCAAACTACTTTTTTATAAATATAGTTGATCGCAACAAAATTTAATAAGTTCCGTTTTTTGAATGTTTGAGTTTGAGAAAAATGTAAAAGATCTGATTGCATTCATATATTTATGAATTATAACAACTATTTGAAATGGTTTATTCTTCTTATTCAAACCGATACAATAGTATACAAAATTAATTTTTAGATATTCAGCGTTCATATTATTCTAAATTCTATAGTTGATAGTATTGCTCTCTCATGTGTTCTTTCTCTTTTCTTCTCAATAGAAATCTAATGAACAATATTTTTTTAATCTTAATCTGTTTCTTTTCGTTGCAAGCTCTCACCAAAATCTCATCCATTTTTTTTAAGAATCTCAAAGAGCATAAATATAATGTATGGTACAAATCTCTTTATCCAAAACAGAATAACATGCTCCTAATATATATAATAATTTTTGTTTCAACAAGAAATAACGAATTATGTTTCCAACTAAAATGTAGATTTATCAGTAGTTACACACTCAAACCTTATATCAGTAGTTACACCATGAAATCTATGCCCAGTTTGATGACCTCTTAGTCGATGCAACCTTTGCCTCATCTGATGTCCCCTAAGCCGATGCAACATTCGCCTTATCCATCAGCCTCCAGGCTGATGCAACCTTCACCTCGTCTTATGGCATCATTCAGTTTTACCAATAACTTATTGTTTGATGCATCCAATGCATTGGCCGGTGGTCTCGCTCTCCTTTACCAATGGGATTTTATCTGATACAACCAATGCCTCATATGCTATTACTCTAGTTGATGTGGTTATTCGTTTGACCAAAGGCAACCCAGTCGATGGAGTCGATGCATTCAACATCTACACTTTGTTAATTTCCAAAATCATAACCATACTTCACAATTCTCCACCTTGGTTTTGACTTTAATAAATGAACACAATTATCGCAACATCACTTTGCCCTTTAAATTCCTCATACACCAAATTCAAGCAGTGCTTGAACTTGTTTGTTGTTACTGGTTTAGTAAACATATATGTTGGGTTGTCACTTTATGAACCTTCTTTAGCCAAATCCCTCAATTTTCAAGAATATTTCTTACATAATGATGTTTAACATCAATGTGCTTAGTGCGTTCATAAAACACCTAATTATTTGATAAATGTATTGCACTTTGGTTATCACAATGCACCATTAAAAATTCATGCTAAACCCCAAGTTTTCTTAGTATACTTCTTAACCACATAACCTCATTTATAGCCTCAGTAACAATACTATAGCTCCGTTTAAGATAATGCTACCATATGTTTGAGATTTTTTTTCCAACTTATTGCACTACCAAACAACACAAATACTAACGACTTAAAAAAAAATTGATATCCAAACAACCAACATAATTAGAATCAACAAAAGCTTCAGCACCTTCCAGTCTCAAGCCAACATTTCCATACATCAACCATTAGAATTTTAGATCTCTTTATGTATGTCATAACTCATTTGAGTGTCTGCCAATGTTCCGCGGATGGTCTTGACATGAATTGGCTCGCCAATATTGAATGTATAAGTCAATTAGGTCTACTACAAACCATGACATACATAATACTTCCCACAATATTAGAATAAGAAATTTCTTCCATTTTATGCATCTTCGCATCTTCAACAAAAATTTCTAAGGATGCTAGTTTAAAATGTTGAGCAATGAGAGAAATAATTGGTTTTGCATTTGTCGTACCAAACCCGTCAAACACTTTTTTCAGATAATATTCCTCTGATAAAACAAAGTTCTTTTGAGTCTTTTTTTAGTTATCTTTGATGAGTTTGGATTATCCAGTTACAGCTCACTGTGTTATCCAGACAAGAGAAATTCGAACATAAACGTACCACTGAACTATCCAGACAGGACAAAAGTAAAGAAACACCTAAACACCTTTTGACTAAGCTATGTGCTAATCGGCTTAAAAGATTAATATGTCCTTAAACTTGACCCGGTTCCATAACTTGATCCGTAAGCCCATGGGTCCTTAATTAAGGGTATAAATACCCCAACTACTTTCATAAATGAGGGTAATGAACATTTAATACAACCAAGCTGCTCAAATCTCTCGCTACTTTATACCAAACACTTAATACTCAAAATACTTTACAAAATACTTTACAGAATTACCCCCAGTCCAGAATAAACCAAACCAAATTGGCGACCACAGTGGGAGGTGACGGTGCCTAAATCTTGCATTCAAAACCAGTAGAAAATAACTGTTCTGATGGATCCAAACGAGCAAGCAAATCCACCACCTATGGTGGAGGTAGTTGGGGAAAACAAATAATACACCATCGAAGAGCGAGACACGTTAAGAGCGGAAATAAAGGCGTTGATGGTCATAAAACAAACAAAAATGAGTATAAAGGAGAAGTCAAGAGCGTCAGCCATCCATCATACTAACAATCCTAGGGAGAATGATCCATCAGCAAATACTCATTTGAGTTCAAATAAGACCCATGTCAGTTCTAAGAAGATTCACCGGTCCAAGCTGGTTGAAAGTTTAGATTATGAGTCCTCCAATAGCTCTTTGAACGAGGCTGAGATTGAGGAGTTTTTGTCATCAAGCATTAATGAAGGAAGGTCCAGGAAGAAACAAAAACTAGTTAAAAAATATTCAAGAAAGAGAGATAGGTATGGGAGGCTTAAAAGGCATCTGGGCAAATGGTCATCTCACAGCCACAGTCACAGGCTTGTGGATCAGTTGCTGATCTATCCTTTTGCTTTTCAGGCTGAACCATGTATCTTTGCGACACCTAATGAAGACACAGTCTTCAGTCATAATAGGAATTGGAGACAATCACCATTGTCTTCCAAATTACTGTCCAAAAACCTACCCAAAAGGTTTGACAGTTCCAAAATGGAGAAGTATGATGGGAGTAATGATTCAGACAATCATCTGGAGCAGTTTAAGAACTTCATGATGAATTTTGATGATGATGATAAACTTCTGTGTAGAGCCTTCTCTCAATCTTTTACGGGAAGTGCTCTTAAGTGGTACAAAAGTTTACCCCATGAATGTATCAGAAACTTTGATACATTATGGGTTGCCTTCCAAAGGCAATTTTTGGGAAGTAAGGAGGTGAAGGGAAATGGAGATACTATCATCCATTGTGCCAAAGAGCTAAATGAGTCCTTAAAGGACTACATAATTCGGTTCGTAAATACCAAGAATGGGTTAGCAGATTGCGTCGAACAGATAGCAATTGCCTCTTTGAGACAAGGGCTGAACCATGGTTATCTGGCTGATTCGGTGACCAAGAAGAAATCCATGACTTGGGGTGGCTTGTTAAATCAGATGGGAAAGCAGATTAACGTGGATGAAACCAAGAAAACCAGGGTGCACCGTCAGGTGAGGTCCACCCCAGCAGCTCAAAACCAAAACCAAAACCAGTTCGGGTATAAGGCTAAGGAGACCGGACAAGGGTCCAACAGGGCTAAGCAAGCTCAATCCAACCAAAATCAATCTCAAAGTCAGCAGTCGAGGAGTAAAAGAGGTCATTGGGCTCAACCAGAGTGGTTTGCAGAATTAAAAGAGAATATGACCACAATTTATGACAAGACCAAAGATGAAGTCCATTTCCGGAAACCAGCAGCACTGCAGTCTCCCAGAGACAATCGAAATACTTGTTTTTGCCAATATCACAATGATATTGGCCATAACACCCAAGACTACATTGCTCTAAAGCAGGAAGTACAGAATCTCATTGAAAGAGGTAAGTTAGGGGCTTATATCAAAAGAAGAGGTGGAAACAGGCCTGACAATACTCCTTGAACTAGGCCTACAAACAATGCGGGAACATCTGCTCCGGAGGGGGCAATGGTGATCCTTGAAAGATTTGATGTTGATTCGGAGTACCTGGATCCTGATCCAACCCAGAATAAAATAAAGGTCATAACATAACAAACTAAGACGTGTCCGGACTCATTAGTTTCTTTTAGTCACTCACTATATTCGAAGGGGATACAATGACATCACCCACTCCTTCATCAAGGAAGAGGCATGTTCACTCTCTGGCTGCTCAGTTGGAAGGAGGCATGTCTTATTATCAGTCCCAAATCATTTTTCCCTTTATAGTCTTTGATGAGGATGAGTTAAGAAATATCGTTGGGCCTCATGAGGATGTTGTGGTGATAGGAGCATCTATTAGGGGCAATGATATCATACGAATTCTGATAGACACTGGAAGTTCGGCAAACATCCTCTTTTTAAGTTCTTACAAGCAGATGAAAAATCCGGCCGTTATTCAACGATCAAACATAACCATTGTGGGCTTCACTGGGAGCTCTGCGGATGTAATCGGGGAATTTGAGGAATAGGTATTGTTAGGCAAGGGGCCTTTTAAAAAGCTGGACAGAGTGTTATTCGTTGTGGTAGACTGTCCCACATGTTACAATGTAATATTTGGGAGGTCTTGGCTCTCTAGAATGCATGTTGTGGCCTCAACAGTCCATCAGTGTTTGAAGTATGCGGTTCAAGGACAGGTGGGTGTTGTCCGAAGTAGTCAGAAGATAGCTAGGGAGTGCTATGCAACTGCACTTGCTCCTAAAACTTTGGGAGCAGTTCGAATCAATGAAGATTAGCAGTTACTGGGGCCTTCAGAGGGGGAGGGGCGATTGATGGCCCCAGAGAAGCCCCTAATGTTATAATATGGGTGGAAGAAGTTAAAACCCACCCTTTGGCCGAGGGTAGAAGTATTAAGATTGGCTCCAAGATGGCGTCGGAATTAAAAAAGAAATTGTTGTCCTTTTTGTTAGACAATCAACATGTTTTTGCTTGGTGCAATGGTGATGTAACCGGAGTGCCTGCAAGTGGTATCTCTCGCAAACTATCAATTCAGAGTGATGTTGCGCTTGTCGTGCAGAAAATGAGGGCCTTCTCCAAGGAGAAAGCTGATGTAATAGTCCAACAAGTTGACTAGCTTACCAAGATGGGGCACATAAATGAGTCCCAATATATTTTATAGACTGCCAATCTAGTGTTGGTCAAGAAAAAGAACGGGAAATAGAGTGTGTGTATTGATTTTACTGACCTCAACAGAGCTTGCCCAAAAGATCTTTATCTGGTCCCCCGGATAGATCAGTTGGTGGACTCAACGTCTGGAAACTAGTTGTTGTCCTTCATGGATGCCTTCTCCGGGTACAACCAGATTCAGGTGGATCTGAAGACCAAGACCATACTACGTTTATTACAGAAAGGGGTCTCCATTGTTATAAGATGATGCCTTTTGGGTTGAAGAATGCTGGGGCTACTTACCAGAGGCGTGTAAATAAAACATTTGCTAATTAGATTGGCAGGAATATGGAGGCATACATAGATGACATGATGGTTAAAATCTTAGAGGAGGATTTGCATATAATTGACCTTCGTGAAACTTTTGCCAATCTGACAATGGTGAATTTGAAACTGATTCCAGAAAAATGTGTCTTTGGGGTTTGATCCAGAATTTATTTGGGGTATGTAATAAGTGAGAAAAGGATACAGCCCGATCTGAATCAGTTGAATGCCCTATTAGAAATGGATCCTCCCCGGAATATTAAAGAAGTCCATAAGCTTACTGGAAGGTTGACTGCTTTGAATCATTTTATTTCAAGATCTTCAGATAAGTGTACTCCATTTTTCCAAACCTTGAAGAGTGCTAAAGACTTTAATTGGTCTCCACAATGCAGCCAAGATTTTGATGAAATAAAGAAACACTTGTCTTCACCAAAGACCATTTTCAAGCCCATACAAGGAGAAACAATGTATGTATACTTGGATGTATCAGAATGCGCTATAAGTGCAGTATTGGTAAGAGAGGTGGAAAATTACCCTCGTCCGGCGTACTATATTAGCAAAAGCCTGATAGATACTGAGAAGAGATCCTTGAAGCTTGAAAAGCTGGCACTAGCCTTAGTGATTGCTGTAAGAAAAATGAGGCCGTATTTTCAGTCTCATTCCATCATTATCCAGACGTCTTTTCCATTGAAGAATGTTCTTCAGAAAGCAAACATATCAAGCAGGATGACTAAGTGGTCAGTAGAGTTGGGTGATTATGACATTGATTTTGCCCCATGAACTGCTATCAAGGCTCAATTTGTTGCTGATTTCCTGGTAGAATTCCATCTGGATAGGAGTTCTAAACAAGTTTCAGAAGGGAAAACCGAAAAAGAATGGGTAGTCCAGACTGATGGTTGATCAAGCACAATGGGTTGTGGAGATGGAATTTGTCTAACCTCTCTGTATGGTAATAAAATGTACCAGGCTATATGCTTTGGATTCAGGGCCTCTAACAATGAGTCTGAATATTAAGCATATATAGTTGGTCTTAAATTAGCTTTTTTATGTGGGGCTAAAAGAGTTAGTTAGATGAGTGATTCCCAACTTCTTATCCACCTTGCTCAAGGTCAATCTAAGGCCAAGAAGGAACAACTGATCAAATACTTACGCATCGTAAAAGAGGTAGCAGCCAATTTTAAAAGTGTTTGTTATGAGCATATTCCTAGATCAGAAAATACGCTGGCAGATTCCTTGGCAACCATAGCATATTATGAGTCCTACCCTTGGATTCATGTACAAGAATGCGCATCCATACAGTCAAGCCAAAACAAGGAAGAGGAAGAAAGCTTGATTATACAAGTAGTCCAACCTAGAGATTGGAGGTTTCCCCTTCTTCAATACATTTCTGATGGGGTTTTGCCTCCGGATAAAGCTATACCTAGAAAAATTAAACACAGGGCTCGTGAATTTTTTTATCATAAGGGAAGTGCTCTTTAAAAAATCTTTCGGTAGACCTTTCCTACGCTGTTTGGAGGTTGAAGAATCTCAAGTTGTTCTATCCGAACTACACGATGATGAAGGGTCAGCTCATTGTGGCTACAGGGCACTAACTCGTAGAGTATTGTTGGTCTGATACTATTGGCCATCCATAATGGAAGATGCTAAATAAATGGTGAAGAAGTGTGATCCATGTCAAAGGTATGGCAACAAAATCCATGTGCAAGGAGTACCTATGGAGTCAATTTCTGAGCCAGTACCTTTTGCTCGTTGGGGAGTAGATTTAGTTGGGCCTCTGCCAATGGCGTCCGGAGGGTGGAGGACTATTATAGTTGCTATTTATTACTTCTCAAAATGGATATAGGCAGATCCTTTGGCAGGAACCACTTTAAAAGCTGTCATAAAATTCATCTTATCCAATATATGTTGTAGATTTGGGATTCCTCAAAAGATTACCACGGATAATGGGGCCCAGTTTGATAACAATGATATGGAGAGTTCTTGTGCCTCTAGAGGCATTCATCGCTGCTTCTCTTCTCCCTTCCATCCACAAGCGAACGGACAAGTTGAAGTTTCTAACACGACAATTTTGTCCAGATTAAAAAAAATCTAGAGGGGGCAGTAGGGAAGTGGCCAAGCTATATGCAAGAAGTGTTGTGGGTATACCGAACTACTCCATAGGCTGCTACACAAGAATCTCCTTTTTCTTTGGTGTATGATATGGATGCCATTACCCTCATTGAAGCTACCCTACCATCATACAGGTCCATAACTATTCCGAACAGGCTAATGAGATAGCAATTAGGAATCAGTTGGACTTAATAGAAGAAATAAGGGTTAAAGCTCACTTGAGAAAAGACCACTACCAAGGATTGATGAGGAGCAGGTTTGCTTCGAAGGTCAAGAGAAGAGATTTTCAAGTGGGAGATAAATTTTTTAATAAAGTTTTCCTACACACCAAGGGGAAGCAGTTCGTTAATCTGGCTCCGAACTAGGAAGGCCCATATGAGGTCTATGAAAAGCTTAAGCCTGGGATATATAAGCTTCAGGACAAAGAAAGGAGGGTTTTGAAGCACCCATGGAATATTGAACATCTCAGGTTATATCTTAAATAAAAGTTGTGTAAATATTTCCTTGTTAGATATCAATGTAAATATTATGGGGCATACTCTTTCCTACCCTTGTGTCACGGGGAGGTTCTAAAGAGGTGTCTGGTTTTTTCATTCAATAAAATGTGATGCCTTCTTAAAACATCTGGTGTGGTTTAACTACAATTCAATTCAAGTACAAGTCTTTGGTTTAACACTTTGGATCTTTGATAGATTGGATTAACCTGGTTGAGTGATGACCATTAAATACATGTCATCGGAGATATTAAACACTCTCACTTTAATAATTCTGAAATAACTGGGGCTACTGAAACATTAGCCATTAAAAGTTTAAAGAAAATAGAATGTTAAATAAAAGAAAGTTTTATAAATAAACCTATTCAGGCTTTAACCGAATAAGAAGGACAAAACATGCCTTGGCCATCCAAGGACTTTAAGTATTTTCAGGACTTATCCGGACTCTAACCAAATAATGTTACAAAATATGCCTTGGCCATCCAAGGACTTTAATCGTTCACAAAAGTAAGAAAACAAAAATATCTTGTTCCCTTCGGATTTTCCTTCGTCACCTCCTTTCTTGGAACTTTTGAGTTCGACACTCGAACTCTCACCAGTTCCTTCCTCTTCGTCAGTGGTGGAATCTATTCCACTAGTATAATTGTACTTGTCACCAACAGCCATAGTGTGAAATAGGATGTCTTCATAGTCTACAAATTTCCATAAGGGACCAAAGGTCCTCTTCAGAAAAGTTTCACGGAAGAGCAGCACAATTTCAGACTTAACCTCAGCATATCTTGTCTCTAAGGAGTCTATCACCTCGTAAGTATATTTATCAATGTTTGCCTGAATAGTTTGTTCCTGCTGCTTCACCAAGTCCTCTTTCTCCTTGGCCATCTTAGACACAATACCTTCTAAGGAAGTCTTCTCACCGGACAAGGTTTGAATGACACCATCTTTGGTCTTCAGGTCCTCCTTTGATGTTGTGAGGTCCTTTTCCAAGCCAGAGTACTTAACTTTGATTATAGTTCTGGCACTCTCTAAAGTGGCCAACTTGGTTGTTAGATCTTCCTTGTTCTTCTTTAATTCCTCTATCTCTTTCTTCAGCTCCTCTATACTCTGGTTGGAATTGATGAGGTTGGTTGATAAAGACTCTTTGT
The DNA here is from genome assembly GCA_036936605.1 of Limnanthes douglasii subsp. nivea. Lineage (NCBI taxonomy): Eukaryota > Viridiplantae > Streptophyta > Magnoliopsida > Brassicales > Limnanthaceae > Limnanthes > Limnanthes douglasii. The sequence continues at coordinate 270,699,582 of JAUPFV010000001.1, forward strand.
CGGATGTGAGGGAATTGATGAGAGTGGTTTGGTTTTTCACTTGTCTCCCCATGTCAAGCACTGGCTGGATGTGACCAAGAAGGGAATGGGCCACAACATCTTGTTCTCTGGAGACGGAGAAAGACTTACCGTTATAAGTCACCATGTTAGCAGAGCTCGAAGGGCGGAAGGGACCTGCAAAATCATCCTTCTCTGAATCATTAAAGTATAAATCAATGTCTTGAAGGGCACTAATGTCCACTCCTTCAACCCCTCCCCTAGTACCCTCTCCGGACTGCAAAACTGTTGGAATCTTCTCTTGTAGAGTGGGATCGACAAGGGCTGATGGAGGTAGAAGCTTTGAAGGACGAAGAATTATTTCTTCTCCTAAGGTGACCTTCTTCTTTTTGGCAGCCTTTTCGTCACTGCTTGCTCTTCTCTTCCGGTCCTTTTTGGGAGGCTTTGGTAGGTTTTGTGATTCTCCTGCCTCCCTAACAGTCTTAGCCTCTACTACTTTAAGCAAGGCAACGTCGATTCCCCCTAGGTTCCCCGAACTAGTCCCCTCAGTGGCAGCTTGGACCAGCTCTGCTACAACTTTCTTCTTCTTCCCTTTCATCTTGGTGGGAGCTTTGGCCCTGGAAGGTAAGGCTAATTTACCATCGTTGGCCTCCATTCGCTTGAGAATCACACCGAGTGAAGTAGTTACCTCTTCCCATGTGAGGTCCCTCCGACCTGTGGTGTTCCACCGATGGGACCTCACAAGATTTCCTGAGGTGAAGCAATTATGGAAGGTATTCCCCCAACGCTCCGCAGCCCATGCATTAATTTTGGCACAAGTTGTTTGCCCCTCTTCCAGGTGTCCAGTGAACTCCTTCGACAACACTGAAAAAGAAGTAACAGATAAATCTAGAGAGGAATACTTATGAGTTAAAAAGAAGAACATGAAAAATAAAGATAAAAAACTTACCAGTACTCTTCCATCTGCTAGTCAACATACTGGGATTGGTGTTGGCCTTGATATTTCTACAATTCTCCCATGACCCACTGATAAACAGGAACTATGTCCTCCAGTTCATCTCAGACTCCAGTAAGTCGTCTACCACATTGAAATCGTTTCCCATATTATGATGGTAGAATGGGATGTGGTGATTCTTGCATAGACTTGCCACAACGGCAAATTGCTCCATTAGGAGAGGGATTTTGGACAACCTTGATGTCATTATGCAAGTAAGGAGAGAATACTAGGCGTTTGGGCTTAGCTGGATTGGGCAGAACTTCACCAGGTGGAAATACCTAACAATTTCTGGGTCCAATGGGAACCGAAGTCCCCAGTTTAGCACCTCAGTAAAGATGAACACCTCATTGAGTTTACAATCCATCGGAGTCTCCGAAGTGACAGGTATCCTTACCTTGACGGACTCTGGGATCCCCTAGGGCCTACCTTGCCCTCTAGGCACTCCGGAAGTTGATATTTTGAAGAGCTAGCAGATATTTAATAGTGACATTTTTGAAGCAAGGGCCTACCTTGCCCTCTAGGCACTCCGGAAGCTCCGGATGGGTCAAGCAGACCTTGACTTTCCCTTTACCCTTTCTGTCAGAAGCAGTATCCCCAGTTTGACCTGATGCTTCAATTTTGAAGGGAGCTTCTTTGATATTGTCTTCCATTACTTCTTCCATTATTGTGGAAGGTTTATCAATTACCTTGGATGGAAGGGGGATCAACTTCTGGAACCAAAGGCTGTTTGAATGAATGAGCGTCTATTGCTTCTGAAGGCCTGGTGTCCGGTTGAGGTTGGGATCCGGAGGACTTGGCTCTTGGTGCTATTTTAGATGCCTCCGATTCGGAGGGCTTATATTTTGATGCTATTTTAGATACCTCCGATCCGGAGGGCTTATCTTTTGATGTTTCCTTAGATTCCTCCGATCTGGAGGGCTTTGACAGTGAAGTAGTCGTTTGGGATTTGGCTAGACGAGTCATCCAGCGTGGGGTTGATTTTTCTGGGGGACTTCTCAATGTCTGAACCCATAACTATGAAAGGGGAAGGTTTTCTGACACTCGAAACCGCTTTTTCCTTGGCAACAGAAGGTTGGGACTCCTGGACAAAATAGCCTGAGGGGAGAGGAGAGAGGCTTGGTTTGAATAACTGTCTGGGGTTGGGATTTCCGGAAGAAGATGATCCTTGGTCAGCTTCTTGGGTTGGTTCACCACACTTTTCGCTTGGGGAAACTGAGAGACCGGTAGCAATGCGATTCTCCCTTTCAACTTTTCTCGCCTTTTCTAGCTTTGATAAGTTTAACCAACCACCTTTAACAAGTGCGTTTCTGACTGTGAACATAAAACTCTTCAAGAATAAGTTTGAAGACAAGAGTGAAAATATCTCCAGAAAGTTTTTGAGTGATGAAGACAATGAAATAGTGAAAAAATGATTGATATAACAGTAGAAAAAAGTGACTGTTACCTAGGAGAAGTTGAAAAAAGTTTAGTGATGATTAAAGACGGTGCAAACGTGTGAAGGATTAAATGCATAGGTCACTTTCTAGACTTAGTGGGTGCCCCGATCTAGGAAGAAAAACGGTTGGTAGGTTGAATCGGATTGTGCCACGTGTCCCACGATCCAAGAAGAAAACTCTCAGAATTATAGAAAAAGAAATCAGTTAGACAGACTTCGAACTAAGTTAATAATAAGGATAAACCTCCCGGTACGAAGTGCTCGAGCACTTCGGACAAAGTCGCTACTGGCTAAGTATATTTTTTAGTCCTACCAAAGATATTTGACAAGGCCAGTTTGGATTATCCAGTCACAACTCACTGTGTTATCCGGACAAGGGCAATTCGGACATAAACGTACCACTGAACTATCCGGACAGGACAAAAGTAAAGAAACACCTAAACACATTTTGACTAAGCTATGTGCTAATTAGCCTAAAATATTAATGGGTCCTTAAACTTGACCTGGTTCCATAACTTGATCTGTAAGCCCATGGGGCCTTAATTAAGGGTATAAATACCCCAACTACTTTTATAAATGAGGGTAATGAACATTTAATACAACCATGCTGCTCAAATCTCTCACTACGTTATACCAAACACTTAATAATCAAAATACTTTGCAAAACACTTTACAAAATTAACCCCAGTCCAGAATAAACCAAACCAATCTTCATCTTAAATAATCTTCTTTTTCGACCCCAAATCTTTCACTTCATACCTATTTCTCAACTTTACCTTCAACGACTTAATTTATACATTGTCTTTACCAACAATTAACATATCATATACATACAAAAGTAGATATATATATATATATATATATATATATTAGAAGAACTAAAAAATTTCACACACACACACACATCTGCCATAACTACTTCTTCCAAAACCACTATTGACCATGAAATCATCAAAGCATGTATACCACTACCTTAGAAACGGCTTCAGACCATAATATCTCTCTTTAAGATACATAACTTATCATTCATTTAGTTGTTTACAAATTCTTCAAGTTACTTCATATGGATGATTTCTTCAATGTCCCATGTAGAAATGTTTTAAGGTCTATATGATCCAATTGTGTGTCAAATTTTGATGTTATTGTAAGTACAATCCTTGTTGAACTATATTTCACCATATGAGAGAATATATCATTGTAATCCATACCTTTTTGTTGAGTAGAACCTCTGGAAACCAACATGTTCTTGTACATGGCCTTTAGCAACCCTAAGAAGTTCTTCATTTCTTTTAAGAAACCCATCGTAACCAACCAGTTTCTAACCTTCAAGTTTGTGTACTGGAGCTCATGTGTTGATCTTATGGATATAATTCATATATATTTTTTATAATTGCAAGCCATTTGGCTTTATCCTCACTTTGAATTGCATTCCTAAAGTTCTCAAGTTCATAGTTAATTAATTACTTTATATGTTGCAGCGAATGAAAAGTTTTCAGTTCAACATATTCGAACCTTTGAGAAACTTTGAAGACACGTTTGATCATGTCCCTTGCTAGCTGATAACCATGTTAAGAATGGTTGCATTCCTCTTCAATATACTATTCTTTTCCATGTGTATTATTTGGCTACTCTCTCTTTGATCCATAAGCATATTCTATTCTAGATGACTCCACCTCTATCTAAATTATGTCATTTTCATCAGGTCAGGCCTCATGCTTCTTTTCATGACCCAAACTAGGATGCTCATTCTTATTGAATGTTATATCTCTTCTGATACGAAACTTATTGTAACTTTCTTCAAGGTACCATAACTTGTACCCCTTGACATATATGGATACCAAATAAATATTCACTTTAGGGATCTTGGTTACAACTTTTCTCGTCTAAGATGTGCATATCATACACAACCAAATGCTTTTAAATTTGGGTAGTCATATGACTTACCATAACATATATATTTTCGAGTATTCAAGCCAATCATAGTAAATGAACACATGTTTATGAGGTAACATACAATCATTATTGATTATTCCTAAAAATGTGTAGGTTTCTTAGCAGTCACTAGCATACACCTCACTATCTCAAGAATGATTCCGTTTATTCTTTCGGCTAGGCCATTTTGTTGTGGAATGTCCCTTGTAGTTCCACGATAATCTATCTCTTTAATTTTATAATAATGAGTAAATTTATTTGCACAGAATTCAAAACCATTATCAATCTTGAACTTCTTTATTTATTTTCCAATTTGCTTTAAACCATGACCCTCAATTGTTTGAATTTTTCAAAAGTCTCTGATTTTGACATTCAATAAAAAAATCCATAACGTCATTGAGTAATCATAAATTATTGACATTAAGTATTTGTTACCTCAATGTTACTGAATCTTTACAGAAGTCTAGAGATCAAAATGGATTTAATCAAGGGACTATCTGCCACTAAATTCAATATCCTGGGACGAGTTACTGTTCAAAGTTGTTTTCATGTAACCAATTTCAACTTTGATAAAACAACCTAAGTTTTTTTAACATGCCAATGAAGATTAAACTTCTTATCAGATCAGGAACCTACCTCGCATGTCTCAAATTCGGATGGCAACCAACAAACATTCAGATACTCACATATCTCATTCCAACTATCTTTCAGGCTTTATTGTTTCCAAGTAGCATAGTCCTGACATTGTTCTCTTCAAATGAATTAAACTAATCTATGTGTGAACTCATATGTCAATTAAATTATGAGTCAATAATCCACTCCCCTTAGAATTCATTTTATTAGTGAAGCAGAATTTATACAGAGTCATATCCTTCAGAATCCACATAACATCCTTATGTTTTGATTTCTAAAACGACTCAAGTTATAGCAATAATGACATCTTATCTTGGACTTATCAAAATTCTTTAATGATTTTGGTCCAGAATTTTCTCTAATCTTGATAGTGTCCCTTCGCTCTGAACTCCCTCTTATGTTAATTGTTTCATGGTTACTTCATAAACTCCAAACTTCTTATACTATATGAGTTCTAACTCCTCAGACCTTATTATAGGTTCTAACTCATCCATAGATAGTGTTTTTTTCTATATCTGATGGTATCCTTTAATTGTCTATATACATATGGAAAAGTTCAGTAGTATCACAACATGATCTTCTTCATTGATTTCCTCACCAATTTTCCTCGAATCGATCATTATTTTGGATAATTTATCTAGGTTCTCATCAAAATTATTGTTTTATTTCATTTTGAAACCAAATAGATTTACCTTTTAAAAGATTTGTTTGGTTAGGGACTTTGTCATGTACATTATCTCTAGTTTGTTATAGACTTCAGTTGTTGAGTTATCGTTTGAGACCTACCTCATCATATTATCACTCAGATATAAGATGATAGTACTATATGCTTTCTTGTTTCTTAATCTCATATAATTTAATGCAACTTGGTCTCCAATGCAAGGATGGAGCCACCTTATGTTAAACTATGACTACTCGCATTTTTTGTCGCCAGATTCTAAAATCTCATTTTATGTAAAATAGTTCAATATCAAACTTCTTTAGGCCCATCTAAGATTCAAGAATCACTTTATAACCGATATATGATACCAACTACGATGATTATAATGATCAGATTAGTGTTAATCGTTTACACAAACAAACAGTTCTTGTTCATGATAAACAAAAATAACATAGTAAGAAAAATCAAATACATATGTTCACTCTCATACAACGATATAAAATATTAAGTTCGAGAGAATACGTGTTTGAAAAACTCTAAATTCTAAAGCTCGCATTATTTCTCTCTTAAGTTTTCTTTATTTATTCTTTGGAGAAGAAATTTGATAAGCATTCTCTCTATTTTAATCTCTTTTCTTTGTTTCACACTCTCACCAAACTCTCGTACATTCTTTAAGACCCTAAAAAACATATATATAATGCATGGTCCAATCTCTCTCTTTAAAACATAATAAAAAAAAACTAACAAAAATAATTATTCTTAGTTTAACAAAAAGTAACCAATTATATTTATAACCAAAAGGTAGATTTAACCAACATAAATAAAATTTTACATAAGTAGTTATACCAATAAATATATTCCCAAGTTGATAGTCTCTTGGTCAATGCATCATTTGCCTCATTTGATGTCTTTCAGGCCAATATAACATTCGCGTCATCGAATAACCTCTAGTATGATGCAATATTCATCTCGTTTGATGGCCTCCAAAAATATGGTCTCGCTCGGCTTTATTAATGGATTCTCGACTGATGCAACCAATACATTGGTTGATAGTCTCGCGTAATTCGACCAATGACTTCCTAGCTGATGTGGCCAACACCTCAGATGATAGCATTCTTGTTGATGCAGTTGCTCGGCTTGTCCAAAGGCTTGTTCATTTATGGAACCAATACTTTAGATAATGCATCCAATACATCAAAAAATAACCTTCAACCGTTATGTTTTGACAGTTTCCAAAGTCAAAACCATAATTCATAACCTACGTGTCTCAATATTCGCCATAGTTTCCGATGACTTTGTGGTGATCTTCCAACGAATTTTCTCTTCGCCTACGAATATAATTTTGTGTTTCATAACTCTATTTTCTAAAAATAAAAAATAATTATTTATCATGAAAATGGAAACAAATATGATCATGAATAAAGACCAAGTTCCAATGAATCAGTGTCGTGGAGTAATCCTTGCAATATGGAAGCACAGGGTAACGTTCTTGATATTGGCATTCAGATACAAAGTATGATAATGAGAAACATAGGTATGCCTAAATCTCGTACGACTAAATGTGTTGTTCATAATTTTTTAGCAGGAAAACCTTTTCTTC